>OZ020489.1:36607695-37297738 GCA_963971405.1 Psococerastis gibbosa | reverse complement strand
TACTTTTTCTTCTTCCACTTCCTCTTAATGCCGCGTGCACAGCATGAGGGTGTCACCCCGGACCCATTTCTTGTAATAGACCCGGTCGGGCTGTATCGCTTTGAGCTTGGTCATTGTTTTTCCTCTTACTCTGGCGAGTTGTTCAATTCTTCCCTCGAGGGTTGTCTTCGGTCTGCCGATGGGTCTTGCTTCCGCCAACCTCCGGGTGGTCCTATTCTTAAACGTGGCCAAACCATTGCAACTGCTGGTTCTCCATTCTTCTCTCTATGGCATCTCTTCAGTTTTCATACAACCTTTTTATTTTTTAAAAAATTGTCCAAAGAAGGTTGCTACCATACGTCTGATAGTGTCATCTTAAATATAGACGACAGACGCACGATACCTACCACCTACCCAACAGGAGCTGAAGACAAACATAACGGATGCAAATCAGCTGTATCTGCTTTACTTTCCATATGGGCCTATTTTGGGCCTTTCGGCACAACTAATCCATGCTGTACTGTTTTCGCTATCCGCCACCTGCGACCCCGCTAGTAGCCTACAGCTCAGCCCTAGCATAATTTGCATATAAAATGACTATCTCGCTGCAGTAAACCACGTTATTCTATATTTGGCCCCACCGCTAACGAAATTCCTTGGTCCGCCTGTGAAACATCCTTACATTCCTCCACATGCCTTAAATGAAAGCAGAAGACTGTCCACATTTCAGACCGCCATGTCAGAACTATTCTGGAACAACCGACCATCTGACCTTTTGCCCCGCAACTAACTCGTAATCATAATAGATTTCAACAGGGGCATGCTCGAGTATCCATCACTGGTCCGCCGCAAAAATTAACCTTCTCTTGCGGGTCGTGATTTTCTCGGTCCGACGACAGGTTCAGAGAGCGGCACCTGAAAATCCCTATGACCATACCTGAGATGTTAAGGATCGCTGGGAGTCTCGGGTGATCTGGGGCGATCGTGGTGAACACCGCCCTACCATCCCGCTGATGCCATCACGGGCTAATTCGTAAGCTAATTGTTAAAACGGCAAATTAGGTGTTATGATGAGACGAGCGCCGGTAAAAGTTGGCAAAAGGAAATTTTTCTTTCGCTACAGTTGGTTTGACAGATTGCGCGGGTAAATATGTGTGGGTTTGCTCGTGATGATGCTGAAGGCAGGTGACTTCAAAGGATTCCCTTCTAAGGCATGGTGTACACGGACGATTTGAAAGCAAGCGGGCGATTTATCATGGTGGCCGACTCGTATCTGTACTGTTTAGCGACTTCGGTGGCAAGGTGCTTGTACTTGTGCGAGTCTCTAAACACCTTTCGATCGGAGACGTGTCGTAACTCGACCCAAGTAGGCCTACCTACTAGGTTACTTAGTGAGGCGATTGAAGAGTTTAATCGGATATATTCATTAAATTGTTTGGACCTTTAACCTTCTATTAACCTTCTATAAAAATGTAAAGTAACTTGAGTAACTCTTGCCTTCGCCTGTTAAATTGTCTCAATGGTAGTAGTAGTATGGTTTGACACAGTCCCAGGCCACGGTGTGGACCCATAGGACTCCAGTGGACCTCCTGATTATAGTGGATTCCGAACCACTTGGGAAACACAGTGAAGTCACACGATTAGTTCGGAGGTGACCAGGACAAGTCCTGCCATGTTTCCCTACCGGCACTGTGCACACGACCAATTTATCTGCAGCTTTGAACCTGCTCTGGTCCGCTGGATTCAACTTGGTATGCCGGCCGGCTCTGTCTCAATGGTAAGGTATATCGGTTGTAGCCGGTGTAGGTAGACATTGAGGAGGTATACCAGTTCGCCAATGGCCAAAATTACATACGGAAACAATATAAATAATGTCCGAAATCGAATGGGTCGTTGGAATTGTACAAGGGACCAATGGGCAACTTTAAGTAAGCCTAGGTTCAAAAAAAAATTCATTCGGGACATATTATTACCATGGTGGCCTCTTCTATCTTCTCGTGTCTGTGTCTCTTCCCTTGTCTCTGATCGCCGGAGATATAGGTGAAGTTTGGGGCTCTCAACCGAGGACGCACAGAACAGGACTGTGTGGAACTGCTGTCGTGCCGTCGCTCCTCCAGGAGGATAAGGCGCAGTAAACGCAAGTAATGACTTCGCAGTTATACATAGTATGACGTATACCGTTCCAATACAAATCCTTGATTTTTATGAAGAGGAGTATTTTTCAATGTACAGTAGATAGACCTAATAAATATCGACTACCGAAGCAATTTGGGCTAGGCCGGTCCAAACACCGGCGGCAGAACTGGTGGCAGGTGTATTCGGCATTGCTCCAAAAGAAACGAGAGCTTGACCGAACCTTAATTGAGTTCGGGGCGTGGCATGTCCGCACGACCTGTCATTTGGTACAGGTACAGTGCCCTTGTGTACTAGAGGTCGACGAATTCGACCTGCTAGCGACACAGGCTTGGCTCCGTCGCGACCTGGAACTTGGGACACATCCATCAAAGTATCGAAAAAGGCGGCTTTCAGGCGTAGGTATACAGTAAGCTTGTATACTAGAGGTTGACCAATTCGACCTACTACAGACACAGGCTCCATCACGACTTGGAAGTTGGGGACGCATCAAAGAAAGTCTGGAAAAAGGTGGCTTGAGGTTGACCAATTCGACCTACTACAGACACAGGCTCCATCACAACTTGGAACTTGGGGACGCATCAAAGAAAGTCTGGAAAAAGGTGGCTTCAGGTACAAAGTATAACCAGCGCTGTGTACTAGAGATGGACCAATTTGGCCTGCTAGCGACATAGGATTGGCTTCGTGACCTGGAACTTTTGGCATATCCACTATATTCTCGATAAATACGTCTTAAGATGAAGGTATACAGTATATAGTGCGCCTGCAAACTAGAGATCGACCAATTTGACCTACTAGGCCTGCAGACATAGGCTAGGCTCCGTCGCGACTTGAAAAGTATCAAGTAAATACACGAAAAAGGTGGCTTCAGGTACAGGGTATAACCCTTGGTGTACTTTTCGGCTATTATTGGTATTGTTTCCGCAAGAATTTTTGGCCGTTGGCAAACTCGATCGAATAGAATGTTTTATGTTGTAACACACGGCTATTCACCTTTAAGTAGCATAAATACCACAGCAACAGCTACAACAATAAAACTGTACTTGAATAATTAATAATTAAATATAATATACAGTATATATTAAAATAGGTACTTCTAACAGCTTCATTAATGTTATGTCGTCCTACTGGACATGTGGAGACAAGCTTACCATTGGCACAGTGTAAGAAGCGTGAGCGTGACTTAACCAAGTTCGGGATGAGATGTATATCTACTGTAACAGGTATAGCCTACTTAAATATCTGCTGCACTTCTGTTGTATACTTACTATTACGTTGTAACACCACAGGAGTTTTGTATTACTATGCCTAGTATAATTTTATTAATAACATATTTATAAATATTTTCCTTCGGTGCAGAGGATTTCCCGCCCGAAAAAGAAGAAGAGGAAATTGATGGGGTTTCTTTATGACCGTATGACCATTAAACCCTGCCCTGCCGGGTTTTCTGTTTTCAGTTTTCTGTCATTTTTGGTACTTTCCGAATGATTTTCTAGCCATTGCCAAACTTGTTCACTCCTCGACGTCAAGTGCCAATGGCGAAGCTCAAACATGCTTACCATTGATACTGTTACTGGCACCTCCAGGTAGGACCTAAACCAGCCCTGTCTCTATACAGTCCACAAGCTCCCTGCCTTCAAGGTTTAGCTGATAACCAACTAATATTGTCGTTGATGGGCGGTCTAGTTGTTGCATATCGTTGACCGACCTGAATCTTGACATTTGCAGCCGCTGAAATGTCACAGGCTCACAGCGCCGCCAGCGCCCGCCAGGTCCACATGCGACCTTGTGAGGCTGGAAGGTCGATCGCGTTTGACTGGATATGTCAACCAGGCTGGAATGTGTACCTGTAGGTACGCTGCCTTTATCTCTAGTGGTGGGACGGCCATCAATGTGTCACTTGCAGGTGGAGATTGAGAAATTTGTGTAGGCAAATGGGAGCAGTTGTGTGTGGGTTGGATTTAGAAATTAGTACCTAGACGGGGAGGGGGGGGGGGCTAGAAGTAGAAGAAGTGTTCGACGTTAGCACGATTAAACGAGACCACAGTTAGTGAACTGATATGTTAATAAAACGGGTACTGAGGATGTCAAGTCAGTTCCAAAGCAGTGACCCATTTGGATTAATGACGGCCCCATAGTAGATATCAAAATGTAGAGTAACATTTCTTCTACTTTATTGACTTCACTGGCAAGTTGGTAGTGTGCTTGCACTTGGGCGAGTCTGTATACGTCATGCGATCGGACTTTATATATGAAATTGAATATTATACAAAACAAAGGACAGCGGGGATTTTCTTCTAAATATTAGGTTTTGCACTTAACATTACCTTACTCAGTTACTCAAAGGGGTGCTGACTGTAACGGCATAGCTCCGCTTCCAGAAATCTCAGGTGCTTTCTCTGGCTCCAGCTCTTTTCAATTATTAAGCGTTACATTACTATTTTGTGGATTCAACTTGGTATATGGCAGTCAGGCTTCAGAACTGCAGCAAACTTGGTAGTTTGCTCAGCGTTGGCAGAAGACGTGATTGGCCATGATATCGCGCTGACTTTACCTGTCTATGTGCGTGTCGAGTCCCGGTCACCTCTGAATTAATTGTGCGACTTTACTATGTTCCCCAAGTGGTTCGGAATCCATTACTATCAGGACATCCACCCTGTCTGCCAACTCCTCTTCCCCCGAGGTGAAAGAGTCTGCCCTTGGGGTGCCTCAAGTTAATAAACAGACTCACTCCCCCCACCAGGCTGACCGACTTAAAATCAGAAATTTTGAGAGGAGGCGTTGGAGAACTAACAATTTTCCCATACAAGTATAAAAAACCTGTATAGCGCACAAAAAGTGCAGGCATACAACTTGAATCCATTGAATTCAAAACTGTAAGTGTGAGAACGCAACATAACAAATCTGCATACATTTTATAGTCCAGGGATTTCAGAATAAATCACTTAGACCCTAAACTGTGTGATTTTTTAAATGCCACAGTTTTACGAGTACGGCCGCAACCTTTAGCTGGCAGGTTAAATATTAATGTAGGTTGAATGTCATGCGGGGACCTTTAACCTCGATGAAATTCTTGGTTTTATGACGCGGCCAAGGTTTCAGCCGCATCAGGTACACGAATTGTTAGTCATCAGTGTCAGGTTGATAGTCCTGGTGGTAGAGAACTGGACTACAAAGCGGAAGGTCAAGGTTCGAGACCACTCGATATAAAAGGATAAAAAATGTTCCGCCGGCCCTGGGTACACCCAACCCTAATGGGAACTTAAAAAAGGGTTAGTTGGACTTACATTGCCTGCTGTGTTAATTGTCAGTTGAGGCAGGGACCTCACAGTCATTGAACAATTCGGGTAGAACCCATTGCCAGGGGAAGGGGGCGATGTTTTTATTACGTATTTTCTTGTTAATTTATTTATTTTTACTTAATTTTTCTTATTTTCGCGCCCTTTGCGGCGCTTGAAGAAGTTTGGATCCGCTACCTCACATGCTTAATAAATAATAATATATATATGATAATTAATATAAATATATTCTGTGTAATTTGATTTTGCTGATAAAATGGAAATGTTCTTAACTAGAATTCCAAGAAGTGTGTGGCCATACACATAAAATAACGAGTAGATAGGTGGAGAGGGCTTACCTCGTATGTTTAACATTATATTCTGTGTAATTTTATTTTGCTTAAAAAATGGATACTGGTGTTCGATTTGTTCTTAACTATAGAATTCGAAGAAGTGTGCGGCCATAGACATGAAATAACGAGTATATTGGTGAAGAGGGCTTACCTAGTATGCTTAATATTATATTCTGTGTAATTTGATTTTCCTGAAAAAATGGATATTGGTATCCGATTTGTTCTTAATTAGAATTCGAAGAAGTGTGTAGCCATAGACAAAAAATAAGGAGTGGATAGGTGGAGAGGGATTTTGATTTAAAAAAAAAAACGGATATTGGTGACCGATTTGTTCTTAACTCGAATTCGAAGAAGTGTGCGGCCATAGACATAAAATAACGAGTATATTGGTGAAGAGGGATTATGATTTAAAAAAAAAAACAAAAAACGGATATTGGTGACCGATTTGTTCTTAACTCGAATTCGAAGAAGTGTGCGGCCATAGACATAAAATAACGAGTAGATAGGTGTAGACGGCATCACGCAGGCGCAGTCTAACTGGCCAGCTATCATTACATCGTTAACTGGAAGCCCGCAGTCTCTCAGCCTTCCAAATCTAATTACATTATTCTACCAGGTTTCATTCTTCTGCTTTTTTAACTTTTGATCTAATTTTATTTCGATTAGGTTGAACCCATCGTGACTTGCTGTTACTTTCTGAGTGTGGGGGTTAGTGGCATGGAGGTTTTCCTTCCTCTTCTTCTGCTTCTTCTTCTTCTTCTTCTTCTTCTTCTTCTTCTTCTTCTTCTTCTTCTTCTTCTTCTTCTTCTTCTTCTTCTTCTTCAGCTAACGCCCGTCTTTGGTTGGTAGCCCATTTGACGCCGTGCCGCATAGTAGAGCTGAGCCATTCCCTCCTGTGTTGTAGTTCGGTTTTCTACCACAATGCCAATGCAGCTGAATAGGTGATCGGCGTTCCCTTCCCCTTGGAAGTTGGAAGTAGAGGGGGCATTCGGATGAATCAGCGATACGATGACCCACTTCTTAAATTCTACTGTCTCTGGGCATCCAGATTGCGTAGCCTTTCCTCTCAGCTTTCTGTACTATTACATCTACCCAGCACCTAGCGGCAGAAATATCCGAAAGGATCCCAGACTTTAAACTTAAAAATAACTAAATATGAAAAGCAGTGAGAAACTGTGGGGGCATCGAAGTCACATGTTGCTGCCAACCAGCCATCCCGCTGTAATTTGACGAAGAATAAGTAAATAAATAAATAAATATATATATATATATATATATATATATATATATTTCTGTTAAATTATACAATCAACACAGTCCATTAAACTTTTTTTTTACGACCAATGTGACTTGGATAGGGTGATATCCCTGCTCACTGGTCACGGGAATTTCAGGCTCCCCCTCGCCCTGATTGGTGTACAAGTGGACATTAATATGTGCCGATATTGTGCCATGGAGGCCGAAAGTGGATGGCACGTTCTTGCAGAGTGCCATGTGATCTGACGCCTGAGACTCGAACATCTGGGGTGTACTGTTGCTACCGACGGCTGGGTTCCAGTAGTCCAACCTGCTGCCTTGGCGAGATTCGCTGACGCAGCGGAGCTCGACCAATGCGACTGGGAGACCTATGGGCCCGAATTGTGGCCTGGGTCCTGACTACAAGTTCATACTACTACTACTAATGCGACTTAACACCTTCTTCTACTGGACCCTGATTTCTTCAGCTGCCAACCGGTAGGCCCTAGAGAGCTTCTTCGTCCTAATCCCAGCCACCTTTATGTGAAGGCAGTGCAGCCGCCTTATTAGCTTTATTATAAACTACCATTATCTTCTCCCAATTAGCTACTATTGAGGAAGTCTCTTCAGATTATTATGTTATTACCGTCAGAGGTCAAAGGTCACAGGTACCGCACGCTACCTTGGGAAATAGGATTGTTTTCATCCAACACCAGGGGAATACGTGCTAATTGAGTTTATGCACCCTGTTGCCCTCTTGCCAATTAATCTCGTCTCTGATTGGCTGACTTATCGTTTAATTAGGTTTAGTAACAGGCATTAATCGGCAAATTTAACCTCTTACTACTGCAACCTTTCACGCTCTCTATTACTTTAGTCTGCTAAAATTTCACCCAATACCTATCCAATTTTGGCAAAAATTTGAGGGAAGTTAACGGTCATTTAACGAAACGAAAGACTACCCAATTGATTACAGGCTACTTGAAAATTTTTGAAACCCTATTTTAATACATTAGTAGATGTATTTAATATCCCTAATTTTTTTTTCTATTATTTAGTAGGAAAAAATATTTTCCCCATCAATTTCTGATGGTTAAAAATGGAGTCACGTGTCTGCATAATATGACGTCATTTGTGACGCGGCGGAGTAGCCGCCAGTACTAGTAATACTAATATCAGTATTGCTATACACATTATAATGCAGTATTATATGGTATATATAACACTGACATTAAATTAACTTTGGTCCAGCCGTTAAGACGACGCCCCGGTTAGGCGTAGATCGTGGGTTCGAATCCCACCTAGCCCAGTTTTTCTATATCCTATAATTTCGATTAGTATTGGTAGTATTCCGAATGTGACATTATTTTCTTGTACCCCATGTCTGCCGGCGGAACATCCTGGTTGAAAGACATGAGGAAGTGGTATGGCAAGAGCATAACCGAAGAGGTTACCTCTTCAACCAAAGTTAATTTAATGTCAGTGTTATATATACCATATAATACTACAATGTAATGGCAAGAGCAGTTACTTCCTTTTCAGAGCGGCTGAAGGTCCGAAGTGCTATGATGGTCGCCAATCTTCGAAAGAAGAGGCATTTAAAGAAGAAGTTTGGGGGCCGGATGCATTACCGGTAACTTTTTCACCGGGCCGGTAGTCAAACCGTCACATACGCCAATTCGCTATAATATTTTTATTGCAGCGCGGTGAGGCTCAGATTCACTCATGGGCCCGGTGGGAACGGCCCACCCTGAATGGCCCTGCTAGGATGGGCCTACTATACTCTTAAATCAATTATGAAAGGTAGCAGAATGTGGTTATGCAATTAGGCCAATCCTCTGAATCAAAATGTGAGCCAAATTAGTCCGCACATCAAACAGAGTAGGTACTTTCACCGTGTATTGTCCTTTTACTCATTAGGACCACATTGAACCGCAATAGGGACGGGCCGGGTCAGAGGTCACAAAGCTGAACGCGCCACTGGTCACCTGAAATTTTCCACGAACGCGAATTAGTTATTCTTCTGCTTCAAGTTACAGCCGGCTGGCTGGTTGGCAGCAACATGTGGCTTCGATGCCTCCCCTCGATCCTGGCACGCTCTCTTCAGCTCCACTTATGTATTGGTCCATCACTTGCTGTAGATACTCTTTTCTCGGGCTCCCAAGTCTTCTATGGCTCCCTCTATGATGCAGCTTATGATATTCTCGTGTCAAAGCAAATGTCCAATCCAATTAGTGATTAAATGAGCTAATTTTAGATAAGAAAAGTGAACTGACATTAGGTCCCCTTCTCCTGACGATGAGCTCCACCCTAGTTGTTCGATGACTTTGAGGCCATGCCTCGAATGCCTATTAACACAGCAGGCAATGTAAATCCAAGTTACCCGTTGTTAAATAACTAGTCTTAGGGTAAGTTCGAGTTAAGCCCGATAAACCGTTATATTAAAAATTAATATTAACCTGCTCGTTAAATATTGACTTAGGTATTAGCGGGACTCGTTCCAAAACTTGGTTAAGCCAAGTTAACACATATTATAATGTCAATGGTAAACTTTTCTGCTTGTTCCCGTTGGCACTTATTGTCAATGAGGTGCGGGGGAAATTTAAATAAAATGAGGACACCCACACCTAGAACACGAGGCAACGGGGAGACCTTGTAAGGCCAGCACCACGCACAGCCAATTGTGAGCGACTGGATACTATACTACAAGGTTTGGCCTATCTTAGAAAATTCCCGATTGAACTGAGAGCGGCGAGAAATGCTACTAACTTCCCTAAATTGCTTAGAGACCATCTCTTAGAGAAAGCTTTCTAGACTGTCACTGAGGCACTAGCACAATGACAATGACAGAACTACCTGATTTTGACGATATTTTTTTTAATACTTACTTATCGATTACTTGTTGATTACTTGATTGTACAATTTAACAAAAAAATATATATTTCGACTGTCCGTATGTATGTTCCAGGCCTCCTCTCAAACGACTAGACCGATTATGATGAATATTGTTGTGTGTGTTCAAGGAGATTCGAGGATGGTTTACATTAACACTTTCGTCCACTGGAGAATGTTTTTACAATTTGATTTTGGAATATTTTACATTGGTGCGTTTACATGGCTGCTGGTACTGCCGACATCTAGCGGCAGACTGCGCTACATTTAATTTTCGTTTATCCCGACAGTTGGCGCTACCATCGCCAACCGACATCAACTGACATCTAGGGGCAGACTGCGCTACCATTAATTTTCGTTTATCCCGACAGTTGGTGCTGTGTGTGTGTTGTGTGTGAGCCCAATTAATTTACATGAGCAGTTACCGTGAGGCCGAAGGTCGAGCTGCCGCCCGCGGCAGGCGCAAGTGGTGGAGGCAGCAGCCGAAGTCTGCGCCGGGAACCGCTTTTATTGTATATATATATATTTATTTATAACCAGTTTTCATTGAATGCGAATATATTTGATGCGAGGCTCATATTGTAACATCTGCGCAACGCAGCGATAACATTGGGAAATAGAAAAGTTGTTGTTAAAAATTAATTATTCATGCAAAAGATTGTTTTTCGTGTCCAAGTTATTTAACAATAATTTACGTAGTACGCATAATCCGTGTATGGTGAATGTGTAGCGTACTTTCCTGTAACACCTTGTACTAATGGCAATGCTAAATCATTGGCACTACGTCGTGCAGATTTTATTGATATCTTGGGCCCATTCTCTCCTTTTAAGGCCTGATATTGATTCAGGCACTTATCTTTAAATAATAATTACAAAATATATGGGATAGCTTTATATATATGCTATAGCTATATGGGATAGTTTGTTTTACGCTCTGCTATTGTATGTAAGCCATTAGCCGTTACGTAATACAGGGGTTATCCTGCTAATAAACTACCGGTTTAATAAACTTTTATTTGCCGCGGACCCCCTAATGAAAGTACTATAGTTATGTGGACCACAAAAAATTTTAGTCTACCCCGCCCCCTTACAATAAAAAATATCGAAACATCAACAATAGGTCTTGAAATAAAAAAAATTGACTGTCGGCTTTACTGGTTTTTTAATCTGTAAAAATTAATACAAGTTCAAAAATACTGTTAATGAGCAAAATGACACTGCGATTTTCCTTACGCAATTTCGCCAAAGTGGAAAATTTGAAAAGGCACTGATGGGGAGTACATAAATATAAAAATTACGTTACTAAATAATGTAATTCTATCTCGTGCTAAAAAATGATACGGGTACCCCCTGGCAGGTGCTCGGTGGACCCCCAGGGATCCGCGGAGCACACTTTGAGAACCTCTGACGTAATATATTGGACTACCTGTCGTACTTACAGTGTGAACAAAGAAATAAAGTCTAAAACTGTACATTGTTGCACTTAAATAGGATTACAAATATTATTATTATTTTGCCTAGACTATTTCTAGACCACTCCTCCATGGCGGATTCTAATATATCGGTACTCCCTATATATCGTCATTGTTAGTTTTCATCAATAATTCTTGTCTATTCAGCTTTCTCAAGGTCAATTATTTATTTATTGCTTGTCATAAGCAGTCAAGGCAAATCATAAACAAAACGAACAACAATTTAGACACATTTTCCGTTTGTAAAACACACAAACCAGCAGTTCTGGGCGCATATTTTGAAAATATGTGGACGTTTGCGACACGAATCGCGACGGGCCGTCCGCATTTGTTGCGACCCACTCCTAGCTATCTGTCGATGTAATGGTTCAAGCTTCCAGGGCCAAAGACACAAGATGAGCCTAAACTTAACTATTTGGGGAGGGGAGGCACTTGCGGTTCTGAGTTTCAACACCAGACTCCCCTTGGGGTCTTCTGAAGAGGAACTCTCTCTCCATTGCCGAACAGATGTCTTAAATGGTGAGGGGACTGCAAAAGAGTTCTGGTGCCAACGTGGATCGGGCAGGTTGGCAAGACATTCTTCTTCCTCCGCGCTAAGGCGGGGTTTCCACCGACCTCTCATTGCAGAATGGAAAGACATTGACGTGGTAGCAGACATTGAAGACTTAGGCGGGTATTCCACCGACCTCTCATTGCAGAATGCAAATGAAATTTTTGTTTTACTCTATGCCATAGTTAAAATTGATCAATGATCATAGAGTAAAATCACAAACAAACAAACTGAAATTAAAAAATGGCGTCATGGAATATGTTAAGTACAAACATTTTAATAGATTTCTATAACAAGAAAAATTCAAATTTCTGTCAATGTCATTTGCATTCTGCAATGAGAGGTCGGCGGAATACCCGCCTAAGTCTTGAATATCTGCTACCACGTCAGTGTCTTTCTGCAATGAGAGGTCGGTGGAAACCCCGCCTAACTCTTTATCTCTCAAACCACTTCTCCCCAGACATCCCGACCCTTTGTCTTCCTCTGCCAAGTCACCATTGGCTTCTTTCGTTGACCACTTTCCACCTAGTCTTTCCATCGGTTCTGTCATCTGTCTTACCACCTCCGCTCATGCTCTAGACACTGCCATTTCTCATTCTCATTCTGAGTTTGAAGCTTTGTGCTTCCTATGCACAATCCTCGGAAGTCCTGTCAAACCTACGGATAGCGTAAAACTACTCGAAACTCCCCTCGTACCTATTACATTTACACAACAAACCATTATACCAAAAGAAACTTTAATCTTACCTAAGTGTCCAGCCGCTTCAAGGGGCAGGTCTGCAAAACATTCTTCCTCGGAGCTAAAGCTCGGGGTGAGTTTTGACCAACCTCTTTCCAGATTTCCCGGCCCTTTTCGTCTTCCTATACCAAGGCACCATTGACCTCTTTCGTTGCTCACTTTCCATCTTGTCTTCCCGTCATCTGCCTTGCCACCTGCCCTCCATTCACGCCATTCCCTCCTAATCCACCAAATTCTTCTGCGAAGCGAAGAGACCTGCCCAACCTACAGATAGCCTAAGAATATTCGAGCCTTCCCTCGTACCTGTGAAATTTACATAACCCCCCATTATACCAACAGAGACTTCCATCATACCTACGTGCCTAGCCGCTTCAATATCCAGATTAACGCTTTTGTCTTTATACCCTCTTGTTAAATCACTATCCAAATATGGCCACTCAAAGCTAATTGTGCCTAGGTACACACTGACCCTTACGTCGGTCCTAAGAGCGAGCAGGGCCCTTCTGACGCACACATAAATGGTCTGCCATTGCGCGGCTACTGGGGTTTACAAGACAAGTGTCCGTGGTATCGCCACCTCGCATCTCTATCACAATGCTCTTTGACATTATAGGTACCTACCTATCTCATTTCTAATACTTCATCTCATATCCTTTTACGATGTATTGGATATATTTGTCTCTCTCTCCTTACCATCCTAGATGGTATGGAAGAGGTGAGAGGTCACATGAGGAATCAAAGGAGCATTCTTTCGACTTTTTTTTGGTGTAGGTATTCGTAGCTGGTTACTTGACGAAGATTGTACTGTCATTGTCGTTTTGTTTTATTGAGATCTATAGGTATTGGTATATTCGATGCTGATTGGCCGACGTTCAATTGTTATATTTTTTTTTTTTTTTAAGTGTCCTGCTATACCATCGCCCAACAGGGCTTTAAATCCATGTCTACCCGTGTTTATATATACTTGTGTTTTCGCGTACATGTCTGTTCTGTATCGATGGGTTATCTTGCTTGAGTGCAAATCGCGGTGGACACCTCTACTGCACGTTTTTTGTACGAACAGAATTTCTCATGATATCATATAACAGTAAATTTGATATAAAAAGTAGTAGAAATTCTCTTCTACATTTTATAATGGTAAGTAGATGGCAGTTGGCACTAACACCGCGATTAAGAACAATAAAAATACGAAAAACACTTTAAAAATTTCTGCAACTTTGGCAGTGCCTTAGTACAGAATTACAAATGATGGTATATCATCACTAGTACAATCAGCCATATCTTCCGATATAACCTCCTGGGGTGGAGCGGGCCAAAACCTTATTGAGAAGTTAAATGTAATGCACTGGAGGAATAAAAATCATCCACTGCATACCAAATAGATAGCCCACCGAAGATCTACTAAACCTTGCGAACATACTATAAAAAAAATGTCTTGGTGACAGCTTTGGGTGGTTAGATTAGCTCCACGCCTTCCAAAATGGCGGCCAGTGGCATCTTATGCTACAAATCAATAATCCATAGGCGCATTTCTTGACTTTTCAATTACGGTTCTATGATGATATTTTTTGAGAAATTTGTACAAATAACGCCTATTTCAGGGGATGCCCAATCTTCTTTGAATATTCTTTGGCGGTTTCCGTGTCCAATCAGTCCATACATACTGTATGTTATACCGAAATCGTCACCGAACAATCTCAGAGTCATAGCCATAAACGAGAGGAAGTTATTACTTAAAAATAAATTTTATCTGATTGTCTCTTAGATAAGGACTTTTCCTTTTACTTCTTTATCGTGAATTGGATTCATGACGTCATGCCACGTCGCAACAAAAACATTCATAGGCATATAACGTCGATACTCTATAAAGTTCATAATGTAGACATTTTATCCTTAGCCATTATATCGAATTTTAAACTGTTATCAGTGTCGTGAACTATAAAATACAATAAAACTTAATAACTACCCGCAACCTGCCTCAAATTTTCCTGCTTAGCAGAGGAAACTGCATTTTGCCTTGGCCCGTTGCCAAAGATACACACTGAATAGAGTGCGACAGGAGGTCATATGACCTTTGGGCAGCACCTTTCATGGGACACACCTTGTTTGGAGAGGTGACGGCCATTCTCGAAGGACAGCTTGTTGACCGGTCAATCCGTGTTGATCCTGCTACTTTGCACATAACTCCCGTCATCGGGTGATGCCTAAACTGCTTTTCAAACGTTGGCCACCCTGGAATACCCTGGGAACTGGACGCTTGCAAAATCTATGACCCGAAATGTCGCGTGATTCTCTGTGTGACGCATTATTTCGGAAGCAACTAAACGCTCCAAGAAGCCACTGGCATTGTCTGTGGAAACACAATGCTTATTTTTGGAATCTGTAAATTTTTGGAAGTGGATAATCTGAAGACTGTGCATCCTGGAAATTACTATGTTCGATGGCCTTAATAACCTTGTATATGATAGAGACTGCCAGGGAAACCTGTCAGAACATGCAAACATTTGCCAGTCTGATTGGAGTGGGTAAATTTGCGAGAGGCATTTTGAGTGACTACGCTACGGAGACTATAGTGTAGCAAAGAAAAAAAACAGGACCCCAACAGCTACCTGAACTGAGTCTTTTTTTTAGAACGCTTCATACCCATAGGAAAATGGAATGTTTCCAAGTATCAAAATTGTGCCCTTTGAAGGCACAGCCCCACTTCGCCACCCCCTTGGTCCGGGCTTGAGTGGCAATACGTAGATGAAACGTTTCTATTTCGAAGTTCTCTTTCAGACCGTGTGTCATCAGCAGACTCAGGCTTCTTTGTGTAATTTGTTGTTTGACCTGGTAAATTTACCTAATAAATTTTAATTTAATAATTAATAATATATCTTTTATTTTTATATTTTTAATGTTTTTAATAATTAATAATATATCTTTTATTTTTATATTTTTAATGTTTCGCCTTCACGAAGTCACTGTAGACACACACTAACCTGGATAAATTTACCTCATTTTCTGATTGATGCACCAACATTAAAAACGTTTGCACGTACTCTTTCAAATAGACCACCGGACAACATTCTTCTGTTTCATTATCCAGTTACTTAACTTTTTTATGTTTCTATGTTTTTCAGGTAAGACAATATAGTACCCATCAGACTTCTTTGTCGTACAGATTACCGAACTGCACGATACGATTCCTGTGCATTGCAACATATTCAGGCATTGTCACTGCAAGGGTAAGAACTATTTTTTTTATATCGCCAGGTAGCCCAGCTTTAATATCTGAATTTGAAACTATAAAATTGCGCGGGAATTTTCAAAATTTTCTTGCACTTCCAGTATATTCTACTTCTACTGGTTTTGCCCCCTTCACTATTCTCCTCTCGGTGGTCCTGCCACCTTCAGTTAATCCTTTTGCCCTTTCACCCCAGAGTAATAAAACTTGGAATTTGCGGATTGTTCCGTACCGGGACGATGACTTGACACCTCGGCACCGTTCAGTTCCATTTGCTGGTCTTTATGCCCCCCATCAGATGTGTAGAGTAGCATGCCTACGCAATTTTCCTCTCTGACACATCAACAACTTAAAGTATGCTAAAATGTAGGTTGCCCTTTTGTACAATACTATTTATTGTATTGGATTGTTGCTTAAGGTCTGATAGACTGGGTGACTTTGTATTTAAGTGGACATAACAACAGAATGAGGAACTTCGTCCTTCTGCATTCTGTTGTTATTTCAACTTGAATATGCGTATGTGTACTGTAGTAACCCTGGTGCATTTTGTAAATGCGATCGTTTCGGTTTGTTTTGATAACTGTGATTCACATTATATATATATTATTATCATTATTATTATTATTATTATTATGGGGAGAGATTAAACAAAGTAGGCTACTTATACCAAAGATATAAAATGAACTTCCTCCACAAATGAAAAAAATTAAACAGATGGGTGAGTTAAAAGCGGGTATAAAAAGATGGTTGGTCAATGGGAGGTAATAATAATAAAAACAGACTATTAACATTAAAGTAACAAGTAAAAATAAAAATAAAATAAACATTATAAATAAATAACAAAAATAAATTATTAAGCCTTGTTTAGCAGCACTGTATGAGCCGTTTGTCCCAAATAAGCGCCAGCTTGAGGATGCGGGATGTATTATTATGCAAGTTATTGTATTTTGTAATATATGCTCCTTGTCCAGGTGGCTTCATACCATATAGAGGAGCATTAATTTCTTCTACTTTTTGGCATCTCATTCATGATCATTATTTTATGACAAAACAGATCGGGTGACTTTGTATTCAAGTAGACATAGCCACAGAATGAAGAATGAGCGACTGGATCCTTTACTACAATGTTTCGCCTATCTTAGAAAACTCCCGACTGTAGTGAGAGCGGCGAGAAATGCTTCTAACTTCCCTAAATAGCTTAGAAACCATCTCTTATAGAAAGCTTTCTACACTGTGGCTGTGGCACTAGCACAATCAAAATGACAGAACTACCTGATTTTCATGATATTCTGATGATTTTATCGTATACTTTACTTGTATTGTATAATTTAAAAAAAAACTTCGTTCTGCATTCTGTTGGTTGTTATTTCAACTTAAATATATGCGTATGTGTATAGTCCACGCAAAATGAGAAAAGTATGGGTATGGAATGTTTTGATCCTGTGCAACATTGTAAAAATATTCTTTGCACCATTTTGTGTTACCTTGTAAAAATTGTGCAAAGACTATTTTTAAAGTGTTGCACAGGATCAAAACATTCCATGTTCATACTTTTCTCATTTTGCGTGGACTATACCTTGGTGTATTTTGTAAATGTTTTTTTTTTATATTTTAATTACACCATAGCACTAGGCTTCCGCCATCAGCTTTCTTAATACAACACATAATCTGGTGAACCTCTGCTACTGACAAGAGCCTGGCACGTCTTAAGATGATTTCCGTCCATCTCTTCCCGGGTGTCGCATAAAGGGCAGAAAGGCTCCGCTGCTACACCTATACAGTGGAGATGTTTCTGAAGGTAGTCATGACCCGTAGTTAATCTAAATTCCGCAACTGACTGGTATCTGGGTAGGCTCTTTGGTCCTTTTGTAAATGTGATCGTTTCGGTTTGGACAACTGTGATTCACCTTATATATATCATTTATTTATTTATTTGAAACTAATTAAGCGTCATTATTTATCTTTACACGCCTTAATTCAAAAATACTGGTTACACGAGTATTAATCAGATCACTTTTCCTTATAATCTTGGCCAGGTTTCGCGTAGATGTAGCTGCTCTTCTGCATCCCGACCTTGCATCGCTAATGGGTGCACATCCATCTCTGTTTCCTGCAAAGCGTCATTACCCCGGTGATATATCGCCTATGTCAACAACCTCCTTCAGGTACGCTCTGTACCTAGGTCAGAGGTTAAACCGAAGGTTACACTTACTACACGGCTTTTCCTCACCCCTGCAATTTAGTTCAGCTTTTTTCTCGCCATGTATATTTAATTCTGGGTGTATATGAATATCTAATTTGGGTTTCCTGTGTCTCCTATCCGAGCTTGGTGTTGTCTATGGACGGATGCAGGGCGGGGGGGGGGGGGGGGGCAGGGACAGTAAGCTGCCCCCCCCCAAAAAAAAATTAGTAAATCTGTTGTAAGTTAATTTATTACGCTCTAATTTAACTACATCTGCTTGTTCGATTTTTACCCACAACAGTTGTGTAGGTTAGTTAACTGTATTAACCTACCCCCCCCCCCAAAAAAAAAGAAAGGTTGGATTCTTCCCTGGTACAGTCATGCCTACGCCTATTACTTTCTCTCAATGGTACAAGCTTCAGCGAGTCCATTATCGATTGTAGCCGGTGTAGGTTGACATCGAGGACGCGTACCAGATAGCCAATGGCCAAAAATTCATGTGGAAACAGTATGTCCGAATATTGCATCTGTTCGTTTACATTGCGAAAATGACCGATAGGACTCTATATGTAGACCTAGGTCAATAAAAAGCCATTGAACAAAGGGTTAGTTGGACTTACATTGCCTGCCGTATTAATAGTAATTAGAGGCATGGGCCCCACAGTCATCGAACAATTAGGGCAGAACCCATTTTCAGGGGAACTGTGCGACGTTTCGGGAGTGGGTGCTACTCCCATCATCAAGCTAAGTCCTGAGAAGGACTGATGGTTTCTGGAAGATTGGCTCATTGCTCTGGCATTCAACTTTGAATTATTGAGTAAATCCGATCCCCTTGAGGATTCGAACTACCGTTCTCCCGATTGTTCGATGACTATGAGGCCCATTTCTCTAATGACTATTAACACAGCAGTCAATAGGGATCTTCACAGTGTTCGTGTTATCGAGTTATGCCTAGTTAAGTGTTTTATATCAAGCTAAGTTAGCACACCGATAACCAAGCTAACCAGCGTGCTATCCTAAACGCACTTCCAAGTTGGTTAACGTGCTCTTTAGCTTGCGCTGCGATCGATAGCTCAGGTTTGACCGCCACCATCTTTGTTTTTGTTGATTGATTTGAAACACGCTTTTAAGATTTTGTAGTATTTAAATTTATTTGCATAATCTATTATCACAAGCAATTACCGTAAATACTTAAAATTATAATAACCAAAATGAACAAAAAATATAAACAAATGTGGCACTAGAATAGAGTTCTGCCACTTTCTTTAAACCCGTGCCACGAACGTGTGACTACTGCCACATTGTTTAGTCTGTTTTCGATTTTCGATATAGCATGCATGATAACTCACTCCCGAGGTCCACTCACGACGATTGTGTGTTAACTTGGATGTAATACATCTAACTCGATAACACCAACACCGTGAAGACCCCTAATTTGTAAGCCCAACCAACTAGTTAACCCTTTCATGACCGTAGCCATGAAATGGCTTCATACTATATATCGGATTTTGAGAGGAAAAATAGAAATCACAATGAAATACCGTATGAAATTTCTAACCCCCCCCCCCCCCCCGAAAAAAATCCTGGCTACGGCCTTGAACCATTTCTTAAATAGTATTACACCATTGCTATTAATCTTTATCATTAAAAAGCCCTTCAAGAGACGTTATTAATATTATTATGGGTGCCCTATTTTTTGATTAGTGAAAAGGACACAGTGGAAGAGTATATATGAAGTACTTGCTAGGCGGTCCTAATTAAAACTTGAGCCAGATCCTCTTCGGTGTTAGGTACCTAGGTCTTTGTACAGGCATCATCCTTGGGTGCTCTTCTTCATGAGTGGTCGTTGCATAAGAACTTACTTAGCCCATCTCCCACACATATTATTCATGACTGGAGGTGAGAGTGGCAGGGGCATGTCACGCATGTTGCGACATGCTGCTCTCATTTCGCCTAATGTGCCGCGTGAGCCGGAGGAGGGTCGACAGATGGGGAAGTAACAACTGTTTGTAAAGCGACGAAGTGGAGAGGGGAAAAAAGGGGAAAGTGAGTGGCAAGTAAGGCCGTAGCCAGAGGGGATCCGGAACCCCCCCCCCCAGAAATATTTGCAGCGTACACTAGATGCTAGATGCCCGAGACTGGAAGCTAGCGGCGGAAGATCGTCCGAGGTGGCGTTGTGTAGTGGCAGCGGCCAAAAGTCCCCCCGGGCTGGACGTGCCTACCTAAGTCAAGTCAAGTCACACTAGAATGCTAGATGCAATGAAGTTTTAAATATATTATTGAGGTTACCACACCTCGGGTGACGTCGTATGGACCCCCCATCCGAAACATGTCTGGAAACGGCCTTGGTGACAAGCTTTCGACAGAAAAAAACGAAGAACCATCGGATAATGTAGCCTACTGCAAGACCCACATCAGAGGGGATAAATCTTGTATAGTGTCGTAAATGTCTTTTCGACATTCCACTGCCCTACAATTTGTTTGTTTCCAACGCCTGCTTTCAGCATTTCTGCTTTAAGCAACCCTGTCAGCCTGCTGGCGGGGGGAGTGAGTCTGTTTGTTAACTTTAGGTACCCTAAGGGCAGACTCTTTCACCTCGGGGGAAGGAGAGTTGGTAGACAGGGTGGACCTCTTCATTATAGTGGATTCCGAACCACTTGGGGAACATGGTAAAGTCACACGATTAATTCGGAGGTGGCCAGGACTCGACTGAGTGACTGGTATAGTCTCAGCGCGCTATCATGTTCATTCTATCATCTATGTGCATGCAACAGGTATATTTTCATAGCTTCAAACGACCGCAGAATACGCAAAGCAACTATATCTTATCAATGATTACAAATGAATTCCTTAAAAGCATAACTCGTAAAACTACGAGCTGCAATGAAGACGTTACGGTGATAGTTCCCAATGGAAGAACATAACTTAACGCCTTAACTCGTCACAGTATACAATAATGTGTACTATATTGCAACATTGTACGGTTATTGTGGCAAACGTATCATAAATAAATGAGGAAAAAGGCGTAAGTCGAGGGATATTTCAAATTGTTTATTCCGTTTTATCGCCAACAATCCAATGATATTCTGTCTCCGGTCAATAAAAGTATCATTTCTGCACGCTAGACCGTAAAAATGTATGGATATTGGCATATATTGCAATAGTGTGATAATGATGCATTGTACAGGAGATTTGTATTAGGAGAGTCGATCTAATGGCCACCATTTCAGTTTAATGTAAAATAATAATAAATTAAAAATTACCTGTCAATCTTTACTTTTACTTTTTTCGCGCCTTATCCCGTACAGGGGGTCGGCGGTGCGGCAATGGCGCCTCATTAGCCCTCTATAGTGGTTCCCAACCAGTAACAGTGGAGACCACTAAGGCAGACAATGTGTCGCTGGTGGACCACCCCTTACATCTATTATGATTTGCATATTATATTTAGCTTACATGATTTTAATACCCTATTCGCCATTGGAACCGCCTACCATTGGAGGTTAGGGCAGCTAGTTCACTCAGTAGCTTTAAGAAAATTATTAAACAATATATCTTAGATAACGCTTGAGACTCTCTCCGGTGACGACAATGGATCCCCCCCCCCTTAACCTTCTCTCCCTCCTCTTCTTCTCTTGTTTCTTCTCTATTTAATTTTAAGCATCTATACATTAATACAATATGTTTCTTTTTAAGATTAGCATGAAAAGAAGACTTTATAGTCCTATTGTTCGCCCTTTGTTTTGTTTTTATTCAATAAAGTCGTTTTCAATTCAATTTAATGTACGAGTACGACCAAGTTGTTGTGTTCTCGCCTTCTCGACTTAATTTTCTTAGGCCCGTATTACACTGTAAAACATTAAAAAGAAAACATATTTTATAACATATTTGAAGAATGGGTCTTTTATTAAAGAAAGTTTCAACAGTCCAACTGAACTTCGCCATTTTGGAATCTTCTTCAAATTCTTTTATAAAATGTAATGCCAACCTATTACATTTTATAAAAGAAATTTTAAAAAAGAAATGTTTTATAAAATATGGCCTATTACACTATCAAAGATCTTTGTCAAATAACTTTTATAAAAAATCTTTATAAAATGTTTTACAGTGTAATACGGGTCTTAATAATTCTTAAGTGACGGTTGGGAACCACTAGTTTAGGTCTTTAGGGGCCAGGGCGCCCTGGTTTGTGAGTGTGCGTTGGTGCATTTGTCTGTATCTATCTCGGCAGCGCCATATTTTTCTTCTCGTGCTTCCTGGACATCTTTCAATTGAATGACCAACGCAGACTTTTTTGTGGGAAGTCAAATTTGTCATAAAATAATGATCATAGAGGCAAAAATGAGATGCAATATAGTATAAGAAATTAATGCCCCTCTTCTGCATGGTATAGTTAGCCACCGTTTTGGCGACAGTTTTTTGGAGACATGTACCTTTTTTCACGCCTTCAAAAATGGTTGCCATTCTATCTATATCTTGCCGTGAAACCTAATTGACGGCATTGTCCTGTTAATATACACTGAGTTTTAAAGGAAAGCATTGTAATTCCGAATTTTTTATTAGTTTTATAATTATTTTCGGAGCTCACCGCGGCCGTCCTGGCAACTCTTACCGGCCCAGTCATATTCCTCTTCTTCCTAACGCCTGCTTTCAGCATTTCTGCTTTTAAGCAACCCTGTCAGCCTGGCGAGGGGAGTGCGTCTGTTTATTTACTTGAGGCACCCCAAAGGCAGACTCCTTCACCTCGGGGAGAGGGGGAGTTGACTGACAGGGTGGACCTCCTGATTATAGTGAATTCCGAACCACTCGGGGAACATAGTAGTTACACGAGGTGACCAGGACTCTACATGCACTCAAACTGACTAGTATAGTCTCAGCGCGTTATCAAGTCCCACCATGTTCCCCTGCCAACGCTGTGCACACTACCAAGTTTGCCGCAGTTTGAACCACGCTCTGCTCTCGTGGATTAAACTTTAGTAAGGCCGTTTGCCTAATCCTGGGTTCCGGCCCATAGTTTGGGAAGCACTGCTGCAATGGTTTGAAATTAATTAATTATGCAATACGATTTTGTGGTACCGATTTTCTGCCGTCCGTATCCTCCTAGCTACGTGATCAAGGTACTGGTGGAGCTTTGAAGCTACGTATTACCTTCCCATAAAGATCCCGGAGTATTTTTTGCGCTCACACAGCATTGCTGGCAGATGTACGGGTTTCCACACTGATAACTCGTGTCGCAAGCCCACGCAATCCAAGCGGATATGAGGTGTCTGATAAGGCGGCACTGTTGACCGCCTGATAAGGCCGCAGCAACGGGCTTCTTATCAGCCGGAGCGGGGTCAACTGCGGGGTCATACAGCTAGACAGGTGAACTACTTGTGCAGTCACTTGCATATAGGCCGTAAGTACTACTAAGTATTTATGAGTATTCTTAGGCTGTTTTGGCGCGGAAACTGCTCGTAAGTGAAGCAGAGAAGTTACGACAGCTGTTGCCCAAAGTTGAAAAACGCGTCTAGTCAACCAAAACTATTATCAATACCATGTAATGAAGTTTATATACTACTAGTATATAAGACGGTTAAGAAACGGAAACTAACATATTTTAGGAATTTGTGATGAGGAACGAAATGTATTGCCTTCTACATGTAATAATCCACGGGGACATAGAAGTACTGAGTAATCCCGGCAGAAGAAATGCATCCTCGCTGAAAAGCCTAGGGATTGTTTGACAAAAGTACGACTTCCCTTTTCTAAGCAGAAGTCTCCATGGTCTAAATTGCCATGGGGATCGCCATTCTCCGATGGAAGAGGTCTTTAAAAATGAAGAAGAAAACTAGTGGATCCGGCGAACTTTTTACCCCCCAGCATTAAGAGTGTACAGCCCGTAGGAAATTGGCAGCCCGAAATTTAAAACTTTTTATTTTTTATTTTATTAACTAAGCATGTTATTTAAGATTTGGCTCATCAAAGTTGTAGAAGATTACTTCATGCATCATATTATAAGATATTTTTAATTTTCGAAATTGTAGTTTTTTCAGAAACATACAAATATTTTATAAACAATAACTTTTCACGTATTATCGATTTTATAAAAACACTACAATTTCGAAATCAAAAAATACCTTATTATATGATGCATGAAGTGCTCTTCTGCAACTTTGATGAGCCAAATCTTTAATAACATGCTTAGTTAATTAAATAGATAAATAATTAATTAAAATTAATTAAAATAATTAAATAAATTAAAAGCCGACGACGTGCTCTGCGACTGTGGCGCTGTTCAAGACACCCCCCACCTATTGGTCTGCCCTAAACTGCCAAGCCCCTGCACAGCTGACGATTTATTCGAAGCTAATGACAAGGCCGTCCAAGCTGCTCAATATTGGACTATATCAATGCGTGTTACTGGACACGCGAAGTAAGTAAGTAAATTAAATAAAAAAATAAAAAGTATTAAATTTCGGGCTGCCAATTTCCTACGGGCTGTACACACTTAAATAAAATAAAAATAAAATAAAAGAACCGGTCCGAGTTTACTCGAACATGCTTTCCAATTTATCAATTAGTAAATAGAGAAAATGAGTAATTTCATGGTAAATAATTTTCCTATTGTTAAATTTCGGTTATCTCAGGGGGGGGGGGGGGTTGTCCACCTGACGTCACTGGAGGTGAGGTAACACCACAGTAATAATATCAGGGCACGCAATGCATTTGAGCGTGAATTTTCTATCATTTTTTCAACAAAAATTGTTTTGCACAAAACCAAATAGTTTTTTGGGAAAGCAACCTGCCCGGTTCCATTAATCAATTTAACACCTAAAACATGCCTGAAGGTAGAAATCATCGATAGAAAGAAATTATTTTTTAGTAATTTTTCATCAAAATTTAATTATTATTATTATTTTTTTTTTTTGCCCCCAGAAGAAAACTATCAAGGGGCAAGCGACCCCCCGCATTTTATTAACATTAATAACGACTACAATATGTGTGAATTTAAAAGAAATCGTTGGAGCCGTTTTTGAGAAATAATTTTTTTATAAGTTTTTTTGGATTTTTTTATAGAATAAAACCCCCCAAATTGAGTTAGCCCAAAATAAAAAAGGGTCTCGAGGTATGATTTTTGTGAACCTACATGTTAAATTTCATCAAAATCGACCGAGTAGTTTGCCCGGAAATCGATGAACAGACAGAGCGACAGACAGCCCGACATTTCGTAAAAACCACTTTTCTTGGTTCCTGGGACCTCAAAACGTGTAAATCCGTTGAAATCTCGGAATCGAAAATTCCGACTATCACAAAGCTTTCCTTATACTACGTATAAATTGGAAAGCAATATAATGAATGTCGTGCCAGTATTTGATAATGTCAATCATTTTCCCCTTTACTGTTCCCATTTGCCTCCACTACATTCTTCATTGGGTTTACAATACTTCTCCGATAATTTTTCTCCGCTCTGCCTTCCTCTATTTGCCACGAAAACAAAAAATCATTCATAGATTCCATATACAATGAAGCAGCGGTTCCCAAACTTTTATTACAGTGGCCCACCTTTAAAGAAGCCAATATTGTGCGTGGCCCCCCCTACCCAATTTACAAGGAAAAATAAAACAATAACAAACATGTTGCCTTTTTTAACGTGACAATATTTTTGATGTTGGAACTAATATTTCGTGAAATAATCACTCTCAGCTCCTCGTCGAGGCCTTTTAGTTTGTTTTGGTCCTTCGACTTCAACCTAAAGAGCGTGCGAGGGACCCTTCATGTCGGAAATTGAATCAATATTTTCCGAGCCTCAGCTCCCAATGTTTAAGTGTCACAAGTGCCACAAATTCCCCGAAATTCATAAATATATTCTTCCCGAGGTCCTTTCGCCTCCCTGACAGGGCGCTGTGGCCCTCCAATTGGCCATGACCGACAGTGTGAGAATCACTGCAATAAAGGGTTATGGCCGGTACCCTCGGGGCTTCGGAAGGATTCCCGCAGAACAACCTTCCAAAGTTTCATCACAATCTGATCAATGGTTTAATTTTTTAACATCGTGAATAGCAAACTGATCATAAATTAATTAGTTCACATTAGTACTGTTTATTTTATAAATTATGCAATTGCAAAGAGATGCAATCATGTTCATTACCAATGAAATTGTATATAATTTTAATTAATACGCTTTGCATTCAATATGGTAATTTATTCAAACTCATGTTAAAGAAAATTTGACAGTTCCTGGTTTAGATAATGTAATAAATGCGGTAGGCCTAGCACTAACGGAAAATAATAACTTATCCCAGAATAAGTGAAAATTAATTATCTTAAATACGCGGAATTTTGCCTGAAAAGTTGTTGTTTCCTTTACTCTGGACTATAATTGGGTTGCTACTCACTAAAAATACCGAAATTAGAGGAAAAAACTGGCTAATAAAACACACCCTCCCACTATACAAGCATATAATATCCGCCTCAACTCCCTAGCCTCCGAATGTTATATGGTCTGGCAACATGGTTAAAAAACTGGTCGAAAAAAATTCATTTGGCAAAATTGTTTCAACTACTAGTAAGACTGGGTCCCACTCTCACTTGAAATGTAATAGTAGGGAATATTGGAAGGTAACGCTACCTTCCAAAGCATGGTGCAATATGCCTTACTGAGACCTTTCAAGTGATGACGGGACCCGCCTTAATAAGCCCTGTAGCACCAACAAAAGCGTTAAAAAAAGACAAACGGTAACGTTCAAAACATATCGCGCCCCAAAAGGTTGAAAATAATAAAACAATGTGCTCAATTATAGGAGCCGCGGTGTATTCCTATGCAGAACTTAAGCGCCATGTTTACATTTGAAAATGATATAAACTCTTTTCGACGAGCCTGAAAAAGTTGTAAAGCAAGATCTATGGTCGTGCGCGTCGTACCAGCTGGTCGTGTACCTTAGTTCTTGTCATATTTCTGCCCACATCTTTGTAGGTACTGCTCTCGGCCTACATGGTTTCCCCTATCTCTACATCTCGGCTTGCCTTACGCAAAGTCTTCCGATCGCTGATCTCAAAATTATGTTTTGTGCAGGCTTGCTCATTTTTTCTTTTCTTATAGCTGCCTAGGTGGTCTGATTAAGTACTGTAGGCGACGTACCGTCTGTATAGGTTAGAGTAAAGCACTGATGTACTGAGTGACTGAGTTTTTCTGCAGATAACCTGGTCTATACAAACATATCAACCTGTTGAGGTTAGAGGACCCTTTTCCTTGACCATGCACTTGTTTTTTATTTTGTGTAACATGCCCACAGTGCTTATTTCCCACCGGTAAAGGTATAAGGAACATGTATTCGAGTTCCTAAGACCAGAAAGGTTTCCTTTTTATTTAATTTAATTTTAATTTAAACCAAATAAATAAGATTTTAATTCTTACATTCCGAAAAATTTCAAATAAACCCGCGAAAACCAGTCGATTTAATCAAACTTTTGCATCTACCCCCCAGATTACAATCCTAGCTACGCCCATGATTGTGATACTGTGATTTTTATACAATTAATTACAAGTCGTCAACACTTGACTCGGCCTTGACCGAGTATGATAAAGACGGCAGTGACAAAATTATCACTGGGTCGTAGCCTCAGGTGATAGCGCACCGTGATTGTAATGTACTACGGTACATACAGTATGTAATACACTACAATAGCTACCTATCTGTACAGTATATCTACAGCATATATCAATGCCTAGCAATCACGAATCCAGAATTAATTCCGGGGTAAGACTTCCGACAAAAAAAAATTTCTTTGAGATGCTATTGCGACAAATGGGTTTTATCTACGGTTCTACATTATGGTAGTTTTTTTATTACTTTCCTATTTATACATTAATATAATGAAAGCTTTGTGATGGTCGACATTTTTGGATTTTTAGTTTCTAACGGATTTACACGTAAACAAAATAAGTGGTTTTTTTTTTAATGTCTGTCGATATGTTGGTACCTACTACTACTACTCAGTGGATTTAGATGAGATTTTACATGTAGGTTCACAGAAATCATGTCTCGCGCCCATTTTATTTTTTATTTTGAGCTAACTCAATTATATAAAAGGTACCACCCCCTAAATTGAGTTAGGCCAAAATTAAAAAACCTATCCCGAGATGTGGTTCTTGTAAATCTACATACCAAATGTTATGAAAATCCATTGAGTAGTTTGCCCAGGAATCGACGAACAGACAGACCGACATAAAAAAAAAAACACTTTCTTGACTCCTTAGACCTCAAAGTCAAAGCGTGTAAATCCGTTGAAATATCGAATTCGAAAATTTCGACCCTCACAAAGCTTTCCTCATACTAACGAAGAAATAGGAAAGCAAAACGTATAAACGTGTCAAGCCTGAAGCCTTGCTTTCTGCTCCGATGGCGACTTTAAAAATTAATAACATTCTGTTAAATTGCCCTAAATCTGTCGATTTCATGGTTGACAGACTTCACAGCATTAGCCTAGCGCCCTAGCCCCCCAATTTGCACCTATCGAGATGCATGACCCCCAGATTATGGGCTATGCTCCAGAAAATCATTCCCCAGTGTCTGATAATTACATTTGGTGCCTTAGTTCAATGGCTAATGGCGACTCCGACCATCCGCTTGAAAATGGAAATCCGGAGGACAAATCGAAAGTTTTCAATGCTTTGGGATAGGGTAGGTAGCAATAACAGTATCCTCTGCATGGCTGTATCTTCTCCATTGGCGTAAATTCCCAACATTTCTGGGGGGGGGGGACCCCCCTACTTACGCCAATGATTTTCTCTTTTGTTCAGCTTTCAAGTTCAACACTATATCCGGATATGGGAGTCAGGAAAACTCTGAACGAAGACTCAAACCCTCGTTCTAATGTTGATGGCATCACCTGAAGGGCATTTGAGCATGGGCGTAGATTTGATCCAGGTGGGGGGGGGGGGGGAGTTGCATAAGTTCGATTAGATCGATTGGTTTTCGCGGATTTATTTGAAATTTTTTGGAATATAAACATAAATATCTTATTTGTTATATCTAGTTTAAATTCCCCGCATTTTTTATATTGTGTGAATTCATCCAAGAAAACTCCATTCTATATCTAGTGTTAACTCTTCAAATCTTAAGGGGATGTGGGCAAGGCCTTAGCCAAATGGGGGTTCAAACCCCACCCCCCGAAATGAAATGGCTTTACACTAGATAGAATCGGATTTTGAGAGGAAAATTAGAAACTACTATGTAATATCCAATGAAATTTCTGACCCCCCCCCCCCCGAAAAAAATCCTGGCCACGGCCTTGGATGTGGGGGGGGGGGTGTCCCCCTGCACCTCTCTGTCTATGCCCTTACACTTCAGCCCCGCTTTGCCATGATTTTTCTCAAATTCTTTTCTGGACACAAGGTCATTCGTAGCTTTGAAAATTCCCATGATGTATGCACATTGGGATAAGAGGAGAATACGATTTTCCTCATACTTAGTTAAGTATCGTGAGAATATCTACATTGACCCCTAAAGCGTACCAGTACAGAAAATAATAAGGTGCGCTTCGAAGCCCTTTCTAGCAGGAAGAGGTCAACATTACTTATAATTTGTATTAATTAATATGCGAACAATAATGAATATACAATAGCATCCCTAACTAATTTACTATGGATTCAATTCAATTTGTCAAATGTGTCCTTTTCATCCTTAGCAAACATAACATTTTTTGTACATTAGTAATGCAATCATTACTTTGATTATTGGAAGAAGGGTCTTTCTGTTGTAATGCGATAGTTGAACAAGTGCTGGACGTCGGCTTTAGGTAGATATAGTTAAAACTTTGAACTGTTTTCTTGACTTGACCGAAACTTAATGATCCCATTGACTAGATCATCATCACTAGCGCTTCTTATAGGCTTACAAAGAAAGCTTTCCTCGCCGACTAGTGGCTAATCCATCATAAATCATTTCTTTTCCTCATGAACACACACGATGTAGCCACTTAATAAGTCCTCTGAAGATGCCTTTAACGCCTGGCTCTTGAGTAGTAGAAGGCTTTAATGAGCTATTAGACGAAGAACCGATTGACGGCTGGTGCCCGAACATCGCAAACGGCATAAATGGAAACCTACGGCTCGGAAATGAGCGCGCCTAGGTGATTTATTGTTATGGAGCCCGCGGCTATGTATTGATAGCGGCTGATGGGTTCACAAGTAGGCGCGGCTATGAACGGACAAACGAGCCGTCCGCGTGTTTACCTCCAGTCGGAGGGCGGGGCCTTGTTCGTCTGGGTTCACTACACAGTCTTGTACTCGATGGATATACTGCTTAATGGGTCGTGTCAGCACTAAGTCCTGAATAAGTGGTGATTTGCCATAATAACTAATAAGATGCGCGTCAAAGCCGATTTCTTAACGAATTTGAATTTGGAAGCCGTGTGTCATTTGTGGCATAATGGATACCCCGGTATTACTACCTAAAGTACTTTATTTTAGCTGGCTCAGCAATCAACTGCAACCGTTGTTGGTGGAGGGGCATTCTATTTATTTTATTTAATGTTTGATTAGGTTGTTACAGTTAAATAATATAATAAAGTCTACTATCAATAATAATATAAATAAATGTCAATTAAATCAGTTTACAAGCTTACAAAACTGGCTTTCTTTATATAACTATACAGTACCTTATAAGTATATTAAATAAATGGATGAAAAAAAACTATATGGGATGATATTGATAAAGGAAAAGGTCCTAAAATTCAAGTTCTACGCTTGTAAATTTCAATTTTTTTTATCCTACAATACGTTTTGGGCTACGCCAGTGGCTGCAGCACCATCATTCCACCCCCTCAGAATCGCCTTTCTTCTCCAATTGTGGACATTAAGCTTCATCCACCTTTTTCACTGTTTCTTGTTTCGCGCAGGAATTTTATCTTTCCTTGGACAAGAAAGGAAAATTATTTGTCTTGTATACGACAAGAAAAATTAACATGTTTTGTTTTAATTGAAAGAGAGGTCAGTGAACCCGCGAACACCAATTTTGCACCTGCCCCCCCCCCCCCCTCTCAAAAACAATTCTAGCTACTCTTGCGACATGCGAAGATTTGATCGCGTTTGAAAGTGGATGAGTAGGTAGTAAAATTGACTTATATTTAGAAAGCTAAAAAACTATTTACAAACTAGAGGGGTGCGCCTGACCTTCAAGTGGCGGCCAGGCCGGCCACCCCGAATTCGTACCTCCCTGTCACTGTACCTTTTTTTTTTTTCTTAAAGATAAAAAGATCAATCGCATACAAACAATTAATTTAATGAATGTATCCGATTGACCTCTTCCAGTCGCCTCTGTAGGTTATTACCCGCGTTGAGTTACGACACGTCTCCGATCGCATGGCGTGTAAAGGGTCGCATAAGTGCAAGCACGTTACCACCTGGCCATTGAAGTCGCCAACGGTCAGCCTTGCCGGGGTAGTACGCTGACCACTGAATTGAATGGCGCCTATTTTACTGGACTATGCCTAGTGATCTCGAGGTAATGTTTGCTGAGTTTTACAGCACTGTTGGATAGAAGGATACATTTAAGGCGCAAATTCCACCTACGTCAATAGTCAATAGTTAATGTGGTATTGACGTGGTAGCAGATATTAAAGACATACTAAAAATGTCTTGCGACGCGTCTCCGACCGCAAGTCCGCAACGCGTGTAGATGCTCGCACAAGTACAAACATGCTACCACCTTGCCACCGAAGTCGCTTAAATTAGATTGCCTGATGTGTTAATAGTCATCGAACAATTAGGGCGGAGCCTATTGTCAGACGTTTCGGAAGGGACGGTTTCTGAAAAAGTTTTCGGGGGGGGGGGGCTGAAAAATATCGCGATTCTTTTACTTAAATAATAATTTTTTTAATTTCCTTCAACAGCCCATTCTATCTAGTATAAACCTATTTCTCTCGGGGGGGGGGGGGACCGCCCCCCAAGGATCCGTCCCTGCGTTTCGGAAGTGGGTGCTACTCCTATCATCAGGCTAAATCCTGATAAGGACTGATGGTTTCTGTACGGTTCACTCATTGCTCTTGTATTAAACTCCGAATTATTGAGTAAATCCGATCCCCTTGAGGATAGAAACCAGAAGCGACCCGAGGCAGGTACAAGAGGTGCGCCTAAGTCGAGGAAATGAAGGGCGCCTTAACAGACACGGCCACGGGAGGTGAAATTTGTAATGATGGAAATTCATTTATATAAAAAAGTAAAAAAAAAAAAAGTAGCAAAAGACTTACTGTCTCATAATTAACAATTGAGGTGTCAAACTAAATTTCGTAAATAGAACTGCATTTTAGGAAAGAAGAAAACAGAAGAACAGCAAACTATGAACATTTTGGCGGGCGCGGGAAAGAATGTGTCTTGGCAGGAGCGTGTCACGAAGTGGAAGTCCTGGCTCTTAATTAAAAAAAAATATTATTTCACGGGGGGGGGGGGCAAAATTATGGCTTGCACCTACGGTGATTTGGGCTCGGGCCGCCACTGATACAAACTACCGTTCTCCCGAATGGAATGCAAGCTCTCTAACCACTCGACCACGGCCCTCAGACATGAGTGTGTTCGGCCGTTTGGCGTATTCCAGGAGTTCTAAGGAATAGTAGTTTGGTGTCTTAAAACCTTCCACTCACATAGAGCAGAAGAAAAAAATCACAATCATATACTCGTAATAATAATAAATAAATGCGATTGTCCCATCTCACAATATAGATACTGACGTCCACATTTATGGACCCATAGGTCCCTTGTCCAATGCCAACGACCCCATGGATTTTGGACTTTATTTGTATTGTTTCCGTATGCATTTTTGGTCATGGCAAACTGATATAGGTTCTCGATGTCAACCTATACCAGCTACAAGCGATAATGGACAAGCTGAGACAAGCTTACCATTGACGCAACAAACTTCCCCTTGAGATTAAAACAACTAAAAATGTATCAATCTTTAAAAGAAATTTAGAGAAATGGCTGCGAACAGAAATTACTTACTAACAAACATTACTAATTGAATTAACTATTTACTAACTTACTAACTATCTACTGATACAACTAACCTGATTTGATTAATACTACTAACCAAAAATTAATTATTTAACTACTGTATTGTATTGCGATTGAATTACATGTACTGTATATCCAAAAGCGAAACCGCACACGGGCTGACTGAAGCCTTGCGGTATATAATTTTATTGTATCAATATAATGTATTGTATTGGATCTTTTTTTTTTTTTTTCTTTTCCTTGTCCAGTATTCAATATAATAATAATAATAATAATAATAATAATAATAATAATTGAATATTTAAAACAGGTGAAAGCATGACTTAACCAAGTATGGTTAGGAGTCAAGACGGGCTAGCTATAACACGGCGACTTTTCATACCTTCCCGCCGCGGCGAGTGGCGGCATCTTGCACCTTATTTGAACCTGGCCAAGACAAACAATGCGTTTTGAATGAGGTACCAATAAATGGAAGGAGCAGCGTCCTCCAGGCCAGGCAGTGCTAAGTGTCAGTAATGGCCGCAGAGGTCACAGGACTGACCGACCGCTTTTACGACCTCTTCGGGGCAATCTGGGTCGTCGAAACGACGCTTGATTATATGGTCCTTTTCCTTTAGTTTACTGCTCATTTTAAGGGGCCCCAAACTTGTTAATTGGGCCCGGCCTGGGTACCTACAAATGACCCGCATCGGATGAGATAGGTACAAATGGGGCAAGATGTCTTCACTTTATGAGCTCTGGCTTCGTTTTTTTTTTGTTTTTTGTTTTTTCTCTTGGTAGACCCGTTCCTAACTAGTAGTATATTTTACCTTTTTTGTGTCTTAATAAGGTTTATTAGACAGTGAAGACTTCGGCGGAAATGTAACTGGTTGTACTTTCCTTCAGTACCGTACTTACTGTATAAATTGGTTTCTCAAAAAGGCAATATTATGTATAGGTAGGATGAGTTGGAATATCATCTGCTTTACATGACTGTCATAAAACCGGCATATACAGTAATATAGAGACAATGCTAAATTTATCAAACTATTATTCTATCATTCTGTTATTTTAATGACTCCAATTTTTATTCTATCGAAGAAATATTGGTTGATTATGTTGTTAAGTGTACAATTTGAATTTAGGTATACTATTCTTTCCAATTTTTCGTACACCCATTTTATTGTATGGAATATTCTAGCATTATTAGATTGAGAAATAGGGGGAATGCAGTTTTTTAACAGCCCCCTCCCAGTTCATTCAGTGCTCTGTTCAGCATGGGGACGAGGAGTCATTTTGCTCATTAAATTTGTATAATATAAATTTAATTAGTAAAATAACTTTTTGCTCTATTACTAAGGCGCCCATTCCACATACGTACAACGTCAATGAAAATTATGAAATTGAAGGACATTTCAATTTCTCATTGATGGGGGCCACTCCATATGTTTTTCAAAAATTGACAATTTTCAATTGAAACGTATGCGCCAAATTTTTGAAATTTGTTTCTTGAAATTGTATTTGTTTTCTTCGTCGCCTTATTATTTAATCCTTATTATAATTTTTATACAGAAATGCTTTCTTTTTAGAGAAATCAATTAAAATAGTTGTACTTGTCATATCACATGACGCCATTTTTTAATTTTAGATTGTTTCATTGTTTGTGATTATACTCTATTATCAATTGATCATTGATCAATTTTAACAATGGCATAGAGTAAAATTGAAATGCCCTTCAATTTCATAATTTTCATTGACGTTGTACGTATGTGGAATGGGCACCTAATCAATCAGTGCCAGGAACAACTACAGTAGTGACTTTTAATAACAGTTTTATTTATTTATTATAAAAACATACAAAACACTATGCGAATGTTCGCTCAGGGTCCGTCTAGTTTCATTTAAAAATACATCAGAATCCACTCAATCATCGCCCGTGATAACGAGTAATACAATTCCAGGGAAACCTATGAAATTTCGTCTTGCCCGATTTGAAGAGCACATCACCCCAGTTGGTCTTCAGTGCCCTAGGTGGTCGAAACCTGGCGCACAATGTCCTCAGCAGCGGTGGGCCCGCTTCCTCAGCTTTCCCTAGCGGCCCTGGAACATTGGAAAACAATGAAAATCAATTATAATTCGATCTGCAAGAACCACTGTGGGGTTCCGCAGGGCAGCATACTTTCCCAATGGCTTTTGTACATGTTTAACTCCTGGAAAGGGTAAAACATTTTGTATCGGCAGCGTAGCAGGCGGTCGGATTGAATTTTCGTATTGAGCTAGAACCGTATTGTCTCGTTTACCTCATCTCGGAGAATGATCCTTATACTAGGTGAGATTGTAAACTTGTTTTGTTACTTTTGATTCGTAAGAGTGGTTAAGAATTAAGGAATTTACCATCGTATTGAACTGTTGAAGAAATTCTAAGGATTGATATTGCCAATAAAAATTATACCGCAACTGCCATTGTTTTTGAAGACGTGAAAAAATTAAGTTAGGTTAGGTCCACACCTTCAAAACCTGTAGCAGAACGAAGGTTAGTGCCGGCTTGACACTATGTATTAAAATATAGACAAGTATTCTTCTTCTCTCATTTATGGCTCTATGATCGATATTTAATTGAAATCCGACATTGAATAACAATTACCAACTTATAGTGAGGGTGTCCAATTTAGTCTTAATGTCTCAGAAGCGCCAGTCGCCACTTACAACTTCGACTGCAAAACCGGCTGTAAGTTTATTTTGTGATAAATCGCATACAAACGTTTTAATGAATGCATCCGATTCACCTCTTCAGTCGCCTATGTAGATTAGTACCCGCATTGAGTTACGACACTTCTCCGATAGCATAGATTGTGCTTTAACCTCTGGCAGGATTATCGTTTGGGACTGTCCTACCGATAGCTAATTTATTCACCTGCTAATGTTCCTATGTTATTCCGGCAATAAATATAACATTCTGTCCGCCTCAATGATATTAAAATGTCTGATCGGCATCCGACGTAATGGCAGTGAGATTTGTGGGCCGCGCCTCGGCCTCACGTCTTCCGCCAGCAGCTCCACAACACTCCCATTCCACGTCCGATCTAATAACCTCCACATAAACGTCTGATAGGCTATAGGTAATATAGGAAAGCTGTCGCACGACAAGCCTTTAAGCTTTTATAAATACGATTTCTTCCTGATGTTTTTTACGTTTTTAATGTATTTTTTAAAATATTTAAATCACTAGTCGCCTCTGCTGTTATTGTTGACAGCTCTCGGATCTCCTCAGAGTAGTTTCAATAGGGGGTTGACTTGAGGCACGCAATGACGAGAGGTATGACCCTTTCGTCATGTCTAAGCAGGTGTAGTGTTGCGGCAGAAGTCCTCTGGGACCAGCGTAGACAGGGAAAGTCAGCAGGACATAATTTATGCCACTGTCGGTCGGATGTCACAGTTACGGTAACTCGCCATAAAGTGACCGTGTGTGAGTCTGGAGTGGCCAAGTCGCATACTTTACAACAGAATTTCCTCTAGGGGCCGAGGGGCGGCTTGCTGTTGCCCACCAGCCAATCGCGGTGCAGCTCGTTGGGATCATGCGAAGGGCATCTCCAGTCCTCCTTCCTGAAATATATTCCTCCTCACAGTATGCTATCTTCCTTTTCTTAGCCACCAGTAGCAACTCTGCTTCTGTAACCATTCGCCTCAGGAACTCAGCATTAGGGACACGATCTCCACAGGAAATGCGCAGCATCGTCTGTATACCCACATTCCAAATGCACTGATTCTGTTCTCCAAGCTCACTCCTTACCAAACTGAACTGCCAAAACTGTAGCTCGTAAGCCTCCGAGTTACATTCTTAGAAGTCTGCGTAGTGCTACTGAAGATGTCGCCCGTAGATGACGAAACGTTTGGAAGTACGCTTCCAGATCGACCCGGATTCAACTGCTACATCATAATAAAATTGTCCCCGGAAATCAGTTCTTCCCGCTCAAACGCATGATGATGACCTCCGCACGCGGTGCATCAGAAGTAGTAAATTAATTGTGGCTTATAGGGATTAGGCAGATAAGAGCTGTGGTACAGAATTACTGTGGTACCTGGTAGGTACTGGTTAGCTACCTGCATGTACCGGCTAGAATTGTTTTCGAATTATAATTGAAACACTATCTTAATTTCATCGACGTATACGGCATCACTAACTATTGAGGAGTTGCAAATTGCAATACGTACAAAGCAACAAGATAATAATGTTGATTTGCAAACGTGTTCTTCTTAATCTTAGCTGTTTTTCAGGTGCAAAATTCTGGTACCTATATTGTCAAACATGATCCAGTGGCCGAAGTAAGCATTGTTAAAAATGTGTTGCATGAGCCAGGGTCGTGTCCTTGAGCAGGGACGAATCCAGCCCATTGGGGGGGGGGGGTTGAAATATAATAAACGCATTTAGTATCGATTAAGTTGTAACATAATAAATTTACTTACAACAGAGATATATTACAGGGGGGGGGGGGGCAGCTACCCCAATAAATTACTCAACGTCGGTAGAGACCCTTAAATGGGAAACGACTTTCAGAACATTCTCGTCTAGACTCACAAGCCAAACACTGACATATTTAATTTAACATAATTGGCATACCCATTTCACCTACTATTGTATAAATACCGGAATTGTGTAAAGTACTGTATGTATAACCTAGGCTGCGTATTATGTTGTTTCTATCGCCTGCTTTCCACATTTCTGTTCTGCCTTAAGCTACCTGTCTGGGAGGGGGGGGGGGGAGTGAGTCTGTTTGTTAATGTTAACTTGAGACCCCCTAAGGGCAGACTCTTTCACCTCGGGGAAAGGGGAATTGACTGACAGGGTGCTGGGACTTGGCACGCACGTAGACGGACTGGTTTAGTCTCAGCGCGTTATCATCTCCCACCACGTTCCCCTGCCAGCGCTGTGCACACTAGCAAGTTTGCCGCAGTTTGAAACATGCTCAGTTCTAATGGATTCAACATGGTAAGGCCGTTGGCGCATATATACGTAGTATAAGAAAGCCGCAGAAATGCAAAATCCCTAAGCCATACAATCGGCACTTCTGTTATGGGACGTAAACAAACGGCACCACAACACAATCGAAAATATTATGAAAACGTTGCGGCCCTCCTACTCGCCCCTGAGTCTAATGCATAGTAATGCCCATGTAGGATGACCCTAAGGTCAACATTAAGACCAGGTTAGGCACCGACTGTCTCTACATGTACCTTACTACCTTAATCGTACCTTAGAACAATGCATGTCCTGCTCTATCTTCGACATATTGCTACCTGTATTATACAGAAGTCATAGCCATTTACATACCTCGTATACATATTATGGAAACACGCATGTGTATATAGCTGCAGGAATGAGATGTATTGGCTACTGTACGTATTTACACTGCACTAGTCAGGATTATTTATGGGTATTAATAAATACATAGTCTACTGTATTATTTCATTGTTTAATGCTTGACATGGGGCATCTTTATTATTCATTGTAAAAAAATTATTACTTAGTACAGTTTTACGTAATCAAATAAAATACACAACCAGTTTCGGCTCACTTGACGATGGCGTGAGGTGACAGTGTGACAGCAAGTTTTACAAAGTTACTAAGGCGCGGTTTCCACCGACCGGCTAGGGCTAAATACAAATACGGTGACGTGGTAGCACACATTCAAGACTTAGGCGGGGTTTCCACCGACCTCGCATTGCAGAATGCAAATGGCATTGACGGAAATGTTTGTTTTTCTTTTTATAGAAATCTATTAAAATGTTTGTAATTAACACATCCCATGACGGCATTTTTTAATTTTAGTTAGTTTGTCTGTGATTTTACTCTATGATCATTGATCAATTATAACTATGGCATAGAGTGAAACAAACATTTCCGTCAATGCCACTTGCATTCTGCAATGCGAGGTCGATGGAAACACCGCCTAAGTCTTGAATGTCTGCTACCACGTCACCGTATTTGTATTTAGCCCTAGCCGGTCGGTGGAAAACCCGCCTAAGGAGACTATTATGTTTATTCATCCTTATTGTGTTTAAATACGTCCTGGTAGTCCTGATAATGTTAGAGAACTGGACTGCGAATAGGAAGGCCGAGGTTCGAAACTGGCTGTATAAGGAATACTTTTTGACGGACCTTCGTCTTTATATGCCTCTTTTAGCGAAGATTGGCAATCCTCATGGCAATTTGAACCTTGGAGATGGCTGCTCGGAAAAGGAATGTCGTGCCTTGGCCAAACCACTGCCGCAGGTTTTTCAAGCAGGATGTCCTTCTTCTGGCGGGAGCACTATCTTCCCTTGGATTATAACATGCAGAAGGTGACCTAGGGCCATTCAACCCTAATTAGAAACTTCGTTCTTCTTTCTCATCTTCTGGCTCTACAGCCCTTGATTGGTTTTGACCTGCGCGACAATACTTCAGTCATCTCGGTTTTGCACGACGCTCCGCCACCTACGGACTCCCAACTCGCGTAGGTTGGTTTCCAATTCTTCCTACCAGTAGTTTCGTCCTGTCCCTGGAGTCGCCTTTCCGTCATGTAGGCTTCGTACATTCTCTCCGAAATGCGGTCTTCTAACATTCTTACAACGTGTGCAAGCTATCTCAAAAGTTCCACTTCTATAAAACGGACGATGCCTTCTCCAATAAGTATTGTGTATATTTCGGTGTTGTTTCTTAGGGTTAAGGCAGGATTAGCCACCTTTTAAGGTTCTTTCCATTGTCCTTCCTCAATATTCATTAATTTGCGATCCTCATTCTGTAGGGCTTGTATCCTATGGTCCGCTTCTTCCTTGTTGAACCTCCTTCCTTCCTTGCAATGCTTCCAACCCTCTTCATCGCTTCCTTCTTCATTATAGACTTCTGCATGTTTCCTTCAGCAGAAGCTACGAATCTCCATTCTTACCCTCACAACAACCTTATAAGGTTACTAATCCATCATTGTTAAGGAAAAACGCGGCGCTGATTGTCCCTATGTAATTTCATCGTATCGTTATTACCACTAGGACGACCAAGGATGTCCCTAGAAACAAAAGTGAGGGCGGCCCTGAAGACCCTTGGTTTCCCACCAAAAGATGCACATGATCGATGCACCAAGAAGTAGAAAAGAAAGCCGTGCCGCCGACCCTGTGGGAGGGATAAGGCGCCGTTTAAGTACCGTACGTAGTACAATCCGGACTAGTGGGGCCCGTGCGAACATACGCAGAATTTTAGGGTTTACGTTTCAGAACGATTTATTTGCATCTGAAGAATTTAAGTAGAACATGAGTTTGTTTGGCGTATTATTGGGGTCTAAGGAATGTGCAGATACCCCATATGTGTAGTTTGCTGCACGCAGTGCCTTATTTTCACATCAAACCCGCCCCGCTGCTTTGTCGGAATAATATAGGATAGATACGGTAGGTGCTTCTATACTACATTGTTCCACAAGCGTTGTTTTCTGCGAGTGACAAGCCGACATTACTCACCATCATGCCTCATAGCCTAAAGGGCAAAAGAGTAAAACCTCAAAAGACAGCTCCTGGACAGGATATCTGGAGGATGCGCTGGAATTGGCCATGCCAATCCAAAAGACAGGTACAAATGTCTCTCGGATTAAAAAGACCTGCCGTGACAATTGAATATGCCGCGAAAACCGAGAAGGCTTCATTAGTTCAGTCTCAATGAAAAATTCCGCGAGTCGAATGGAGTTCACATGGATATATTTCTTTTTTTTTCGACGTGAGTTGTGGCTTTAGAAGAAGTTAAATGTTTATGGTTTAATTTTACAAATTATGAAATGAAAAACTGTGGAACAGCTCTCATTAAGGGTCCTAGGCCTGAGGACTGGTAGAGGATGATTGAGGTCATTTGATTGATTCTAAGGGATGAGACCTAATTTATATCTTCGATATTTCCAGTGGATTTTTTACGTCCTTTCCCCCTTTGGTTGTTCTTTAAACCCGCAAAACTGCGCAGCTTGCAGGTTGGCAGTCCACTTTATAATAATTTTTGTTAGAACTAATGAACGTGACAGTGATAAAAGCGAACAAGACATCTTTACCTACATCAAAGAGCATTTGTACATTTCTATAAAATCCATCAGAAGCAGGCACTATCGGACTCAATTATCTATTATACAATATATAATCTATTAACCCATTCAAACGGAAGTTCAGCACTGAAGTCTGAAATCTTCAACTCTTAAACCCGCTGCTGCGACTGCAGGTTATCAGACTGCATTAGTAGGGGTCTTCACAGTGCCCGTGTTATCGAGTTATCAAGTTAAGTCCCGATAACCAAGCTATATCCAGCGTTTTATTGACACGCACTTCTGAGTTGATGAAACCGTGTTATTTAGGTAGCGCTGCGATCGACACTGGTTTGACCGCCGCCATATTTGTTTATGCTGGTTGACTTGAAAGTTGAAACACGCATTTAGAATTTTGCAATATGTAAATTTATTTGTGTTATGCATTATCAATCAATTAATCAATCAAAAGCTGTATATTTTTATAAGTGTGTTTACAATAATAGGAGTGACTAACCGCAGGACTAGTCTGAAGAGCGGTTTATGCTTTTATACAAATAATTCATAGCTGTATGGAAACCAAGGTAAAATTATGCTTGTTTTGTTGTTGTGCTAGTGTGTATTATGTCACAAGCAATTATCGGGAATACTTAAAAATAGAATAACCAAACTGAAGAAAAATGTAAACAAACGTGGCACTAGAATAGAGTTTAGCCACCTTCTTTAAAACAGTGCCACAAACTACTACCACGTTGTTTACTTGTTAAATTTTTCGATTTAGCATAATACCTCACCCCGAGGTCAACTCACGATTGCGTGTTAACTTGGATAACACTTCTGACTCGATAACACCGTCATTGTGATGATCCCTGAGTAATTTGGTGTTAAAACTAATGAACGTGACACTGGGCAAAGTAAACAGGGAATCCTTACACCAACGATTACTTGAGGATCAGATCGGGCAGCACGACTTCGATTTTCAAGCGATTATCGACATCCGATTTGGCCATAATTTCCCAGAAATCAATTACCCGACCGATAGCATCTGATCAAACACGGATTTTGACTCTCTCTCGCTCTCCAAACATTATATTTTCAACACTTTTTTTTTACGAAACATTTAATAGTAACAACACCATCACCTTGATTGAAATTTGAAAGCAGTTTTTGTTCGGTTTTTAGGGTGCGCACAAATAAAGTCTACTATTCAGTGCATTAGGCATTTGTACGTGATATTATAGGGTTGGAGTGGACAGAGCGGTAGTTCCTGTCTATCATACGCCCAAAATGTATTTATTTTCACATTGGGTGAATTTTGGATCTTTTAGCCCACCCTTACGATTCCACAAGATGGCAGCAACTAATTCCATTGATTCATACGTGAGCTTTCTCCACTCTTTACTGTCTCCTCAGGATCAGCCTCCCTTTCGTCCTCAATCTTTTTCCGATCATCCTCCTGAGGACCTTCTGTCTCCCCCATCCTGCTCTTCCACTCACTGTGGTTCTAGTCCCATTCTCTCGGTCGACCTTTTCTTTGGACTTCCTCTCCCTCGTACACCGAAACCCTCTTTTGCGTCCTCCCAGTTGCCATCTACCTGGCTTCTGAATCTTTTTTTTTTGGGTCTTCCCAACCTTTATGTACCCTCTACCTCCCTATCTCCTCTTCAGGCCTAATCCCGTTCTTGTCGCTCCCTCCCGATCGTCCTCAACCTGGCTTCTGCATCTTCTTTTTGGCCTTCGTATCCTTTATGTACTCCCTTCGGTTTCATACTGGTCACTCCTTCCGATCATTCTTGACCTGCACGTCCTTCTTGGTCTTTCTGGAATATATGTACCCTCAATCTCCCCTCCGCCTCCTCCACTTCCACATTCTAGTCGCTTTCTCACTAGGTTCTGCACCTCTTCATTGGTCTTCCCCTCTTTCCTGTACCCTCAATTTTGCCTTCAATCCGCACCCTATCCCTCCGCTTACCTCTGAATAAGATCAGATTTCTGTGCATCTCTTTTCATCTTCCTCTATCTCCCCTGACCATGCTTCACATGTACAACCAGACAGCTCATCTTTGTTCTTTTGCCACATTTGGATACATATTCTAACACCGGTTGTCTGCCCAATTTATAAAATGGCTGAGACACATCGTAGGAATGTTAGAAAACCGCATGCCGAACAAAATTTACTAAGCAAGTATGACGGGAAGACGACTGCAGGGACGTCAACAAAACCGCTGGAAGGGAAAACCAGAAAGTATGGAACTCGTTGAGCGTCGTACAAAACCGAAATGACTGGAGAAGTGTTGTCGAGCAGGCTAAAACCCATCAAGAGCTGAAGAGCCGGAGGAAGAAGAAGAACGGTTTTCTGTACCTGCTTCTAGATAATCATAATTACAAAAGCTACTCAAGCGCGACCACCACGAGGCTATGCGGACCGCTATTTAAAAATTGTCCACACGACCAGCAAGCAGGTCGAAGTCATGTAACTCACGTATAAAATAACATCCTAAAACACTCGTACAGCCATATCTCCATAAAAGCCGTCACATCTGGGAAAATTACTGTCTTTAGCCGCAGCCAAATGGACTTAAAAATGTCCATGCCCACACATGTGGACGGCTGATCTTTGCCCGCGCCGGTCATGACACGTACGGACTTGCGCTGGACCACGTCCCCGCAGATGTACTGGATATCTCCAATCAGTAATTACTCCGTGACATTACAGTAATGGCGGCAAAAATGCAGAGATATGTAGAAGATCTAGATGTGACGTGCTCCTAACTCCTCTGTGTTACGTGCCCAGCTACCTCCAATTACTCTGCCCTGCGTCCTTTTCAGTTTTTATCTACCATGGCTTTTATAAGTCTTTGCGCTCCCTCGGGGCTCTTGCCCGTTTCGATGTAGATGAAATTGCTATGATTGACTCGTGGGTTATGACTTGGAATTTTTGGTCGGTACCGTTTTTGGTATCGGGCATCGGTACTTATTGTATTTTTTATGGTTTTTAGTAAGTAAAACTTCCTGGCAATTTACATATTTTGCGGTAATTTGAAGGTACTAAAATGATTTGTTGTATACGCATGGAGAATGGAAGGGAAACGCCGTTGCCCTTAGTAGGAAGAGGGAACAATGCTTAAGATCCCCAAATTTTTCGGGGACACCTTGTCAAAAGGTGACAATAACTTTTCCCATCCCGCTCTTCCTTGAAAATTGATTCCAAATTGGAATCGTTCTTGAAATCAATGAACTGGTCAATCAACGTTGCAACATTGAATCCGAAGGCGGAAAATTCCGAAATAGTTTTGGTGTCCGTATGCCAGGGATTTTCAACAAAGCGCAGCCAATCCTTGCTCCTCAAATCTTGAAATCTGCAGGCGAATTCATCACACAAGCCGTCTAAATAGCTGACTATGGTTTCGACACACTCCTTTGACATTTCAATTCCTTCATCTCTCGCTTGCTTGAGTATAACGAAATGTTCAAAATTTCCTAACACAATATCGTTCTTGTACAATTGCAATTTCTCTTCAAAAGAAAACACACTGTTTGCCATACCAGAAGCTAATTTTTCTTCTCCTTGCAATGTCATGTTTAGGATATTTAATTTGTACGTGATATCGCAAAGAAACGCGACGACACACCACCACCTGTCAGTTTCTACTTCAGTAAAAAAAATTTATTGCTTTCCAATTTATACGTAGTATAAGGAAAGCTTTGTGATGGTCGAAATTTTCGATTCCGAGATTTCAACGGAATTAGACGTTTTGAGGTCCCGGGAACCTAAAAAAGTGGCTTTTACGAAATGTCTGTCTGTCTGTCTGTCTGTGCGTCGATTTCCGGGCAAACTACTCGGTCGATTTTGATAAAATTCGGCATGTAGGTTCACAAAAATCATACCTCGGGACCATTTAATTTTTTTAAATGCGTAAGTTCAAAATTCAAATATTTCTGTTTTTATTTGTCGACTTTGTCTGCATTACGCGGGCCGCGGGTTGCCGACCGCTGGGTTACACGATGCCCCGGCAGGCATAGATCGTGGGTTCGAATCTCGTCAAGTCCACATTTTTCTTGTTTCTCTAATTTTGGTTCTTCTTCTTCTTCTCTTAACTAGTCTTCTGATGTAAGAACTCTGCCAGTTTGCACACGACCCCCACCATGCAAACCGACAATTTATCAAACAGTATGAGCCTTTAATACTTCTTCTTCTTCTTCGAATGCCTCTTCTAGCGAAGATTGGTGATCATCATGGCAATCGTATGCAAGTAGAGACAGTACTTTGGACTCTCCAAAAGAAAGTCAAGTATGTAAGGTATCGGATGTACTTAGTCATGATGACTGTCTTAGGGAATTTTAATGCAGTGGTTTCCAGTTGCCTTCTGCATCCTTATGCCGTTGACTCTTCTTCGAGTTCCTCCGCTAGTTTCCCAACCTCAGGGCAAAAGAGCTCCCTAGTTGTGATTGCTTATTTAGTGGCACCACCAGACTTGCCACCGCACCTTCCAATTTGGTGCCCATCCCATTGACCGGCTAGGGCTATTTCCAAAAACGGTGACGTGGTAGCAGACATTCAAGACTTGGGTGGCGTTTCCACCGACCTCGCATTGCAGAATTGACGGAAAGGTTTATTTTCCTCTATGCCATAGTTAAAATTGGTCAATGATCATACAGTAAAATCACAAACAAACAAACTAAAATTAAAAAATGGCGTCATGGGATATGTTAAGTACACACATTTTAATAGATTTCTATAATAAGAAAAATTCTAATTTCCGTCAATGTCATTTGCATTCTGCAATGCGAGATCGGTGGAGACGCAACCTAAGTCTTGAATGTCTGCTACCACGTCACTGTTTTTGGAAATAGCCCTAGCCGGTCAATGGAATGGGCGCCTAATGGCGGCAACCATTCGCCCCGTCACATAGTCAGCCTCGGGTTACTGTGGCCTTTTCTAAACAAGTCTGCACCACCAGACCTGCCACCACACCTTCCAATTATGCCGCTGATTGTTCGGGGACTGCTTATTCGTTACATTATCTGCTGACCTTTTCTGGATTATAACTATACTTGTGCAGAACTACATCTGTTACATGTACGTCAATGAAAAAGAAGTCTATGAGAGATGAGACATAAAAACCTCGTTAGTATATCTTTGCCCTATGCAAAGAACTAAATTGGGTTTTAATGTTTGGTAATCCATATAATTACATTTAGTTTTTTATTATGTTTTATTAGCCGCACTCTGCTAGACATAGGGTCTCATCAAGTAATCATGACTTAACTGGCGGTAACTCGCGAGCTACCTTTGATAGCTGTCTGCTTGAATTTATTTATAAACGTACCTTAACGACATGGTGTTGCGTTATATAGGGGTTAATAAGGGTCAGCCATTTTTCTTGTCTCTCCCTCTCTGAGTGCGGTTAACAGAAGTACATAGAAGTAGAATTTATCTTTAGTGTATGGCAGATGGAAAATAAGAGAAATCCACCCCCCCCCCCTTACTCAGGCCGCACTAACCGTTTTATCAGCCGTAGACTTATCGTCACCTTAAAGTCAGAAGAGGAATGGAAGAAAGTCCCGGAAAGCAGATTTGCTGAGAAGGTTATTCCGGGTCCTAGTAAAAAGCTCACCGATCAGCTTCTCTCTAGAGAGCAAGCTAGAAGGGTGGTTGGCACGCTTACGGGCCACGGCCACTTCAACAAACACATGCATAGGGTTGGCGTGAAAAACGACAGTAGATGCAGACTGTGTGAAGTTGAAGAAGAAACAGCTGAACACATTCTCTTTGAATGTGAAGCGCTGGGACAAACTCGATACCAAACTCTTGGCCACCCTAGGTCTGAAGAGGAAACCATCCGATCTAATCCCATCACAAAAACACTAGAATTTATCAGAAAGACTGGTGTTATAAGATGGGCGTAGACGGCAAACGTGGAAGCAAAAGACCTTCTAGGTCGACGCTTATAGGAACTCAAACGAGTAGGCCCCACGAAGGAAAAAAAAAAAAAAAAAAAGTCAGAAGGGCGTAATCTACATTTTTGGCGAAATTGAGAAAATCTTTAGTGACCTTGTCATAAGGTTTACTTTTGCATAATATACTGAAAAAATTCTCGATAAAGAAGGGCGTGTCTGACTGTTTGTTTAAGCAGATTTAAACGCAATTATATCGAAATGATGCTTTTGATGGTACGTTTCTGACTTTAGTGTGACGTTATCATTTCGGCTGACAAGTGTAAGAACTTGGCTCACGCGCAGCTCCATTTCATCAATTGGTTACACAAAGCAATTTGCAGAATTTGAGAATTTTTGTAGCTGTGTTTTGGGGTTGGAAAATAAATAAAAATGTCCTTAGACAACATATTTTGTGAATCTTGGCACCGAATTTCACGTATTTTGGTAGGAAAGTCACTGGACAGCCGACAGGCAAGCAGATAGACAGACCTTTCGCAAAACCACTTATTTCACCTCAAAACATGTAAATGTTGAAATCTCGAAATCTGAAATTTAGACCATAACATGGTTACATTCTATAATGCTAACTTATAAATAGGGAAGCAAAAATCATAGTTTACTTATTTACTTACTAACTGAGAACGTGTTGTACTCAGTACAACAGGTTTTTTAATCTTCTAATATAAAAACTACTACTATATAACTCGCCAGTCACCACATTCTTACAGTATATTCTTTCCTCAAATTTTTTTTAATGATATACACACAAAACTCATAAACTGCGCATAAAAAAAAAGAAGTAATATATGATCGCACTGAAAAGATGTACATTTTATATCAAATTCTAGGATATAAATTAGTTTAGAAAGCATTTGGTCAAATACAGGTTGGGCACACCCAGTAGGTTCGTATGATAGCCCTGTGGGGTGCAGGACAGCGGGCTACTGAAGTGCAGGCACGATTTAGAAAGGTATTTCAGGTTAGGTACAACTAATTGGTCGTGATAGCGTCAGTGGACGAACATACTCATACATAAGCCGGTAGTAAGTACCTTTTGGCGCTTGCTTTAAGTATTAGGGGTATTCGTGATGTGTGGAAACCCGTTGAAATGTGTTGTTTCCGGGCCGGATTTAGGCTTCGGAGGCCGCTAGGCACAGTTCTCTGTGGGGCCCTCCCAAAAGAAGCAGCTTCATTGGCTTTCCCTCACTGTTGAACTGCAGATGTAGAGTATAGTAGGATATTAGAAAACGAGGGAACAATAAAATAAGAGCATAATCATTGTCCTTGCATTTCATTTTAAATAGACTTGCGTCTAATTTTACGGCCAATAAATGTATCAATTATATATTCAACGTTCAGCTCTTTCAAAATATCTCTTTCTAAGCTGAGGAGAGCCAAAATATTCAATCTCCCTTGTCACTGTCAGGTGCAATTAATGTCACGACACTAAATTTCCCGCCATAATAAAAATTAAAAATTATTTTTGTCATAAGAAATTTACAGGTAAATAAGTTTTTATTTTTTACTTTTTAAATTCGTGTTATTTATTTTTTATTTTTGTGGGGGCCCCTAGGCAGCTGCCTACTCTGCCTATTCCTAAATCCGGGCCTGTGTTGTTTCTAAATTTATTGGCAGCATTTTGGCAGAGCAGGTAAATAGGTTTCAGTAGTGGTTAAATGGCATTAAGTTAGAAGTAACCCGTAAATAAATAAACAAAATTACGATTGTATTCTTGATTATTTATACAAACGTTTAATTTTTATTACTGTATCGTAGGCCTAAATCCTAACATGAGTTTAGTTCGTTTGGCATAGCTTGCTTCTTGTTTAGAATCTCAAAGTGGTTAGGCGAAGATCGTGGGTTCGAATCCCGCCAAGTCCAGATTTTTACATATCCTCTAATTTCAGAAAAACATTGCAGCGGCCTGATCATGACGATTGGTATTAACTTACTCCTGGGATTAAAACTGTACACTAACAAATTTTGAATAGCACGTTTCATTGTAAAATTATCTTGTTTACATTTTTAATACCAGGGTATTATATTAACCCCGGTATTATAACCGCCATGATGGGGCCGCTGCAGGCTGATCATGGCGATTATAATACCGGTATTTATTTAATCCCCTGGTATTAAAAATGTAAACAAACAAATTTTGAATAGCACTTTCCATTATAAAATTATCTTGTTTACATTTTAATACCAGGGGATTAAAGAAATACCGGTATTATAATCGCCATGATCAGCCTGCAGGTGGTCCCAAAAAATATTTTTGGCGCGCTGGAATGTCCCAACTCGAAGAATGCCTAGTTGAGCTATTGAAACCTCGTTACTATTCAACAAGCTAAGCAGCAGAAAAACAAATCGATTAGTGTCAATTTAACTCGGCCTCCTCCCCGGTCTCAAACTACTATTTGATTTCCATCTAATCATTCCAGTCGAGCAGGTAGCCTCAACTGGACAAGATTTGCCTCCGGTATCTTAGAAACAGATGCCACTTAGATCTGATCTCGAAAAAAACCAACAAAAACTAGCAAAATAAACAGAAAAAGTAGATTCCGGCTTGAAGAGGCTATGATTATCAGCGTAAAAGTACTGCATTACTGCATTCTGCTGCCACGTCCGTCGGTCAGTTTTCCCTCTAAATTACTCTGAAATGGAGAAGGTATTATTTATGGCTGGAAGACGTTTGTAACCTCTGGTCTCCATATCTTGCGCGTCACGTTTTTCTGCCTACTTAAGGGTGACCAGGCCCATTTTTTTTTGTTGGGCAGTATGTGTGTGATTGCACTGATTGCATCTTTATTTGCTCTAGTTATTGGTTAGGTACCAGGTATATAGGTGGGGTTATTTGGATTATTACGACGAAATCGGTTCTGCGTGCCTCATATGTACGGAGAGGGCACGGGGAAAGAGTTGCTAGATATTAGGTACGGTAGAGTGAGTACCTATGGATTTTCTGGGCTGTATGATACGATATTCAAGCAGGTAGCCGTTCCGTTCATAAGGGAGGATTCTAATATGTTATCTGTAATGTTCTTCTTCTATGCAGACAACGTCTGGAATACTATAGTACAGGTCCGATTAGTTTAATTTACAAAATACGTCAGGATCCACTCAATTGTCGCCCACGACAAAGTATAATACAATTCCAGAAAAGCATATGAAATTTCGTCTTGCCCGATTTATATATAATGTAATATTTAAAATATTTTTTATTAACTTTTTCTTTTTCCTCACTTTTATCCCTAGGTGGGGTCAGCGATACGGCAGGTTCCCTTCCACTCCTTGCGGTTCTGTGCTTCGGCTGCAGTTCCTCCTACAATCTAATAGAATCGAATATACAAAAAAATTTATTGTATCACACAGCCGTAGCCCTTATATGCGTACAAATATTAAAGATTGATGTACATAATTTAAAGAAAAAGAAAAAATTCCTATTGTTTATAACTTATCATTAAATTATATATTCCATTTCTGTGCAAACTTTAATTTCTCATGAAATATGGAACGCAGAAAATTGAAAAAAATGCTGAATGGCAAGAAGAATTTTTTCTCCCAATTTTGATGTATAGTATGTTGCAATCATCAATACCGATCGGCTATAGTTAGTGAACTTGATACGCAAAAAATAACGGTCACTCAGGAGTTCAAGCTGAAGGAGTTCATCAACTGTAGCGAATTGGGGTTAGTTAAGGCCACATACTATATATCAAAATTAGGAGAAAAAATTCTTCTTTCCATTCAGCATTTTTTCATTGTTCTGCGTTCCATATTTCATGAGAAATGGAAGTTTGAACAGAAAATGTAATATAGGCGACTCCGGTTCGTCCTTAAGACAACGCCTGGAATACTTTTCAAGGCAGACGAAGAATTTAACTTGCTTACTTATCCCATCTAGCGTGGCTGGGCTAATGCGATGCAGCTCTAAATTTGTTATGTAGTAGTGAAGTGCAATCGTCCTACGTCTATGGTCCTTTCTGGATTCTGTTCTCCTTAGCTTCTGTCAAAGTCCATGCCTCTGTTACATTACAGAGTACTAAAAAGGGAGCTGACCATACAAGCATATAGAACAGTAGTAACCAAAATTAGAGGGTTTAGAAAAAAACTGTTCGAACCTTCCATCTACGTATATCCGGGGCATCGTCTTTACCGCTGGACAACAAGCCCCAATGGCCTATTATTTACATAAAATACAGTATTGTAAGTACCGGTTGCACAACTTATGAGCAATTAAATAATTTAGGCAAGCCCATTAATAGCAGTCGTAATGAAATATGCATAAAAAAAATTCCCCACAGTTGTTTCGAACCGGCGACTTTGACATTGACACCTTGACAACCGGTCTACCACCGCAATTGTACTGTTCAATCTAACTACTATTATCTCACACACATTGGGCAAATAAATAAATCTTATTGAACAAGCCACGCGTATTCTGTAACACTGTAAGGAGACTTGTCCTGCCCACTGTAATGTGGTAAAAAGTCACGTCTTTACTCATTATGAGAGAGAGACTTGTTTTGCAATGTAAAAAGACTGAAAGAATACTGAAGCATACTGGGGGATAGGTACCAATTTATGGAAATGTTCGTAGAGGTACCAGGTTGTTTGATGTCTTGATTTGGTTCTTTACTCCTAAGACTTGAATCCATTCATTAACATGCAATGACGGTCGACGGATATTTCTTAAAGAATATGCTACAACTTAAAAATTTGGAGAATAAGCATATACGACCATCCTATAGTAAGTAGTGAAATGTCACACGTCTGGAAAGTTCAATTATGTCTAGTATAAAATCAAAACATTTCGAAATGGGGGGGCTGCAGCCCCCCTGAGCCACCCCCTCTGGTTACGGGCCTGCATATAACTCGCATATCACTAAACCCATGGTATTTACAAATTTTTCCATAAGACCATTTTCAAAATTGAACGAGGAATTAATTTTGTCAAAAATATCGTTTGTGCACATAGGTTGTTGGTTCGAGTCCCGCATTACCTACATTTTCTGGCCATACTTCGGAGGAGCATGTAGAGCAGGTGGTCCTAGTTGAGTGTAAGAACCCCGCTAGGTTGGCTTAGTAATAGAACAAAAAGTCCTTATTTATTTATTATTTGGAAATCACTGCTTCAAGTTTCTAATCATTATTCTATTATTTTTAATGTCTGTGTAAGCATAATCGCGTTTTTGCAGGAAATTGCCTACCTAATAATAATAATTAACTTTTCAATTGAATGAATTTCTATTTGTCCCAAAAGCAATGGCACTAAACGTTTTCTTTTATTTTCAGGTAAGAGGAAAGTCTTCTTTATTTTGCCTATTCAGCCCTCTACAGTAAGTTGAACTACGTCACAGGTACCGAACTGAGTCTTATTTTTGCTTTGATAATAGGTATCTACGAGTATGCCCCCTATTGGGGACAGGGTGGAACTTCTTACAATATTTGACTAAATATGGGTGTAAAGCGTATCCTCCTCCTCCCCCTCCCCCCCCCCCTTGTGCACGCAACGTGGATATTTCCTTTAACTTGAATGCTTGAACTGACCATCATATCGAAGATTGGCGATCATCATAGCAATTCGGACCTTGGAGACTGCTGCTCTGAAAAGTGAAGTCGTGCTCTTGCCAAACACTGCCTTAGGGTTTTCAACGAGGATGTTCTTCTGCCGGGAGCCCTCCGTCCTTCTGTCTTCCCTAGGATTGTTACATGCAGAAGGCGATACTTTTCGTTCCTCATCCCATGGCCAAAGTATGTTAGTTTCCGTTTTTTAACCGTCCGCAGAAACTGCTTCTGTATTGAGTCGCCTCAGGACCTCAGCATTCGGCGCACTCCTCTCATTCGTCTGTATACCCACATTTCAAATACACTGATTCTGTGCAGCGGGGTTTCCACATACGTCAATGGTCAATGGTAAATGTGGTATTGACGTTTTAGCAGATATTAAAGACATACTAAAAATGTCTTCTACCACGTCAAAACCATATTTACCATTGACGTATGTGGAAACCCCGCCTTCTCAAAAAATAGCTAATGTCAACGTCCACCCCTCCATACCATATAGAACGATTAGGGACACATAACATACAAACATAATTAAGATATTCCAATATACTGTATTTGATGTCCTTTTTACATTAAATATAGAATACAAGAGCTTAGTAGTCTTGTATACAACATTCGAGCAAAACCGCCATAAGTGCGTTCTCATATATCTGCATAGGGAAAATGCATTGGGAGTAAAGCACAACAGGGTGATGCTATTAATTGCTTTAAAGTATCGCAATGATCAACAACGATTCAAGTACATAGTTTTCTCATTTTGCGTCGACTGTAACTGACCTCATAATTCGTAAATCGTCTGTAATTGCATGCAAAGAAGTTGCAGTTATCTGCAATTGGTGGACCGTTTCCGCACTAAAAAATGGGGGCTCCTATTAAATTCTTGGCCGTTATAAACCGTGAAGGCAATGCAATGCGTACCTGCAACTCCGAATCCGATAGGTGCTATAAATCTAAACTAGTATAGTTAAGTATGATGGTATAGGTATACCTACGGGTGCGTTGTGGGTAGGCTAGGCCGAGAACGCCTCAGGTTCGTACCTACGAAGTAGGCACGGCTGGCGAACTACATTCTGACCTTTTCACCCCGGCCTGACAACCTGTTCTGCCTAAGGTACTCCATTTCCATACATAATAGCCATACCCGTCCACTGTTTAGCCTATGTTTTCTTTGTATGAGATTTTCACGTTGCCCGTAATGGTTGCTCTGCTTGTAATTTCTTTGACGGTCTTCATATATTTTATTTTTTACGACCTTCGGACTTCGGCTATAGAGTGTTCCGATCGTAGAAAATAATGGTGCCGTAAAATTAGTCGATAAACTCGGAACTTAAAGTTGTATATAGTATATGTATATTTTTATAAAACATTTTATTTAAGAGGATACATGGAGTGTAGAATATTGGCACCCCAAAATCCGATACTTACTATTTTTTTATTTAATTTACTAAGCAAGTTATTAAAATTTTGGTCTACTCAAGTTGTAGAAGACTACTTCATACATCATATTGTAGGGTATTTTTAATTGTTAGTCTTAGTTTTTTTCATGAACTTTACTGGGTGAATTTTTAGTCCACAGTAACTTTCATGGACTGCCTGTCTTTTCCTGCTGTAACCATACCATTGGTCATGGCTTCATGGACATGGCAAATCAAACCACATGAGAATTTTTCTCTGAATAATCCAAATTATGGCTACATTCAGAAGCCCGTATTCTCTAACATGATGCTTTACAGGGGCTATGTAATCCTGTCCCACTGCAGCAATGGAGATAGTACTGGACTTCCCACCCCTCCATGTTGCAGTGGAAACTTCAGCAGAAATGGCATTACTAGGAGTGGAAGGGCAATTAAGAGAGACTCAGCCTCTCTGACTACGTCTGACCACTGCCTGGATATGCCAAGCGATAGAATCCATCCAAAATACTGTTTTAGGAGGGAATTCGAAACTATATTAGGGACAATGAAAGAATGCTGCGAATCAGCAGGAATTCTCAATAGTCACACAATCAAGTGGTATACTGATGGCTCTAGGCTAGGAAGTACCAAACCAAGAACAGGCCTTGGCGTCTTTGGTCCTGGGGTTAAAATCTGGAGTCTCTTAGGGAGACAACTATAGTCTTGCAGATTCTGCAATGAAGGTGCGGAGGACCTGCGATGCGATGCGATGCAATTGCACGAAGAAGAGCAGCATGCTCGGAAAGCTTGCAGTTACATATAAAAGACCTACCACTTCTGAATCCCCTCAAGATCCTGGCTCTCGTGAGGGAGATAGGCCTCGAGAAAGTGATGTAGATACTTTGTTGTAGGGGGCACAATAGGCCAATAGGCTTAAGTGCACACAGGTAACACCTGTACCCCAATTTATATAAATAAAAAAAACTTTCATGGAAGAACTGCTGTACTTAAAATTAAAAATACCGTCAAATATGACGTATGAAATAATGTTCTACAACAAGAATGTAATATCTAGCTTAGTAAATTTAATTTAATTTAAATCAGCCCTTAACAAGAAACTATTAGCTAGGCTCAGTTTCAGTACAATGCAGTCAGTTGATCCCTTATTGATACTATCATCCTAGTATAAGTTAAATAACGAAAAATCTATTATGTTTATGCGTAAATAGTTGTGTGTAGTTGTCACTATAAAATTTATATTTATATTTAATATTATTAAGGCGGCTATTCCACTTGTCAATTTTTCTTCAATATTGATAATGCCATTGACGGTAAATCATCAATGTTGCATTTATATTTTACCCCGCATTCCACTTGTCTTCAATAATTGACCTTTTTTTTCTTCAATTTTTTCCAATTTTGTAAGTTTGCCCGCCGACTTTCTTTTAATTTTATAATCTACAAGAAATTTTATGATTTAAATTATGGAAGAATTAGTTTGTTCTCAAGAAATCAATTACAATTATTTATCATATCCAGACGACGCCATTGTTTAATAAAATTTTAGTTTGTAAAGCGCGATTATACTCAATGATTATTGATCAATTTTAACATGCGGAAGTTAAAATGGACAATGGCATGGAGTAAAGAAAAAATCTCATCAATTATTGAAGAAAAATTGACAAGTGGAATAGCCACCTAAGTACAATGAAATCAGTTGATCCCTTATTGATTTGGGTTAAATGACGAAAAAAATCTATTATTTTTGGGTCTAAATTAGTTTTTATTTTTGGTTTTCTGTTTTAGCAGCCTAACTCAATTTCATACCTCCTTGCCTGCTAATAATATGTTTCTATTGCTCTTCCATGGCCGTAGCTAAGGGGGGTTCATGTGGGTTCAACCCCCCCCCCCCCGAAATGAAATGGCTTCATACTAGATAGAATCGGATTTTGAGAGGAAAAATAAAAACCACAATGTGATACCCAATGACATTTCTAACCCCCCCCCCCCCTCCCGAAAACAAATCCTGGCTATGGCCTTGTGCTCTTCCGTCATATAAATTCCAGCTTTCAAGAGCCCGCCATAAGAAGTTACCCTTAAAAAAGTATCCGTTTTTAATGTTAAAGATGGAGCGGTTGCTTCATCGAGTAAATAAAAAATGCGGTGTGAAGGAAGAGCGATAAAAATTAGAATTACTCCAGGGATAACTGCTCAGGTTATTTCTACTGTGACTTCCCCCCCCCCATGGTTTACTCTGTGGTTCCCAATCTGCAAACATTGAGCAACACCAAGAAAAAGAAAATCCAACGTTTGAGCCAAATCGTGCATTCTGATGAGTGCCTAGTTACCATAAGGCATAAAATAAACAAATTCAACGTGAAATTCAAATCAACCTGGCGAAACAAATGCCCTGTGGCCTATTAAGTTACCAACCGAAAAAATTAGAAAACTCCGAATACGGAGGCCCGCTGAGCAATTACCCGAAAGAGGAATTCTTTAATTAACATCACCTAAACCCTTCTAGACGCATTTTAATTTTTTTCCCGAAACGAATTCAACACCACTGCGACCCCCCGACTTACAATGGACGCCTACGCTTAGCCTCACTCAGCCCTTAGGTCCCGCACCGAATTAGTTCAGGCGTGCCAGGCTAAGAAGATGGCGCCAAAACGCCATCTGGAATTGGGAAGCGGGCCAGCTGCAAATGCCTGTACTTCTATTGTTATCAACGTCGTATAAAACATGGTGCTGAGGGACGCAATTAACGAAATCGACTTGCAGCTTCTTTAGATGGCCTTCTTTGTCCCGGTTTGACCTCCTGTCCCGGAGGAATTTCAATTGGTCATGAATTTAGTTCACTTTGTCTGGTGAACCCATAACGACTTCCGAAAATCTCTTTTTCATTTGCTTGCCCAGTCAGGCGAGCGCCTTTTATGTCTGGGCGATGATAATTTTTCGGTCATTAGGAGATGCAGAGCAGAGTTTCTGAGAAAGATTATCAGGACCGCAGTCAACTTAGCGAGGTTTTTGAGATGAAGGAGGAATATTTGATTTCTTACGCAATAGCGCGTGAGCAGTGCCGAGTTTGGCTATAAATAAATAAATAAGGACTTTTTATTGTTTCTATTACTAAGCCAACCTAGCGGAGTTAGGGCTATAAACCCCTCTCTTGCACTCAACTAGGAAGGCCCGGGACCGCCTGCCTCTGAAGCATGGCCAGAAAATGTAGCCAGTGTGGGGCTCGAACCAACAACCTTTCGGGTGAAAGTCAGAGTCCGTACCACTACGCTACTTGTCTTGACTGGCAGGGCCAGGGCCCCCACAAAAAGCTGTAAAATACAAAATCGGATTTAAAACACTAAAGCTATTGAATGAACTTGTCGAAATATTTGGCGGGAAATTGGATCGTGCCGTGGCATTAATGATTAATCGCCTAACTTTATTCTATTTTGCATCCTAAGTTTATTTTAGAAATGATAGTGGAATATCCGTGCAAGGGTATATATTTTCATCCCGAGAAAGGGCCCCCATGCAATTGCGGCCGAGGGGCCCCCCACAAGGCCGAACCCGGTACTGCGCTTGAGGACAACACGTTTCTGGGGCTTTTCTCAAAGAGTTCTTCGTTCGGGGTAGTGGTGGGTTAAAATGGAATAAAATTATTTAGGATCGGTAAAATTATAACGTAATAAATTGACTTGCAACAGACTTTCTAAATTTGAGGGGGGGCAGCTAACCCCTTATATCCGCGTCCTTGGATTTCAGTACCTTTCACAGAATTAGCTCATTTATCAAAATTAATTACAGCCAGCCCCTCCGGTAGGCTGCTATGGTTCAATGACCTGTCGTTCATTTAAAGACTTTCTGAAAACAAAACAGCATGCAGTGACAAGCAAGAATTTTGCAAATTTCTCTTCTTGGCTTGCAGGAGGTTAAGTTCTTGCCTTGCAACTCTATCTTCCTCTTCGTCCGCAAGCCCAGCCTCAAGAATGAATGATTCCTGTGCGAAAACACTACTCTCGCTCACGTTCGCACACCTATTTCAAATTTCATGTTTCCTACATAGGTACATGTGTAACAAATACTCATGGCCCATTTTATAACCTAACCTAACCATAAATTATCTATATAAAAACCCTTTCATATCGGTTTAAGAGCAGCCAATTTCTTGCCTTGCTCTTTTTCTCTTCTTGCCTTGTAGTAGGAGGTTAAATTATCTTGCCTTGCAAGTCCAACTTCCTCTTCTTGCTCAAAGCAACAAGCATCAAGAATTCTTGTGCGAAACACTACATTCTCTCTCCCTACCCCCCCCCCCCCTATGTCTCGCACACCTGATTCCAAATTTATTGTATCCTAATAAGGTACCGGTACATACCTATGTGTAACAGATACCCTTGGCCCGTCTAACAGACCTATAACACATTCCAGTTCATCTAGTCCAGTTTCACCCCAAACAATAAATTATCTATAAAGATCCTTTCCTATCGATTTAAAAGCAACAATCAACATCCATTTAAGACTGACTAGTTTCCTCACCCACACACGCGCGTGCCTCTTGTTATTGATGGGGTTGTTACCTCTTAAAAATTGTCAGACAGGTGATCGATAGCCGTTCAAAGATGGCGGCCACCTTATACTAGACAGAAGGCACACGAAGTCCCCCTGTTTTCGAACCCAAGTCCCCCGGGCACAGCACGCAATGCTCTAGCCGCAAAACCACCAATTAGCCAAATTGCAGCTGGTCCTGACTTACACCGCACATTCCTAACATCTATCAGTGCAAATCTTCTTGTAATAAATCAGGTACACATTCTAAATTGATAGTTTACCGTGTGTTAACGTTATAAAATTGCCTGTTTTCGTAGACTGTTGTTTAAGACCTGATATAGTTTTTATGTGCCTCATCAGAAGTCCCGATCGGTCCGTCTTTGCATCCCAATTAATTTTCAACTCCTTAATTCGCGGGCACATTTAAGTCTTCAGGGCATTTCTGACCCGTATGGGTCACCTGCTTCGATTTTAATCGGTATGTTTGCCAGTTGAGAATTTGCAGATTAGCTTCTTATGGTATACCAATATTATTCTGCAGCCCTAGCACCAACGTAGAGGAATAACTTATTATTATAGTGTAAATTATTATATATAAACCGCAATAAATTTAAAATGGCCTGAAGTAATTAAATTGGCATAATAATTAAATTACAAATTGCTTGTCAACTGCCATCAGATGACCATGCGTGTATCGTGTGTGGCCTATACACAGCCGACCCAATGCCACCTCATCGCGTCTCATGTCCCTGCACGCTGTCTTCCAACCGCCACGCCTCAACTTGACCGTCCTTTGTCCTCCGTTTGTTTTATATAATTACCATTGTTCGTGTCAGGCGCATCTTATTTGGCTTCAGGCTTAGGTTTTGAAATCTTCTGATGCCAAGAAAGGCTGTGAGGCAGATGTTATCTTATAACATGCCGTTTTGGCGGCTTTTTCGGCTTCTTCATTTCTTGTGATGCCGCAGTAGCCTAGAATTTACACTATTTGATTACATTGCCCCATCCCGTATAGCTCACTTCTTCTTAGTTCACAATCTCAACGATTGGTTGGCAGCAACTCTTTGCATATCAGTCTCCAGCCTTCTCGGTCCTTACTCTTCAGCTCTTGATACGTTCCTGATCCTTCAGTTGAGCTCACTTAGCAGTCGTATTATGAGTCTGGGTAGGAGTTTTCCTAGGCTGAAGTTGGCGATAGTACTATTGTAATTTGTAATTGTAATTTTTTTAAGGATTTTTTTTATGGACCTGGGCCTGATTATAGAGTGGCCCATTGGTCCATTGTATAATGCCAACGACCCCATGGATTTCGGACATTATTTGTATGAATTTTTGGCCATTGGCAAACTGGCATACGTTCTCGTTGTCAACCTACACCGGCGCCAAAACGATAATGGACAAGTTGAGACAAGCTTACCATTAACGCAATGAAACAGGCGAAAGCATGACTTAAGAGTTTTTTCATAAACATGCAAATATTTTATAAACAATCACTTTTCACGTATAATCGATTTTATAAAAAAAAAAAAATACAATTTTGAAAACTGAAAATACCTTATTATATGATGCATGAAGTAGTCTTCTACAACTTTGATGAGCCAAATCTTTAATAACATGCTTAGTTAATTAAATAAAAAATAAAAAGTACGGGCTGTACACTCTTAACCAAGTACAAATACGAGTCAACTGAGCTGTAACTGCAGATAGTAATAGTAGTAGTAAATGAGCAAGTTAAATAAAACGTTTTAATATATTTTTTATGTTTAGTTTTAATTGCGTGCTTGTTTCTTTAATTACGTTTCCGTTTATATTTCCGTATTATATCACCCAAGAATTTTTATGCGACTACCTACAGTTTATTATGAGCAAACATATGAAAAATTAGTAACATAATCTGTGTTTCATTGTTTGACCTTCCACCTTCACCACTGTGAATGCCTGTAGAGGTGGTCTCTACGCGCATGCGCAAAGCAGAAGTAGTTTAATACTCTAATTAATATAAAAGCGGTTGTTCGTGTAGCCTGATTATAATCTCTCCATATGAAATATAATTACTGTGGCAGATACCTTCGCTTCTCAACTCTGACTTGCACGCGAGGTTTTAAATTATAAAACTAGTAACAATAAAAACAATAATGAAGACGCTAGGTTCTATATACGGTTGAATCTGAGAGAGTTCCGTGGAAATGAGAATTCCTGTGAACTATGCAAGTAGGAGAAACTATTTTTGGCAAGGAAGTAACCCTTAGTTGCGGTGTGGTCCAGGGGTTGGGAACCCCTAGCTTCGTTGTTCTCAAACATGAAGTAAAAAATAAATTAAGAAGCCGTTTAACGGTAAACTTAAATGCGAAAACCAGTTCCAATGCCCCGAATTTCAGTTATTTGGCAACCGAAATACGTTATGTTGTTGTATATGATTAGCCCAAAGAACTTCTAATATAATATACTAGAAGTACCATTGGCGCTAGTGTCGCATGGTAATTTGATTTCCGCCATTTTTGGGTTCACAGCAGGGGGTATTCTGTATTTTAATTTAATAGATTAACCTAAAAAAGAAAAAAATTGAACATGCTGACGTCACTTTTGTTTACAAAACATGCTCATGCACATACCTGTTTATATTGACTCTGCTCCATTCCAAGCCCAAATTTTCTAATGTGTTTACGTTCTCGTATATTTTGATTTTTCCAAATTCACGTGACTTTTTTTCAAAATTATGTTTCGCCCTATCTACCTAATCTCCTTTCTGGTTATTCCTCCGATACACAAAGTGTCGTCAATACTGTACTGTTTTGAGTGCAGCTCTGCCTGGGATAACGCCTGTTTATACCAATGGTCCGAACCTTCAGTCTACGATCGATTTTACAAGCCGTGTGAAAGCCTCTCAGAAGTTCCTGAACCCATGGTCTGCAAAAAGGTTCATTACAGGTAGCTTTACTATTTTTACCCGTCTCTGCTTCTGGGGTGATTCCGTTTCCAAAAGTCGGATGAAAGTTCATATAAAGTGGAAGGCAAACGCACAATTGGCCAGATACTTTATTTAATTTAAAAAAGGATTGTTTTATTTACACGCCTCTGGCATGTTCCTTCCATAAAAATTTGTCGTAGGCAAAAGAGCCCATACCTACCAATGCAAATTTTTTTTCTTGTTTCGATTTTTAAGTATCGATATCTCGAAAACTAGGCGCGATATCGAAAAATTTTATTCTTACTTTTCGTTTTATTTCGTCGTGATCTATGCAAATCCACTTTTACCTCGGAATCGTGCCCTGCTTTTCTTTTTTAAGGGAGTCAGTTACTGTAAGTACCGTCGGCATAGCTTGAGGAAGCAGTGCTGCAAGTCAGCAACATGGCAAGTGAACAATCGGAACACTTACCTTGAAGAATCATGTCTTCAGTTAGTATAGGGACATTCTCCCTCCCCGACGACATTTGAACCACCTGCCTCCAGAAAAAAACACAGTGACAAGACAACCCTGAAGACTGGCAGAGGGTCCTTTCTCTTAATTGTTGCTCTATTTGAGTTGCTGTGTCAGGCAGCTTTGTCTCTCACCCTAAAGTGAAGGCACCCATTATGGAGGAATGGTGCACCCAGGTCAGTCGGAATCGCGAACTTCGGCCTACCTTTTCATGGCACAGTTCTCAAGTACTAGAGTTCTACATAGGGGAGATTGGACACACCCTGTGAGCCCCCAAAAAATAGTGTTTTTTTAATGCTACGTCTTTGCAATGGGTGGTCATCGGAGACGTGGCGGGGGACCCCACAAATTCAAACATTTACTATATTTTACATACATCTCTACTATGTAGAACTCTAGCCCGGGGGTTCCCAAACGTTTTTGTCCGTGGACCACTAGATTATTGTATGATTTTCCGTGGACCCCCATGGCTGTGATAGGAAAATAGTTACATTCTAGGACCATGATTAAGTAGTTTGCGCTTAAAATTACGTGCTAATATTGGATTGAATGTTTAGAACTGGCAACGGGCGGATTTTGTAGTTCAGTGCCAAGACTTACTCTATTTTATTTCAAATTTCCAATAACTCAGCTGTTTTATTTTCTTATTACTTACTTTGCCACGTGGACCACTTGATATATGTCTGTGGACCACTTGATATATGTCTGTGGACCGCCGGTGGTCCATGGACCACAGTTTAGGAACCTCTGCTCTTGCCTATTCTTGACCATCTGCCAGCGGGCCTACCATTGCGATTATTTATTATCTGGGATATATTATAGCCTGGGATAAAAAATTATTCAAAATTGTTTTTTTTTACATTTTAAACCCCTAGAATAAATTAATACGAAATATAATTATTATTGACTATGCCTTTTAACACAGGTTGGAATTCAGCCGCCAGCGGTGGATGACGATAATTGAGAGAAGCTGCGGGAAGCAAAGTCTCAAAAATGGCGAGACTTGTGTGTCTTCTGCTTTGCATTTTTCAAAAAAGTCCATTTGTGAATGTGCCACTGATGGCTGCAATGTTGCTGTTGCCAATGCCATCCCGCTGTCGTATCCGATGTTGGTTTTTATCGCAATATTTTTTCAATACAATTTGTACTTCCAATACAAGAAAAGTTTTTTTAAAAGAGCAGTTTTGTAAAAGGCAGTGTTCCCTCTGATGTTTTTTACAAAATCAAATAACACCTAGGGAGAAGTAAGAATATTAATAATTTATTTTCTATCGATCTTTGCGTTCTTACTTCTCCCTAAAAGTTTCCCAAAGTTCCATAAAGTCACGAAGGAAACTCTCAAAAGGATCAAATAACACAGGTAATATGCCTATTGATTGTAAATTCAGAAAGGTATCAATTGGAACCCCGTAGAAGACTTACCCCTTTACATCTGAATTTCAAGTAGGCTATGTAGGTCAGTGGCGTACATATGAGATATTTTTTTTTTTTGGGGGGCAAGACCAGAACACCATTAGTATTTATTTTGTATTACTCTATGGACGTTATTGATAAGTATTCCGTATGCATTTTTGGTCACTGACAAACTGCTACACACACGTCCTCGGTGTCAACCTATACAGGCTACATGTGATAATGGAAAGGCTTAAACAAGCTCACTATAGGCAAAATGTAACAGGCGTAAGCAATTAGCAATAGTTCACCAAGTTCAGGTTCGACTGAAAGATGTGCACACATTCGCTGCCTGAATGCCTGGAGCCACCTGCTTCGTATATTTTTGCCATTGGTTGGTCAGAAAAAAGCTTTGCAGGGGGCAGCAGCAAAAAATTTTTTTTTGACGGGAGCCAATCCTGTCTGTCCCATTTAGAACTCTATCACGTGTACAGTTTTTCTTTGATTTCTTGGACTTGAATTCAACTGTTGACCTTCACGGGCTGGGAGTACCCCTCATTATTGCAGTCATAATCAAATTACTATACCTGCCCATTCAAAATTCAGGCACGAAGAGGAGTTGATTTTAAAGTTAAAACCAAGAGCGCGACACGCCGCGACCAGACATCTCATAATTAAGAACCCATAGAAATACCTTGTTCGACCTGAACTGCTCTGATTTCCAACTGCCAGGTATATGACCTGTAAGAAGTCCGGCTTCAGCCTGTTTGGGCATAGGCCTGTGGGGTCTTCTTGAAGGGGCAGGCGGCCGGGTCAGGGCCTTGCCCCCTACTACTCGCCTGTTGAAACCTTCACCTCGCAGGTTCAAATTCTGCTCACCTTAGTTCACCTGTATTACCGTCCTTGCTCTCCAACTGCCTTGTGTATTTAACTCCGTAAATGGCCGGTAATTTTGCTGGCTTAACAATAATTATTGCACTAGGAAAGGAACCTGTGCTTGCCAGGTCACAAGGTCATGATACGTTTTGAAAAGTTAAAATTTTTTATGGTGCCCATTCCATTGGCCGGCTAGGGCTATTTCCAAAAACGGTGACGTGGTAGCAGACATTCAAGACTTAGGTGGCGTTTCCACCGACCGCGCATTGCAGAATTGACGGAAATGTTTATTTTCCTCTATGCCATAGTTAAAATTGATCAATGATCATACAGTAAAATCACAAGCAAACAAACTAAAATTAAAAAATGGCATCATGGGATATGTTAAGTACAAACATTTTAATAGATTTCTATAAAAAGAAAAATTCTAATTTCCGTCAATGTCATTTGCATTCTCATTCTGCAATGCGAGGTCGGTGGAGACGTCACCTAAGTCTTGAATGTCTGCTACCACGTCACCGTTTTTGGAAATAGCCCTAGCCGGTCAATGGAATGGGCACCTATTGGCATTGTTTGCCGTATGAATTTTTTCAAATTGATACAAGTTCTCGAGGTGAGCCTTCACCGGCTACAAGCGATTTATATTGGAAAAGCTTAGGCAAGCTTACCATTGAAACAGCGTAGCAGGCGCAAGCATGACTTGTATACATGTCGATGGCGTAGTGGTAGCTTGTTCGTACTTCTACGAGTCTCTACACATCATTAGATGTGGGGCGTGACAGATTTTTCCAGGAGCAATAGTGACCGGTGACAGTGACTCAACAGTCACTGATACAAATACTGGTGATTTCTGTCACTGGAGTGACTGCTTTTGTTCCTGCTATCTAAGTAATCTTGGTACATCTTGGTATGAGTAATCAAAAGTCACTGTCACTTCTCTTACTTGACAGTGATTTATACAAGTTACATAGACTTATTCGTTTCGCTTAATAATTAAAGTCGGTTATTCATTTGTTTAGTTATGCTAAGTAATTTAAGAAGTAGTAATACGGTGACAGCCTCGGGCATACCGATGTTTAGCTTACGTGAGACGATCGGAAAGCATTTTGGGGAATTTCGCTTAAGACTGTCTAGTGCATAGGCTAAACCTGAGCGAGTTACTTGCTCTTGCATGAGACTCAGAGTATTAGAAACAATGCTATGTAAAATATAGCCTAAATCGGTGACAGTGAGACAGTGACTCAAATCACCAGTATTTTTTTGGGGTAGGAACGGGTGGTTGCAGTGACCATCGTAGTCACGGTGATAAATCACAGTGACAGAAGTAACGCCCCACCTCTACACATCATGTCGTAACTCAACACAGTCAAGACATGTAGAGTGGTGGTACGGACTCTGACTTTCACCCGAAAGGTTGTTCGTTCGAGTCCTACACTTCCTACATTTCGGAGGGCTTCGGAGGGCATGTAAAGCAGTCGGTCCCGGGCCTTCCTAGTTGAGTGTAAGAGAGGGCTTTATAGCCGTAACTCCGCTAGGTTGGCTTAGTAATAGAACAAAAAGTCCTTATTTATTTATTTATTATACCTACAGAGACAACTGAAGAGGTTATTCGGATACATTCATTGAATTGGGTGTATGCGATTACACTTTTAGATTTAAGAAGAAAAAAAATAGTCTTCAAGTTGAACTGAAGAATACAACGCCAATGCAGTACTTTAAGCACAATTCAGTATTTAACTGTCGTACAGTTACATTGCAGAAAATAATAATTAAGAGCCAAGAGAACGACTTATACATATAAATTCATGTAGTATATATTTTAATATACAGTATGCAACAGCCAACAGCCTTACCATGTTCATATACCATTAGAGCAGAGCATGTTTCAAACTGCAGCAAACTTGGTAGTGTGCACAGCGTTGGCAGGGGAACATGGTGGGACATGATAACGCGCTGAGACTATACCAGTCAGTCTACGTGCGTGTCGAGTCCTGGTCACCTCCGATTTAATTGTGTGACTTTACCATGTTCCCCAAGTGGTTCGGAATCCACTATAATCAATCCCCCGAGGTGAAAGAGTCTGCCCTTAGGGTGCCTCAAGTTAACAAACAGACTGACTCCACCAACCAGGCTGACAGGGTTGCTTAAAGCAGAAATGCTGACAAACAGGCGTTGGAATCAACAACATATTTGCAACAGACTATGAGCATATTATTTTAACAGGGAACTGCGGAATGCCGACCTCCAAAGAGACACCGCAGACACAAAACTAGTAAAAGATTTATGTATTGTTTTCCAATTAGATGTGCTTGAAACCGGCCCGGCATACCACACAGTTTATGAGGGTGTAAAATTGTAAATGCGGTATACCTTATTATCACCAAAAATGAAAAAGCCCCGAATTGGGAAAGCTATCAATCCCTTTTTTCTGTCGCCAAAAAAAATTGTATTTTATATAGCATTGTATTATTTATTATGGGGTTATAGTTTGTTAAGAGTGGGCCAAAATTCACCTATATGGGAAATAAAAACAATTTTCTTTCTATTTTATTTTTGCCTAATGCAATAGTTGAACCTTAGCTACACAATACCTAACCAATACCTTCCTAAACTATTATCTACTAGAGCAGAACTTTCATTTGCCGCCCTAAAAAAATACTATAGTTCCGCCTATAGCCTCCCCCTCTTACAAAAGAATATCAGAACATTAACAATATTCCTGGAAATAAAAAATTGCAGGTGCACGCGGACCTATAATAATTCGTCGACCACACTCTGAAACCCTCTGTTAGGTGCCCATTCCATTGACCGGCTAGGGCTATTTCCAACAACGGTGACGTGGTAGCAGACATTCAAGACTTAGGTGGGGTTTCCACCGACCTCACATTGCAGAATTGACGGAAATGTTTATTTTCCTTTATGCCATAGTTAAAATTGATCAATTATCATACAGTAAAATCACAAACAAACAAACTAAAATTAAAAAATGGCGTCGTGGGATATGTTAAGTACAAATATTTTAATAGATTTCTATAAAAAGAAAAATTCTAATTTCCGTCAATGTCATTTGCATTCTGCAATGCGAGATCGGTGGAACCGCAACCTATGTCTTGAATGTCTGCTACCACGTCACTGTTTTTGGAAATAGCCCTAGCCGGTCAATGGAATGGGCGCCTAATACTAGAGTGTAATAATTAGCCAAAAAATATGAAGTATTACCGTCCAACCCATGAGTAAACCAATTAATGCAATTCTCCATACCCACATAAGGGAAAAAAGTTCGCCCACTCTGAACTTATAGCCCAAAACCGGTTTTTCGCTACTGTTTGACCTTTTCTGATCTCTTCTTGCTGGCTGTAATTATAAACTAGCTCGTGTCACTCTTTTTTAAAACCCGGGAGCTATTTTCTTATCCCTCGGCGTGCAGTTAGCTAGTACTTAAATGATCGTTTACGACCAGACAACCATTTTATTTTCCTACAACAAGACCTGGGTTCATTCATGTTTTTTGTTTAATAATACGCGCAATTAAATGGACTTTAAACAGAATTTAATAGCAAAATGGCGAGTGGCGGCCTTCGCCCGGACAGGGCGTGGTGCACTATCAAGTTCAAGGTTTTGGGGTCATGATGGGGCAGAGGAGGGGGTAAAACAGGCCCATTAAGAGGATAGGCGGATTTAGTAAATCAATTTAATCTGATTTAACGATGTTTTTTTCTATTTTGGGCCACAACTACCTCCCCAATGGGCTGGATCCGTCCCTGATTAAGAGGATAGGCGGATTTAGTAAATCAATTTAATCTGATTTAACGATGTTTTTTCTATTTTGGGCCACAACTACCTCCCCAATGGGCTGGATCCGTCCCTGATTAAGAGGATAGGCGGATTTAGTAAATCAATTTAATCTGATTTAACGATGTTTTTTTCTATTTTGGGCCACAACTACCTGCCCAATGGGCTGGATCCGTCCCTGATTAAGAGTATATGCGGATTTAGTAAATCAATTTAATCTGATTTAACGATGTTTTTTTCTATTTTGGGCCACAACTACCTGCCCAATGGGCTGGATCCGTCCCTGATTAAGAGTATATGCTAGGTAGTAAATTGGATTGGCACCCCAAAATTAAATAGACACTTTTTCATTTTTTATTTCATTAACTTAGCAAGTTATTAACAATTTGACTCATTTAAGTTGTAGAAGGTTACTTTGTGCATCACATAATCGGGTATGTTTACTTTTCGGTTTTGTAGTTTTCGAAAAAGTCCATTTTACGCGAAATTTTAGTCCCCAATAGTTTTTATAAAAGAACTAAGTTACCAAAAATTTAATATTTCCTATTATATGCTGCATGAAGTAGTCTTCTACAACTTACGTGACCAAATCTTTAATAACTTGCTTTTTAATTAATTAAAAGTCAATAAATACAACAAATTTTGGGGTGCTAATTTTCTACGTAGCATGTCCTCTTAAAAGCGTGTTCGATGCCATTATAGCTGTGTGGTGATTTGTTGGTCTGACCTATCTAGAATTTACCTCATCTCCAGTGACGTCAGGTCAGGTGGGCAACCCCCCCCCCCCCCCCCCCGAGATGCCCGAAATTTAACTGTAGGAAAATTATTTACCATGAAATTACTCATTTTCTCTAGCTACTACTTGATAAATTGGAAAGCATGTTTGAGTAAACTCGGACCGGTTCTTTTAATAATAATAATAAAAAATAAAAAAAACTTGTGTGAGTCTCTACACACGTATCGTAACTCAACACGGGTACTCCCCTAGTAAGGCTACTACTGCCACCGGGGCAATTCCGGTGAAGGGAAGGTGACCATTTCCTATGGAAGGAGTTCATTTCATACTAAGTGTGGGTCCCATTATCGTTTGAAAAGTCTCAGTATGGAATACTGCACGGCAACGCCAAGCTTTCTACTCTGTCACTGAGGCACTAGCACAACAATGATGACAGAACTACCTGATTTTGACGATTTTACTTTATGCTTTCTTGTTGTTTACTTTTTTCAAGGTTAATCGCATACAAACAATTTAATAAATGTATCCGATTGACCTCTTCAGTCGCTTCAGTAGGTGAGTACTCGTGTTGAGTTACGGCTCGTCTCCGATCGCACGGTACTAGGGACTCAGGCCACAGTTTGGGCCTATAGGTCCTCCCAGTTGCACTAGTTGAGCCCCACCTCTGCTTCCGCGAAAGCCGGCCGCCATACCAAGTTGAATCCAGCGGACCAGAGCAGGTTCAAAGCTGCAGATAACTTGGTCGTGTGCACAGTGCCGGTAGGGAAACATGATAGGACTTGTCCTGGTCACCTCCGAACTAATCGTGTGACTTCACCGTGTTTCCCAAGTGGTTCGGAATCCACTGTAATCAAGAGGTCCACTGTCCTATGGGCTGGCTTAAGACAGTCAAGTCGGGGTCGCTCTATGGGCCCAAATATGAGGCCTACGTCGTTATTAACCCTACGAACACTACTACTACTACTACTACTGCTTCCGCGAATCTCGCCATGGCCGCGGGTTGGACTACTCTCCCAGCCGTCAGTAGCAACAGTGCACCCCAGATATTCGAGTCTTAGGCGCCAGATCACATGGGACTCAGCGAGAATGAGCCATCCATCCACTTTTGGCCTCCGTCGCACAATATCGGCACATATAATTGCAGAGGCGGTCCCAGACCTCATAAAAGGGGGAGGCACTTGTCAAAGGTGTATAATTTGGCGCCGCTCCACCCAATGTCACAAAAGTTGCTGAAGAAAGAATCAATACAATATTGGACCGGGTGGGCCCGGGGGTCTCCCCCGGGAGAAAATGTTCGAAAAATAGGGCTGAAATGGTGAGGTTTTACGCATTTTGAGTGCTGTAACACTTAGATTTTAGAGTCAACGAATATAACTGCTGTCCAAAGGGGGGAGGGGGCAATTGCCCGCGTATTATTCTGTATTATTGACCACTTGCCTACCAGTCTGAAATTCCTGTGACCAGTGAGCAGGAATATCACCCGACGCACGCGCGTTCTATCCAATGCTTGCAGACTCTAAGCCCTTTTGGTGTCGGGATATACTTAATGAGGCGCTTCGTATGAAGGCATGCGGTTTCTTCCAACCATTGGGTATGGAATTTCCTCCCAATATACTCTGAGATGAGCGCTCGAGTAGTTGCCCAGGAAATCGGGAGAATAACAGGCCAAAGTCCTTCAAAGGCTGTACAGCCAGAAGCAGAAGAAACAAAATGGAACCGGGCGTAAGCGATTTAGAGTGAGCCAGCTATCGAAACCCGAAGCGTGCTCGGACCCGACCTAAACTACTTTAATGACCGCTTCGCATATAAATCGCAATTTATATAAAGAATTCATTTTAATTCCGGGCAAAATCGTTCGCAGACAACAATGCCAGAAGGGGTTTCATCTAATTTACAGGTTCAAAATTGTCTTGATATAAAAACCACGATTTTCAGCCCGATACATCGTTATTTGCGAGGCGCCTCGTACACCCAATAACTACCGCTCTAGTCATTTAAATTGCTCCGGATCCATATTAATTGGGTATCCTAAAAAGACCAGGCCCTAGTCCTTGATACAAATTTAAAACATGTTCTTTGTAAAGGTCTTGCCATACCTTAGGACCTGTTGATCTGTGATCCCTTACAGAAGTCAAACTGGTTTTTAATTGTGCATAAGTTAAGCATGGGTGTGGGTCGGCAGAGGTCAGCGCTGGTGCTTCTGGCTACCATTCACCTTCAGACACGATGTATATCTTTTTTTTTCCTTGTAACAGGTAACCAAAAGAATCAATGAAAATCTTAGTAATTATCTATTTTTTTCTTCTACAGCTCGCCCCGAGTCTATTACATTGCTTTGCATTGGTCATGCTCCCGTAGAAGCGTTTGGGCCGACCTTTGGCTTCAACAGAAACTAATGACATTTTTTTTAACGATTGACTGTTCAATATCGTAGGCTAGGAACAATTTAGCTTTAAACTGGCACTAGGGTTTTTGCTTGACGACTTAATCAGTGTCTTATAATTGAATAATTCTCTTCATTGGTTTATTGAATTAATTAATTTCCAATTGAGTGTCACATTTCAGGCCACAGAATTTTGAGGCAATTTGGACTACATGGGCAAAATTCCGTAGACAGGATTTGGAATTTACCCATTTATCTTAGAGTTTTGGTTATATTAAGGTTGCAGTTATAAGTATGAACTCCATGAAGGAAAACCTAGCTCCAACTATGAACTACTAACCAAGGCCGTAGCCAGAAATTTTTTCGGGAGGGGTCCATCTAACGTCACCGGAGGTAAGGTAGTCTCAATACATTTAAAAAAGGGGTCCGGACCCCCCCCCCCCCCCCTCTGGCTACGGCCTTGCTACTAACCATTTTCCGTTGCTAGTAGGATTACTAAGCTAGCTGTGATTTTTTCCAATTAGGTCACAGACTCACAGTGACAGACCGTTTTGTGTGCGCACATATTCACTGTGTCGCCAGTCAGCAGATGATGGGTGATTCTGAAAACAATTATTAGTAGTTACAAATCCTGATTTATACCTCTGGACCTTGCACTGCTACCAAGTTATTCCGCCAACCATCTCTCGACTCGTCCTTCTTTCTCGCAGTTATGCCAGGTTCTCAGTGGCCTTCGGTAAAATCATCCAGATGACCTGTTCCACGGTCTTCCCCGTGGTACATTCTTAGCCCCCCCCCCCTGGCAGCATAGTTACGTTCTGCCCACATGAACCAGCCTCTGCGCGCATACAGTGGGAAATGTTGCTACCTATAGAAAAAGTAAATAAATGCGCTACGTTTGCTGTATGACGTGAGAACAAAAAATATTAATTTCCCTTTTTTCTTTTTTGCAGAATTTCCGGGCGGAGCAAATCGACGGGTCCTCGCTGCCCCTCTTGACTGAAGAGCACTTGACCAACTCGCTGGGGATGAAGCTCGGTCCAGCCCTGAAACTTCGGGCGAGTCTGGCTCGCCGACTCGGCCACTGCTCTATATGTCTGCACTGTGTTCACTGCCACACCCCTTCCCCCACCACTCCGGTGCCCGCGTCTAATAGCCGGCCTAGCAGCACGGGCAACTGACCCATGGTAAGTGTTTCCATAGCAACCGGGACGAATTAACTAACGGCGACTCCGAACACTGTCGGACACCCCTCCCACCCTCTGCTGTGGCGCCCGCGTCTAATAGCCGGCCCAGCAGCAGGGGCCACTGACCCATGGTAATTGTGTCCATAGCAGCTGAGTCGAACTCAATGAACGGCGACTTCGAACACTGTCGGTCAGCACTCCAGTGCCCGCGTCTAATAGCAGGTCTATCAGCATGGGCAACTGACCCATGGTAAGTGTTTCCATAGCAACCGAGTCGAACTAACTAATGGCGACTCCGAACACTGTCGGACACCCCTCCCACCCTCTGCTGTGGCGCCCGCGTCTAATAGCCGGCCCAGCAGCAGGGGCCACTGACCCATGGTAATTGTGTCCATAGCAGCTGAGTCGAACTCAATGAACGGCGACTTCGAACACTGTCGGTCAGCACTCCAGTGCCCGCGTCTAATAGCAGGTCTATCAGCATGGGCAACTGACCCATGGTAAGTGTTTCCATAGCAACCGAGTCGAACTAACTAATGGCGACTCCGAACACTGTCGGACACCCCTCCCACCCTCTGCTGTGGCGCCCGCGTCTAATAGCCGGCCCAGCAGCAGGGGCCACTGACCCATGGTAATTGTGTCCATAGCAGCTGAGTCGAACTCAATGAACGGCGACTTCGAACACTGTCGGTCAGCACTCCAGTGCCCGCGTCTAATAGCAGGTCTATCAGCATGGGCAACTGACCCATGGTAAGTGTTTCCATAGCAACCGAGTCGAACTATTAACTAATGGCGACTCCGAACACTGTCGGACTCCGCTCCCACCCCCTGCTGTGGCGCCCGCGTCTAATAGCCAGCCTTGCAGCTGGCCCATGGTGAAAGTGCTTTAAAAAACGGGCAGACTAATATGATACAACACACCCAGTAATAATGTTATGTGCTATAAATTATTCATAATCTTCAAAAAATGATTTTTTGTTCGAAACCAAATATTTGTTTGGGAAAGCAACCTGTTTAATTTTGTTACTCTATTTAACACCTAAAGCATACCAGAAGTAAGAAGCATCAATAAACAGGTTCCCCAGAAATTCATTTTTAGTCATTTTTCATGAAAGTTGAGTCTTTCTTTTATTTTCTTGCCACCCGAACCAAACTATAAAGGGGCAAGCTACCTATTAGATTCTGTTTGCATTAATAACGACTACAATATAATATGTGAATTTAAAAAAGACCGTTGGAGCCGTTTTTGAGTAATGATTATTTTGGCAATTTTTTTCTATAGGTTTTTGGAGGGTAAAACTCCCCAAAATTGAGTTAGCCCGAAAAAAAATGGTCTAAAGGTATGATTTTTGTGAACACAAAAACCAAATTTCATTTAAATCCACCGAGTAGTTTTGCCCACAAATTGACTGACAGACAGACAAAAAACACTTTTTTAGTTACTGGGACCTCAATAAACGTATAAACGTATAAATCGAAAATTTCGATGATCACAAAGCTTTTTAAGAACTACTTACAAATAGGAAAGCAAAAATGTGATATCATACTATATGTGCAGCGGGTATCTGAAGTAACCTAGTGAAATGTCCCACAACTTGGACCCAAGATTTAGACTACCATTTAATTTATTATTGTTGCAGATGAGTCCCGGACTACACTAATAGTCTAGAGGGACTTTCAAAAGACTGACTACTTGAGTCCTTATAGAGGGGTAAGTGTTTACATTTATTTCATAACCCATCGTCACCTGTTCATCATGAACAGTTCATGTGTAATGTAACATTGTGTATTTATTATTATTATTAACGTGCACAGTTTTTCATTTATGGTGGCTGGGTGGGTCCGGGGGGACCTTTCGCCGCGTACACACAAGCTCGCCATCTCTTTCGGTCATGCGCCGTCTCTCTCCAGCTCTGACGATCAATGCCCGCTTTATCTAGGTCGACCATGGCCTGGTCGAACCATCTTCTTCGTGGTCTTCCTCTTCCTCTCTGACCGTCAGGCAAAGCGTCTAGTACTCTTAGAGGTGCTCTGGAACGTTCCATCCTCGCTACATGGCCAAGCCATTGGAGTCTTCGAGCTCGGAGTTCGGATAGCACATCCGCTGATTTGTATAGCGCATACAGTTCTGCACGTGAACGTGTGAACGTTCTGAACGTGCACAGTGCCGGTAGGGAAACATGGTAGGACTTGCCCTGGTCACCTCCGAACTAATCGTGTGACTTCACTGTGTTTCCCAAGTCGTTCGGAATCCACTATAATCAGGAGGTCCCTTGTCCTATGGGCCCACACCGTGGCCTAGGACTGTGTCCAACCATGCTATACTTGGCACGAGCCAAGTTCCGGTACGGTGCGGTACAATTTATGTAATAGAAATTTGTTTTTTCTTAGTTACGTGTGGATAGGCTATTAGAATGCACGACAAAAAGTACTGTTAGCTCCGATCAAGTTCCCATAAATATTCCATAAAAGCAGAATCGCCCTTTCAGTCATTTATTATTTATTTTATTCTAATTAATCGTGTGTAATTTCTTTCTTTTCAGATAGAATGGTATCCCGCGTTGCTCAAGAAGCCTTTAGCAAGGTACTGATGGAAGAATTTGTACTGTTGTCACAAGACGAAAAGACGAATGCTTCAGGTTGCGTAGAACTAGAAATATAATTATCAATTATTAATAGCCGATGTAAACTTAATTTAAAAGCTCATATTTCACTTATATTCAGAGAAATTCTTTACAGAGGCATTATGTTATGTGTGCAAATTGTAAATCAGTCAGTATTATACGCACGGAAATTATTCCAAACATTTATAATAAATAATTATCAGGTTTGGATCTTTGGATGAAATGGGAACTTTTGGGTGAGATCAAGCGGATCCAGCGGAGAATTTAGAGGGGGTCACTAGTTTTATGTAAGTTTATGAAAGGTAATTTGTTTGTTGAAAAGCTGAGTTTTATTAATTTTTATTTTTTATTATCTTAGTAATTTACTCATTTAGGGGGGGGGGGGTGGTCATGACCCCCCCTGTGGATCCGCTATTGCCCCAAAGTACCATCTCAAGCTATTCCTCGCCTTATAAAATTAAAAATAAGGAAATATATGCTCGTGATTTGCCATTTGACTTAAATGATGTTTCCAAAATATCAATACAATTTTGAAATTCTCTTCAGAGGAAGACATTGTTGACATTGGCCACCCCTGGACCACCTCAAAATGTGCCGCCTTTTTTTATTCCTATTTTTTTTTTTAATACTTAAGCATCCTACTATAATTTACTAATTTTTTTTTCCTTTGAAAATTGCTAAGAAAATATTAGTTTCCGCCCATTTTATTCGTGCGTGTAATAAGACTCATTGCTTAGATTTACGTTTCTGCGGGCCTACTGTGGCGATTATTATATTAGTCCTAACCTGGGATTAAAAATGTAAACAAGATAATTTTATAACCGAAAGTGCTATTTAAAATTGTTTTGTTTATATTTTTTTACCCCAAGAATAACGTAATACTAATCGCCATAGTATAGGCCGGTTGCTGAATAAAAATTTGGAAGTTGGGATCTCAGCTTCAGTGAATTCACTTATTATGTACTGTATGTCTTGTACCTGCAGCACAGGTTGTTGTCACGATTGGCTGCGTTTTAATATTCATTTAATAATATGTTTAATAGCGAATGTATGTTCTAAGTCTCTAAGAAAAGCTAAAGGTTAGGTACGAAATTAAATTATGTCCCACCCACCGATTGTTCTGCTGCGCAACCTACCTACTGTAGAATAAATATGGACCTTTAATTAATTCTAATACATAAAGTAAGGCACTATATACCCGGGTATTGTCATCCGCCATTTTTTATCCTATATTTCCTATATGCTAAGTATTGTAATTATTTTTATGAAAAGTAAAAGATTGAAAAAAACGAAAACAAGTTTTAGTATTTTTTTATGAAACACTTCCCTAATTGGTAGAACGTTTTTTTATGTAAAAAATAAATAAAAAACGATAAATTTCTAATAATAAATAGGTAAACGCCCAATGCTTGGCTTATACACCAAACTTATAATGGATAAAAAATGGCGGATGACAATACCTGTCTAATATAGAGCCCTAACATAAAGCTAATGAAACACTTTGTTTATTCGTTTTTATGCAAGTATAGGAATAAACAAAGTGTTTCGTTGTCTTTAATTAATTATCATCGTAATTATATTTATTATTTCTATTTTTAATTATAACTTTCTTTCAGCATTTTGCTTAGTCTGTTTGGAATTACGGCTTACCATGAGTATCCCGCCCCCCCCCCCCCCCCCCATTAACTATCAAATATGAATGTACCATATTTTATTTTTATTTTTTAATTTTAAATGTGTTTTTAGATTGTAACAAATAAAGTCCCCTCAGTGTTGACTACTTACTTGGTCCTTGGCGCGACGCCCCGTGAAGCGCCAGCCTGATGCGCGGTCCAGCGTTCTCTCTCTCCTCTTCTTCGCCAGTCATCGACGTCTTGGGACGCCCGATCCACCTCTGTCCCTTCCTCTCTCCCTGATGTTGCACTGGTCCATACACCTTTCAAAGTATCTTACGCTCCCACCTTTCAAGCAGTTCTACGCTCCTCCGAGTCATAACCCATGTCTCACACCCATAGGTTACGACTTGTCGGAGTATCGTTCGATATATTATTTCCTCGCATCTTCTCGATAAGGTTCCTGAAATGAGGAGATGGAGCGTGCTGAAATAACAGCTGTTCCTAGCGCAGATTCTCTCTTTTATTTCCTCACTCCGCGCTGGTCTCATTTTCATTTGTAAACCCAGCAGATACTTGAACTCTGTTGTCTTCGAGACAGTTCACTAAAAGCCTGGCAATGAAATCCTGTCATTAAATTTGTCTGCTTTCACGTTATAACCTAGCTAGGGCAATCAATCTGAAGTCTCACTTTTAAGTTTCAAGCCACTCTAGTCAAACTTTTAAAAGCTGTTTGTGTTTTGTGTTTGTTAATCGTTCAACAATAAAGATAAAATATGCCAACAGCCTGTGCTCATCCATGTACTTATCATTATTGTCTTCCTTTTTATGTAATTTTTAATTTTGGCCACCCATGGTTCCTGTGTTTGTATTTGCAATTTAAAATTGGTACAGTGCGACCAGCGGGCCAACTATTCCGTTTAGTAATAACTTATTCGTGAGGTTAAAAAGGTAAAAACAATTTTGCACAGCACTTTCCAATGTAAAAGTAATTATCTTGTTTACTTCTTCATCCCAGGTTAAGATTAAAAAAGATTACGATACGATAATACGATTTCTGCATATTATATAATATAGTCTACAATGTAAGTGAACTACATACAGTATTTCTCTAACTGTAAGATACTTTTTTTAAATGTAATGTCATAAATTAGTGAATCAATTGGTTTACTTTGGTCACAGTCGGTCGGATTTATCACCCTGTAAGGTGCCCCTAAGTCAGGGATTTTTTGGGGGGGTCCTACCTCGAAAATTCAAATAAAATTGAAATTATAGGTCTATAGGTCGGATTCAACGCTTTAACAGTGTACCTGTAGGTAAGAAATTTTAGCGTCCATTGCCTGCCTCCCACTATTGCCCTTACATATCACTCTGGAATCCAGGATTTGCTCCAGGAGGGGCATTGAAGGGATCGCCCTCCTCTCCCCGCCTCCCCCGGAGGAAAATGTCCGTTGAAAAGTGCCCATTATTTTTTTCCGGCGTTTTTACAAGATTTCTTAATTAATTTCAACAAAAAGGTCTCTTTACAGACATATAGGAAACAGGAGCTCCGCGTGTTGCGGTGCAATGAAGAAATAATGAGTTAAATCAAATTGACTCTCTCATTCTTTGTTTGCAAAATATTTGGAAACCTCTGCCTTAAATTATTTTGTATTTTTATTCATTTTTTCCGTTCATTATCGATACGTGGGGGCTCTAAGCTTGTAAGCCAGGGCTTCTCTGTTTGCAAAATATTTTGAAACCTGAGCCTTAAATTAATGTATTTTTTATTAATTTTGGCCGTTCATTAGCGATACGTGGGGGCTCTAAGCTTGTAAGCCAGGGCTTCTCTGTTTGCAAAATATTTTGAAACCTGAGCCTTAAATTAATGTATTTTTTATTAATTTTGGCCGTTCATTATCGATACGTGGGGGCCTAAGCTTGTAAGCCAGGGCTTCTCTGTTTGCAAAATATTTAGAAACCTGATCCTTAAATTAATGTATTTTTATTCATTTTTTCCGTTCATTATCGATACGTGGGGGCCCTAAGCTTGTAAGCCAGGGCTTCTCTGTTTGCAAAATATTTAGAAACCTGATCCTTAAATTAATGTATTTTTATTCATTTTTTCCGTTCATTATCGATACGTGGGGGCCCTAAACTTGTAAGCCAGGGCTTCTCTGTTTGCAAAATATTTTGAAACCTGAGCCTTAAATTAATGTATTTTTTATTAATTTTGGCCGTTCATTAGCGATATACGGGGAGGCACTTATCTTATAAGCCAGGACTTCTTTGTTTTCAAACTATTTTGAAGCCTCTGCCTATTTTAATGGATTTTATTAATTTGTGCCGTTCACTAGTGATACATGGGGACCCTAAGATTGTACTTTGCTTATTGATAAAATCCGGCTCAGATTTTGGCAGGTAAGCCTACCTTCGTCTACGTAATATACTCTTGTGATGACATAAGGTTAGAGGGGTGCTTAGATCAACGTGTCTATAGTTCTAGTTTTATTCTACTCACATTTTAATTGTTTTGATATGTACTGACGAGCCTGAAAAGTGAAAATACAGTGTGATGGCTATCGCTCATTAATCATGATATTTTAAATTGAACCTTCATTCTCATAAGTTAACAGGAAAAGACATTGGATTCGAACTCGAGTCTCAAATATAATAGAGTGGCATGCTATGCGAACCCTATGAATAAAAACATCATTTTCATATAGGTATAAACAGTTATATTAAATATTAACCGTCACATTTATACTGTCATTTGTCATCTCAAACAATGCGTTTAATAAAACATAAGGCTCCGTTCGAAGTCTGGGCGTTAAAGCGTCCACAGCAAGGTTATTAATAGAATAGCTCCCTTGAAAAACGTTCTAACCGTAATAATTGTTTTCAAAACTGAGTTGAAAGTAGGACAATGATCTACAAGAAATTCCCCGCCAACCAGTATTTTAGGGAAATTCATCTACCTATTGAAACGGCGACCAATGATCGACTTCCGGTAATTTTCTTCACAACTTCATTTCATGACCCCCTGAGTTTAAAACCTCCTTCCGTTCAAAATGTTATATATATATATATAAATTATAGTCGTATATATATATATATATATGAATGTATGTGTATATCGATATTATCTCATTTTGATCAAACACAGAAATTGATCATAAAACGTCTTGATCGAGTTCGTTAACCAGCTAAATCCGCCATTTTTACCAATATGGCGGCCGATTATAACCTTATATATTACGTATCTAAGTTAATATTGGCCGCAGAGGAATGAAATAAAATCTGACTTAAAGCTCGTATTATTATCTACGATAATGTTTATCACCAATTTTTACGACAAATTAATCAACGATTTCATGATGACGTCCAGTCAAAGTGAAAATAATGTGATACTTAAATAAAAGAATAAAAGTTAGTCGTCATTGTGGTTCGAAATTTGGATATAATGTGTGTTTTGTGTGTTGATGTTGTGATCGGGAAAAGAATATAGATTTTTTTTTTTTTTACATAAGTTACATAGCTTAGAGAACTAATGGAAAAGCGGAGTATGAGCTTGCATCCCTATACCTGATCGGCCAGAGCCGAAAGGGATTTTTAGTTATTGAATATTCCACCAGATGGCAGCTTAATCCTCTCTGCAACACAGGTAAGAACATAGCCTGACTTTGAAAATGAGGGGCAGAACGTTATTCGAAGGAGGTATTCAATTTTAAAATTGTTACAGCCAATCATAATCGAGGATGGTTGCCGCCATGATCACGCCGAATTCAAAATAAAGCCTAGCATTGGCTTCGCTCACGATTACTTCGGATTGGCTAGTACTGGAGTTATATATTGGAGAGATAGGACATTCGAGCTCGCCAAAAATATTTTAAATCCTGGGACCATCTGCTAAATTTAGGTCTTTTCAATGAGACATCGGAGACTTGGCTGGCGGCACCAGAAATTCAATAAATATTTTTGGCGGGAAGCTAATGTGACGAATTTCTATCTTTCATATCTCGTATATAGAATTTAACCTAAGGGTTAAATGGGGACTTACATCAACTTCACAGCAATTTTATAAACATCCAACATAACACATAGAAATTTCAAGATTAAGTATAACTTATGTCTTAAATTCTGAGTACACTTTAAAACAGTCAGTACAAAAATACAATAGGAAGCATAAGGTAACATCGGACTATGTAAAGGTCTATTATAGGTACAATACATTTAAAAATGACATAGCCTATTATGATCGATAAAGCAGTTTATTGGCGGGCAATCCATTGGGGGGGGGGGGCAGTCAACACAAACATTTCTTAAATGGAAAATCAAGTAACGTAAGCATATTAGCAGCGATTGCCGCTTGGCGGTGTGGTGTCAATATAGTAAACTAAATATGTAGCAAAACTTCGAGAGTTTATAAACGTTGTGCCTTATTATTTTTTTTTTAAAGCTACCGTGGCTTCTCATTTAAGCGGACTGATTTTCACACTCCCATATGGTCAAAGATCAGTGTTATGAACTGTGTTTGAAAAGAGCACATCATGAAATGCCGATCGGAAGGTTGACCCCGTTCGACCTGAGGCTGATAGACACATTAATTACCTGGAGGTTTCAGGTATGAAGACCTCAATTTTGACACGGATTAGGCCTATTACAGGGCCGTTTTCAAACCAGATCGTTTATAATACTGATTTAAATGTCATGAAGTGGTTTTCTTTAGCGGTTTCTATATCAATGAATCCAATTCAGGGCCGTAAGTAGCATAATATAAATATATTGTATTACCACAACACGGGCCTATTTTTAATGGCAGGTAATACAATCAGGGTAGAGCTGTCATTTTGCACCCTGTCCCTATCCCAAAGTACCAGGGGTCAAGAATTTTAAAATGCAGGGCACACTTTTGTCCTGGGGTTGGGAAGTCCTCAACCAAGCAGTGGCATAATCGGAGGGTGTGGTGGCAAGTTTGGTGGTGCAGGCTTGTCTAGAAAAGGCCTGAGTAGCCCGAGGATGACTATGTGACGGGGCGAGTAGTTGCCGCCCCTGTCAGTCACTCTCCTCTCCCTGAGGTGAAGGAGTCTGCCCTTAGGGTGCCTCAAGTGAAGATGCAGACTCACTTCCCTGCCAGGTTGACAGGGTAGCTTGAAGCAGAAATGCTGAAAGCAGGCGTTGGAAAACGGAACGGAACTAAATAAGCAACCACTATTAGGGCACTCTTCTACCCTGGGGTTGAGCCCCGAAAGCGAAGGAACTGAATAAAAAGTCAACGGCATAAGGATGCAGAAGGCAACGGGAAACCACTGCATTACAATTCCCTATTATAATCATCGTGGCATCAATTACCAAACCATTATGATCGCCAATTAAAAAAAAATAATAATAAAAGAAAAGAAGGAAGAGGCGGCTTCTCTATCAGTCCTCAGGCCTAGACCCTTATTGGGTCTTTGTGTTCCGGCGTTGTTCGGGAGTTGGCTAAGGCATCAGTGGCGACGCTAGAAATTTTAAGGCGGTGGGGCCAAGGGGGGGCAATGAAAAAACAAAACATTTTTCTTTAGGATTAGGTATACCGTTCAATAATTCTGCAATTTAACATGTAAAAAAATATCTCAAAAGTGGGGGGGGGGGGCCCGGAGGGGCCGGAGAAACTGTTGGGGGGCCAGGCCCCATAGGGCACCCCCGTAGCGCCGCCACTGTAAGGCATACGAGAGAATTCCATTCTTGGGCCCGAAAATGTCCAATAAGGTAAAGCTTAGGGTTGTGTTATTGGCAATCGTTTGTGAGGAAATAAGCCCCTAGGCTAGCTATACATACAATAGATAATGAATTAGGTATTAATATCACATAAAGAAGCAGCCCACGAGCGTCACAGAAAATGTCAATAAGTTTGCTAAAACATTTATTTTCATGGTAGCCTGGTAGAAATGAACCGAATTGGTAAATTATTATTTTGAATTTTAATTACAATTTTTTAGTATATACCTACCAATTAGTATGTGGTGCCTATATTCAAATTTCATAAACCCTGTGGTAAATAATTCAATGTGGATGCGTTTAGCGTCACATTGATGTTAGGCGCCCATTCCACCGACCGGCTAGGGCTATTTACGAAAACGGTGACGTGGTAGCAGACATTCAAGACTTAGGTGGCGTTTCCATCGACCTCGCATTGCAGAATGCAAATGACATTGACGGAAATTAGAATTTTTCTTTTTGTAGAAATCTATTAAAATGTTTGTACTTAACATATCCCATGACGCCATTTTTTAATTTTAGTTTGTTTGTGATTTTACTGTTTGATCATTGATCAATTTTAACTATGGCATAGGGGAAAATAAACATTTCCGTCAATTCTGCAATGCGAGGCCGGTCGGTGGAATGGGCGCCTAAACAATCCATGGATACCAGTATAAAATTACGGCAGTGGTACAATAGTTAATTAGAGGTTTATTATAGCTATGTTCATCGGCAATTTTTAATTAATTAAAGTCGATTCATTCCTTCCAACAATAATAATTGTACATTAATATTGATTATTCACTAGTAGACATACAGTAGTTAATAAAATTATTATATAATGATAGTATAAAACAGAGAAGACTCGTTATCTCGTATGATATCAGATATTTGCACTGGAATAATGCAGTAAGGCGGGTATTCCATGTACGTCAATCGTCAATGAAAAATTGAAAAATTACGTCAAAATGACGTAAATTGACGTGGTAGCAGAATTTTGAGTATGTCTTTAATGTCTGCTAAAACATCATTTTTCAATTTTTCATTGATGATTGACGTATATGGAATCCCCGCCTAAGTGACCAGTAGACCTAGCACCAACGGAATTAATAAAATACCCGGGGAATTAGTAATACCATTTAAATATCGAATTAAAACTAATCCGCTCTAAAACAGACGGCATTCAACTGTTTAGTGATGGCATTACCCAGAGAAAACATTCCGCCTATGTCTTGCATGAGTTGTGCAACAATACACACCAATTATTGTAGTTTCGGTTGACAAAAAAAAAAAATGCAATTTATTTATTATGTATTATTATTATTATTTATTATTATTATTTATTATGATAAATTTTCACCATAATCTGATGTTTTTATTAAATTTACTAAGCATTTAAGCGTTGAAGTTATTACAGATTTAGTCTATTCAAGTTATAGAAGACTATTTCGTTCATCATATTTTAAGGTATTTATTTATTTTAGGCACAGCAGTTCTTTTAGTGGGTCAATTATGTAGTATTTTTTAATGATAATCTCGGATTAAAAATGTAAACAAAATAATTATACAATGGAAAGTACTTTTCAAAAATTGTTTTGCTTATATTTGTAACCCCAAGAATCAGTTAAGGCTGAGTGTTCAAAATGTTTTGTAAACAAGAAATTTTACTGATTTTTTGACGAAAAAAATTTATTGCTCATTCCACAGATACAAAGATAACAAAGTGAACAGATAAAAAACTCATAAATAATCCAAGTTATCGCAGGAAGTTTACATTTTCTGAACTGAAATATTATTACCTTAAAAAAATTGGATAAATAGCCTTAAACCCATTTTGTAGCACAGTTGTAAGTCTGTAAGGGAAATAGACAGCTTTCACAGAAAGTTCGTATTTTTTTAGATTTTTTCATCTGTTCCATTTTATATCTTTGTGGCTGTGGAACGAGCAATTAATTAATTTCGTCCAAAAAGTACGATAATTGCTTGTTTACAAAACATTTTTAACACTCAGCCTTAATACTAAACGTAACTAGCCTACTAAACAAAATAGTAGGCCCGCAGGGGAATAAAATTTCCCCAAGTAAAGTTCAGGGGCAAACTATAACACAAAAAATTAAAAATTGCCCAGTTCCTGGACAAGGAGCATGTATTTATAAAATACAATACAAATAATACCTTAATACCCGCATCCCCAAGCTAGCGCTTGATTGGGTCAAAGGGCTTAAATACAGTTCTGCTAAACAGGGCATAATTACATTATTTTTTGTTATTTATTTAATAATAATAATAATAATAATAATTTTGTATAGGCTATTGGATGTTAAGTTTAAAATTTTAGTGTTAGTGGATCTGCAGCCTGATCGAGGCGATTATAATACCGGGGTTAAATAAATACCCTAGGATTATAACTGTAAACAAACAAATTTTGAATAGCACTTTCCATTATAAAATTATCTTGTTTACATTTTTATTACCAGGGGAAATAATAAATACCGGTATTATAATCGCCTCGATCAGGCTGCAGGCACTGTTAGAATTTTCCCGTGATGAAAAGTGTTCTTTCTACAACTTTAATACACCAAATATTAATAACTTTCTTAGTAAAAGAAAAAAATAATTTAAAGATCCGATTTTGGACTGCCAATTTTCAACCACTCATATCCACTCATATCATTAATTCCCGTAGGTCAAATTCCATTTTTGGAGGTTATTTAGGAAGATTTGCGCTTATTCCCGGAGTGTTATTATTTACCGTTGGTGCTATTGCTTCAAGAATTAAAAAAAAAGAAATACTTTGATTCATTTATATCAGCAATGTAGAGTTTACGAGTGTACCTACTACCCCACGTTAAGTTGACATTTGGAACACTTTGTTTAGGTAGGTATTCAAAAAGTTGCGTAAGTGGAACACCGAGTTTATTCAAATTTTATAAGTGTTCTAAATGTCATCCTACTATCGTATCTTGGTCAGTAGTATATGCATGCATTGCCATTGGAATAAACACAGTGTTTCACATCTTTTAATTGCTGGTCACTCTCAGACAGTAGGTAGGTAGCCTAGGTGGTCAATTTATAATTATAATATGACCGTGTTTTGCGGTTTTTTAGGTACACCTTGCGGACGTAAGTCAAAAAAAGTAATCGGGTGCAGCAGGGAATGTGTACACATTATTATTATTTATTAAAATTACGGCAGGTAGTCTACCTAATAATAGGCTACAAGCTTCGTATTAATGTTTTACTCTTAATCAGGTACGGTATAAATTTTGTATCGTGGTAACTTGTTAAATTTACTTTTGTAGTTTGAACTTCTCCTTTGTTTCTGTAGGAAAGAGTAGAAATTCTAGATAATAGGTAGATAATATATTAAAGGAGTTTTACCCCTTCTGTTTCACACCGTTTTTATTTATTACAATTGATTTAAGCAAATAAAAAATATACGGTACAACCAATGGATAGTATGCAAACGAATTTCGCATGCTTTTTTTTTTTTTAATGATGAACAGACTCTCTCCGTACGCTGCTCGAAAGCCCTCTGAAAAGTATTACTGAAAAACATTTAATTAACATAAATTTTAAACACAATCTGTTTAGGAATCTAAATTTAATATTTTCATGTTTCTTCTTATAGTTCAGAAAGTGCGAAAATATAGGGATGGGGTGCCGTGTCAAGGCTTGAAGCCCCCCACCTACAAAATCGATTGCTGGGTGCGCTTTTGTCAGCATTAGAACGAAAAAGTTTACTGGATTCCTGGGGTTCCAAATAAAACGAAAATAAGTGTAGTGCAGGACCTTATAATCTGTACAAAACCGCCCTGCGGCCTGCGTAACTATTTAACGGTAACTGGATGCGCCCTTGTTCCACGCTCTAAACAACCACATTATTAGTTGACCTCTCACTATTTGCAAACGTTTACAACCACACGGTCTTCCTCTGGGAATGTTGGAAATGTTAGAAGACGACCGTGCGGTTGTACACCCCTCCGCGTAGTGAGAGATCAATTAATACTTAGCTTGTTTAGACTGGAGTATGCAACAAGAGCGCATCCTGTGGCCATAAAATAGATGGACAGACTATACATGTTCCATGTTGTATTGCATTCGTTCAGCTGACACCCCTATGGTTGTACTGTATATTATTGTTATATCGTACTTCGAAATCGACCCGTATCGCGTTGGTTGAGCACTAAAATAAAGCCATTGTGTTCTTCTTGGTGTTTCATTAAGCTTCTATTCATCTACGATATACTCGTATAATCAATTGCCAGCAATTGATAATATAAACCTTATAACATTTTTCGTGTATTGCATGCATTATTAATGATTTTCTAATATTACCCTAGGCTACATAACAATTCTGTTATATTTTTCTAATTTTTTGCTTTATACACGCCCAGCCTAGTGCTTTTGATTGTATTAGTAATTCTTCTTCCTCATCGACAAGGCCGTTACTAGGAATTGGGGGGGGGGGCGGTTTCAGTCAATAGTACAATACTCGTATGAAATGCACTAGTAAAATTATATCAACTTCCATGTACAGTATATTGTATAGGACATAGGTAAGTAACTAATGCACGTGTTATAGCCTGCAAAGGGAAAAAATATTTGAAAAAATCGGCCTAACAGGCATTTGGACAGCATGTAACTGCAAACAGGAGGGCTTACACATTTGAACATTCCAATTGAAAAAACTCCACATTTTGGCAGAAACATTTTTTGAGAGGGGGGGGGGTACTCATGACCCTCCCTCCCTGGGTACGGCCTTGCTCAACTGGAAACCAATTCTTATACTTTTGTTTAGAAGAAAATGACAGTTGGTCATCCCTCGATCGCCCCTAAATCTGATTATTTTCCTGTTCTATTTGATTTTTTTTTAAAAAAGAGTCCATAGGGGTTGTAGAATAGAAGACTGCATGAAATAGGATCAGTGGCGGATTTAGTAGACAAATAACTTCGCACAATAGTTTTTTTAAAAAAAAAAAAAGGAATTGGCGCGAAAATGTCTACAAGTGTCTATTTGCCACGTTTTTATGTCCATTCGCCCCTCCCAAAACTTTTTGTTTTTCCGCCACTGAATAGGACACTTTGCACATTAGAACTATACGATAATTTTACATATGGAAACATCAGCAATTAATAATCTTAGTAGTTGAATGAATATTTTTGTTACTTAGGAAGTTAAAGGCTACCAGAATTTATCGTGCGCATATTTTCAATAAAAAAATTCAAATCATTAAAAAAAATGTCTTTGAACGAGAAGCATATACTGTATTTCATGTGAATATATTTATTATTATTATTTATAGAGTTGAGCTGACATAGGTCTTGAGACCCTTTGAGCAGCATAATTATTAGGATCACATCCCAATCATTCAAACTATGGCCATTGTCATGAACTCTTGAAAAACAGAAGCGTAGCAAAGATAATCATGTCCTTCAATAGCAAATCAATCAGATCGACCTGGCCGATGTAGGCAGCCCCAAAACAGTCCAACCGCGCCCACTACAGGGCTGGACAGTGGTCAACCAGGTGTTCCGCGGTTTCCTCGGACTCTTGCAGTGCCGGAAGACGGTAGGACCTCCATGACCCAGTTTGGTCATGTGGACTCTGAACAAACCATGACCCGTATCCAAGGCTGCGGTCGTTCGAGCCGTCTCCCTAAAGTCATTCACTCTATATGTAACCCATTCAGAGGGGAGATGAACAATTTATATGAATATATACAGTAAGTATAACTTAGATTGGCAAACTTTTTTATAATTTGAGTAGGCCATTAAAAAAGTAATTAAAAGTAATAATTGATGGGGTTCGAGGGGTGACCAAAGAGTACGGGCTTCTTTACGAATTTTTAATAGCTTATTTTATCTTCGTATTTATTTAAACACCGACTTCTCTTTTGTATAATGATAAAATTTTCGTGACATAGATTTAGATTTTAGACGATTCACAAACAACATTTAAAATTACATTTAATTAGCCTACTTCAACACCCCAATAGATTCAACGGCTTCCACCAGGCGCGGATCTAGAATGAGGCCAAGGAGGGGGCTAAGATTAAATTTCGATTTTTTTTTTTTTTAAATAGGGCTGAAATATTGGGGTTTTACGCATTTTCAAAGCAATAAGGGTTCTATATTATAGGTAATTAATACAATCGTGCACAAGAGGGGGTCTGGGGGTCTCCCCCGGAGAAAATTTGTAAAAAAATAGGACTGAAATAGTGGGGTTTTACGCATTTTGAGGAGCCTAATGGGGGGGGGGGGTAGATCCGCTCCTGGCTTCCACGTATCTACATAATTATTTTGTGATCAAGCCTACGGTAAATCTATAATAATCAGTATATAGATCTTATGGATTTATTGTTGATTGTCGGCTCAAAATAATTAGCTTATGAGCGTTAAATTGAAGTCGATTTCAAAATATTATGCAAACAAATATCGACTGGGTCTTTTTTGACGAAATTAATTAATTCCACATTCAGCAACCCCAAAGAGGTTAAAATTCATTAAAAAAATCTAACCTTAAATATTAGGCTATTACTCTTTTAAATCAACGGTCATACCACGTTGAATCAACCAGAACAGAGCCTGTTCCAAACTGCGGCAATCTTGGTAGTGTGCACGGCGTTGGCAGGGGAACATGGTGGAACATGATAACGCGCTGAGACAAAACCACTCAGTCTACATGCGTGTCGAGTCTTGGTCACTTCCGAATTAATTGTGTTACTTTACTATATGGTCCCCAAGTGGTTCGGAATCCACTATAATCAAGAGGTCCACCCTGTCAATAAACTCCCCTTCTCCCCGAGGTGGCTTTGTGTGCCTCAAAATAATAAACAGACGCACTCCCCCCGCCAGGCTGACAGGGTTGCTTAAAGCAGAAATACTCATAGTAGGCGTTAGAAAAAAAAAATTGAGGCTGTGTAGAGAAGAATTGCGGTAATTAATTTCGTAAAAAAAAGGGGGCATTTGCTTACAAAATATTTTAAAAAATCTCTGCCCAAGAGCCTTTTTGACCATCGGAATTTATATATCCAGCTCCTAACTTGAGGGGAGCTTATCTCATGATAAGCTTTTGGGATAACCTCCCCCTACACTTAGTGGTTGGATAACTTTCGATGGTCGGAAAGCCCGTTAATATTATAATACAAATATACAAAGTATAACCTGATATTTCGAAGTTATAGCTGACATATATTGTAGGTACTCGTACTGTGTGCATACAGATGTACCATATGCGGAAATCAGCAAACCGTTAGACTTTTCCCATTAGATACTTATTTTTCGTTCTGTTTTTGTTACCTATTTAATATTGCTGATTTATATTAGTATTTCTTCGTCAAAACTTAGACTTCTCCGCTGTTTTGTAGACGCTTTAGCAGAAACTGATGTCTTTTCTTCCGACCTTCGTCTCTTTTCCACTTTCACCCTGTCTCCAACCACCCGCCTTTCAAGGCTCCTCCTCATCTCCTTCATAGAATCTTGTTTTACAAGTTCCAATCGTATTTCCATAGCGTTGAGATACTCCTCCATAGCTGTTAAATTTTCTTTAAATACTAAATCACGGATTTGATCGTCTAATTCATTTAGTCGTTTTGTATATTCTGCCTCTCTTCTCAGTAACTCTTTTAGTTCGTTTTCTTTCAATATATGCTCTTGTTCCTCGTGAATACTTAAGACATCTTTATTGGACGCCTCGTCATCGTCGTTGTCTGCAGGTATTGGTTCTACATCGACTGTCACAACAATATGCTGCGGCTGACTATCCTCTTCACTCGGCTTATCAACACTGTCGAAACTACCTTCCACGCTCACTTCGATGAGCACTTCATCTCGAAGATTAGCCATGGAATACGGTTTTACTGTTTCTACATTTGATCTCAGCTCTTCTTCTCTCTCTAAGCTAGACTTTCTAGACTCCTCCTTTTCCCTTTCTTCCATCATCCAAGTTTCAAAGTCAGGGAACTCTTGGCTAGTGCTTTCATCGAAATGCTCCTCTGCTCTCATCTTCGTCAGCCTTTCTCTATGCTCGTTCATTCGCCGATCATATTCAATACTGGCCTGTCGCAAAATGTCGCTTTGAGCAATTAAATAATTTTCTTCGAAGTCAGGAGGTGGCAAAGAATCTTCACGCTCTTTTTCTATGACGTCATCCTTTTTATCAGAATCTTTTCGATCCTTTTCATCTTTTGACTCGAAGCTTACCCTTTTGTCCCTGGAGTTCGGCGACAGTTTCCTCTGGCTTCTAGACGAGTCGTCCTCTTGAAGATGTTTTGGTGACGTGCGAAGAGGTGATTTTTCACTGCTTGATTTCCTATCAGGTGACAGCTTTTTCTGTTCGTTTTCAGAACTGCTACTTGTCCCATAAAGCAAGTTATCTTTGGATAAGGGTGAGCCCTTTCTTTTCGCGCCTTTGTCACACTCATCTGTACTCGATTTCCTAGAACTACTTTTCTGGCTAGAACACTTTTTAAAAGTTACATCCATATCCTCCTCTATGCTAGATTTTCTACTCTTAGCCTTCTCACTAGAGGGACTCTTATCTCTTTTACTTTTCTTATCTTTCTTACTTTTAACAGATTGGTCATCAATGCTTGACTTACGACTGCAAGGGTCCTGAACACTAGACTTCCTACTTTTGTTCTTACTGCTACCAGTGCTGCTGAAGCTGTGTTCTTTTTCCTTGAACCGGTTGCCGTAGCCAACGGAACTTAAACACTAGTTGCTCGAGTGCTTCCGTTCCTGATCAAGGCTGCTGACCATCTCACTGGAGCCGCTGCTGCTCAGTGTTGTATTGGACCCGTACGGGTCAAGGGAGGACTGGACAGACATAGAACGTCCCTGTCCGGACCTTCTCACTCTGTTGGGGGAGAGCTTCCCGGGGTCAACACTTGATGGGTCTGCCTACAAAAAGAAGTTTGTCAGGTCTACTTTTAAACATTTAGGTAGTTAAGGCCAGTCATCACCCAAAAAAATGTGAACAGGTTTGCAAATTCATGACATTTCAATACGGGTCTTGGCCTGAGGACAGGTAGAGGATACTCTGTCATCACCACTGCTCACTGCTCTATTTGGGATGTTGTGGCGAATTCATTGGCTAATTTAAAATACAGAGACAAAACTTGTACAATGATACAAAATGGTCATAAGCTATAGAAATTACCAGGAATATTCTCAGAGTTAGAGTAATATGACTTACGATAAGGAAAAAAAAAAAAGTGTTTTAATAAAACTTGTTATAATCTAATAACTAGAGTTAGTAAAACACTAATTTATTGTTCGTTCATTAAAATTAAATACCACAAAGTTACGAGTAATCTAATTTTTTCTATGGGGAAAACGATGAGTAGCGACTAGCTACCGGACTTTCGTATATGGTAAAATCGATTCATCTATCTTCATGCGTCTATGGCGCATAATAAATGTCCCTGTATGACGAAATAAACTGCTAAGCTTATGCAATAAGGTACAATAAAATGACGTCACCTGGTAAGCAAGAGCATTCATGATAATGTTATCAGGTACGAGACCTAGAGGTCGGACTTCACGCATCAGGACATTGGCAGGAATCTTATGGAACTGGATATACTCCAAAAAGTTTGAAATTACTTCTTTTATGGAAGTATTTTGATTTGAATCGCAGTATTTCTTACCCCACATCAGTGCAGCCTGAAATAATAATACCTAGGTATAACGGTATAACACTATTTTTTACCACCGAATACTGTTCCAATAATCGACTTCGATGGCAAGGTATTAGGTATAGTCCACGCAAAATGAGAAAAGTATGGACATGGAATGTTTTGATCCTGTGCAACACTGTAAAAATATTCTTTGCACAATTTTGGTTATGCCTTGCATCCAATGCAACAAGGTAACACAAAATGGTGCAAGAAATATTTTTACCATCCCGGGGCTGGAAACCGTTATCAATATGGCTGCTAGTGTAGCCTGTACAAGAGAAGTACGCAATTTGGCGGGGAAACCAAGTGATAAGTGAAGCCTGCACAAGCTAAGTACAGAGTTTTTGACCGGGTCCAGGTATCTGTTCTGCTATGCTGCAATGTTTAAGACTTCGATATTTTTTGCGTTCTCTGATAGTTGGCTTATGGTTAACGGGTGCCTCGTAAGGCATATTATGGCTCCCGCCGCTCCAGTTAATGTATTTCTATGGTTGCACAGGATCAAAACATTCCATGTCCATACTTTTCTCATTTTGCGTGGACTATAGTAGCGTGCATGTACCTTTGAGAGTCTCTATAAAGTCTAAACGCCATGCGATCGGAGACGTATCGTATAACTCAACGCGGGTACAGAGACGACTGAAGAGGTCAATTGGATACATTCATTAAATTGTTTGTGTGCGATTAAACTTTAAAAAATCCAATAAAAATGGGTCAAAGAAAAATTGGAAACTAATTCGGTATACCTAAATTCAGTTTCAATTCGTATATAATTAAATTGCACTTCAATATAAACATTCCAAATATTCCTTCCATCGAATAACTTTGGATTAGGGCCTAATAGTAGAGTGTGTAATCAGGGCCAATGTATTGTACATTACTTTCCGATAAGTAAATATTATTAAGTAAATATTATGTTTATTTATTTTTTCATGCACAATTTCTTAGTAATGTGGTTCAGAGGGGCACCTTTGGGCATTCCCGTGATGGGCCCCTCAATCTAATCCTAAAATTAATTAATCCTAAATTTACTAAAATTAAAAAATAAAATAATTAAAATTAAAATAGAGAAAATGTTCAAGTTGAAAAAATTACAATTAAAGAATAAAACTAATTACAAAGTGAACAAATTACTTAAAATTAACAGGAAGTACCCTTAGTTGGCATTCATTTGGTTCGTTATTGTTTCTGTAATATTGTACTTCTGAGGTTTTGCAACAATTAAATTTGGATTTTAACAGTTGCATTGGCATGGCGGCCTTAAGGTCTATTGGCCGACTGTTGTATGGTTATATATTTGCATCGATCACAAATCCATTCCGCATAATTTTTTATCTGCATTGCTGAATTGGAGTACAGTAGAAATTTAGAATAGATTAATATAGACCTAGTACGATATACTGGTAGTATAGTAATACCCAATGGTAGTACGAAAACGTTCTTGCCCATAGGCTTATTGCCAATTTGCTTTGGATTATTCTTTCTGCTTCCCCCAACGCCCCAACAACGCCAGCTTAACCGTTTGTGCTACCTGCAACCTAGCTACATTTTAAGAAAGTCCAACTATTATATACGATACCTACCTGAAATTTTGTAAATTCATCAGCTCGAAGTTCGTCCCGGACTAGAATTAGCCGGACAACAATGATCGATAAAGCAGTTTATTGGCGGGCAATCCATTGGGGGGGGGGGGGGCAGTCAACACAAACATTTCTTAAATGGAAAATCAAGTAACGTAAGCATATTAGCAGCGATTGCCGCTTGGCGGTGTGGTGTCAATATAGTAAACTAAATATGTAGCAAAACTTCGAGAGTTTATAAACGTTGTGCCTTATTATTTTTTTTTTAAAGCTACCGTGGCTTCTCATTTAAGCGGACTGATTTTCACACTCCCATATGGTCAAAGATCAGTGTTATGAACTGTGTTTGAAAAGAGCACATCATGAAATGCCGATCGGAAGGTTGACCCCGTTCGACCTGAGGCTGATAGACACATTAATTACCTGGAGGTTTCAGGTATGAAGACCTCAATTTTGACACGGATTAGGCCTATTACAGGGCCGTTTTCAAACCAGATCGTTTATAATACTGATTTAAATGTCATGAAGTGGTTTTCTTTAGCGGTTTCTATATCAATGAATCCAATTCAGGGCCGTAAGTAGCATAATATAAATATATTGTATTACCACAACACGGGCCTATTTTTAATGGCAGGTAATACAATCAGGGTAGAGCTGTCATTTTGCACCCTGTCCCTATCCCAAAGTACCAGGGGTCAAGAATTTTAAAATGCAGGGCACACTTTTGTCCTGGGGTTGGGAAGTCCTCAACCAAGCAGTGGCATAATCGGAGGGTGTGGTGGCAAGTTTGGTGGTGCAGGCTTGTCTAGAAAAGGCCTGAGTAGCCCGAGGATGACTATGTGACGGGGCGAGTAGTTGCCGCCCCTGTCAGTCACTCTCCTCTCCCTGAGGTGAAGGAGTCTGCCCTTAGGGTGCCTCAAGTGAAGATGCAGACTCACTTCCCTGCCAGGTTGACAGGGTAGCTTGAAGCAGAAATGCTGAAAGCAGGCGTTGGAAAACGGAACGGAACTAAATAAGCAACCACTATTAGGGCACTCTTCTACCCTGGGGTTGAGCCCCGAAAGCGAAGGAACTGAATAAAAAGTCAACGGCATAAGGATGCAGAAGGCAACGGGAAACCACTGCATTACAATTCCCTATTATAATCATCGTGGCATCAATTACCAAACCATTATGATCGCCAATTAAAAAAAAATAATAATAAAAGAAAAGAAGGAAGAGGCGGCTTCTCTATCAGTCCTCAGGCCTAGACCCTTATTGGGTCTTTGTGTTCCGGCGTTGTTCGGGAGTTGGCTAAGGCATCAGTGGCGACGCTAGAAATTTTAAGGCGGTGGGGCCAAGGGGGGGCAATGAAAAAACAAAACATTTTTCTTTAGGATTAGGTATACCGTTCAATAATTCTGCAATTTAACATGTAAAAAAATATCTCAAAAGTGGGGGGGGGGGGGCCCGGAGGGGCCGGAGAAACTGTTGGGGGGCCAGGCCCCATAGGGCACCCCCGTAGCGCCGCCACTGTAAGGCATACGAGAGAATTCCATTCTTGGGCCCGAAAATGTCCAATAAGGTAAAGCTTAGGGTTGTGTTATTGGCAATCGTTTGTGAGGAAATAAGCCCCTAGGCTAGCTATACATACAATAGATAATGAATTAGGTATTAATATCACATAAAGAAGCAGCCCACGAGCGTCACAGAAAATGTCAATAAGTTTGCTAAAACATTTATTTTCATGGTAGCCTGGTAGAAATGAACCGAATTGGTAAATTATTATTTTGAATTTTAATTACAATTTTTTAGTATATACCTACCAATTAGTATGTGGTGCCTATATTCAAATTTCATAAACCCTGTGGTAAATAATTCAATGTGGATGCGTTTAGCGTCACATTGATGTTAGGCGCCCATTCCACCGACCGGCTAGGGCTATTTACGAAAACGGTGACGTGGTAGCAGACATTCAAGACTTAGGTGGCGTTTCCATCGACCTCGCATTGCAGAATGCAAATGACATTGACGGAAATTAGAATTTTTCTTTTTGTAGAAATCTATTAAAATGTTTGTACTTAACATATCCCATGACGCCATTTTTTAATTTTAGTTTGTTTGTGATTTTACTGTTTGATCATTGATCAATTTTAACTATGGCATAGGGGAAAATAAACATTTCCGTCAATTCTGCAATGCGAGGCCGGTCGGTGGAATGGGCGCCTAAACAATCCATGGATACCAGTATAAAATTACGGCAGTGGTACAATAGTTAATTAGAGGTTTATTATAGCTATGTTCATCGGCAATTTTTAATTAATTAAAGTCGATTCATTCCTTCCAACAATAATAATTGTACATTAATATTGATTATTCACTAGTAGACATACAGTAGTTAATAAAATTATTATATAATGATAGTATAAAACAGAGAAGACTCGTTATCTCGTATGATATCAGATATTTGCACTGGAATAATGCAGTAAGGCGGGTATTCCATGTACGTCAATCGTCAATGAAAAATTGAAAAATTACGTCAAAATGACGTAAATTGACGTGGTAGCAGAATTTTGAGTATGTCTTTAATGTCTGCTAAAACATCATTTTTCAATTTTTCATTGATGATTGACGTATATGGAATCCCCGCCTAAGTGACCAGTAGACCTAGCACCAACGGAATTAATAAAATACCCGGGGAATTAGTAATACCATTTAAATATCGAATTAAAACTAATCCGCTCTAAAACAGACGGCATTCAACTGTTTAGTGATGGCATTACCCAGAGAAAACATTCCGCCTATGTCTTGCATGAGTTGTGCAACAATACACACCAATTATTGTAGTTTCGGTTGACAAAAAAAAAAAATGCAATTTATTTATTATGTATTATTATTATTATTTATTATTATTATTTATTATGATAAATTTTCACCATAATCTGATGTTTTTATTAAATTTACTAAGCATTTAAGCGTTGAAGTTATTACAGATTTAGTCTATTCAAGTTATAGAAGACTATTTCGTTCATCATATTTTAAGGTATTTATTTATTTTAGGCACAGCAGTTCTTTTAGTGGGTCAATTATGTAGTATTTTTTAATGATAATCTCGGATTAAAAATGTAAACAAAATAATTATACAATGGAAAGTACTTTTCAAAAATTGTTTTGCTTATATTTGTAACCCCAAGAATCAGTTAAGGCTGAGTGTTCAAAATGTTTTGTAAACAAGAAATTTTACTGATTTTTTGACGAAAAAAATTTATTGCTCATTCCACAGATACAAAGATAACAAAGTGAACAGATAAAAAACTCATAAATAATCCAAGTTATCGCAGGAAGTTTACATTTTCTGAACTGAAATATTATTACCTTAAAAAAATTGGATAAATAGCCTTAAACCCATTTTGTAGCACAGTTGTAAGTCTGTAAGGGAAATAGACAGCTTTCACAGAAAGTTCGTATTTTTTTAGATTTTTTCATCTGTTCCATTTTATATCTTTGTGGCTGTGGAACGAGCAATTAATTAATTTCGTCCAAAAAGTACGATAATTGCTTGTTTACAAAACATTTTTAACACTCAGCCTTAATACTAAACGTAACTAGCCTACTAAACAAAATAGTAGGCCCGCAGGGGAATAAAATTTCCCCAAGTAAAGTTCAGGGGCAAACTATAACACAAAAAATTAAAAATTGCCCAGTTCCTGGACAAGGAGCATGTATTTATAAAATACAATACAAATAATACCTTAATACCCGCATCCCCAAGCTAGCGCTTGATTGGGTCAAAGGGCTTAAATACAGTTCTGCTAAACAGGGCATAATTACATTATTTTTTGTTATTTATTTAATAATAATAATAATAATAATAATTTTGTATAGGCTATTGGATGTTAAGTTTAAAATTTTAGTGTTAGTGGATCTGCAGCCTGATCGAGGCGATTATAATACCGGGGTTAAATAAATACCCTAGGATTATAACTGTAAACAAACAAATTTTGAATAGCACTTTCCATTATAAAATTATCTTGTTTACATTTTTATTACCAGGGGAAATAATAAATACCGGTATTATAATCGCCTCGATCAGGCTGCAGGCACTGTTAGAATTTTCCCGTGATGAAAAGTGTTCTTTCTACAACTTTAATACACCAAATATTAATAACTTTCTTAGTAAAAGAAAAAAATAATTTAAAGATCCGATTTTGGACTGCCAATTTTCAACCACTCATATCCACTCATATCATTAATTCCCGTAGGTCAAATTCCATTTTTGGAGGTTATTTAGGAAGATTTGCGCTTATTCCCGGAGTGTTATTATTTACCGTTGGTGCTATTGCTTCAAGAATTAAAAAAAAAGAAATACTTTGATTCATTTATATCAGCAATGTAGAGTTTACGAGTGTACCTACTACCCCACGTTAAGTTGACATTTGGAACACTTTGTTTAGGTAGGTATTCAAAAAGTTGCGTAAGTGGAACACCGAGTTTATTCAAATTTTATAAGTGTTCTAAATGTCATCCTACTATCGTATCTTGGTCAGTAGTATATGCATGCATTGCCATTGGAATAAACACAGTGTTTCACATCTTTTAATTGCTGGTCACTCTCAGACAGTAGGTAGGTAGCCTAGGTGGTCAATTTATAATTATAATATGACCGTGTTTTGCGGTTTTTTAGGTACACCTTGCGGACGTAAGTCAAAAAAAGTAATCGGGTGCAGCAGGGAATGTGTACACATTATTATTATTTATTAAAATTACGGCAGGTAGTCTACCTAATAATAGGCTACAAGCTTCGTATTAATGTTTTACTCTTAATCAGGTACGGTATAAATTTTGTATCGTGGTAACTTGTTAAATTTACTTTTGTAGTTTGAACTTCTCCTTTGTTTCTGTAGGAAAGAGTAGAAATTCTAGATAATAGGTAGATAATATATTAAAGGAGTTTTACCCCTTCTGTTTCACACCGTTTTTATTTATTACAATTGATTTAAGCAAATAAAAAATATACGGTACAACCAATGGATAGTATGCAAACGAATTTCGCATGCTTTTTTTTTTTTTAATGATGAACAGACTCTCTCCGTACGCTGCTCGAAAGCCCTCTGAAAAGTATTACTGAAAAACATTTAATTAACATAAATTTTAAACACAATCTGTTTAGGAATCTAAATTTAATATTTTCATGTTTCTTCTTATAGTTCAGAAAGTGCGAAAATATAGGGATGGGGTGCCGTGTCAAGGCTTGAAGCCCCCCACCTACAAAATCGATTGCTGGGTGCGCTTTTGTCAGCATTAGAACGAAAAAGTTTACTGGATTCCTGGGGTTCCAAATAAAACGAAAATAAGTGTAGTGCAGGACCTTATAATCTGTACAAAACCGCCCTGCGGCCTGCGTAACTATTTAACGGTAACTGGATGCGCCCTTGTTCCACGCTCTAAACAACCACATTATTAGTTGACCTCTCACTATTTGCAAACGTTTACAACCACACGGTCTTCCTCTGGGAATGTTGGAAATGTTAGAAGACGACCGTGCGGTTGTACACCCCTCCGCGTAGTGAGAGATCAATTAATACTTAGCTTGTTTAGACTGGAGTATGCAACAAGAGCGCATCCTGTGGCCATAAAATAGATGGACAGACTATACATGTTCCATGTTGTATTGCATTCGTTCAGCTGACACCCCTATGGTTGTACTGTATATTATTGTTATATCGTACTTCGAAATCGACCCGTATCGCGTTGGTTGAGCACTAAAATAAAGCCATTGTGTTCTTCTTGGTGTTTCATTAAGCTTCTATTCATCTACGATATACTCGTATAATCAATTGCCAGCAATTGATAATATAAACCTTATAACATTTTTCGTGTATTGCATGCATTATTAATGATTTTCTAATATTACCCTAGGCTACATAACAATTCTGTTATATTTTTCTAATTTTTTGCTTTATACACGCCCAGCCTAGTGCTTTTGATTGTATTAGTAATTCTTCTTCCTCATCGACAAGGCCGTTACTAGGAATTGGGGGGGGGGGCGGTTTCAGTCAATAGTACAATACTCGTATGAAATGCACTAGTAAAATTATATCAACTTCCATGTACAGTATATTGTATAGGACATAGGTAAGTAACTAATGCACGTGTTATAGCCTGCAAAGGGAAAAAATATTTGAAAAAATCGGCCTAACAGGCATTTGGACAGCATGTAACTGCAAACAGGAGGGCTTACACATTTGAACATTCCAATTGAAAAAACTCCACATTTTGGCAGAAACATTTTTTGAGAGGGGGGGGGGTACTCATGACCCTCCCTCCCTGGGTACGGCCTTGCTCAACTGGAAACCAATTCTTATACTTTTGTTTAGAAGAAAATGACAGTTGGTCATCCCTCGATCGCCCCTAAATCTGATTATTTTCCTGTTCTATTTGATTTTTTTTTAAAAAAGAGTCCATAGGGGTTGTAGAATAGAAGACTGCATGAAATAGGATCAGTGGCGGATTTAGTAGACAAATAACTTCGCACAATAGTTTTTTTAAAAAAAAAAAAAGGAATTGGCGCGAAAATGTCTACAAGTGTCTATTTGCCACGTTTTTATGTCCATTCGCCCCTCCCAAAACTTTTTGTTTTTCCGCCACTGAATAGGACACTTTGCACATTAGAACTATACGATAATTTTACATATGGAAACATCAGCAATTAATAATCTTAGTAGTTGAATGAATATTTTTGTTACTTAGGAAGTTAAAGGCTACCAGAATTTATCGTGCGCATATTTTCAATAAAAAAATTCAAATCATTAAAAAAAATGTCTTTGAACGAGAAGCATATACTGTATTTCATGTGAATATATTTATTATTATTATTTATAGAGTTGAGCTGACATAGGTCTTGAGACCCTTTGAGCAGCATAATTATTAGGATCACATCCCAATCATTCAAACTATGGCCATTGTCATGAACTCTTGAAAAACAGAAGCGTAGCAAAGATAATCATGTCCTTCAATAGCAAATCAATCAGATCGACCTGGCCGATGTAGGCAGCCCCAAAACAGTCCAACCGCGCCCACTACAGGGCTGGACAGTGGTCAACCAGGTGTTCCGCGGTTTCCTCGGACTCTTGCAGTGCCGGAAGACGGTAGGACCTCCATGACCCAGTTTGGTCATGTGGACTCTGAACAAACCATGACCCGTATCCAAGGCTGCGGTCGTTCGAGCCGTCTCCCTAAAGTCATTCACTCTATATGTAACCCATTCAGAGGGGAGATGAACAATTTATATGAATATATACAGTAAGTATAACTTAGATTGGCAAACTTTTTTATAATTTGAGTAGGCCATTAAAAAAGTAATTAAAAGTAATAATTGATGGGGTTCGAGGGGTGACCAAAGAGTACGGGCTTCTTTACGAATTTTTAATAGCTTATTTTATCTTCGTATTTATTTAAACACCGACTTCTCTTTTGTATAATGATAAAATTTTCGTGACATAGATTTAGATTTTAGACGATTCACAAACAACATTTAAAATTACATTTAATTAGCCTACTTCAACACCCCAATAGATTCAACGGCTTCCACCAGGCGCGGATCTAGAATGAGGCCAAGGAGGGGGCTAAGATTAAATTTCGATTTTTTTTTTTTTTAAATAGGGCTGAAATATTGGGGTTTTACGCATTTTCAAAGCAATAAGGGTTCTATATTATAGGTAATTAATACAATCGTGCACAAGAGGGGGTCTGGGGGTCTCCCCCGGAGAAAATTTGTAAAAAAATAGGACTGAAATAGTGGGGTTTTACGCATTTTGAGGAGCCTAATGGGGGGGGGGGGTAGATCCGCTCCTGGCTTCCACGTATCTACATAATTATTTTGTGATCAAGCCTACGGTAAATCTATAATAATCAGTATATAGATCTTATGGATTTATTGTTGATTGTCGGCTCAAAATAATTAGCTTATGAGCGTTAAATTGAAGTCGATTTCAAAATATTATGCAAACAAATATCGACTGGGTCTTTTTTGACGAAATTAATTAATTCCACATTCAGCAACCCCAAAGAGGTTAAAATTCATTAAAAAAATCTAACCTTAAATATTAGGCTATTACTCTTTTAAATCAACGGTCATACCACGTTGAATCAACCAGAACAGAGCCTGTTCCAAACTGCGGCAATCTTGGTAGTGTGCACGGCGTTGGCAGGGGAACATGGTGGAACATGATAACGCGCTGAGACAAAACCACTCAGTCTACATGCGTGTCGAGTCTTGGTCACTTCCGAATTAATTGTGTTACTTTACTATATGGTCCCCAAGTGGTTCGGAATCCACTATAATCAAGAGGTCCACCCTGTCAATAAACTCCCCTTCTCCCCGAGGTGGCTTTGTGTGCCTCAAAATAATAAACAGACGCACTCCCCCCGCCAGGCTGACAGGGTTGCTTAAAGCAGAAATACTCATAGTAGGCGTTAGAAAAAAAAAATTGAGGCTGTGTAGAGAAGAATTGCGGTAATTAATTTCGTAAAAAAAAGGGGGCATTTGCTTACAAAATATTTTAAAAAATCTCTGCCCAAGAGCCTTTTTGACCATCGGAATTTATATATCCAGCTCCTAACTTGAGGGGAGCTTATCTCATGATAAGCTTTTGGGATAACCTCCCCCTACACTTAGTGGTTGGATAACTTTCGATGGTCGGAAAGCCCGTTAATATTATAATACAAATATACAAAGTATAACCTGATATTTCGAAGTTATAGCTGACATATATTGTAGGTACTCGTACTGTGTGCATACAGATGTACCATATGCGGAAATCAGCAAACCGTTAGACTTTTCCCATTAGATACTTATTTTTCGTTCTGTTTTTGTTACCTATTTAATATTGCTGATTTATATTAGTATTTCTTCGTCAAAACTTAGACTTCTCCGCTGTTTTGTAGACGCTTTAGCAGAAACTGATGTCTTTTCTTCCGACCTTCGTCTCTTTTCCACTTTCACCCTGTCTCCAACCACCCGCCTTTCAAGGCTCCTCCTCATCTCCTTCATAGAATCTTGTTTTACAAGTTCCAATCGTATTTCCATAGCGTTGAGATACTCCTCCATAGCTGTTAAATTTTCTTTAAATACTAAATCACGGATTTGATCGTCTAATTCATTTAGTCGTTTTGTATATTCTGCCTCTCTTCTCAGTAACTCTTTTAGTTCGTTTTCTTTCAATATATGCTCTTGTTCCTCGTGAATACTTAAGACATCTTTATTGGACGCCTCGTCATCGTCGTTGTCTGCAGGTATTGGTTCTACATCGACTGTCACAACAATATGCTGCGGCTGACTATCCTCTTCACTCGGCTTATCAACACTGTCGAAACTACCTTCCACGCTCACTTCGATGAGCACTTCATCTCGAAGATTAGCCATGGAATACGGTTTTACTGTTTCTACATTTGATCTCAGCTCTTCTTCTCTCTCTAAGCTAGACTTTCTAGACTCCTCCTTTTCCCTTTCTTCCATCATCCAAGTTTCAAAGTCAGGGAACTCTTGGCTAGTGCTTTCATCGAAATGCTCCTCTGCTCTCATCTTCGTCAGCCTTTCTCTATGCTCGTTCATTCGCCGATCATATTCAATACTGGCCTGTCGCAAAATGTCGCTTTGAGCAATTAAATAATTTTCTTCGAAGTCAGGAGGTGGCAAAGAATCTTCACGCTCTTTTTCTATGACGTCATCCTTTTTATCAGAATCTTTTCGATCCTTTTCATCTTTTGACTCGAAGCTTACCCTTTTGTCCCTGGAGTTCGGCGACAGTTTCCTCTGGCTTCTAGACGAGTCGTCCTCTTGAAGATGTTTTGGTGACGTGCGAAGAGGTGATTTTTCACTGCTTGATTTCCTATCAGGTGACAGCTTTTTCTGTTCGTTTTCAGAACTGCTACTTGTCCCATAAAGCAAGTTATCTTTGGATAAGGGTGAGCCCTTTCTTTTCGCGCCTTTGTCACACTCATCTGTACTCGATTTCCTAGAACTACTTTTCTGGCTAGAACACTTTTTAAAAGTTACATCCATATCCTCCTCTATGCTAGATTTTCTACTCTTAGCCTTCTCACTAGAGGGACTCTTATCTCTTTTACTTTTCTTATCTTTCTTACTTTTAACAGATTGGTCATCAATGCTTGACTTACGACTGCAAGGGTCCTGAACACTAGACTTCCTACTTTTGTTCTTACTGCTACCAGTGCTGCTGAAGCTGTGTTCTTTTTCCTTGAACCGGTTGCCGTAGCCAACGGAACTTAAACACTAGTTGCTCGAGTGCTTCCGTTCCTGATCAAGGCTGCTGACCATCTCACTGGAGCCGCTGCTGCTCAGTGTTGTATTGGACCCGTACGGGTCAAGGGAGGACTGGACAGACATAGAACGTCCCTGTCCGGACCTTCTCACTCTGTTGGGGGAGAGCTTCCCGGGGTCAACACTTGATGGGTCTGCCTACAAAAAGAAGTTTGTCAGGTCTACTTTTAAACATTTAGGTAGTTAAGGCCAGTCATCACCCAAAAAAATGTGAACAGGTTTGCAAATTCATGACATTTCAATACGGGTCTTGGCCTGAGGACAGGTAGAGGATACTCTGTCATCACCACTGCTCACTGCTCTATTTGGGATGTTGTGGCGAATTCATTGGCTAATTTAAAATACAGAGACAAAACTTGTACAATGATACAAAATGGTCATAAGCTATAGAAATTACCAGGAATATTCTCAGAGTTAGAGTAATATGACTTACGATAAGGAAAAAAAAAAAAGTGTTTTAATAAAACTTGTTATAATCTAATAACTAGAGTTAGTAAAACACTAATTTATTGTTCGTTCATTAAAATTAAATACCACAAAGTTACGAGTAATCTAATTTTTTCTATGGGGAAAACGATGAGTAGCGACTAGCTACCGGACTTTCGTATATGGTAAAATCGATTCATCTATCTTCATGCGTCTATGGCGCATAATAAATGTCCCTGTATGACGAAATAAACTGCTAAGCTTATGCAATAAGGTACAATAAAATGACGTCACCTGGTAAGCAAGAGCATTCATGATAATGTTATCAGGTACGAGACCTAGAGGTCGGACTTCACGCATCAGGACATTGGCAGGAATCTTATGGAACTGGATATACTCCAAAAAGTTTGAAATTACTTCTTTTATGGAAGTATTTTGATTTGAATCGCAGTATTTCTTACCCCACATCAGTGCAGCCTGAAATAATAATACCTAGGTATAACGGTATAACACTATTTTTTACCACCGAATACTGTTCCAATAATCGACTTCGATGGCAAGGTATTAGGTATAGTCCACGCAAAATGAGAAAAGTATGGACATGGAATGTTTTGATCCTGTGCAACACTGTAAAAATATTCTTTGCACAATTTTGGTTATGCCTTGCATCCAATGCAACAAGGTAACACAAAATGGTGCAAGAAATATTTTTACCATCCCGGGGCTGGAAACCGTTATCAATATGGCTGCTAGTGTAGCCTGTACAAGAGAAGTACGCAATTTGGCGGGGAAACCAAGTGATAAGTGAAGCCTGCACAAGCTAAGTACAGAGTTTTTGACCGGGTCCAGGTATCTGTTCTGCTATGCTGCAATGTTTAAGACTTCGATATTTTTTGCGTTCTCTGATAGTTGGCTTATGGTTAACGGGTGCCTCGTAAGGCATATTATGGCTCCCGCCGCTCCAGTTAATGTATTTCTATGGTTGCACAGGATCAAAACATTCCATGTCCATACTTTTCTCATTTTGCGTGGACTATAGTAGCGTGCATGTACCTTTGAGAGTCTCTATAAAGTCTAAACGCCATGCGATCGGAGACGTATCGTATAACTCAACGCGGGTACAGAGACGACTGAAGAGGTCAATTGGATACATTCATTAAATTGTTTGTGTGCGATTAAACTTTAAAAAATCCAATAAAAATGGGTCAAAGAAAAATTGGAAACTAATTCGGTATACCTAAATTCAGTTTCAATTCGTATATAATTAAATTGCACTTCAATATAAACATTCCAAATATTCCTTCCATCGAATAACTTTGGATTAGGGCCTAATAGTAGAGTGTGTAATCAGGGCCAATGTATTGTACATTACTTTCCGATAAGTAAATATTATTAAGTAAATATTATGTTTATTTATTTTTTCATGCACAATTTCTTAGTAATGTGGTTCAGAGGGGCACCTTTGGGCATTCCCGTGATGGGCCCCTCAATCTAATCCTAAAATTAATTAATCCTAAATTTACTAAAATTAAAAAATAAAATAATTAAAATTAAAATAGAGAAAATGTTCAAGTTGAAAAAATTACAATTAAAGAATAAAACTAATTACAAAGTGAACAAATTACTTAAAATTAACAGGAAGTACCCTTAGTTGGCATTCATTTGGTTCGTTATTGTTTCTGTAATATTGTACTTCTGAGGTTTTGCAACAATTAAATTTGGATTTTAACAGTTGCATTGGCATGGCGGCCTTAAGGTCTATTGGCCGACTGTTGTATGGTTATATATTTGCATCGATCACAAATCCATTCCGCATAATTTTTTATCTGCATTGCTGAATTGGAGTACAGTAGAAATTTAGAATAGATTAATATAGACCTAGTACGATATACTGGTAGTATAGTAATACCCAATGGTAGTACGAAAACGTTCTTGCCCATAGGCTTATTGCCAATTTGCTTTGGATTATTCTTTCTGCTTCCCCCAACGCCCCAACAACGCCAGCTTAACCGTTTGTGCTACCTGCAACCTAGCTACATTTTAAGAAAGTCCAACTATTATATACGATACCTACCTGAAATTTTGTAAATTCATCAGCTCGAAGTTCGTCCCGGACTAGAATTAGCCGGACAACGTGCTGAGGAAGAAGGGTAAAAGACCCTAAGTTGAGTACTTCATTACCATGTTCGTCCACAAATTCCAGTACCTGTGAACAGTTAAGGTTTTGGGTTTTACAAAACACAGACAGAGCTTTGATTCTTGTCGTCCCTTATAACATTTAACTAGCCTACCAGGATGATATGAGAAGCGCGGACAGGGCAAGTTTGGTGTAAGGAGCATACCACCCCAGCAAGGTATAGAGAGACGGGTTCGATTGTTCGAATTTCTTCCCGTCTAATTCATCGTATCTTCATTTTTCTTCTTATGGAATTTACTATTTACCTTCTGCACGAGCGACTTCGTGCATTTGTACTGGATATATCTTTCAGCAGATGCCAGCAGAGCACAGACAGTGTCAACATTGATGCAGCACTGCACAAAGCCAGCACAGGACCGCCGAAGCTCATCCAGTCCGTAGTAGTCAGCAGCGTTCATTACACCTGCAGCATAGACAACGAGTTAGCAGACATCAACAAAGAACCTACGAGGTGAATTCAATAGATGGGTGAGGGATGTTTTTATATTCCTTCAAGACTAGTATAGGCTGTTGTTTTGTGGTTTTCGGTCCCTCCCTACTGTAATTCTAACCATAAATATGGTTGGCAGCTATTGATAACTATCAGAAGCCTGAGAGTGGCTAGAGTTTTCGTGTCTTAGCAAATGTCCAGCGAGCTCTTATATGGATTCAATCAGAGTTTTTCGTTTGCTTACAAAATACCTTAGTAGACAAATGAAAGGAATGCTCGTCCCTGTTAAATCTCATCCCCTGGAAAGCAAAGATGGAAAAATTTTTATGTTCGGAAAAATAAGCTATTATGGCCACCATTTCAAAAAGAAGGGGCAAATGGATGGGGCATATTCTGAGACACGAAGGGCTTCTCAAGAACATAATTGAGGGTACGGTTGAGGCACCAACACAAGAGGACGACAGAGGAAGGAGTGCCTAGAGGATGTCATGAAGGACCTTGGGTGCGACACCTATAAAAGACTGAAAAGGAAACAAACAAGAGTGCTGCAAACCAAGTCATAGATTGCAAGTTGCAACTCGAGAAGAAGAAGCTTATTCAAATGATTAAACTTACCAAGTAGAGTTCTTGGCTGTAAAGTTACGCATCCCGTGTGAATATATTCAATGAGCTGACGGAAAACATCGGGTTCAAATTCTTCAATGATGAGGGTGTGATGTTGCATTCCTTGCGGCTGCGATAACAATTAGACCAAGCTATAATGAACGGCACATGTGAACCCGTACAAGCTTTCTTATTTATCATTTAGTCATGAAAATTGAGTCTTTTCATTATTTTTAAGCCTCCAGCAGCCTGATCGAGGCGATTATAATACCGGGGTTAAATACATACCCTATAGTATTATAACTGCAAACAAACAAATTTTGAATAGCACTTTCCATTATAAAATTATCTAGTTTACATTTTTAATACCAGGGGATTTCATAAATACCGGTATTATAATAGTCTCGATCAGGCTGCAGCAGCCTATTCAGCTATTCAAAATTTGTTTGTTTACAGTTATAATCCTAGGGTATTTATTTAACCCCGGTATTATAATCGCTTCGATCAGGCTGCTGATCCAGACTATCAAGGGGGAACCGGCCTATACACTAGTGGATTTTGTTCACATTTCTTTTTTTAAGTTAAGGGCCAAGACTCTAATTTATCATAGTAGGTATATCATTTTTAGAAGTTTAGTGTGTTGGAGAAAGGCTGTAAGTGAGATGAGATGACATTACTAGCGTCGTCTCCCAGGATTAGAGGGAGTGTTGATTTTATGTTGTACGGTGTACGGGCCGTTCCGGCCGTTTGCTATTTCGGGCAATCTGTGAGTATCTGTTCCACAGTAAGTGGTAAGTATTGTATAATTTAAAGGAAATATATATTGTATTGTATTGTAAGTAGGCAAGCACACTGGTTACATTGGGGTGATAGGTCTTGCCTCATTAGGGACGAGTGAGTTAGATTCGTATGTCCTGTGCGCAATCTCGCGAGCGAGACTTTGTTCACATTATTAACGGCTAAAATATATTACACAATATACCTGCATGTGAAGTTATATATAAATATAAAAAATAAATATAAAATTGCTGGATCCAAGTTCCGACGCCCAATCATAGCGCCTATCCACCATTTCTCTTACCGGACACACTAATTTCGAGCTGACATGCATTCATGCAAGTTTTCCGTAAATGTGACTTTTTGTAGCCATGCAGATATGAAATTAGAGTTCTACATAAGAGAGACAGAACATTCGCTTTTGCCATGGATATTTTGTTTTAATTTCCCATGCCGACTGCCAAGTCTGCATCGATCAATCAGAGTACACCTTGGATATGTACAAACAACAAAAAATCTGGTCGTGGCAGCAAAGTGTCCTCTGGCAGCAAGTGGCCAAATGGCAAAATTTAAAAAAAAAATCTTGGCGGGAGCGAGTGCCCTATCACTCCTAGGCTATATAGAACTGAAATAGGTGAGGTCACCTGAGGTGGCAATTTGAGACTCTACAAGAGTTTCTGATTGCTTACAAAACAGTCGTCTTGCGGTTTAGCTATCCAACAGATGCTTAGTATCCCGTATTCGTTTAGGCACCTAACGGGGTGTCGCCTTGGAGACACCACGGTGATGCGCATACAACTCATAATTAGCCAAAGAGCTCAAAGGCGAAAATAGCCATCCCGTGGTTGGAGACCGTTATCAATATGGCTGCTAGTGTAGCCTGCACAAGAGAAGTACGCAATTTGGCGGGGAAACCCAGTGATATGTGTAGCCTGCACAAGCTAAGTACAAAGTTTTTGACCGGGTCCAGGTATCCGTTCTGCTATGCTGCATTGTGTAAGACTTCGATATTTTTTGCGTTGGTACTTATCTCTGATAATTGGCTTATGGTTAACGGGTGCCTCGTAAGGCATATTATGGCTCCCGCCGCTCCAGTTAATGTATCTTTATGAAAATAGCCCAACTGCGGGCTTACTATACTGTTTCGTATTAACTTAACCTGGGATTTAACTATAGAATGCAAAGTGGCATTCAAAATTGTATTGTTTACATTTTTAACCCCATAGGCTATTAAGTTTATTATTATTGAATGGCATGGTAGGCCCGCTGTTAAATAACAAGTAAGGTGGCTTTTCCACCGGCGCGATTTTACTTTTTGTGAATTTTGTCATTGACGTTTGTTTTGTTTTAAGGAGACTACTATGTAGAACTTATCTATTATAAATTAAGTTATAATATGGTAGAGAGAGAGAGAGAGAGAGAGAGAGAGAGAGAGAGAGAGAGAGAGAAGAGAGAGAGAGAGAGAGAGGGGGGATAGAGGGGGGGGGGGAGTTTCCCATGCTTTATATGGGTGCTGTCAAAGTTATGAAATTAGGACTATACCTATAGTTATATGGGTCAAAGTTGAATACGGCTCGATTTAATATAACAATGGGTACTGCGCAAAAACGATTTGAGGGGGGGGGGGGTATCATGAAAGGTCCAAAAAAATGTTCCCCCTACGTCTAACATACGCAACAATTAACAGCATTTAATCTATGATGGCAAAAACTTTTGTCATTCAACTCTTAAATCCGTTTTTATTCCCGTATGTGGATTGATTTATTTATTTAGGACGAATATTTTTTCTTATTCCCCGATTAAGTTATAATTTAGCGTTGCTGCTAGGGCTTCAGAAGCGGAATATAAATTAATAGGCCTACATTAGTAAAGTGCTAAAATACGTACTGTGCAGTAGGATACCTAAAATATAGAATTAACCTACCTCTTGAATAGGTGCCAATTGCTGCGTGTATCCCGATCGCTGTACAATAAACATCCAACATACAATACATACACACAACACTAATACCACTATAAAGACACAAATTATTTTAAGTAAGCGACAATTACAATGCTAGAGGCTTTAAAAATAAATTAATGTAAAAATGTGTTATGTAAAAAATAATATGACGATCTAGTAATTGTATACAGCGGCTCCGAACCTTTTTGAGCCACGCCCTACCGGCTTAAAAATATTGTTAATGACTAATAACAGGTCTTTTAATATTGTATACTCACTGCTATTGTACTACTTCAATAATGATTGAGTATTGAAAGAGAGTCAATCCCCCTATTGTATATACACTTGTTCCATTATTTGATCCAATAAATATGGGTCTAAGAAAAATTGGAAAGTGTTATACCTAAGTTCTGATTCATCGTACACTTACGATTACTTACCTACTAAGAATCGTATACTTTAACATCAAACATTCCAAATATTTCGAAATAAGCATTAGAATGAATAAATATTGAAGTGTGGAATCAAATCAAAAATTTTGAAATAAACATTTGGTACGAATAAATATTGAAGTGTGGAATCAAATCATAAATTTTGAAATAAACATTTGGTACGACTAAATATCGGAGTGTGTGAACAAATCAAATAGCCTATTTCGAAATAAACATTGGAAAGAATTTAATATTGGAGTGTGTAATCAAATCAATTTATATTTTGAATTTTTCTCCTAGGGTTATATTTGCCTGCTAATTTGTTTCTGTATTCGTTATTTAAAGTGCAAGTAAAATATTAAATTTAATGTTCTCTGAAGTCTTCAAAAATTGTATTGTTTAGCATGCTTTTCTTATTAATTCTTGGAGTGGGTGATAAGTAAACCGCTCTTTTCGTAGCGGCCACTACCCACCCCCAGTCTTCTTAGCGATAAATTAGAAGCAAATGACGTTAGATCCTAACCCGGTCGGACAACAAAATAATAATATTAGACCTCATCCTCCCATCTTATATTACAGAAAAAGAAATACACCGTTTCATAACGAAGCAGTAGAACCCGGGGGGATAGGCCGTGGTCGTTCAGAAGGCGTACTTCCAAACAGCCCAAACAGTTGCTGCTCTGACTCTGAGATACAATCTTAGAAGTCTATGTAGTTCAACTGAAGATGTCGACTGCAGATGTGGACGAAACGTTTGGAAGTACGCTTTTAGAACGACCATGGCCTATCATCCCAGATTAAACTTCTACAAGTAACTCCGACCGTGAAAGTCCTTGTAATTACACCATTGCATAGTTGCAAAACTGCAGTAAACCATGAGTACTAAATCATGATTACATATTGAAATAATTGAATAATGACTGTTACTAAGCCCATTTAGCGGATTTAGGGATATATACCCCTCTCCTATACTCAACTAGGAAGACTCGAGGCCGCCTGCTTAACATGCTATCTGAAACATGGCCTGAAGGTGGGTCTCGAACGAACAACTTTTCAGGTGAAATATATTACCACTACTACTCCACATGTCTGGTCACAGTCTAGGCCACCACTACTCTGTATGTAGCCACCTATTTCGAGTGCTCCCTTGCTTACATTTTGACAAAGCTAACACGCGTGTATCTAATCTGCTGTTGCGTGTTGGCTCACCCAGCACAGTTATTTTTCTAGCTTTCATTACCGACAGCACTCACCCCATTAATCCATCAGGTTATTACACTAATTAGCCCTGTCGAGGGAGGGGGTTGAGGGTGAAACATCTCACCTGTTGCGCTGCAGTTTGCAAATTCAGCAGCGGTTCCGAACTTCTCTTCAAAAATAATCGCAGCTTGTTTTCTTTTTGCGGCGCTTCTTTTTTCCTCTGCGGACTTGGCTGCTGGTAAAGCATCTTGTGAAATACCCTGCATAATGAAATTTTTACAATATTATAATAAGCTTTGTGACCACAGACAAGTAGACCTGTAGACTATCAACAGTGTAACTCGTAAAGGGTTGAGAAATGAGGATAGTAGAGGGAATATCATATATTATACGATTTAGTTTTTCCTTTTTTTTTTTCCAACAAGAATAATAATAATAAAAAATACACCATTACAATCAGGGCGGACACAGTACAGGATTTTCCGTTTGCCAGTAATAATAACGGCTATAACGGCCAATAACGGCTATAGACCATAGGGGGATATATTGTAGTTCACTGTGGCAAGACTCTCAGATGAAACTGGTTACTCCAAAAGTGTTTTTTTAAATGTGTATAGTGTTGTACAGTTGACCAACTTTGTGCTACCCCCCCCCCCCCCCCTCCCCGTATTCTTCATAACAAATTAACAATATAGGTACTCTACAAAATTGTGTACCTAGTAGACTGTCTAATGGACACTCTACTGCACACCAAAAGAAAATACATTCGGCCAATTTTGTGCCAATTGGGCACCTCATGCACAGTCCGTTTAAAAAGAAAATACAATCGAGAAAAATCGATCATAGAGCCACCATAAATTACATGACATTATGCAGAAGAAATGTTTCTCTACATTTTGATACATAGTCGCCACTAATGCCAATTGGCCACAGTTTTGGAATTCCAAAGCAAGTTCAATAACTGTGGGCGATCAGTGTTGTAGTTTAAGGCCACATAATGTGTTTCAAAATTTTGAGGACAGGAAAATCTCTTCTATACGTCTCATTTATGGCGAACATCACATGAGAACATAATTAAGGTGATATAATATGTACATATTATATTATGATATATCATGTGAAATGTCGATATTTTACACCCGTAAAGGTTTTCCTCCTCCGGTTGTTTCTTAATCTTTTATAAATAAATAATGACTTTATTATAGCTAAGACCACCCTAGCGGAGTTAGAGCCCTCTCATACACTCAACTAGGGGTCGGCAACAAAAACAGTATACATTTGCAGTACAAGGTTACAAAAATTCAGAAATTCCCTAAAACTAAAGCACTCCCTCACTCACACACACAAGCATGGGGCGGTTCGAATAAATCCTAGCCTATGAAATATTTGAAATTAGATGCTCGTTGAGTCGAATCCTGAACACAGTGACGGCGAATCTTGAATGTAACGGGGGATTGAGTTAAACAGTAAAATTGAGGAAACCAGGAAGAATGAATGAAACATATGTGTATTGTGGTGAGGAATGGCAGAAAGGTTATCACTTCTGGTGTTGTAGGTACGGTTAGAGAGGTTATTGAAGTTCTGTTTGAGGTAAGGTGGAGTTAGGTTATTTTTTATTTTGAAGACGAGCACACCCAGGTTGAGGGCTCGTCTCCCTTCAAGCTTCAGCCAGGACAATTGTTTGTAGTAAGGGGTAACCCTAGCTTTGAATGGAATGTCACAGCAGAAGCGGATGCAGAAGAGAGATTCGTAAAGAGAGGACTGCACTAATCGAAATGAGGGAAAACAAGAGTTTGGACAAGACGGATATTTAGTGGAGCAGGGAGAACGTGTTTAATTCTACGAAGTGAATGCAAGGAAAGAAAGAAATTTCGACATATGCTGGACACTTGCGACTTCTAGGATAGGGTGGAGTCAAAGAGCCCACCGAGGTTTTTAACTACGGAAGACAGATGAATGATGTCCCTGCCATGTTGTAGTTCAGGACGGGGTATTTTATCAAATATCTGCAACATTTTTTGAGAACCAATTGCAATAGCATGACATTTGGAAGGATTAAGATTTAGCAAGTCATTCTTACTCCAGCGAAGAATCCTCGCCAAATCTTCATTAAACTTAGTAAAAGCATCCACATTCCACGGCATCATCATGATAAAAGTGAAAATAGATTTGTTTGTCATCAGCACAAGTATGATAGGTACTTGCAGAATAGGAAACATTTCCCAATGTCCTGAATGAAGAGACTAAACAGAAGAGGGCCTAGAACACTGCCTTGTGGTACACCGTTACACAATTCTACAACATCGGACTTGTTATCCTTGTCGACGAGAATTTGGCGCCGACCGTTCAGGAAAGACTTTATCCACTGTAAGACACTATCCGATGGATTATTAAGGGACTTAAGCTTCGCAAGCAAAATATCAAAGGTGACACTATTAAAGTCAACACTGAAGTCAAGGGGAATTAAAACAGACAGCATCAGATTATCCATGACATTTCGGATGTCGTCGGTTACACGCAACAATGCAGTGCAGGTGCTATGGCAGGCACGAAATCCCGATTGGTAGTGGTTGAACAGGTTATGCTCATTCAAAAAGGAAGAGAGTTGGTGGAAAGCTATATGCTCAAGACATTTAGAAGGTGCAGGTAAGATACTAATGGGCCTGAAGTCTGACGGTTCGGATGGCTTGCACTTTTTTGGCAGCGGGCGCACTTGTGCATATTTCCAATGAGTTGGGAATACAGTAATACACATTGGCTTAAGGAACGGTTAATGATCTTTTTATATGGGGACAAATAAGGTTTTTTAGGATAGGTACCTGCTCCTTGCTGCAAGTACAGCTTTCACAGCACAAACGGGTTCCCTGGTGTCTCCAACCAGAAAAGTGACGTCGCATAGTTCAGGCATACTGGCCAAAAACTTCATATCGTCGGCTAATCCAGATTTATTTTCAAATGTGTTGAGGTCGGTTTCATCAAGAGGCATGCAGGCTTCAGCCATGGCAACTGGCATGCTCCGAAGACCTGAAAATATATCAAATTTCTTTTTGATCAGATTTGTTTTTTCGGGTTTTATTAGTGTGGATCCTACCCGAAAAAAGGTTGTTATGCAACCAAGTGATTAATTGCAGAACACATTGACTCGTTAATTAACTTAGATAAATCGAGCTAACGCGCGTTTCAATGTCAGTGATTAGCTGTAAGCATGTCCATTATCACTTGTATTTGGTGTGGGTTGACATCGAGAAAGTGAAACAATAATGTGCCAACGGCAGAAACAAAAGTAAAAATTGGAAAACCGATAAGTTTGTAGACAAGGCAGCAATAAGGTTCAAAGGGCCAATCCGAATAAAAACAGGGGAAACAAATATACAAAGAAACGAACACTTGTAAATTAATAAATTTAAATAAATAATAAATAATGCCTGTATGCTCGATTACTAAGTCAAACTAGCGAAGTTAGCCCCCCCCCCCCCTTGAACTCAACTAATGTGGCCAGAAAATGTAGCAAAGTGTGTGCTCGAATTAACAACCTTCCGGGTAAAAGTCCTTGTCTGTGCCACTACCCTACATGTCCTAACTACTTCATCTTTGTAATACTAATTCCCCGATGATAGCTCTACTGCCGATACTTAATTAATAATTATATTTTGTGCACCGAGGTTTTCCCACTCCAGTTGTCCTTTAAATGTAAAATACGCAGCTTAAGCCTCCTATAGAAGTTTGCTTAATTATTTTCCTGGAGTAAAATCCGAATAAAAGTTAGCTTTAGGATTATGGGTAAGATATTATTAACTATACGCACGTCACTTCAGGTACACATTAATTCGAACCTATTAGTAATAGGCTTACACCGCCAAAAATGTTTACTTTAAAATGTGACTGTGTTGTCCAATAGTGTAAAGTAAATAGTTTAAAATATAGGCTATGATTTTTTAATACCCAATGGTGTTTTAAATACTTAAGTCATGTACCATACCTGTTGCTTGCTTTGTAAAAAATCCTTCCGCTTCTGTTTGAAAAGTTCACAGCTATGTCACTTCCAGGTCACCAGATCACAGTATAACAGTTCAATAATAAAATGTCACCGTCAAACAACGACTTATCTAAACTCACTGGATTTTATTTAATTTTTGGCTAAATTTAAACTTCACATTTTCTTGTTTCCAGAGATAGGCTAAAATTTTAAGATGGTGCCTTTCTCATTCAAAATAGACTGGCTGAAGTGTAATTTTTTAGGGAGTTGAATTTCGAAACAGCTGACTCAGCGAATAGAGGGGAGTTAAGTTGATTTTTCACTTGGTAATCGGTCAATTTAGATTTCGACGCCGATGTGCTTGCGCAATAGAATAATCAATACAGCGCGAGGATTTTGAAAGTTTGCAGATGGACTGTTCTCGAATTGAGGCTATACCTATAGGCATTGTTATCATTGTAAGACTTCAGGTCATTCAGTTTCTGCATTGTTAATTAAAGCATAGGTTATTTAACTAAAAGGCTATGCTTATTTTGCTTATATGATAGCTATCATTGGTGAACAACTATGGGCTTCTGATGCTGGGTCCTCAAAAACGACTAAATTCGTATTACGTAGGACAATAGGCCTACTAAGAATTTTAGAAAGCTAGAAATTAGTAAAAAGAAAGTAGACTGCTTTTTATGTATGTCACAATAGGGTATAAGTCCCGGCAAAATGTTTGGACCCGCGGTACATGACCTATTAGGGGCCAACTTCACTTCAACGTGTACATACGTACATACAATACAGACTTTAATATATTAAGAGTGAAGGATATTTTAGCTCCTGGACACTTCATCAGCTGAACGAAGCCTGTCGTGCAAATTATTATTGTACTGAAGCCTGTATATTATAGATGCACGGTAGCCCGCACTAAAGGTGTAGGTATAGTGGGAATTTCACAAAATAATAATTATTCCAATAACTATGATTAAATTGTGATTTATGACTAAGCATGGCTATAATCCTCAAGCGTTCGAAATTGAAATCTTTCTATTTCTACTGCAACACGAACAAAATTAATGATCGCTGCAGTTTCAAGCTCTGCAACCTTAATGGTACCTATTTAACAGATTATGCGAGATTGCGAGATTCGTAGAAGCAATAGAACTCGACTAGTACAACTGCTGGGTGACCTATCAAGTAAAAGATATTTATTCCAATTTCAATTTTCATCAATATACAGGTTTTGAGGTTTACATAAAATCATAAATTTTAGGGGCCTATCACATCATAAATTACTAAAGTAGGCTATAAAATTAAATTTAAATAAGCTAAAATTTAATAAAACTAAATTAAAGTTAAAATTGACGAGGAATTAACCAGCCCAAGTTTACTGTGTTTTCACGTGCTAGGGCCAAATTGTGGCTGGGTCCCTTGTCACTCCCGAATTCAAGACCATACTATTACTAACATATTATGCATGCTAATTTATAAGGAAATAAGGATGTTATCAATTCAGTCTTATATTTTGCTATTATATTCATGTAACGAATGCAATTCATTAAAATACAAACTACAATATTAAAATCTTATGAAATTGTTGGAAAATTAAAAGGAATGAAATGAAATTCCATTTACTTCTTCTTGAAGAAGAGAATTTACGAAAGTTAACTAAACTTTATTGCGCCAAAATTCGTGGCAATAGACTTATGCCCATGCTTAAGAAAAGTGGCAGAAGAATTCCTGAAGCAGAAAATTAAAATGGCCACCGTATCACAGTGATTTTTATTTTATATTTCACGAGGTTGCATCATAAATTTGTATTTTATATTGATTAATTGTTACCTGCTTTATAAAAGTTAAAAATGGCACAAAGTAAACTAAATGACTTGACTGGCCGTTTCGGAAAAGGACCGAAAGGTTTGGGAACCGGGCTTAAAGTTCTTGGTCTTGCCGGCGCAGCAGCTTTTGGAGTAAGCCAAAGCTTATATACGGGTAAGTTTGAGAATAAATTGCTGTTCTATTGCTAATATTTTCTTAAGCACACAATTTTGGATGCCCAAACTTGGCAAATCTTGAATTTGATGTCCTTTTAACACTGCGTAATGTTTAGAAATGTCGCTTGTGTTTGGGTCGACTCCAATAAATTAACATTAGAGAAGAATGATGTAAACTATTCAGCCCTATTACGCGCATAATATGCGTAGTTGAAAGTATAAATTCTTTTATTTTAGGTACTTAAAATACTTAAATTCCTTCCAACGCCTACTCTTGTGGCACCTTAGATAAGCTCTGGATCTATTACCACGTTAGTAAATGGGTTGTCTCCATGCTTTCACTAAAGTTGACTGTGTCACAACCAGGTCTAGGCGGAACAGTTGAGCCTAAACTCTGAAGGTAGTCTTGGCCAGTTGTACATCTAAAACGGTCGACAAAAACGGCTCTTGGCAGTTCATGGAGTATGGCATTGTTCTCCGAAGGTTCCCATGGCTGCCCTGTTGCACTGGTCGATAGAGAGTTAATGTGTCTGGTGTTTAATAACTTTTAGTAGCTGTTTAATTTTTTAATGTTTAAATTCTTTACAGTGGAAGCCGGCCATAGAGCAATAATCTTCAGCAGAATAGGAGGTATTCAAGATGATGTCCTCGCTGAAGGCCTGCATTTTAGGATTCCTTGGTTTCAGTATCCCATTATATATGACATTAGGTACGTTACGGTTTTTCTTCAACTAATTCAACTTTTTCAATAATTCTATCTTATTTTCTTTAATCCTAAGTAAGATAAGACACCATTATATTGTACTATGATAGAGCGATAAAATTTACAGACCTATTTGTTTGCTTTTTTTGACCACAACATGGAGCGGTGGGAGGTGTTACTCTTCAAAAACACTTCAGCGGTTTCATAATTATTGTCACTGTTTTTTTTTTATACAGGTCAAGACCCAGAAAAAGTTCTTCTCCCACTGGTTCCAAAGACTTACAGATGGTAAACATTTCTCTTCGAGTTCTGTCACGGCCAGATTCCATAAATTTGCCGACAATGTATCGTAATTTGGGGCAAGACTACGACGAAAAGGTTTTGCCTTCAATCTGCAATGAAACTCTGAAGAGCGTTGTCGCCAAGTTCAATGCAAGCCAACTTATTACGCAGCGACAACAGGCAAGTGACTTGAATTTGTAATTGGAGGTTTATATGGCCGAACTCAAGACGTTGGTGACCAACCGGGTGGAGTATAAGAAATGGGTCCGGGGCGACACTCTCACGCTGCCTACGCTGCACGAAGAGCGAAGAAGAAAAAGGAGAGAAACGGCAATGTTAAGATTGACCAATTAATAATCCAAGTCAAATACTACCCGACCACAATACGAAGACACTTGGCGAGGTTTATTATTTTGATGCAGAGAGGCATATTCGTCATATTTACGATAAGCATAATTTCATTAGTAGTATAATTTCACACTTAATGACAGTAACTTACAATTTGAAAGATGAGGCTTTGTTTCTTGGTGCATTAAAAAAATAAGCCTCGCCAAGTGTCTTCGTATTGCGGCCGAATAAGACATTCAAATCAGTCTGAGTTTGAAACAGAGGGGGCAAGGAGAAGAAGAAGGCTAAGGCAAGGAAGTGTTCAATAATAATATAATATAAAATATAAGAGGGGACAAGGAGAAGAAGAAGGCTAAGGCAAGGAAGTGTTCAATAATCTGACTGAGGTGAAAAGAGAGAAGAGGAGAGAAGGCTCACGAATCACACTCGAGCAACTGAAGCTGATTATTTATTGTTGAAGATGATGATGATGATGAATTTTTTTAATTAATTATCGTGATGATAATAGATTAATGATTTTAGGTTTCACTGCTTGTAAGACGAGAATTGACTGAACGTGCGAGAGACTTCAATATTATCCTGGATGACGTCTCCATAACTGAGTTGAGTTTCGGTAAAGAATATACGGCAGCTGTTGAAGCTAAACAGGTAAGACGAAGAGTAGTACTAATGGCTGACTTAAGAAGAAAGTAGAGCTGTACATTATGATATTAACTGATTGGGGAAGACCGCTCTTGACAAAGAGGTTCCGGTTTAAGAAACAAAGTTAGAATAGATTATATTAATAAGTGAAAATGAAACAGAACGCAAGATGCGAATGAGGAAAACACTTAAATCTAACATTAACAAACTAGTAGCAAGAAAACATAATAAAATGACAAAATTGAATCAGCCTCCATTACTACATACTCCCCAGAAACATTAGTTTTATTTACCCAATTGATATAAATTGTATATCTGCCACATTTAAATATTTGACATTTTGAGTTACATTACTTTATGTAATTTTGAAGAACCAGTAGAATCCGGGCTGATGGGCCGTGGTCGAATTGAAAGTGAACTTACAAACGTTTCGTCAACATCTGCGGACGACATCTTCAGTGGCGCTGCGTAGACTTCGAAGGTTGTACCACGGTGGCTCCGTAGCGAGTGAGCCACCGAGGTACAACCTTCGAAGTCTACGCAGCGCCACTGAAGATGTCGTCCGCAGATGTTGACGAAACGTTTGTAAGTTCACTTTCAATTCGACCACGGCCCATCAGCCCGGATTCTACTGGTTCTTCTATTGACTCCGGCCGTGAAAGCCTTTGCAGTTACTTTATGTAATTTTATTCTCCAAAAACAATACAAGAAACAATATTGCATAGAAATAAAAACGCAATGGTAGTTATTGTTCTAGTTGAAAAGAGGTAAAAAATTTATTACTTTTTATTTTTTTTTAATAATTAACTAAGCAAGTTATTAAAGATTTGGCTCATTTAAATTGTAAAAGACTACTTCATGCTTCATATAATAAGGTGTGTTTAATTTTCGAAATAGTAGTTTTTTTTTTTTATAAAATCGATTATACGTGAAAAGTGATTGTTAATAAAATATTATCATGTTTATAAAAAAACTACAATTTTGAAAATTATAAATATCTTATTACATGATAAATGAAGTCGTCTTCTACAACTTTTTTAATTAAATTTTTTAATAACATGCTTAGTTAATTGAATAAAAAGTATTCAATGTCGGGCTGCCAATTTCCTACGGGCTGTACACTCTTAAGGTGATTAGAGAAACGGCGATGGGAATCATGATGTTAAAGTGTGTTTTTGATGTAATCATAAGGTGGAAGTTCGGTTTGAATTCTGAGCGCCCACTTAGCTTCCTCTTTATTGTTTGTAGGTGGCGCAACAAGAGGCACAGAGGGCGGCGTTTGTGGTGGAGAGGGCGAAACAGGAGAAGCAGCAGAAGATTGTGCAGGCGGAGGGAGAGGCAGAGGCCGCAGTGATGCTGGGCAAGGCTGTCTCCGAGAACCCCGGCTTTCTCAAGCTACGAAAGATTCGCGCAGCTCAGTCTATCGCTCGAACCGTAAGTATAATAATAATTACCTTTATTTTCATTATATAAATTAAATGAGAGACCTAGGTCATCCCATTAACAGAATCTAAGAAATCGCGTTACAAATTACACTAATTACAGTTACATTAACAATTCAGTTACAATTCTTTTTAAAGGCTTTCTAAATGCTATTTTAAAATGATGCTTGAGATAGCTGCCGTTACTTCGTCCGTTGTGTAAAACACATTTTGTTTGAGAAACACTTTGAGGGTGGATTTGAATTTCTTGTAGGGCTGTTCTTTAAAGGACTGGGGGTAACACATTCCAAAAGGACTTGCTATTATTAGTCGGGGCCCACTTTCCTCCTAGTAGCCAGTTAAGTGGAGATTAAGTGTCCGCTCCTTGTAGGGTAACGGTGCTTTATATAAGATGGAACATAATCACCCACAGATACTTTTCGCTTAGCAAATAGAAGCAATTTGTAGACATATAATGAGGGGAATGTCATAATTCTGAGTCGCTTAAAACCATCTCTGCATGTTGTAGTTATCGATAATTTAAGGATACATCTAATTACCTTTTTCTGAAGTTTTAATAAAGTGTCAGAGAGAGTTTTGTTGCAACCTCCCAAACTTCTATACCGTAGGCTAAGCTCGCAAAGGTGGAATGGTATAGCGTTTCTCAGAACGTGTAGTAATATGATTCGAGTCACTTGCTACATTTTCTGACGATGCCTCGGAAGACATATAAAGCAGGCCACCTTAGTTTTTCATTGTAAGCAATGGCCAGTTGGAAAGCCAGAGTCAACTTTTGAAGATTTACGTGACCTGCGTGAAGCCAACCGCATGCAGGTGCACGATTTCCCCCCAAACAGACCCAGGACAACCAGCTCATTGAAATCTTCTGAAGTAGACTCTGGCTTTGCACCGACCATTTCCTCCCTTGACAAATTTCTCAGCGAGTCACCGGCGCTTGAATCGTCCGCGTGTACCGGGAGTAAGAGTTGCTGAGGTCATCCCTCGTCACCCTAAAGTCAGAAGGGCGTAACCAACATTTTTTGGCGAAATTGCTTTATAATCAGATTTTATGACCTTGTCATGCCTTTGCATAGACCTATACCGAAAAAATTCAATCTTGAAAAATAAGGCTGAAACTTTCGATTAGGAGGGCGTATCTGACTTTAACAAAATAAAGACACATAAACGTAATTATCTGAAAATGTTGTTTTTATGGTACGCCCTTCTGACTTAAGGGTTATTTAGGGCACGATTTATCGGCTATAAGGGAGACAATACGGTTAAGAATTATTGTAAATGTAATTGCAAAATAGCCTAAGTCCTAATGGTTTGTATATTTCTATTTCAGATTGCTAATTCTCAAAACCGAGTCTTCTTGAGCGGCTCCTCCCTGATGCTGAATATTAGTGACCCTGCTTTCGACGACCTAGCGGACAAAGTTCAAAGTAAGGGCAAAAAATGATCCAGCTTTGAGCCTGCTTTATAATTTGGCCGATTTCGGTTCTGTTATTCCTTGTAGAACAGTGCGTTGGTTGCTTATTAGTTTTTTCGGACTTATAAGCTTAGCTTGCCAAAAACATAGTTTTCTCTTGGCATATTTTCACAACGTGAACACACTTGCGAAGTTTTTGTTATCTTTCATTTTTTAGGGGAGGGGCAAGAAGTTGTTTTTAATTCTTGTTTATCAGGCCATTTTAGTTGCGTATCTAATATACTTTCAATTGAGAAGTCATGCCGAAGTCTAGTGATAGCTAAAATGAACTTCTTCGTCAGTCGCAATATATTGATTGGCTTGCAGCAAATCTTTCCATCTCCTCCATTAATCTCTGTCCTGGGCCGTTCTCTTTGAGGTCCAAGTAGGTTCCGCTTCTCATATCCATACGCCTCTCTTCGGTATTGGTGCTTTCAACTGTGCCTTCTTTGTAGTGTTTAGGAGTCCTTCATGTCTCATCAGGCGCCCCATTCAATTGACTCTTCTCACAGATATGAAGGTAATTAGATAGAGTCCTTCCTTTTTTTATCCTTTCGTTTGTTATGTGGTCTCTTCATGATATTTTTAGTATTCTTCTGCAGCACCTCATGTTTTCAACGTCTTGTCTTTTTCGAAAATACCTCGCAGCCACAAATCAGTATGCTCCAAACTAGTATTTTAAGCAGCCTTGTCCTTTTATATGATGAACGTGGTTGTCATATACTGTATATACATACTGTATACGTCTTTAAGCTATAGTTTACTTGACTTTGGCATTACCTCAAAACTTTTCTCGTAGGGAATGCATTGTACTATGCCTGAGAAAAACTGTGGATATTTATAAGTTAAGCTTTACGTATTATTTTGAGTCTGTTTCCCTTCAACAGTAAATATTAACAACAAGCGCTGACAGTTTAATTTACTTTTGGAGAATGATTATGCTTCGGCCCATGCAATATTGTAAAATGCATTTTTTGAACGTTGGCATTATATTTTAGGTGTCTTCAATAGTAGTCATCAGAGATGTACAACCAAAAACTGTTGCTAAATTTATTCTTATTTTTGGTAGAGTAAATATACAGTTGTTTCTAAATAGCACTTGAACTATTTCGTTATCTTTTCTCTCAGTGGACCTTTCTATGATTTTGCATGTTTTTAAATGTACCTGAGTAGTTTAACCGGTACCATGTGGTGGATGATGTGGAAAATGGTTAATTCGGAACAAATACGAAAACTCAAAACAAGTAAAAAATAAATATATAAATATACTGATATATATAACTTGGTACACAAGGGTGCTATTGCTAGTGTATACTTTGTTTCAGTTATGTTGTGGCATTTTAGGATATACTCGTAGATTATTATTTTATTATTATTATTATTATTATTATTTAGAGAGTTGAGTTGACATGGGTCCTGGGACCTTTCGAAAAACATTCTTATTGGGATCACATCCCAATCATTCATACTATGGCCATTACCAATTGATCAACTGTTGAAAAACAGCAGCTTAACCTTGTTAGCAAAGGCAACCATGTCCTTCAATGGCAAGTCGATCAGATCGACCTGGTCAGTGTAGGTAGCCCCAAAACAGTCCATCCGCACCCGCCACAGTGCTGGACTGTGGCCAGCCACGTCTTCCGCGGTTTCCTCCGACTCATTGCCGTGCCGGCAGGTAGGACCTCCATGGCCCAGTTATGAACAAACCATGACTAATAGCCAGGGCTATACTTGTAGATAATCGGAATGAGAAAAGCCTCACGGGTGTAAGCCGTAAAAAAGTACATGAAATATCATCCAAGTACTCAAAAATATCACATCCTTTAGAAGAAAATGTTCCTGATATGTTTTGAAGTGTTGTCTGTTGTAACACCGATTGTCATAATTATTGTTTGGTTGGTAAAGAAATAACTGACAGCGAAGCAGCCTGGAGGAAGGAGTTCAAAGACTACCTAGTGACGGCCATATTATATGGCCCATATATCTATATCAAAATTTAGAGGAGTATTTCCTTTGAGAGATGTGACTTTTTGTTAGCTCCACAATTAATATTTCCCGTGAAATTTGAATTTATTAAAAAAACGGAGATGGGAAGTGTTTACTCTTGCCGTTTGAAAATTATTTGTGTATTGAAACAGCTATTTTTCACATCAAAGAAGAGCAGAGAAATTATTTTTGGTTTCTTCAAATTTCATCAAACAAAAATTAATTGAATTAGGGCTATAGCCTACATCAAGATAATATATTTATTCAGACTTAGGGATGTTAGGGGAACAAGCGATTTATTTCTTGTAGATTAATATAAATAATTCAAAATTAATCCCACATGTCACCCAAAATATTTTACACTGTTTTAATTTAATTTTTATTTCGAAATTTTTGCTTGCAATGTCCCATTAATGGATGTACAGTATTTAAGGCATAGATCTCTAATTATTTTGTAAAAATTGGAGGCCCTGTATTTTTTTAGGAACTATTCATCGCAGTTACAGAACGAGGAGGTATCAATAGTGTACAGCCGGTTGGAAATTGGTAGCCCGAAATTTAATACTTTTTATTTTTTATTTAATTAACTAATTAAGTTATTAAAGATTTGGCTTATTTAAGTTGTAGAAGACTACATCATGCATCACCCCACCACCCACCACCCCCCCCCCCCCCCTCCATAGCCAGATAGTATAAGTCGCACACGGGCCCTTGCCTTGCGATATGGACTTAAGAAAACGCTGTAACATGGCATTATTGTATTGAATTATTAAATATTATATATTATTATCATATAATAAGGTATTTTTAGTTTTCGAAATTGTAGTTTTTTTTTATAAAATCGATTATACGTGAAATGTTATTGTTTATAAAATATCATGTTTATGAAAAAGTACAATTTCGAAAATTAAAAATATCGTCTAATATGATGCATGAAGTAGTCTTCGATAACTATAATGAGCCAAATCTTTAATAACATGCTTAGTTAATTAAATAAAAAATAAAAAGTATTCAATTTCGGGCTGCCAATTTCTTACTCTTAATTAATTTCGTTCAAATTACCGCAGTATAATTTGTTTACAAAATATTTGGAAATTTCTGCCCCAAGCATGCATTATTAGTATTTGGGAATGAGTTATTATTAAAATTGATATTTTCTGATTAAAATCAACTGATAAATTGCACACACACACAAGAATTACGAGGTATTCCTTCTAAGGGTAACTCCTACAATCTTTGGTAAAGCTACGGAAAGTTGAATCTGAAGTTAGCCGCCATGTTTTTTCCTATTTCACATTACGCAGCTTTAGATGCGATGGTGGGAGCGACCCTTAGAGTTATGAAAGAATCAGTTAAACAGGGTGGCTGTACAGACTAGTTCTGTATAGGAGAGATTGGACATTCGTTTCCCGCCAAAAAATATTTTTCTTACTTTCTGGAGTCACCGGCCACGTCTCCTATGATCAGTCATTGAAAATACGTAGGCCCAGGATTAAAAAAAATAAATTTATAGTGGTTTTAAATGTCCCGCCTCTCCTATATTTCGTACAGACTTCTTAGCCGTAGTCTGAAGCTTTCGTTTCTGTTTGCAGGTTCTCATACGAATACCTCACAAAACAGTAGCGGTAGCTTAGTCATAAGTTCGGCTGAAAGGTCTGCTGCGGAGATCACTTCACATAAAAAATAAAACATGTACTCTACTTTTTCAAAACAAAGCATGCTTGTTCATTTTCGATACCTTAATCAGCTCATGACTACTCAAAAAATGCGAAATTGAGACTTCCGCTGGATTTTGGAAGTCTTAAATCCAGGTAAAAATTGTACGAACCTTAATTGCGAAAGTAGGTATAATCCCATCTCTTTGAGATTGAAGCATCTTGAATCCAGTGTTACAATTAAGTTTAAGGTAATCGACTTCGGTAGTAAGGTGAAAGCGTGCTTGTACTTGTGCGGAAAAATGTTTACACAGCCGCCCGTCGATAAGGACACTACTGTCTGTTTTTTTGCACGTAGAGCCAACAATAGAGGTGTCGCAACTCAATACAAGTACTAACCTACTGAGGCGACTAAAGAGGGCAATCGGATGCATTTATTAAATTGTTAAGATTAAAAAAACTAAAAAGCTAGGATTTTAGTTTCTTGTCCCAGCTGAAAAATCACGTTTTGGGAGTTGGTCACTTGCCGATTAATGTATCGTTTTGTGGAATGCGGTCGATATCTTCAGTGAAACTGCGTTAACTTCCAAGATTTTATCTTGGAGGCTCAACAGTCAACAGGAACTGAGAAACTCTGTTCTACTGAAGATGTCAACTGCAGATGTTGACGAAACGTATAGAAGTACGCTTGCAGAACTACTACGGCTTATCATCCCGGATTCTACTGCTTCTTCGCGTGAAGAAGAAGAAGGCCGTGAAAGCCTTAGTATTTATATTCATTACTGTTCTTCAATGCTTCTCTGCCATAGCTTATGCTTTTTTCTTCCACCAACTTATATTGTAGATTCGATTCGATTTATAGGTACCACACTTACGGTATCTATCTTTAGAAATAAGTTAGTTGTTTCATATACAGCATATGACCGAACATTCCTATTAGTTTCATGTTTTGTTTTGCATTATTATTGTCAAGATGAAATTTGGAAGCATTTTTTAGTCAATATAGGACTGACTGGTATTTCCAGATGCTCCAACTGAAGACGTAAATGACTGCAATACAGAAGAAAGCTGTTATAGTCAGTTTTGGCAATAGCTTAGTTTATGGACTACATAAACAGGGTTTAGCTCCGGAACATGTTGACGAAAGACGCATAACATGATTTTTTCATTGGAAATTGTAAATTCTGTTTTTCCCCTTGAACACTTGAACTTTAAGCAACCAAAGAATTACGTCTAATAACGGTTCTAGTGCATGCTTTAGGCTAGTAGACTAAGCTTGCTTGGAATTTGTTTCAGTTAAATTCCTCGAGGACGAATAAGATTCGATTGAAGAAGCATGCTTGTTAGAAAAGTGTTCGAAGAATATAAAATACGAAGTGTTTATTAAATTACTGCTTGTTAAAAAAAAATTTAACTTTGCGACCTTTTTAAGAAATTAATTTGATACTAGTGAACGAGCATTTTCAGAATCTTACAGTGCCTGGGCGCACTTAGTGTAAGTTTTAATAACATAAGACATGCGTATGTTTGGCGTATTCCTGGGGTTCTAAGGAAGCTAGATACCCCGTATGTGTAGTTTGGTGCACGCAGCACCTTACTTTCGGTACAAAACCACCCGGAATAATATAGTGGGGATTATAAAACTAATTTTGACATTCAGGTCTTACAGAAAACACTGATATGCGGTAATTGTAACATTTAATTGACAGCAAAACGTAAACATTGACCAGATTTAATTATCCTGCGACATTGCATCCACTAGTAAACTTTCAATTATAAAAAATAACAGTAGACTATGAGTATTTATTAATAATAAGTTATCTTGAGCATATCGGGTTTTATCAATATATACACAGCAGCTGCACTATTTACAGTATAGTCCGTTCATCTAGTTTACGGTCACAGGATGCGCCCCTCTAACGAACTGGATTATTAGTTGACTGCTTACTTCTAGAATCAGCACGGTCGTCATCTAACGTTCCCTGAGAAAGACAGTGTGGTCGTAGCAGTAAGAGGTCAACTAATAATAATGTGGTTGTTTAAAGCATGCAACAAGGGCGCATCCTGTGACAGCAAAATAGATGAACAGACTATAACTAGATTCTCACATAGAAATGATAAAATACAAACTTTTCAATCTTCATATGAATAGGTCATATTACTGCCTCTTTCATTTAGCTATGAGTTACCCCGTTGGGTTTTTAACAGTCTGATATTTACCACCGAAATTTGGAATAACTACTAGTATAATAATAATAATAAGATAATATATATTTTTTATTGTAAAATATGTAATACATAACGAAATTCTCACGCTTTCGCTTATCGAGCGATCTTTGAGCAGCGGCACTGCAAAATATCTATTTCTAACATAATATCTATAATAATTAAAAATAATAAACCATTATATAAATGAGATCCCGATGAAAAATAATTAAGCCTATAATGGTTATATTATGGTATGGTAAATAATAATATTAATAATAGGATATGAAGCAAAGTTTCTTTGCTTCACGCTCCATATACTTCTAGCAAATAACCAACAACATTCAATTAACCAGAGATTTCAAAATATTTTGTAGACAAGATATGCTTAAGAAACTGCTCGATCCACAAAAATTAAATAAATACACTATACAAGCTTTCGCAAAAAGTAGTCCATTTAACGGGCTGATTTACTATTACTCTACAAAATCGGTGTAAAGCATCCATCTTAATCTCTTTTCTTACAGTAATAATAATGCCAGACATGAAAATACAGTATACATTTATTGCGAAAGTTTGAATTTTTTTTATTAGTTCATTTTAATTTCTTGGCAACTGTGGTTTACGAGGAATTAAATAATTCGTCAAAATGGTCCCACGTTGTTTACAAAGTATTTTGAAATCTCTACCTTAACATCTGCAGCCTGCACCTACCTACATACATACAGTGTATATTGTAATATAAAGTCAACAAATGAGTGTTATAGAAGCAAAACGGGCTAAGTCCACAAATGTCTGAAATTGAGTTTTTGGCGCCAATAGATTCGTTTGGTTGAAATCTATCCATTGAATTAATTATCAGAAGCTAATTCGGGCATACTTCGTAAAACTAGTTAAAAAATTGGGTTTAGATGCAATCACAGGCACTTAGCTACAGTTTTTTGGCTTTCCTGAAATATTAACTAAAATGGACTTTGCCCGTTTTGCTTCTAAATCACTCAAATGATAGGCAGACACTTCAATTTTGCGATCAATTTAACCAATAGGCTATCGAGGCGCGAGATTCGAATTTCCTAACGTTCTGCTAAATTAGTCAGCAAACAAGCCTTTATTTGGTAAAGGTTCATAGATCCAAACTTCCTCTGATGTATTCTAACCAACGCTAATCAGGACCGGCGAATTCGTAATATTTACCGAATTTCTGATTAAGGACCAGTAAGATTCGCATGCAAATTTGCTATTGTAGTAAATGGGTAGTTGAAAAATCAGAGTCAAAATTTCTCTGATATCGGCGTTATACCCTGTTCTATCAGTTGACATAATTTTCCATTGCATGAATGCATAGCAGCCATGTTGGATTTGCAATGTAAACCCAACATCAACATTTCTTTCTACAAGAACAATTGAAAATATTAAAATAGCGCGGGAAACCATGGTATGCCGCATCGTCTGTCATAATAAATGAGAATGTCCCAAAATAAGGGCGACAACGAAGCCAGACGCGAGTAACAGAAGCAGATATTGAGGATATATGGGAAACCCGCATAGTTTGGCGCGCAGACGCAGTGAGGAGGAGAAGAGCAGCAAAGTGTCGAGGTCGCTGGCGGGGGTGGGCTCGTAGACGATCGGACGGACTCGAACCTCGTGGCCGAGGCCTCGCAGTGAGTAACAGGCTGAAGTCAGACAAGCCGCTGTCGTAATAGGTGCTACTGCTATCACTAGCCACAGGAAGACAATCAGGCAGTTTACCTAGAAACCATAATAGGAAATTTACCACACGATCGGACGGATTTTTCTCTTTTATTTTTGGGCATGCACTTAAGCCTTGAGGCCTATTGTGCCCCTGCGTAATGAAGGGTTTGTATCTTGCAGGAAGTCAACCATTTTCAGGTTACAATTTTCTTATAGTCACGTAGCCGAACCTATATGCTGCATATCTCCATCAGCTTCATCCTCGTTCTTCATTGCATCCATCCTCCACTTTCTCGGACTTCCCATGTATCTTCTACTTTCTGGATCATTGTTCAACACTTTATACACTCGAGTTCCTTCTCTCGACATTGCCCTGTCATCTGAGACTCTCGCATGTAAGCTGACTCCGTCTGTTAAGAGCTGCAACCCCGTCATTCTATTCGTCTCACTTTATGCCGCATCTCTCCACCAGATCTTCTTCCTCGTTCTTCATTGCCTCCATCCACCTCTCCCTCCTCCCGGCAAGCCTCACCATAGCGAAGCCGCTTAACTATCGGTTCACACGACTGCCAACTCCCATCAAGCGAACAAGTACTGCTTTCTGACAGGTTAAGGCAGTCCCTAGTATGTATAGTGTCATTCAGACCGTTAGCACAAATTAAGTGCACAGCTTTCAATTGCCCTGATTGCAGGTTGCTGGAAGTTAATATGTCCCACAAGCTATTCCAATGGCTGATCAGACGGATATAATATAACTATATTTAATTAAAAACAACTCTTCTGCTTTAAATGCCTCTTCTAGCGAAGATTGGCGATCATCATGGCAATTCGGACCTTTGGAAACTACTGCTATGAAAAGGGAAGTCGTGATCTTGCCAAACCACTGCCTCAGGTTTTTCAATCAGGATGTTCGTCTGCCGAGAGTCAGTCCTTTTATCTTCGCTTGTATTATAACCCACAGAAGGCGATATATCCAATTGTCTAATAATGCAAATTTACGAATTTGTTATTTGATGTGATTTTTCATTGTGTAATACTTACATCATTGACATCTATGTCCCCGAGAAACAACGCTAGAACTCCAGATCCTGCCCAAGTAATATCAAGTAGAGTCAGTAGAGACGCAGCAGGGGCCAAGTCGTCGTTCAGGTAGCGGATGTCCTGCTGGAAATCACTCACCTCTCGGACCCATTGCAAGGGCTGACACGTGTGATTCAAAAGCTTTAAGCGTAGAGATTTCGCTGTGTAGCAGAGTAAAACCACCTGGAAAAAGTAGCAATAAGTATAAAAGGGTAATTAGAGATTAGGAGGAGTACAGAGAGACATACAGTAGGCAGGAACCAAAGATAATAAAATAGATAAGTTGCTTTTCCTCACTTTTACCCTTAGGTGGGGTTAGACAGGTTCTCTTCCATTCCTTGCGATTCTGGGCTCCGGCTGGAGTTGCTCCTACAATTCTGAGGTCTCGGCGGACTTTCGTTACTACTGTTAGTCTGGGCCCGCCTCGTCTCCAACTTCCCTCAGCTTCGATATGTTTTACCCGCTTCGTTAAGTCATTTGGCAGCCTTCTTCCGACATGACAGTCATCGCTCTCGGGCTAGCTGTCTCCACTTCTGCTATTATTTCGTCGTTCAGGCGTCTATCGGCCAGCCCAGAGACCGTCGCAGCATCCGCATCTCGGCAACATGCAGTCATTGTTCTTTGGCCTTTCTCAAGGCCCATAAATAATACATGATAATAACCAGAATCTTGCTTCTTTCGGCCTCCAATTGGGTCAAGTTCATCCCACTCCATTGTGGCTTAGGTACATCTTTAAAATTCACTTGACTACTGGACAGGGATGACCTTTACATATGAGGTAGAGAAAATCGTGAGTCAAATTCGAGAGAAACGTATGGCACGTACCTGTAAGCAATAACTAGCAACAATGGTAGCCTGCAGCAGGTCTTGCCACAGAGTAGTAAAAACTAGAAGAATCTCCAGAAAAATGATTCCCAAATCGGAAGGAGACATCCAGCGTACGGTCATTTCATTGTAATCCAAAATGAGAATGACACTACTAACCGCTGTCACTACCCAGACGATACTGCAGCTTATGCAGAGCCATAGAGATCTCACCAAATCATTTGTTGACTTGATTCCTAAAACATGGAGAAATAACAATAACATACAAGCGTCGAATTATTGCAGTTACTACGGGAATAGGCCAGATGGGGTAAACCAATTGGTAATTATGTAGGGGTGAAATTTGCGATAGCTTGGGCTTTACGTTGATACTCCAGATAAAAGGTAACATGTCATGACATTGAGCTGTATACACCTGGGGGTGAGGTCGTCCTTATCGTGCCCCCTGGACGCAGAGATTGTGTGAAGGGAAATCTATATAGTTACTGTGACTGAACGATCTACACCTTAGCCAGCAGCCAATTACCATGAGTCGGCAAACAAGAAACAGAGCAGAGGCATACCAAATTATGTGTTGTATTGGGCTGCAAGAAAGCTGATGGCGGAAGACTAAAGCTATGGGGTAGTAAAAAAAATGTTTACACCTTGTCGGCATAACGATCAGACCAATGATCATTATGACGACAACGTGCAAACAGCGGAGGGCATCCATATCGCCATTTTGACCAAGAAGCCCGTCTGACGGATGTTAAGTGGCTAAACCATGATTTCGAAAAAATCCAAGTCAAAGTCAAATAATTGGGAATAATTTCCACGAAGCTTTACACCCTTCTCGAATTGTGAGGGTGTTTGACAAGAACTCTCTACATTAGAATATTCTTATTGAGTGGTGATAGGCTTGATGGTGAATGGACAACTTTGCATAGGAAAATTTCCACCCCCAACCAATCATATCATTCAAATCATGAGCCCAACCAATCAAAATATTGCATGTTGACGTAATTTCTCTCTGGTTTCCTGATGATGTCAATTATAACAATACCATGCTATGGGCAACATCTAAGCAGTGTAGCGAATTCAATTTACAGACCGAGGACCGTAAGATGATGTTATTATTGGTTATTATAATTATAAATTGTAATTCGAACTCACTAGTCACTGTGCAGCAAACTTGGCAGCGAAAATAGAATGACTCTGATTGAATTCAAAGAAATAATGCACGTACCATCTGGTCTATTGGCAGCCAGCAGGAAAGTTCTCTCCATCAACATCTCTAGACGCTCAGTCTCGCGCACGCGCATCGTCCAAAGGGCGTGCAGATAGGCTGCTAAGTGTAGTAGACTAGGTATCACATGGCAGTACATCAAATTGTCGGAACAGGCGGGGTGTGCGGACGCGTCACGGATAGCGACGTCTCTCCGGAAACATAACATATAATGCAGCACGTATCCGCCGATTAGAATAACAAGCCCCTAAAAGGTAGAAATTTAACACATTTTTACCAGTAATAGCATAGTATTTAGTATTGCAGCTGTCCTGTCACCGCTGCAATAATATTAATAACAATAATAATAGTTAATACAGCTCTAATAGCTTTCTGGCAAACAGACAAGGATCCCTTGCCAAAACGTATGCTAGAATGGACATAGGCTAGTAGTCTAGCACCCATCCCTTTTGCAAATTCTTGGTAAGTGATACTGCATGCCGCCGCCGTGTTGTATCCTCTTCCAATTTGTCGGATTGCCCTTACGAAGAGTTTACAAACGATGGAGGGGGGCCCACATTTAATAGTTCACTATATGTCTGTCCCCACCAAAAAGACTCAAGGCACCTTGTGTTAGGCTGAGGGGACGGTAGTCTGGTTTGCTCATCCAAGTGAAATGGGTTCGAATCCAGGTCCAGAAAGCCGCGAAACGACGAGTTGAGCTGCGTTACCACACCGAAACGCCTCCTGCCCTGTGTATTATATTTGAAATTCCAATTGGCCTAGGGTACTTTAATTTCCATCCAATCTTTAAAATATCACAGAATAAAAAATATAATATATTCCTTTGAAGATAATTGTCACTAGACTTACAATTGTGCTGTCAAATCAAATCCATCTTTATTCCAATTGTTGCAACACATACATAAAATGATAAATTGCAATTAAATTTAAATACGCTAAATTAACTTAAGTTAAATTACATTAATACTTTACCAAGGAATTATAACCAGCCCAACTGTGTTTCCACGTGCTAGGGCCGGAGCAGTGTTTTAGTTCAACTCAGATGCCGGTGTGCAGGTATGTGTATGTAAAAGTGTAGTAGGCCCTGTATGTTAGAAAGATAGTGAGTGAATAGAAAAATAAGTAAGTTTTGTTCTTTGCGTTGAGTAAAAATGTTAAATATATTTTTATTGTTCTACATGGAATAGTAAGTTTTCTAGGTCTGTTTTTTTCTCATGAAGCCATAAGTTTAGAAGGTGTTTAAAAGAAGTTTTCATTGTACAACCTTTTATGACTATGGGGAGCAGGTTAAATATTTTTGGTGCCAGGTATGTGTAACTACGTTTTGCCAAGCTGAGATTTTGTTTGGGTAGTAGGAGTGCGTCTCCTTGCCGAGTGCTGCAACTGTGGTCTCTCGTTTGTGCTGCGTTTTTGAGGTTTTGGAAACGTATCAGTAGAGTTTTAGTGTATAGCTGCCTTAGGTCCAGAATACGCGCCTCCTCAAAATAATATATATAATAATTTTTGCAGCATTTTATCAGGGCTATATTAATAGGTGGTAGGGAGACTCCAAAGGATTAACCCGTGCAGGGGCCCCCTATTAAATTAAAATATTTTATAATTTTAGAACCATTCTGACTATTTGTACCTCATTTGTACTCACCAAAAAAGGCAAAATTGCACTTAATATTGGCGTTTCTAGTGCTCTCAGCCCTATAATTGCTAAAAGTCTCTGGTAAGGCAGTAAAATCTTTTTCTTGCAACGAGACAAAACAACCGATGTTGACAAAGAACTATTGTCGCTGCGGTTGACAGATAAGTCTGCATCTAAGATGGTTATAATTTCTTCTTCCATTTTTTAATTACAAAGAGGAAGAGTTACTTTTAGTATTTAACAGTTACTGTAAATAATTATAATTAAAATAGTTAATTTTCATGTTATCTCCTTTGTTTATATATCACAAACTGAGCCATTTTGAATGATTTCAACATTTCAAGTTGCACCAAAAACAAAATGGAGATAAAGTCGCAAGCGTCGCAACTAAGAAAAAATGCATATGGCGGCCGCTTCGCAATGTTTTGCTTAGGCGCGGTTTCCACCGACCGGCTACGGCTCATTGCTCAATCCATGATTCCAAATACGGTGACGTGGTAACAGATATTCAAGACTTTCCACCGACCTCGCATTGCAGAATGCAAGTGGCATTGACGGAAATGTTTGTTTTACTCTGTATGGTTTGGATTTTGGCGCCGCGGAGAAGGAAGCGCGGGGTTAGCAGATCCGTCGGGGCAGGAGGGGGGTGTCGTCGGCTGTCGCGAACGCGTGGTTGTGTTGTAGTTGTATATTGTCGGCTTTGAAATAATATAATATTTCCTTTATTAATTAAACTACAAGCTATTTCGGCACTTAAAAACTAATAATGTCGTTGTCGGTGAAGTTTTCGGACATAGTGCCAATGTACAGTGGAGAGGGAGACTTTTGTGAGTGGTTGAGAAAGTTAAAATTAGTGGCCAAGCTGCAGAAGGTAAAGGAGTTAGTGGCATTAATTAAACTACACTATGCCATAGTTAAAATTGATCAATGATCATAGTTTAGTTTAGTTTAGTTTATTTCTTACATCTGTGACCCACCGAGGTGGGATAGACGGCGTTCAATATAAAGTACAACTAGTACTACCTGCACATTTAATGATTCAATCAATTTAAATAAAACAATATTGCCAAAGGCAATCGTTATAAGCGAAGGTATTGACTGCTGTAGTCTGTCAAGAGATGGGGGTTTTGTAATCACCCCAATCTAAATCCCAGTACTCATTTAAACTGTATAGAGGGCTTTCCTTCACTTTTCTGTCAATAGCTGCTTTAAACAATGGGAATTTCATTGTCACAAGACCCCCAGGCAGTGCATTGTAATATCCGATGGCTGTGTTTGGGAAGGAGTCTCGTGATTTGCTCAGTCTGCATACTGGCAGATCCAGACGGTCAACGTTCCTTGTTCCATGGGAGTGCACAACATTTCTCCTTAGGAAAAACCCATTGTTCGCTTTCATGTATAACAGGCAGGACCGAATGTACTGGCTGTATACCGTCAGGATCCCCATTTTGATAAACAGTGGTCTACAGTGGTCCCTCCAACCACCAGACGCCACAATCCTAACTGCCTTTTTATGCAACAGCATGATGTTTGCCACACCAGCAGAGTGGCCCCATATAATTTGACCATAGCATATCTGGCTATGGAAAAGCGAGTGATACGCAATTTTTGAGTATGGCTCAGATACAAGGTGTTTCAGCCTTCACAAAAGAAACACCACGCTCGATAGCTTACTGCAAAGCTGTGATGAGTGATCGGCCCAGTTTAATTTTGGATCCACATTGAAGCCCAACAACTTGACACTTTCCGTATTAGGGGTTCCATTTTGAAGGGTACACGTCATTCTCTGTGTCTTGCCTTTATTCAGCAACAGTCTGTTGTCCTGAAACCACTGTGTGGCTTCAGCGAGCAAGACATCAGCCATTGAGCGTGCCAATCAAGGCAGGGGAGGGGCCTCTACAGTATATAGTGGTGTCATCTGCAAAGAGTATAGTTGGAAGATCCAAGTCGTTTATCATGATGAGAAACAGTATCGGTCCCAACACTGATCCCTGCGGGACTCCGTACTTAACTGTCAAGGATTTAGAGAAAGCCCCCAACAGAGACACGCACTGAACTCTGTTTGGTATGATATAAAAGTCCTCAATACCACGCCATCAATCCCGTACTTTTTTAGTTTCTGTATTAATATTTCGTGACTGACGCAGTTGAATCCTTTACTAAGGTCACAGAGGGTAAGCGAAAAGGAATGGCCATCTTCAAAAGTTTTAAGTATCTTTTTGACTAAGGAAAAGAGGGCAGTAGTTGTTGATTTGCCTTTCCTGAACCCATGTTGGTTTGGATTAAATAAATGATTGCTCTCAAAATACTCCATTAGTTGGCGATTCATTATCGTTTCATACACTTTACCTAAGGCAGGCACTATCGAAATGGGCGGATAGTTTGATAATACAGTCGGATCTCCTTTCTTAAAGACTGGAATGGTTTTTGCCATTTTCAGTTCATCCGGAAATATTCCAGCCCTAAGGCATGCATTTATTGCAATAGCCATGGGCTCGCTGAGTTCTCCTATTACTGACTTGAGTAACTTCGGAGACAAGCCATATATGTCGGGGCTCGTGGAGTTTTTGAAACCTTTTACGATTTTGGTTACCTCTCTTGGTGTAACTTCATTCCAGTTTAGGAGGCTGGTTGGCCCTGTAGGCACTTCATCAACAGGGTTTCTCCCCGATTTCGGTAATTGGCTTACTAAGTTTTCAACTGAGTTAACAAAAAATTTGTTAAAGTCGTCCGGGCTATGGGTTGAGGTGATGCAGGAAGTGTTTTTCCTTACTTTGTTCAGCAACTGCCAAGCAACTCTACTAGGGTTTTGGGCACTATCAATAAGGTTTATGTTGAAGGATTTCTTTGCCTTATGAATATTTGTTTTGTATTGTTTCTTAGTTTGTAAATAATCGAAGTAGAGACGGTTCCTGTCCTCTGTTTCGGGAGCAGCGCTTTTGTACAAATCATTTAATAGCAAAACCCGATTTCTGAGTTGTCTCAGCTCGCTAGTGTACCATGGCTTTGGGGACTGGTGCCTGGGATTTGGTGGTCCTGCTCTCTTTCGGGTGGGAAAACATAGGTCTATTTTGCTATTGATTGTATTAAAAAAGGTTTTAAAAGTGGTGAGAGGTTTATTGTTATCAATCATCCCTCGCCAGTTTACTAAAGACAGGGATTTCAAAAAGGCACAAGTCGCCGTATCGCTGATCTTTCTTGAATGAAAGATATAGTTTGGAGCCCAAGGAATGCTATCCCGCTTTTGCCTGTCCCAAAGTAACTGCATTATTACAGCGCTGTGATCAGCAACAACTGGTTCAACGACCCTTACCTTATATGAACGGGGGTGGATTGTAGAGACTACAGTATCTAGACATGCCTCACCCCTCGTGGGTGTAAAGTTTCCTATGTGCAAGCCATGGCTGCAAATTAAGTTTGAAAACGCTTCTTTTTCGCCATTTTTATTTTCCAAATGGACATTGAAATCTCCCCCTAGTATCACAGTATTAAAAAAAAGACAGGCATCAAGCGACGATATGAATCTGTCGAACGCCCCATTAGGAGATCTATAAACTGATACAACTATTGTAGATTTTCCCGCAAGTTCAAATGCAGATAGCTCCAAGTCAAGTTCCAAGCAGAAATTTGACATATCTACCGCCCCACCCTCCAGGCCTATTTTAGTATATATAGCTGTACCCCCTCTTTTCCTATCTTTACGACAATATGCCCCAACTAGCCTAAGGTGGCTTATACGAGAGAAAAATTAAGTCTCTTCCTTTTCGAGCCAGTGCTCGTTTATACATAGTATGTCAGGTAGAGACTCGTCAACACATAATTCGACTGGATTAAATTTGGTACGTAAAGGAATGCGACGCACTGCGAGTGTTCGAGAACAAGATGCTCAGGCGGATTTTTGGTGGGATCATTGAGGACGGCAACTACAGAGCTAGAACCAACGCAGAAATTCACGCCCTATACAAATCAGCTAGTGTCTTGGATCGTCTCAGGGGGCAGCGACTCCAATGGATAGGTCATGTAGCGAGAATGGACCCCTCCAGAGCAGCACGCGCTGTATGGGAGGCTCACTTGACCGAACCCAGACCCCTGGGAAGGCCAAGGAAGAGGTACCAGGACCAGATGGCGGATGACGTCCAAAAAATGGGCTTGCACCCAGAAACGTGGCGGACGGTGGCTTGTGATCGAGCGGAATGGAGAGGCATAGTACGTGCGGCCAAAAGTCCCCATGGGCTGTTAGCGCCACCCTAAGTCAAGTTAAGTAAGTTAAACACTGTACATTTAGGAAGGTCACAGTTAATTCAATTTTTGCAGCAAATTTTTTGGCCTTGCTGAGGCCTACTGTTTCTTTGAAACTGCTACTGCTTTTTGGGAGGCTAGAATCCAGTTTTTTATGACATTGCTTAGTAGTGAAACACCTTGAGAGTTTAGGTGAACGCCATCCTTTACAAAATACCTTGACAAGTTAAGAAAGGGATTTGCCGAGACAAATGCAGCACCTGCAATTTCAGTCATCCAACGAATGCTATTATTTACCCTTTTGATAAGAGAATTTGATAGATCAGACCTTTTCAAAATAGCACTAACATGAACTTTAGCAGTAGGGAATTTAAATTTAGCAGTTCTTATCAAGTGCCACAAGTCACCAGTAACGATGTCAGTACTTGTAGTGTTGCGAAGATCATTTGATCCCACGTGGAGGACAACATCTGTAATAGTAGAGATCGCATCTGGGATGTCTTCAATCATTCCTGCTATTTCATCGATAGTAGCACCCGGCACGTATTTTACCAAAGTTCCCTGATGTTTTAAATGCTTCCAGCTGTTCTTTAACAGAGAATCACCCAGCACTAGAACTGTTATCTGTTTGCGTAGATTTATGCCTTGTTTTTCGTGCGAAGATTTGCGACGAGTTTCGGGGGGTCCTGGATTTTTGGAGGTGGGTGTGGAGGTATCATCAGCTACCCCGTGCGTCTGCAGTTTAGTACAGCCGGCAACTTCAGCTATGACCTCAATCAAGGTTTCTTGTTTTCTTTCCTTGGTAGTTTGTGGGCCAGGGTTTGTTGTCTGTTCGGTTCTGTTTTGACCAACCCCTTTTGCCTTTTTCTGCATGGCAACATCATTCCTTATTTCATCGATCGAAACCAGAATAGAGGCAACACAATCTTTTAAGACACTGACTTCCTTCATAATTTGACCACTGTGATCGTCATTAGCATTTTTCAGGTTTCTAACTTCAACAGCTATAGCATCTGCGTCAGCAGCTAAGTTCGAGATTCTGCTCTTTAAGGGGCCATTCCTCTGTTTTGACTCTTTTAAGTCGATAAAACATCTGCGACAATCATTACAGATCCAGAAAGGGATTTTTGTGTGCTTTTTACTGTTTACCCACATTTCTTTTATATGTTGATTATGTTCAGCAACACAGTACTTTGAAAACCAAGTTAGACACAAATCACATTCTATTTCGCCTTTTAACGGGTTTGTGGCATTGCCCATGTTTGCTGTACAGTCCTGGCATGAAGCCATAGCTATTACTTTTAAAACCGAACACGATTTAGCAAGTAACCACACACGTCCTGTCACCAGCACGGTCAAGACTCAACTCATAGAGTAAAATCACAAACAAACTAAAATTAAAAAATGGCGTCATGGGATATGGTAATTACAGTGATATACATTATATATATACATTGTATATATACTGTATATAGTTCAGTGGTTAATTACAAACATTTTAATGATTTCTATAAAAAGGAAAACAAACATTTCCGTCAATGTTATTTGCATTCTGCAATGCGAGGTCGGTGGAAACCGCGCCTAACTCCAGTAATCTGGGGACTTTTTTAATGGTATATTCTTAAAAATTAGTTTATTTATTGATTTTATTATTTTAAGTTAATCTTAGTTAACTATCCTCCCACTAGTAGTAATTTTTTTACGGTACATAGTAATGTTTATTTTCACCCGATTTTAACTACGGTAGGCTAGTTATACCGTAGGCTTCGTCCGTACAGAGGATTTCATTCCCTTCTCGTAACCCTACCCTGTCTGATCCATTTTTTCCATCGCCGGACTGTCCGGTAGCTGCGGAGCTGCGGATGAAAAAACAGGAGGGGGAGTCGGACAAGAATAAGACTTCAGCGGTGCCGTAAATGAAATTAACTCTCAAGAGGACTAAATGTTACTATGGCGGAATGGCGCTGCGAAACGACTTGCTGAACGGGAAATCAAAGGAAATGAAATGGTAGTAAGTAAAAATGTATTTTTAAATGTATATTTTATAGTACGGTACCTACCTATTCTCAGGTTATTACATACCTTGCAGTATGTTAAAGATGCTGGCAATAACTCTAAATATATACCGTATTAAATCAACATTAGAAACACAATATAGGGCCTATAAGATGCAGTTTGCACTTTAATTCTTTCTGTACAGCTAATGTCTTCATATTTTGGCTGGATAATGGCTAAGGCTACTTTGCGGTTTGTCTACACCAGGGTCCCTAAGGACTGAACTGTTCCATTCAGAGACATACGAAGGTTTTTTTTTTTAAATCATTTGTCACAAGCCGTAAGCATATATATATTATGTGGTTCTAGCTGTGGCCGTAAGCTTATAATTTCTGAAATTTTGAGCAAACATGGGCTTATTATTATTAAATAAAATAATACTTAATTATAATTATGGTGTAGCAATTGGGATATATTAATTTTACATAGTGATCTCATTAATTTGCCCGATAATGGTTTATTATGCCTGTTTGATTATTAATTAAAATTATATTTTGCAGTGCCACTGCTCAAAGATTGCTAAAGAAGCGAGTAAGCGGAAGTTATTGTTTGTGTTAAAATAAATAATTAATCGCATGCAAACAATTTAATGAATGCATCCGATTGACCTCTTCAGTCGCCTCTATAGGTTGGTACCCGTGTTGAGTTACGACACGTCTCCGATTGCATAGCGTGGAGAGGCTCGCTCTAGTTCAAGCAGGGTACATCTACCTACCACCTCGCCATCGAGGCCGAAGTGAAGTGATTATTAGAGTTGAGTTGACATAGGTCATGGGAACCTTTGAACAACGTAATAAAATTGGGATCACATTAGTGTATACTGTATTCTATGCTTAACCATGTTAGCAAAACAGTCATGTCCTTCAAAAAAGTCATAAGCCGTATAGCTTCGTTTGAGCAGACGTACATGGGCCTACCTAGCGCGGCTAAGACGACGCCCCAGTTAGGCGTGGATTGTGGGTTTGAATCCCGCCATGTCCAGTTTTTTCTAAATCCAAGACCAAGCCCATATTTCAATCGATGCTATAGGGACGCATCCATGTACATTACCGGAGGGTGAGGGCTAATACCTAGACCGCGTAACACAGCACGTATGTATGGCACATATTCCCAAATCTAGCAGTGGTCAAGAGGGACGATCCTCTGCCAGTCCGCAGACTTATTTTTCCTATCGTTCTGTTGCCGCGCAACGGCGATTTCTTTTACACATTCCCATTCACCACTTACCTTGCAACCAGCCGGCCGCCATACCAAGTTGAATCCAGCGGACCAGTGCAGGTTCAAAGCTGCAGATAACTTGGTCGTGTGCACAGTGCCGGTGGGGAAACATGGTAGGACTTGTCCTGGTCACCTCCGAACTAATCGTGTGACATCACTGTGTTTCCCAAATCCCAAGTGGTTCGGAATCCACTATAATCAGGAGGTCCACTGTCCTATGGACTGGCATAGGACAGTCAAGTCGGGGTCGCTCTAATGGGCCCAAATTTGAGGCCTAAGTCGTTATTAACCCGACGAACACTTCTACTACCTTGCAACGAGTACCATTTACATTTCATTTTACTTACGTACATTTGTACTGTTGGCCAGGTGAATTATAACACTTGTCACTGTACCAAAATACTGACAGTAGTAATTGTAATTTGTTTAAAGGACTTTTAATGGACCCAAGCCTACTTATAGTGGCCCATTGTCCCTTGTCCAAAGCCAACGACCCCATGGATTTCGGACATTATGTATCTTGTTCCCGCATGAATTTTTGGCCATTGGCAAACTGGTATATGTTCTCGATGTCAGCCTGAGACAAGGTTACCATTGACGCCATGAAACAGGCGAAAGTATGACTTAATAAAGTACAGATACGAGTCTGCCAAAATACTACTCAACCCGGCTTGCAAGGCCATTACCAGAACTTTTTTTCGGGAGGGGGGTCCATCTGACGTCCCCGGAGGTAAGGTAGCCTCAATATATTTAAAACTCCATTCTATCTAGTGTACACTGCAGTTTTTGGGAAGGGTCCGGACCCCCCGCTGGCTACGGCCTTGCCTGCTAAGCGTGTCAAAAGCTCTTTTTCGCCATACCCTACCCATCTTCCTCCAAATACCGGTGCTTGGCATTCCAAAGCATGCATACATTGGCCACCATTAGACTGTACGAACGTATATATATGTGTGTGTTCCAACTCTGGAGCAGCTCGAAGAGGTCTACGACCTTTGCGGGCTCCAACTGTGTTGGGTTCGCTCAGTCTCAGTGTTGCTTAGAGCCCCGTGCACGACGGTCGAGTGTTCCGCCGCGCCTCTACTTCTATTCGCACACCTGTTTCTCCCCTAGGCCCGCGATAGCGTCCCGTACTTGTTTTGCCCCCTAAGACCACCCCCACTGTTCCATCGTGACGCCACCTAAAGCCACCCTCGTGGATCTGGAGCTGCCATGGAACTGTAACGGCCCTCGCCTACTATCTGCGTAAGTTTTTCTGTTAGGCATTGACGTGGTAGTAGAGTCGGGTCTGAAGTGCAACACTTGAATGAATTATGTTATTGTTGATGTCTTGTGATTGTGTATAGGTTGCTGTTCATGTGGGAGTGGTATGGTAAAAGTCATTTGGCGGGAAAGTTTGAATTTCTTCACAGTGACATTTAGTAAATGGTCGATATTTGGGTAGATTTTTGTCTCTTGCAAAAATTTCGTTATGCAACCGTGCAGGCTGTGCTTTTGAGAAATGACCCACGGTTTAAATGAGGTGGGAGGTGATTGTGATAGTTAATTTTTCTTCCACTTCATATACGAGCAGGGAACGGTGTAGCGAATATGGAGCAAATAAAAACCTACTTCAGACACCGTTGAATAGCTACATTTTTTCAGAAGTGATTCTTGTTCTCCTGAGGTCACCGATCGATTGGTTTGCAGAAACTCCCTACATATCATACTCCAGCGCTCTCCTTCCTCTTCAGCTCTTGGTACGTTCGAGCTCCTGGATGCGTCCTCCTTTTGTTGATCCATTAATTCCTTCTTCGGCATCATAGTAAAAAGTGGTAAACCATGTATCAGGCAAGAATGTTTGCCACTTATAAGACCTTTAAAAATTATTCACTCAGGCAGTCAGTTCACTTTTCCCTTTTCATAATATTTTCTAAAAAAAAAAAGAAACTGACCGAGTTAATTTGACGAAAATGATTAATTCCTCCTTCCGTGTAAAAATTCACAAAAAGTAAAACCTTTCGCAGTAAATTTATATGTTCCCAACTGAAATATTATTGACTAAAAGAGATACAGTGCATTAAGAGGATATGCTACCGTACGTAGAAAATGGCACCCCAAATTCAATACTTTTAATTTTTATTTCATTAACTCAGCAAGTTATTAATAATTTGGCTCATTTAAGTTGTAAATGACTACTTCGTGCATCATGTAATCGGGTATTTTTAATTTCCGGTTTTGCTGTTTTCTCAAAAATCCTATTTTATGCGAAATTATAGTCCCCAATGGTTTATATAAGAAGAACTAAGGCACCAAAAGTTTAATATTTCCTATTATATGATGCATGATGTCTTCTACAACTTACATGAGCCAAATTTTGAATAAATTGCTTTGTTAATTAATTAAAGAATAAAAAGTCAATGAAAACAACACGTTTTGGGGTGCTAATTTTCTCATTTAGCATGTCCTCTTAAACAGATTTTATAGAATAGTATAATGGTAAGTCAGCTGGGTCGTTTTTATACTACTTTTTCATCACTTCCATATCCTACCGGCTGTAGAACGAGGAATTAATTAATTTGGTCAAAAATACACGGTCATCTTCGTTTATAAAATATTTTCAATCAAATCTCTCTCCTAAGACGCCGTCAAATGGCTCTGCAGCCAAGGACGGGCGTCAGCTGAAAGTAAAAAAAGACGAAGAAGAAAAAGAAGAAGAAGTAATTCCACAGCTGTGCTGACTTCGAGTTTACTCCAAACCCATAAACGTGCAGCCTGTCAGCCTGATTACGTACCCAGGAAGGGGGGATTAGGGGGTTCAAACCCCTCGCCCGGTAGATTTGAAAAAATAACCTGGTTAACGTATATCGTTATGTAACTATTATAACTAAATATATAACGTGGTTAAAATCTAATCTGTTCAAACACACCCCCCCCCCGCCCTAAAAAAATCCTGGGACGGCCTTGGAGCTTTAGAAAAACGACTTAAATGTTCCTCTTCCAAGAGAAAGTTTCCCCATTTTCCCATCCGCGCGGCTATCTACCATACCCACGGTGATTATTAAAATTGCTGTATTGCTGTGTTATCATTCTTGCAACAATTGTTCTGATAGATTTTAAAATTTACTGGCCTACTTCTCTTGGGAATTTCTTTTCAGTTTCGATCAGTTAAAAAATGGGTCGGTTATTTCTAGATTTGTGAGGCTCAAAATTATGACCCCCCCCCCCCCTGAATTTGTATTTCCGGCCTTGCGCATAATCCTGTCACCGCCCTGTGCCCAACTCCCACATAACAAAATTATACATAGAACAAACAATAACTTGCTGTCGGTAAATACACATACACAACGTAACTTAACTAGGGACTTCGGTAAAATAAGGAGGACCATACAAATTGGTAATTTCGCGAAGAATAAAGAAACAGGCATTTACGCCCACAGACAGCTTGGCGGCCGATTAGACATAGACTATTACACCGCCTGCAGACAGTTTCATGAATTCATCAGCATGTCATATTATCGGCTAACTCGACGAATAAATAAGTGAGGCAATAAATTTTTGGAATTTGACAAATGACACCCGCGTTTGTTGGTTATGGCTTGTGGACGGCAAGCTGTAACTTTTGAAATTAGCCGCGACTACATAAGATATACGTTTCTTTTCGGAATTTGCCCAGGGTGTTCCTTCTTTTCTATTTATTCGTTAGTTCATGGAAATCTGTCTTATAATCGATATTTGCTTTCCAATTTATACGTAGTATAAGGAAAGCTTTATGACGGTCGAAATTTTCGATTCCGAGATTTCAACGGATTTACACGTTTTGAGGTCCCAGGAACCCAAAAAGGGGTTTTTACGAAATATCTGTCTGTCTGTCGTACTGTCTGTCTGTCTGTTTGTCTGTCTGTCTGTGCGTCGATTTCCGGGCAAACTACTCGGTCGTTTTTGATGAAATTCGGCATGTAGGTTCACAAAAATCATACCTCGGAACAATTTTTTTTATTTGGGGCTAACTTAATTTGGGGGGGTTTTATTCTCAAAAAACTCCAAAAAAAACGTCTAAAAAAATTATTTCTCAAAAACGGCTCCTACGATTTCTTTTAAATTCACATATATTGTATTCGTTATTAATGCTAACGAAATGCGGAGGGTCGCTTGCCCCTTGATAGGTTGCTTATGGGGGTAAAAAAATAAAAATAACTAAATTTTAATGAAAAATGACTAAAATATAATTTTTCTGCGAAACCTTTCTATCGATGATTTCTAACTTCAGGTATGTTTTAGGTGTTAAATTGAGTAATGAAACCGGACAGGTTGCTTTCCCAGAAAAGTATTTGGTTTTGTGCAAAAAAATGTTTTTTTGATAAAATGATAGAAAATTCACGCTCAAGTGCATTGCGTGCCCTGCCAGTATTGCTGTGTGGTAATGTGTTGGTCTGACCTAACTAGAATTTACCTCACCTCCAGTGACGTCAGGTGGACCCCCCCCCCCCCGAGATATCGGAAATTTAACCATAGGAAAATTATTTACCATGAAATTACTCATTTTCTCTATCTACTAGGCCCTAATTTTGATAAATTGGAAAGCATGTTCGAGTAAACTCGGACCGGTTCTTTTGAATGGTAACGAAATGACAAGTAATGATAAATAAATAAAAATATGTATTTATGTAAAATTATACAATCAAGTAAACAACAAGTACCTAATCGGCAAGAATCTATAAAGTAAAATTGTCAAAATATCGTCAAAATCAGGTAATCATTGTCATTGTGTGCGTCAGTGAGGTTGATGTTGATGTTTAAGGATACGAAAGAGTGGTACCACTGGTACTGTTATATAAATAATTAAATATATTAGGCTACCATAATATTCGTGATAAGTTGGTTATTCCCTAAATCTTCTTTAAATGCCTCTTCTATCCAAGATTGGCGATCATCATGGCAATTTGGACCTAGCTCGGAGACTGCTGCTCTGAGAAAGAATGTCGTGCTATTGCCAAACCACTGCTTTAGGTTTTTCAACCAGGTTGATCTTCTGCCGAGACCCTTAGTTCTTCTATTTTCCCTTGGATTATTACATGGAGAAGGTGATATTTTTTGTTCCTCATCACATGATCTGAAGTATGTTTGTTTTCGTTTCTTAACCATCAGCAGCTGTTCTCTAAATGCAATATCCCAATAGTTGTTAGTAATTTTACGTGACTATTAACACAGCAGGCAGTATAAGTCCATCTAGCCATTTGTTAAATAAGAAAATTATCACAAAAGTTTGGAAGTAACTTTACACTAACATACCTATGAACTGTATAATATCTTAATGAAGCAATCTTTTCAAGTTCGGTAGACTATTTTCTTATATTTTCAAAATCCCGTTCCAATCCTCAGTTCCAATTCCCGGTAGAAATATATCAAAATTATTCCAGCAACGTTGGCAATGTTCCATTTCATTTTTTATTTTCTTATTTTATTTATCTTTTATTTAAATGACGGAGAATCCCAACGTTTTGTCTCTGGTGGATTTTTCGAATAAAAGTCATTTTCTTTCCAACTCGGGCAAAGTGTTTTTTGGGGCTTTAGAAGCTTTTCTCAAATATTGTTCTATTTTATGCGTCTAATTTTCGGAGTAAACATTTTCTGTCTACTTGCTCTTAACCTATAATTTGGTTTTATCTGATTTTTACTTAAGTTACCATTCTTTCTGTCCGAATAGGCTATTTGTCTGAATCTTTCTGTCTAATTACAGACTAAGTTATGAACAATAGATTTTTTTGTTGTTACGCCATTCCGTCTTAGCTGCGCCTCCAATCACCGTAGTCTTTGACTGTCATTGAAATGTCTTCTGCTGCGAGAGTAATACTTGAAACATCAGGGGCGCTGGCGGTCTAGATGTACTTTAAATCTATGGTTTTAGCATTTTGATGGCGTAGTAGTAGCTGGTTCATACTTGTGCAAGTCTCTACACATCATGCGGTGACCTGCCGTATCTCAACACAGGTATTACCTGCAGAAGCGAATGAAGAGGTTATTCGCATTCATTCATTGAATTGTTTGTATGCAGGGCTGGATTAACAAAAACCGTTAATCTCCACAATAGACGCAAGCAAACAAATCATTTAATTGCAAATTAATAATAAAAAACAATTTAAAAAAATTATAGAAACTGTTGAAATTGGCGGGGAAAAGTGGCAATATTTTTATGTGTGCTGTTCTGTTGGCAACAAAGAAGTCTTCAAAGGAAAGTCAACTAACCAATACGTATTGGCAGCCAACTAAGTTTTTTTTTTAAATGAAAAAATTGAAGGTAAGGCCCCCCACCGGGTGGGCCCCCACAAGGGTTAATCCGGCACTGTTTTTATGCTAATAATCTTTTATTAAAAAAAAAAAAACGCATGGGCATTAGAGCAAATGGAGTCCCATATTTTCTATTTTTTATTTCGTATTTATACGTCAGTATAAGAAAAGCTTTGTGATGGTCGAAATTTTCGAGTTCGAGATTTCAGAAACCCAATAAGTATTTTTTTTTTTCTCGAAATGTCTGTCTGTCTGTCGGTCCATATGTCTTCATATATATAGAAACCTAATATTTAGATAATTAATTAGTATACTTAGGGTTGTTTTACTTACTGATATTAGTTGTTTTCTTACTTGTGGTGGTTTTCAACCTTTCCCGAGCTCGGTATGGAAGATCACCTTTCTTGATATAGATTCTTGCATCTAAATTAGCTATGCAGAAGCAGTTGAGGATTAAATACTATGATAAAAGTAAACGATTTTATAGAAAGTATAAAGTGCTGGTAACGTTTGGTTGCAGATGTACAGAGAGAGATTTGTGTGGACTTGCAAGTAGATGATAGTTTTTCATAGGTGGCGCACGAGCCGCCAGTCACAGGTTAGGCGCCAATATTTAAATTGTGCCTATATTGGGCCTCGGCAGAATGATTGAAATAAAGTAAAGAAGTAAGAAGTAAATTTGAATAAATTAAATAATAAAATAGAAATATTATCCTACAGATTCTACTTGAAATAAAATTAAAATAAGAAAATAGAAATATTATATTACTGGCCCTGCATTGGTACCAGCTTTAGATTACGAATAGCTCGTCTAAGTAAATTGCCAGAGCACATGACGTCTACCACTCTTGTGGTACCCGAATGGTCCGGATAGAGTTTAGTAATTTTGCCTAGTGGCCAAGTGCCTGGGACTGTCCCCAATTTAGGCACCCAAACTAATTGTCCAACAGACACATTATGTGTCTCTCGGGGCCATTTCCGTTTCTGGATTAGGGTGTTCAGTACAGTGGTGTGCCATTGCCTCCAGAATGCTGATGTAATTGATCTGAGTCTATCCCATCGATTTTTATATGATTCGGTAGACTTGGTTTCATTATTTGGGATAAAGTCTGGTGAGCTAAAAAATGGTCCACCTATTAGGAAGGAGGCCGGACAAAGAAGGTAATCCGAATCGTCTTCGATTTGGGTTAAATATGGTCGTGAGTTTGTTAATGCCTCAACTTTTGTAAATAAAGTAATGTATTCCTCGTAATATAGGTTATTTGTGATAATGTTATCAATTATCCTACGAGCAATTTTTATCATTTGCTCCCAAGATCCAAACCATGGACTGTATGCAGGAATATGTTTGAATGTGACTGATCTGGAAGCTAAAGATGATAAGATTTCATCTTTATTAGACGATAAAAATTTTGAGTACTCGGTAAGAGCTTTTCCCCCGGCCACAAAATTCCCACCATTATCTGTGCGGCACAGGGCAGGCAGTCCACGCCTGGAAGTAAAACGGTCAAAGGCGGCAAGGAAGTCTTTCATGGACATTGACATAATAGGTTCGAGATGAACCGCTCGCGAAAATTCGCAAACAAATAGTAGAACCCATAACTTAGAAGTTGGTGAGTTGCGGCGGGAAGTGAGTTTTACAGGGTAGCTGCCAAAAGCATCAATCCCTACAGTACCTCGAAAGGGGTAGGTTTGTTCTGTACGAAATACAGGTAGGTCGCCTTGAATAGGGCTTGGCCTAGCAGAAGACTTCTTTGCACATGGCACGCAATTAAAAATTAATTTCTTCATGAGAACGCGACTTGAAATAATATAGAACTTTTGACGAAGTAAATGCAGACTTACGGAAGTTCCTAAATGAGCAGCACGTGCCTGGTAAAGTCTACAGAGAAGAGTAGATAAGTTACATTTTTTTGGTAGTAGTATAGGGTGCTTTGCTGAATAAGGTATATTTGACAAGGTCAATCTTCCACCGACTCGCAGGACATTTTCGCCGTCTAGGAAGGGGGAAAGGGGAAGAAGGTGTTTTGAGGGAGGTTGTTGTTTCGTAATACGCTTGATTTCATTTTGAAATGAAATAGCTTGTTGGGCTTTAACAATGCAGATAATAGCGTTTTCGAGTTCTTGTACACTAAGCGGTGTGACAATTCTTTCATTGGGTTTTATCTTGCAATTTGCTAAAAAACGTAGAATGTATGCTACAGTTCTCTGAAGTATCGTAAAAGACGAACATTTAATTGTAAGTTGTACGATAGGATGCACAACACTTTCATCGTTAGTGAACAGGGTAGGCTGTAAAGGTTTATCAATTATTTTTATAGGATAGAAATTTTTAGATGACGGAGGCGGAAAATTCTGCCTAAGCAGTTCGGGTCCCTGAAACCACAGAGTATTGTTTTGCAAAGCTTCAGGTTCGAGTCCCCTAGTTGCGGCATCTGCTGGATTTTCTTTTGATTGACAATGATGGAAAAAAGTAGGAAATCTAGCAGTGAGCTCATGGATAGCAGAAATTCTGTTGGCTTCGAATACTTTGAGGCGGTAAACTGGAATTTTTAAGTAATTAAGAGCAATCATAGAATCCGAAAAAATATAAGTACCTTGGATATTATACGGTAAGTTCCCAGCATGAAACCAGTTAGCGAAACGGGCAGCTAATTCTATAGCTGAAATCTCTAATTGTGGAATAGTGCGCCTAATTCGTTTAGACGAAAGTTTACTTTTTGCAGCGAGCAGTGTACTTTTATATTGCCCTGCATCATTTTTACATACAAGATAAGCTACGCACGCCCAACCCATTTGGGAGGCATCTCCAAAAATGGTAAGATATTGAGCGGCATCAGGTATAGCAGCATATCGAATTATTTCTATATTCGACAGAAGGGTCATTTGATTTGTAAATGACGACCATTTATTGGCTAAATCGGTTGGTAAGTTTGAATCCCAATCAGTAGAGGTAGGATTATACCATAATAACTGAACAAAATGTTTAAGCCAGAAGGTACAAGGGTTTAATAGTCCTAGACTATCATAAAATCTAGCTAGGTAGCTAGTGCAGGAGCGGCGAGTAATAGGGCCTGTAAATGGTTCTATTTTAAATTTAAATTTATCAGTTGTAGGATCCCAATGTAATCCAAGTATTGGAATTGATTGCGATAATTGTACCATAGAATTGGCTTCAGGGTTGAGGTTTTTGAGTACCTCAGGGTGAGATGACAAAAATTTCCCAAGTTGGAAATTTCCTTTTTTCAGCAAATCTATTAGTTGATCAATGGCTGCTTGAGCATCGTGGTATTGTATACTAAAAAAACAATCATCAATGAATCGACAGTATTTTAAAATAGTGGCAGCAAGGGGTAGCAGGGCTTCATTTTCCGTAATTAATTGTTGGACACATCGTAAAGCTAAGTATGGGCTACTGGTGAGACCATAACATAAATGTTGAATTTTACATTCTGTTATTTTTCCGGAGGCTGATACTGTACCAAATTTGTCCAATCTGGTAAAAATGTGAATTTTTTCAGCATCTTCGGGGTCTAGTTGTATTGATCTGTAGAAATTATCAATATCGCATGAGATGCACACGGGAAATGCACGGGCAGCTGTAATTACGTAGTTAATGTCCCTCTGAAGCTTGGGACCGGACATCAATAAATCGTTAAAACTAGTTTGGTTATGTTTTGCCTTAACAGTTGGGTCAAAAACAATTTTCGATTTTCCAGAAGATTTTTTAATCACAATGTGCTGATTAAAAATATAAGGATTAGCTATTTCAGATTTGGCAATGTGGCTTTTGTTAAAAAAGTCTTGCATGGTGTTAATATAGCTATCATAAGAACCGGCTGTTTTTTGCAGTCTTTTTTCGAGTCTTAAAAAGCTAGCATAAGCTATATTTTTGGTGGAACCAAGATTAGAAACAGGATGACGAAATGGCAATTTTACAATAAAACTCCCATTAATAGGGTCACGTTGATGTGATGAAATAAATTGTTCTTCCATTGCTAAGAATTCTGGGTCAATTATTTCATTTTTTTGTTCAGTATGGATTGATTCCCTTTCAAATAAATCTTTCATTTCGTCACAAATATTTCTTGAATTATTTTCATTGTTAACAAAATTTGTTGTTGCAAAGAGAACGCTGGGGTGTGCCACGGGTATTTTCCCCATAATAATGTAACCAAAATCAGAATGGATGGGTTTTGGCCAATGTAAATTCGACTTATGGTATGTAGTACAATAATTATTAATAGGGTACGCAAGAATATCCATTACAGTAGACACTCCTAATAGAATTTCTATATTTTTATTGTCAAACGGCAGTGGGTCGGCCAATGAAAGTTTAGACAGAGTCTCCGCAAATTCTGATTGAACAGGGATTGAGGGAATTTCATGGGATATCGACGGGATAACCTCAGGATACAGGTTAATCTTTTTATTATGATCAAATCTTGACACTATGGTGATACTTACAGATCCAAGACCTTGCAGCGTTAGGTTAGATATTCCAGATAGTTGGGACTTATTTTTGGACGGTTGAAGGCCTAATTTTCGAGCAGCATTGGCGGAAATCAAATCCAATGTACTTCCTGAATCCAGGACACAAAGTACATTGTGACAGAAGCCAGCTTTGTCTTTAACAAAGACAGTAAGCGTTCCAAGCCTAGTGGCATAGGAGGCAGCAGGTTCAAAGCAAGTCATTACTTTTTCATGATCATTTTTGCTCTGTTTGGTAGGGGCTTCGTAGCGAGAACGCCATTGGGGGCAGGTTAATGAGTTATGAATGGCTGACATGCAGTAGAAGCATTTGCGCTCACTCGTGCAATCAGGTGTTGCATGCTTCAGGGAGAGGCAGGAATTGCAGCGTTTAGTAGTAGAAACCCATGTGACACGTTGGTCCAGTGGTAGTTGCAGAAAAGAAGCACATTTGCTAATTTTGTGAGATGAGGAGCTGCAATAGGCACAATTTTGCTGAAATTGGGCTTTATGCTGAGTAAATTGCTGAAATTGAGTTTTAGGCTGAGTAACATGCCAAGTTTTCTCTTTGGGTTGACTTTTTGTAGAATAATGTTGAGAATTATTTTCAACTATTGGCTTTTCAACAGCGAGGAGCTCATGTGTATTTACCTGCTTTGTTACAAAGTTAATCAGGTCTTGAAATTGAGGAATAACTCCTGCGGGATTGCTCTGTTCAAATAACTTGCGGGTTAACGGGTCCAAGTTCTTGGAGGATAATGTAAGCAGTAAAAAATCAGATAAATCTGGAATAGAATTTAAACCTTTCAGTGCATTCACGTAATCATTATGAATTTTCAAAAATTGTTTCAATGTATCAGCTGTTGCCCTTTTGGCTGGGACAAAATTAAATAATTCATTTGTATATGCAGTTGCCACAGTTCGTGGACATTCATAACGATTCTTTAATGCTGAAATAGCACTCATATAGCCTTTATCAGTGAGTGGGAAACTGCCTATTAGTGCGAGGGCGTCACCGGCTAGGGAAGATTGAAGGTAGAAAAATTTTTCAGCACCTGTAAGCGATGCATGAGTGTCGTAGACTGCATTAAAAAGTTTCATGAAACGAGGAAAATCCTTGATGTCACCAGAAAATGGTGGTACCTGGATTTGCGGTAGGCGGACACTCGAACCAGAAGGTTGCGGGTTTTCGGGAGGCAGATTCGCTTGCTGGATGCTAGCTGCTGATTTCGTAGCATCTAGGGCTTCATAATAACGGACGTTGATTGATTCTATCATTTCGTCGAATTTTTTGACTGTGGCTGAAATGTCTTTTTGGAGCTTGGGGTCATTAATTTCTTGGTTTACGGCACGTATGTCATCCTCTAGTTTGGATAATTCGGCGCGGAGAGTGACACACAACTGTACTTTGGACCACAACAGAGAGACTTTATTTTTTGAATAAGAAATGACCGAATCGCGGACATAGGTAGTCCTAGTATACAGAGACTCCAGCTTGTCCACTAGTAATGCTAATTTATTCGCTGGATTATTACTCATGGTAGGTAGATTTCTATTTTCTCTAAATATATAAATATAACTATAAAGATACAAAAAGAGAAATTAAATATCAGAGAAAAAAAAAGAATAATAAATAGGTTATAGTTAATAATTTATAACAGTAATAATGACTGATTGGCAAATGAGTAGCAAAGCAGTAACTTGGTATACCGTGTGACGACAAGCACGGACAGGAATTGAGTACGTATTAATAGAGCGATTTTTCATTATGAAAATAAAATTATACGAAGAAGAAAGGGGTTAAATTAGGACCGTAAATAGGGGTTTTTTGACGAAGGACCAGATAGATTATTAATTAGTATACTTAGGGTTGTTTTACTTACTGATATTAGTTGTTTTCTTACTTGTGGTGGTTTTCAACCTTTCCCGAGCTCGGTATGGAAGATCACCTTTCTTGATATAGATTCTTGCATCTAAATTAGCTATGCAGAAGCAGTTGAGGATTAAATACTATGATAAAAGTAAACGATTTTATAGAAAGTATAAAGTGCTGGTAACGTTTGGTTGCAGATGTACAGAGAGAGATTTGTGTGGACTTGCAAGTAGATGATAGTTTTTCATAGGTGGCGCACGAGCCGCCAGTCACAGGTTAGGCGCCAATATTGAAATTGTGCCTAATATTATCCCCTACACCATTTAGCCTTAGTTGACTTGAAAAATAGACTGAGCGACTCGTTCGTGATAAGAAAACAATTGTTGGCTCTTGGAGCTATCATTTTGGATTGGACTTGCGAGAGGGTGGAGGGGGGGGGGGGTGGTCTATAATGGAGTGCACGGACGTGAGATGTTGCCAAATGACTCCAGCATTATTGCTTCTGCCCCCGCACTAGCCAAAACTTGTTGCCAATGTTGCCAGATCAGTTTTTTTTTTGGGAGAGCTGACCAACGGGATTGGAAAAGGGGTGTGCATCTACTGCAAGAATTTGTCTTTCGTACTAGTTACTATAGTAAATGAACAATGTCAACTTGTTGGGAGGTTGGCTCGGATGATGACAGAGACCGGGATCTTCAAAGGCTGGAGTTTGAAACCTTTCTTAGTAGCTGAGCCAAATTGCTAATTTAGATCTATTAGAATAGCCGCAAATCTCGAACTAAAAAATAAAACAAAATTCATTGCGATGAACTTTGTAAGAACCGCGATTTACGCAGGTTATTATGCTTAAAGCACGAATGCAGTATATAAATTAGGTAGTCATCTGGATGTGCTATGTCCATTTTACCTACGAATTTCGTGTATATCCATAATTTCTTCAAGACATATTTTCTATACGATACCAAAACTTTGCATGGGAGCAACATGTTCGATTTTGTTACTCTATTGATCACCTAAAACATACTTGAAGTTTGAAAACATCGACATAAGGTACCACAGAAATTTTTTTTATAGTAATTCTTCATGAAGATGGATTTTTTTTTTCTTTTTTTTTGTCCCCAGAACCAAACTAACTAGCGACCTATGTATAGAATCGGTCAGAGAATAGTAGTGCCCAATGAGCCAATGAGCCGCACGTTGCCCAACCTCTATTCTAGAGTGAAGAATGCGGGGTGCTCGATGGGTTTCAAGGGATCGATTTACCTACTACGTCTTTGGTTCTGCGAGGAACGTCATCACCAACGAGTTCCGAACCCAACCGGTTTCGACCTATAAAAAAAACTACCCCGAGACCTACCTATGATTTTTTGGAACCCACATGCTGAATTTAATCAAAATCCACCAAATAACCGGGTGCCCACAAATCGACGAACAGATAGAAATTTCGTAAAAACCAAAACGTCAAAACGTGTAAATCCACTGAAATCCCAAAATCGAAAATTTCGACCATCACAAAGCTTTCCTTATAAATTGGAAAGTAATAATAATATGTTGCCGTAAAAGCATCTCATTATCACGTTCAACACGGGATCAGAGAGAGATCAGAGACTTTCAGAAAAAGTTTTCGGGGGGGGGGGGGGGGGGGGGTAGTGCCCTGAAAAATATCGCGATTCTTTTAATAGAGTAAGGATGTTATTGTTAACAGTATAAGCTGCATGAAGTGAGGTGCCCTTCGCAGGATCCGTCCTAGCACGGGATTGTCTATCACATTTTCAACATCAATTGTTAACAGTATAAGCTGCATGAAGTGAGATGCCCTTCGCAGGATCCGTCCTTGCACGGGATTGTCTATCACATTTTCAACATCAATTGTTAACAGTATAAGCTGCATGAAGTGAGATGCCCTTCGCAGGATCCGTCCTTGCACGGGATTGTCTATCACATTTTCAACATCAATTGTTAACAATATAAGCTGCATGAAGTGAGATGCCCTTCGCAGGATCCGTCCTTGCACGGGATTGTCTATCACATTTTCAACATCAATTGTTAACAATATAAGCTGCATGAAGTGAGATGCCCTTCGCAGGATCCGTCCTTGCACGGGATTGTCTATCACATTTTCAACATCAATTGTTAACAGTATAAGCTGCATGAAGTGAGGTGCCCTTCGCAGGATCCGTCCTTGCACGGGATTGTCTATCACATTTTCAACATCAATTGTTAACAGTATAAGCTGCATGAAGTGAGATGCCCTTCGCAGGATCCGTCCTTGCACGGGATTGTCTATCACATTTTCAACATCAATTGTTAACAGTATAAGCTGCATGAAGTGAGGTGCCCTTCGCAGGATCCGTCCTTGCACGGGATTGTCTATCACATTTTCAACATCAATTGTTAACAGTATAAGCTGCATGAAGTGAGGTGCCCTTCGCAGGATCCGTCCTTGCACGGGATTGTCTATCACATTTTCAACATCAATTGTTAACAGTATAAGCTGCATGAAGTGAGGTGCCCTTCGCAGGATCCGTCCTTGCACGGGATTGTCTATCACATTTTCAACATCAATTGTTAACAGTATAAGCTGCATGAAGTGAGATGCCCTTCGCAGGATCCGTCCTTGCACGGGATTGTCTATCACATTTTCAACATCAATTGTTAACAGTATAAGCTGCATGAAGTGAGATGCCCTTCGCAGGATCCGTCCTTGCACGGGATTGTCTATCACATTTTCAACATCAATTGTTAACAGTATAAGCTGCATGAAGTGAGATGCCCTTCGCAGGATCCGTCCTTGCACGGGATTGTCCATCACATTTTCAACATCAATTGTTAACAGTATAAGCTGCATGAAGTGAGGTGCCCTTCGCAGGATCCGTCCTTGCACGGGATTGTCTATCACATTTTCAACATCAATTGTTAACAGTATAAGCTGCATGAAGTGAGATGCCCTTCGCAGGTTCCGTCCTTGCACGGGATTGTCTATCACATTTTCAACATCAATTGTTAACAGTATAAGCTGCATGAAGTGAGGTGCCCTTCGCAGGATCCGTCCTTGCACGGGATTGTCTATCACATTTTCAACATCAATTGTTAACAGTATAAGCTGCATGAAGTGAGGTGCCCTTCGCAGGATCCGTCCTTGCACGGGATTGTCTATCACATTTTCAACATCAATTGTTAACAGTATAAGCTGCATGAAGTGAGGTGCCCTTCGCAGGATCCGTCCTTGCACGGGATTGTCTATCACATTTTCAACATCAATTGTTAACAGTATAAGCTGCATGAAGTGAGATGCCCTTCGCAGGATCCGTCCTTGCACGGGATTGTCTATCACATTTTCAACATCAATTGTTAACAGTATAAGCTGCATGAAGTGAGGTGCCCTTCGCAGGATCCGTCCTTGCACGGGATTGTCTATCACATTTTCAACATCAATTGTTAACAGTATAAGCTGCATGAAGTGAGATGCCCTTCGCAACCATTCGTACGAGCTATAATAATAAAAATCTACAACGTTGTTTTGCCTGTCAACATTGTAAAATTTCCGTCAATCAAATGCGTAGGTATTTATCCAATTAATCTCAGGGCTGCGTGGTTGTATAGTGTTACTAGCGTGTTTCGCATGGTTTTGGGCGAAAGGAAAGGAATTAATTGAAAAGTGAGGTATGGCGTACACGAAATATAAAAATGTAGGGGTTATTGTCCGCGAAGTTTCGAGAATATAAGACTTTATAGCCCGCCAGGTTGGCTTAGTAATAGACCAAAAAGTTATTTGTTTGCTTGTTTTTCAATGTCTGCTCTCAACACTTCTGCTTGTAAGGAACCCTGTCAGCCTGGCAGGGGGGGGGGGAGGGGTGGGTCTGTTTCTTAAATAGAGGAACCCTAAAGGCAGACTACTTAACCTCAGGGAGAAGGGGAGTTGCCTGACTGGGTGGACCTCCTGATTATAGTGGATTCCCAACCACTTGGGGAACATGGTATAAAGTCACGCGATTAAATCGGAGGTGACCAGGACTCGAGGCGCACTTTGACTGACCGGCAGTCTCAGCACGTTATCATGTCCCACCATGTTCCCCTGCCAACGCTGTGCACACTACCACGTTTGCTGCAGTTATGGACAGACTTCTGTTCTGGTGGATTGAAATTGGTATAGCCGATGGCGAGAACAAAAATTCACTAATTAATTATTTATTTTGTTATTTACATTTGAAGGAATTCCTTTTTATGTGCAGTATATTAGGCTGATTTACTGCATTAATACCATACATACATTACGTTTGATTGGTTCAAATAGATAGTCCATGACAAGGTACTAGTTTTACAAATAATTTGGCAATCCTTCTTTTTAATAAATTTTAATTCTTAAGTACCTACGAATTTCATAAAAAATATTAAGAAAACCAGCTTTATGAAGCTGTTTGCAATTTATAAAGGTTTACCCATTGTTTTAACTTGTATGAGGCATAACAATCAAGAAACATGGCAAACTACTTGGTGATTCACATAAGCTGTATATTATTTATGAACCAAACGTGGTCTAGTTTGTTCATGTCATGTGCGATTTAAAAGCGCTATTCAGGCGCATGAAAATAAAATAAAATAGAATTCATTATACCGACGCTTTGATTCACAATATCCGCAATTTGCACAAACATGCGAGTGGATCAAGTCCTGTCTATTTCTCTCTGAGTGAGTCAATGAAGAGCGTATTGGTTATTTAGACACTAAAACTAAGCCATAGCGCAAAACTGTTCTTTTGTACTATATATTGTTTTGTAAAGATTGGAAATATTCATTAATGAATTCATTCAAGAAAGAATTACTCCGAGCATTCTTGATAAAATCTATTGACGGTTTGCTTAACGTAGGAAAAATCGCTAATGCAGAAAGAAAATTTTTATAGATAGAACGTTACTTATTGTCTGAGAAAAATAAAATATAAAAGTCGGCATTTAATTCTTTGATAGAGACGTTCTATAGGCTCCTGAAGGGCACTCCATTCGAAGATTTCCAGGGGGCAATACAATACAATATATATTTCCGTTAAATTATACAATACAAGTAAAGACATGGCAGAATCGTCTCCGCAAGTGTATTGATGCCGACTATTTGGGAGAATTCTAACCATTTGTACCAATCTGATCAATAAATCCATTTTTCCCCAAAAAAAGAGAATTACTTTCATAATGCACCCCGTATTCCTGAAATCACACTCATTTTCATAACTGTAATAAGGCGGCTATTCCACTTGTCAATTTTTCTTCAATTTTAATATTGTCATTGACGGAAAATCCTCAATGTTGCATTTATATTCTTTTATGCCTCATTTCACTTGTCTTCAATAATTGACCATTTTTGTTTTCAATTTTTTCCAATTTTGAAAGTTTGCCCGCCGTCTTCCTTTTAATCTTATAATAATAAAAAAAAAATTTGATTTAAATTTTGAAATAATTCGTTTGTTCTCAAGGAATTAATTACAAATTATTTATCATCCAGACGACGCCATTGTCTAATTTTAGTTTGCAAAGCGTGATTTTATTCTATGATTATTGATCAATTTTAACATGTGGAAATTAAAATGGACAATGACATAGAGTAAAGAAACAATCTCATGAATTATTGAAGAAACCTTACCAAGTGGAATAGCCGCTTAATTACATTGTCAACATTGTCTCGTGAGCAAAACAAGGTATGGTAGTTAAAATTTTCAATCTATCTAGTAGCCTAACATGCAATTTCAATTTAATGCAATTTTAAGAATGTCTTACAGTACCTAGTATTCTTATTAAACTGCATTTTATGGGAATTTTGACACTCAGTATTATAGGTCTTGTATGCAAATTTATAGACCAGTTAATAATTTGAAATACATCCTGGGGGCGTTTCTATAAACTGAAACAGTTATTTTAATTTATGGTTGACACTATGACAGCCAGGTTGATGTAGCCGTTTACGTTATCTTACGATTTCTTGTTGTGCTACTGAAACAACCTAGCGGTGTTATATAGCTTTCTAGCCCTCACTTACTCAACTTGAGTGGCCCGCGACCGCCTGCTTTACATGCTTTACAAAGCATTTACAAGAGAACCGGTCCGAGTTGAGTTTACTCGAACATGCTTTCCAATTTATCAAAATTAATAGATAGAGAAAATGAGTAATTTCATGGTAAATAATTTTCCTATGGTTAAATTTCCGATGTCTCGGGGGGGGGGGGGGGGGGTGGTGGTGTTGTTCACCTGATGTCACTAGAGGTGAGGTAAATTCTAGATGGGTCAGACCAACACATTACCACACAGCAATACTGGCAGGGCACGCAATGCATTTCAACGTGAATTTTCTATCATTTTTTCAAAAAAACATTTTTTCTACAAAACCAAATCATTTTCTGGGAAAGCAACCTGTCCGGTTTCGTTACTCAATTTAACACCTAATACATGCCTGAAGGTAGAAATCATCGATGGAAAGGTTCCACAGAAAAATTATTTTTTAGTCATTTTTCATTAAAATTTAGTTATTTTAATTTTTTTACCCCCAGAAGCAAACTATCAAGGGGCAAGTGACCCCACGCATTTTGTCAGCATTAATAACGACTACAATATATGTGAATGTAAAAGAAATCGTTGGAGCCGTTTTGGATAAATAATTTATTTATACTTTTTTTTGAATATAAAACCCCCCCAATTTGAGATAGCCTAAAATAAAAAAAAATTAAACCGAGATATGATTTTTGTGAACCTACATGCAGAATGTCATCAAAATCGACTGAGTAGTTTGCCCGGAAATCGACGAACAGACAGACAGACAGCGCGACAGACAGACATTTCGTAAAAACCACTTTTTTGGATCCTGGGACCTCAAAACGTGTAAATCCGTTGAAATCTCGGAATCGAAAATTTCGACCGTCACAAAGCTTTCCTTATACTACGTATAAATTGGAAAGCAAAAATGTAGCAAGTGTGGAGAAACCCGAATCAGGAACCTTTCGGGTGAAAGTCGTTATTCTTCAAGTATGGTATGGTAAGTCAAGTATGGATTGTGTCGAATGTATTAGGGAATTGTAATGAAGTGGTTTCCCATTGCCTTCTACATCCTTATGCCGGTGACTCTTCATTGAGTTCCTTCACCTTCAGGACCAATTCCCCCCCCCCCCCCCCCCCCGCCGCCAAGAAAAAAGAGTGCTCTAGTAGTGGTTGCTTATTTGGTGTCGACAACTTTTCGTCTCGTCACATAGTCATCCTCTGGCTTTTTCTAAATAAGCCTTTGCCACCACACTCGCCACCACAGCCAAGGCCGTAGCCAGGAGGGGGGTTCAACCCCCCCCCCGGCAAAAATCCTGACTACGGCCTTGACCACAGCCTCCAATTATGCCGCTGCTTAGTTGGGTACTGCTTATTCGTTATATTCCTGATATTCCACTGTGCTGCTGACGTAAAACCAGTCCTGTTGTCGAGGAGGGCATGTAAAGCCAAGGTCAGAGCTCTAAATTTTACATAGTGTAGGAAATGCTAGGCTTGGCGCACTGTGAAGGAATTGGCATAGCTCATCTTGAGCCCCAAGACAACAGAAAGGAAAGGAAGACCATAACAAAAAGAGAGGCCCCAGCTGCAGTACCTATAGGATCAAGAGAAGACACGACTACCCTGAAGTAATGTGCCGAAAAGCTGTTCCAGGATGGTCCGCCGGAAGAAGGGCGGAAGAGTCCTGTTGATACTGACACTGCAGTAGGAGGAGTGCGGATACGAAAACTGTCCCGCGTGAAACTGTCAAGATCAGTCAAAAATTAATGCCATGGCCAGACTGCCAGATCATCCTGAAGACAGTACGAGTTGTACAATAATTTATATAGATCGATCACAAGTAGACAGTATCAAGTAAGACAGAAAGTGTGAGGAGCCCATTGCAATAGGAATAACCGGTCCGAGTTCACTCGAACATGCTTTCCAATTTATAAATTGGACACATGGCACGTAATGTATTGGAGCGTGAATTTTCCATAATTTCTCAAAAAATAATTTTTTGCACAGAAGCAAATATTTTTTTGGGAATGCAACCGTGCCGTTTTTGTTACCCTATTGAACACCTAAAACATACCTGAAGGTAGAAATCATCGATAGAAAGGTTCCACAGAAAATATATTTTTTAGTCATTTTTAATGAAAATTGAGTTATTTTTATTTTTTTACCCCCAGAAGCAAACTATCAAGGGGCAAGCGACCCTACACATTTTGTTAACATTAATAACGACTATAATATATGTGAATTTAAAAGGAATCGTTGGAGCCGTTTTTGAGAAATAATTTTTTTTAGACGTTTTTTGGAGTGTTTTTGAAAATAAAACCCCCCAAATTGAGTTAGCCCAAAATAAAAAAAAATGGTCTCGAAGTATGATTTTTGTGAACCTATGTGCAAAATTTCATCAAAATCGGCCGAGTAGTTTGCCCGGAAATAGATGAACAGACAGACAGACATACAGACAGAGCGACAGACAGACATTTCGTAAAAGCCACTTTTTTAGGTTCCCGGGACCTCAAAACGTGTAATTCCGTTGAAATCTCGGAATCGAAAATTTGGACCGTCACAAAGCTTTCCTTATACTACGTATAAATTGGAAAGCAATAAGAAGATATACCCGATAACATGAGCCCTAGGATCAAGATTTATCAATTTATCTACCAATGATACGTAAAACGACACTAAAAGTATATAATGACCCAATGGAAAACGAGTTTTATATATAGATCGATCATCGCGTAGTCAGCGCCCCACTAAGACAGAAGGTGTGAAGAGCCCATTGCAATAGGAATTGCTATGTGCGGAGTTAACACTGCGTAAACCGAGTCCGAAAGAAGTGGTCAGCCTTGCTGGGTGTTAAGATGACATAGCGCGCTGGGAAGCTTGCTGGACCAATCTCACTCTTATTATTGTCAAGTTCGCCTCAAGCCGCTTTTCATGGCTTAACCATGATTCATCAATGTTTTGCGAGGTCGTTGGTCTAATTTACCATTTAATATCTACGGGATAACTCGCAGTGGAGCTAGTTCAAGACTGCTAGTCCATGTTTATGATCACAAATTTTAAGTTGGCCATCACGGCATCATGTAATAGGAAATATTAAATTTTTGGCACCTTGGTTCTTTCATAAATACCAGAACGGACTAAAATTATGCGTATTCTGGGATTTTTGGAAGAACTACAAAACCGAAAAGTAAAAATACCCGACTATATGATGCATGAAGTAGTCTTCTACAACTTCCATGAGCCAAATCTTTAATGACTTGCATTGTTAATTAAATAAAAAATAAAAAGTCCATAAAAACAACAAATTTTGGGGTGCTCATTTTCTACGTAGCATGTCCTCTTAAAGATGGGAAGCTTGTTGAGCCAATCTCACTCTTATTATTGTCAAGTTCGCCTCAAGCCACTTCTCATGGCTTAACCATGATTCATCAATGTTTTGCGAGATCGTTGATCAAATTTGCTATTTAATTTCTATGGAATAACTCGCAGTGGAGCTGGTTCTAGATTGCCAGTCTTTCTTTATAATCTCGAATGTTATGTCACCTATTTTGATTGTTTTTTGGCTTAAAGATGGGCCAATTTCTCTTTCATTATTTTCAAGTTCGCCTCAAGCTTATTTTGGGGTTAAAAATGTGAACAAAACAATTTTGAAGAGCACTTTCTATTATAAAATAATATAAAATACTAGTCCCGCGCCTGAAAATTATAAAAAAAAAATATTATAAAATAATCTTGTTTACATTTTCAATCCCTGGTAAGGATTAAAAGTAACTGCCATAGCAGGCCGGTTGTAGCGTAATTTTTGAACTTATTGCGGTAATGTTGGGTGAAAACCATGAAGAATTTATTCCTAACGATAGAATGGTGTTACTGGAAGCTTGCGAGTTCTATATCAGTGGCGTAACAAATTTTTGGGGGCCCTTAAGCAAGACAGAGCAGTGGGACCCCCCCCCCCTACAATATTTTGCAATTACACTATGCCTAAACTTTCAATTTTTTTCTTAATTTTTTTTAAAATTTATATATTTTTTCAGAAAATCCCCAAAAAATTACTTTTTTTCTTTCTGCGGGGGCCACTTTGGCGGGGGGCCCTTGCATAGCTAGCTACCCTTACTGCTACGCCACTGGTCTATACTGTTCACTCTCAACCCCTAGTATAGATAAGACTGAGTTTTACTGTTCTTAGCTGCTCTTTGCTCTGCTCTTTGCTCTGCTCTTTGCTCTGCTCTTTGGTCTGCTCTTAGCTAGCATTAGTTTTTAAGAAATGTGTTGTGCTGACAATGGTGAAATAGACAATAACAAATGCTTTATTGCCTCCCCACATCAAATCGAAAATGAAGAAATAATTTCCTTCTGTAAGAAAAACTGGAGCTATAAAATAAACGAGGTGGTAACCGAGGTGTAGGGGCGTGTCACAGGTCAGCCGCTTATCTCCCGTTCAATCTACGTCAGATTTTACGAGGAAAATAATTTGCATACCGTATTAAAAAAATATTCAATTTTATTACCCTTCTAATTTTTTTTTGGTTGTAAGCAGTAAAAAGGTCAGCTACCCCAGCCGCTGCAAATTATTTTTTTTTGGAAAACATATCTTTGGCAATCCATCACTCGATTTCCTAGTTTGATTTAGTTTGTTTTCTGGGAGGGGCGTAACATCAAGCGAGCATTGCTCCGATTTTATGCTTTTCCTACTGGAAAGTTTTTTGAGTAATTGCAAATTTTACTACTGTACAGTTGTTATTTTCAGCTAAATTATGTAGTTTCTGAAGAAGTTAGTTTTAGTTGGTAAATTTCTTCTTCTTTCTAGTTTCAGTTTTTAGTGCTGCTATGTCCAGCCGCTCTTTCCCATACTTGACTAAGACAAGCCAGCGCCTGTTGTCAATGGTGTGAGCTTGCCCATTGGCACTTGTAGTCGGTGTGGGTTGACATCGAGGAGTGAACCAGTGAAAGGTTAGAAAAACTGTTGTCAGGGGAAGGTTGAAGGAACCCCACTCTATGCAGGCTTACGGAGACATGTCGTAACTCAACGCTGATACTAACCTACAGAGGCGACCGAAGAAGTCATTAAATTGTTTGTATGCAATTAATCTTTTTATAAAAAAAATAAAGTCCATAAAAAGGCCTTCACTTCACTTGTTTTCTTGTCCTTGCAACCCTGGACATGCGTAATTAAATTACAGTTGCACTGCAAAAAGGTAATTTTAATTTATAGTTAAATATAGTAAAAAATAAATTTATTTCCTCCAAATCAAAACAGTTTTACAATAATTTAAGAGGTATATCAGTAGGAGGGGACCCTTTAGGACGACCCTGTGCTGGGCCCCCTTTTTACTAATAGCCAAGAGCTAATAGCTGAACCTAAAACTAAAAACTGAAATTTAGGGCTGAAAGAAAACAAGTAAGCGATTCTTTTCTTCTTCTTCTTTTTCTTCTTTTCCTTGTCCAGTATTCCCTGGACAAAGAGCATATATTACAAAAATACAATACATAATAATACCATCCCGCATCCCCAAGCTAGCGCTTATTTGGGACAAAAGACTCATACAGTGCTGCTAAGCAAGGATTAATCATTTAATAATAATAATAATAGTAAGTTGCAATAACTTGTGAATGAAACATATGCTGACTGTTACCTAGGTATATACATAATAAGCCATTATTTAGTACTCACCTGCAGCCTGATCGAAGCGATTATAATACCGGGGTTAAATAAATACCCTAGGATTATAACTGTAAACAAACAAATTTTAAATAGCACTTACCATTATAAAATTATCTTGTTTACATTTTTATTACCAGGGGATTAAATAAATACCGGTATTATAATCGCCTCGATCAGGCTGCAGGCTGCTGGAAAATGAATTAAATCCCTATGTAAGATGGTAATTTGATATTAAGTATTTTTTATTTCTTTTCCCTATTTTGTTCAACTTTTTTTATAAATAAATATATATATTTCTGTTCGCCACTAAGTGGGAAGAGGTAGAAGAATATTTCTGTTCAATTATACAAACAAGTAATCGGCAAGAAAGTATTAAGTAAAATCGTCAATTTAAATATAAATGACAATTTCTTCAATAGAATAATCACTTCACTTTCACTTTTTTTCTTGACTAGCAGTTACCCCGGACAAGGTGCATAAATTGAAAAACATTTGTTATAAGTATAATTATCACGCTCAAGCTTCCGCTTATCGAGCAGTGGCACTGCAAGATATAAAATTTAATTCATAATTAATAATAATAACCCATTCTAGCCTTCTGACAAATGAATGAGATCCCTCTTACGGATGATATAATTAGGCCTAGTATATAATTAGAATCGGTCCGAGTTTACTCGAACATGCTTTCCAATATATCAATTAGTAGGGAGAGAAAATGATCAATGTCATGGTAAGTAATTTTCCTATGGTTAAATTTCGGGTATCACGGGGGGGGGGGGGGGGGTCGTCCACGTAAATTCTAGATAGGACAGACCAACACATTACCACACAGCAATAATGGCAGGGCACGCAATGCATTTGAGCGTGAATTTGTATTCATTTTTTCAAAAAATTGTTTTTTGCACAAAACCAAATAGGTTTTTGGGAAAGCAAACTGTCCAGTTTCGTTACTCAATTTAACACCTAAGACATGCCTGAAGGTAGAAATCATCGATAGATAGGTTTCGCAGAAAAGTTATTTTTTAGTCGTTTTTCATTAAAATTAAGTTTTTTTTTATTTTTTTACCCCCAGAAGCAAACTATCAAGGGGCAAGCGACCCCCCGCATTTTATCAACATTAATAACGACTTGAATATATGTGAATTTAAAAGGAATCGTTGGAGCCGTTTTTGAGAAATAATTTATTTAGACGTTTTTTTTGGAGTTTTTTGAGAATAAAACCCCCCCAAATTGAGTTAGCCCAAAATAAAAAAAATAGTCCCGAGGTATGATTTTTGTGAACTTACATGCCCAATTTCACCATAATCCACCGAGTAGTTTGCCCGGAAATCGATGAACAGACAGACAGACAGACAGAGCGACAGACAGACATTTCGTAAAAACCACTTTTTTGGGTTCCTGGGACCTCAAAACGTGTAAATCCGTTGAAATCTCGGAATCGAAAATTTGGACCGTCACAAAGCTTTCCTTATACTACGTATAAATTGGAAAGCAATAATAATATATTAAAAATAGGGCTATATAATAATAATAAGGGGTACCAGATCTTTAGCGTACTTCTTGCCTAAGCTACTATTTTTAGAATGCAACACTTTTCTAAGTGTGCGTCCGAAGTACCTGCCGGAGATGATATTATTTGTTTGAAAAAGTCGTTAATCTTGGTTTATTAGCAGATCAAACTGAAAACTGCGCCCTTGCGAGACTCAATTTTTATATAATTCAGTGAAATACTATTGCTCCAAACAGTCTGGCAAAGAAATAGAGAAAATCCCACTCTATATAGAGACAAAATCGAATTTCCCTCATCATTCCGAATTCCTCCCGCATCCACTAACAAGGATCAATGGAAGAAAAAGAAAATAACTCACGTCTGAAAAATAAAAGAAACAATGTTTTTGTAGTGGAGTGAAGCAGCGCTCCATTTTTGGTCGTCCCCTTTTCCGAAAATAGACACCTTGTTGATTTGAAGACGTCTGCAGGTCTAGCACAATTACTTTGTTTATTTATTATTTGTGGGGGTTTGTGTTGATAACTATTGTTAGTGGCGGCTTGGAAAACTACTGAAAACGGGTATTGGACAACGGGGTGCCCAGGGGCTGTCAAAAACAGTTTGTCAATGGTTTGTGTTTGAGCACATTGATAATGTAATTGGTGATTTGACTGCCAACGGCCTTGCCATGTTGAATCAGGGACGGATCCAGCCCATTTTTTTGGGGGGGGGGGGTAGCTGAGGGTCAAAATAGGAAAAACGTATGTAGGATCGACTAAATTAGAGCGTAATAACTTAATTTACAATAGATTTACCAAATTTTGGGGGGGCAGCTACCCCCCCCCCCTTGTATCCGTCCTTGTGTTGAATCCATCAGAGCAGAGCATGTTTCAAACTGCGGCAAACTTGGTAGTGTGCACAGCGTTGGCAGGGGAACATGGTGGGACATGATAAGTCTACGTGCGTGTCGAGTCCTGGCCACTTCCGATTTAATCGTGTGATGCAAAGCAATAATGATGTTTCAATGGGAAACTTCAATTTGTGGCAAATCCGGATTGTGTGACAAAATGACATTGCCCGTTCCTCCACGGGCGTCTTTATTGGCTCAAAATTTCTCAAGAGGCCCACCCATGTGAATGTGCTGACGTTTGTTTAAAAATACACGTCTGAAAGAAACTGGCGTAGTTTTATGTAAACATTAGACAACAGAGACCACCTAAATAGTAATCCATTGTCTATTTGTTTTCTGGCCTAATTATCTAGCTGTAGTGCTGACGGCCTTCTTGGCATGTCAAAATAGTTTCTGTCTTCCTCGTTCCTGTTAGTTTTTTAATTGCCAGATTTTCTAAGTTGGGAGTGGGTCATTTTATTAGGCAGCGGTTCCTTTTTAATCCAATTAATTAAATTGAAGTTTATCTTAATTTATTGGAAACAATTGACGGTAGGGGGACCAGGGGTCTTGAAATTTCAGTGTTGCACTAATTTAATCTCTGATTTTTAATTATTATCTATTTTTTATTTATGGTTAACTAGAAAAAAACTTTATAGTCTTATTGTTCGCCGGATTTTTATTGCAATAAAGTCGTTTATTCATTCATTATCCCCGATTGACGGACAAACCCTGTATATACGAACAATAACGTAGGGAGTATATTAGAATCCACCCTAAGGCCCGGTACACACGGTCCATTCTTGCAGCAGTCGCGATTCGCCGGTGTCTTCTCCGTTGTCGGAATAGGACTTAGTGCATGATGGTCGGTGTGAACCCACTGATTCTACTTCAGAACATTTTTATGATGTGGCGTGTCTAGTGGTAAATCTTGCACTTTCGTGCTCCGAAATCGACAAGAAATCTTCTGCTAGCCATTGCTACGATGGAAAAAGCGTTGGAAAATGGAAAATCGAGACTGCAAAAATCGTCCTTGTGGCCCAGGGCTTAGACCGATATTTTCTGGGAAATCTGATTTTTTATACCTGCTAGGTTTTTCCACTCCGAAAGTCTGTTAAGTCTCAAGTGCTTATGTACGAACCCTCATAGTCCCATTCGATATATACTCAGGCCTCATAGTACTTAAGGATCAACCATATAGTTCCTGTTTAATTACAATTCATCCCGAGACACAGATCAAAAAAACATGTCCGACTGTCATACTTGAAATGATGTATTCCCTCCGTACAATGGCACGTTCCAAACAAGTTAAGCTATTTGAGCATATAAATTATTTTCGGGCCATGTAAGCTGCCTAATTCAATTCAGGCATCAGGTTCGGACAGGTTTGCATCATTCGCGTCACGTAACGCTGACCGGGTTAGGTTAGTAGAGGCGGCTTTGTATACGTCTAATGAGCGGTTAATGTATACGGGCCGAAGACTATTTATTTTGTGCCAAACGCATGGCAGACAGACTCAATCAGGGGCCGTCAAGGCATGTTGACGCATTAGGCTCTCCTTTGTTGTTTTCGCAGAAGGCTACGCGGGTCATTTTAATACAAGTCTGTCTTAAGGTACCTACAGGTTGAAGGCAGGGACGGGTTCAGCCCATTTTTTTGGGGGGGGGGGGGTCAAAATAGGAAAAACATATGTAGTATCGCTGAAATCAGAGCGTAATAAATTAACTTACAATATATTCACTAAACTAGGGGGGGGGGGTATGGCAGCTACCTCCCTGTATCCGCGTCCATGAGAGATGAGGTGACATTACAAAAAAATGAGAATAGAAATGAGAATGAGTGCAGGAGGGGTTTCCTTTATTTTTTGTTTATTTATGGCGAGGTTTTAAGAAAATCTGGGTTAATTGTAATCTTTCTTTCTTTCTGATGGTTGGGATTTCGAGATTTAAACGAAGGCATTAGTACAAGTGAACCTGTTCATGTTTTCCTATTTATCAATTGGTATATACAGTACCGTACCAAGATATATTTTATTATTATTTATGCTGGCCTGACATGTAGCGTAGTGGTACGGACTCTGACTTTCACCCGAAAGGTTGTTGGTTCAAGTCCCACACTGGCTACATTTTGTGGCCATGCTTCGGAGGGCATGTAAAGCAGGCGGTCCCGGGCCATCCTAGTTGAGTGTAAGAGAGGGCTTTATAGCCCTAACTCCGCTAGGTTGGCTTAGTAATTGAAACAATAGAAAGTACTTATTTATTTATACCGAGATAGTTAATAATTATGAGTAGTTCCATTGTCGTGGGGATACCTATTGGTTGCCTCGACCTTCCGTATCCCAAAGCACTGGATTGATCGATGGATCGATTGCATAGTCTAGAACGGACTGACCAACATAATGCTACACAGTAATGTATTTACGGCATGAATTATACTTAATTTCTTCAAATAATATTTTTTTGTTCAAACCAAAACTTTGCTGGTCGGTTTTGTTACTCTATTTAACACCTAAAACATACCTGAATTTAGAAAGTTTCGATTGAAAGGTTCCTCAAATTTTTTATTTATTTTGCATTCTTTCATGGAAATTTATTTATTTATTTTTGCCCCCCGAACAAAACTTACTATCAAGGTGCAGGTGACCTTTTGGGTTTTATTTATAATAACAACGATTATAATATGTGTGGATTAGAAAAAAAATCTTCAAAATCGTTTTGTGAAAAGAATAAATTTTAGCAGTTTTTTTTTTTTTTTTTATAGTTTTTGGAGGATACTGAGTTTGGCGAAATTAAAGAAATCTCCTAATCGAAAATTTCGACCACCACAAAGCTTTCCATATACTTACGTATAAATAATAAATAAATAAATATAGTATAAAAAAACTGAACCGAAACAATTCACCGTCTGAATTCTCATTCATTACTAGTAAGCCGTAGCTGAAACACCCCTCCCCCCCTCAGCTACTTTACCTAAAAGACTAGTTAACAGACTTTATTCGAACTATAAATTGCCCATTAACCTCCCCTATCTTTTACAGTAAAGTGTTGGGATGCGCTGAAATAAATTACAGTATTTCGTGATATGCAAATTTTAATCTACTCATCACATCCAAAGCAACGATGCTTTCAACGTGTAAACGTCATCCTCAGAGAGCCACATACTAAACTCATAACTTATTTCCGTTTCCGAGCGAACGGAAGATTATTTGTAAACCAAATTTAAGCTACCTGACCCCCTAGACACAGGAAGCTATTACAATAAATTGATCCTAGCCTATCGTATAAGGAAGGCTATGTGCCAAATATTCTGAACGCTATTTCATGGAAAGAAGGCGAGACCTTGCCTTAAATAGCAGTGGATTTATGTAGTTTGGCATCCTGAAGGAAGGACTGCCGTTATATTGGCGAAAGCAGTCCAAAGCTTCCGCACCCCTCTGAATAGAAATGATTCTATTATACAGTACTACTTTCGATACGTATGCAGAAACTATAAAGAATTTGCGAGTTTGATACTTGCAATATCTACATACGTGCTTTGACTGTCTAGTTCTAGTTAGTATAGAGTATTTCTTGGTTATACTATAGCGTACTACTCCATTAAACACTGATCTAGCTTATGTAGGATAAAGAAGTATGAGAGTACCTGAAAAAGATTATTTTTTATATTGGCACATTTCCAAATTATTAATTTTGCAAGATTAAAAATACGAAACTTCCACTAGCCAGCTATTCCACCTTCAATATTCCGTCATTTGTGCATTAATAATTGATGAGATTTTTGTTTTACTCTATGTCATTGTCCATTTTAACTTCCGCATGTTAAAATTGATCAATGATCATAGAGTAAAATCACGCTTTGCAAACAATAACAAACTAAATTTAAACAATGGCGTCGTCTGGAGATGATAAATAATTTAAATTAAATTCTTGAGAACGAACGAATTACTTCGTAATTTAAATCATAAAATTTCTTGTAGATTATTAAATTAAAAGAAAAACGGTAAAACGGTGGGCAAACTTATTAAAAACTGGAAAAAATTGTAAACAGAAATCGTCAATAATTGAAGACAAGTGGAATGAGGTGTAAAAATATAAATGCAACATTGATGATATTTCCGTCTATGACATTATAAAAATTGACGAAAAACTGACAAGTATACATAATTATATAATTCATATATCGTAAGACTTGTTATTTTAGTTGCTAAACAACTCAGCAGATTGGTAGAACTTAGTAGTAGAATGGTTGGACACAGTCCCAGGCCACGGTGTGGGCCCATAGGACAGTGGACCTCCTGATTATAGTGGATTCCGAACCACTTGGGAAACACAGTGAAGTCACACGATTAGTTCGGAGGTGACCAGGACAAGTCCTACCATGTTTCCCTACCGGCACTGTGCACACGACCAAGTTATCTGTATCTTTGAACCTGCTCTGGTCCGCTGGATTCAACTTGGTATGGCGGCCGGCTTATTGGTAGAACTTACTCCAATAGTTAAATTTTACAGTTGTATCGTATGTCAGACCCAAATTTAATGCTTAATAGCTAGGTTACTCGCCCGAGGCTTCACTGATGGTCAGTTAAATGTTCCACACCGCAGTTACTGGAATCTCCGTCTAAGAAGAAGAACTAGGAGAGAAGACGAGTCCGAAGGAGTGAAGGGAAGAAGGAATGAAGAGGGAAGTGGGAAGGTTGCTTCACCCCCTTTGGCGCTGACTACTCCCTCATGCTGAAAATAAGGCATAATATAGTTTGGGCTAATTTCCGAATGAAATATTGGTCGAAAAGGGGAAGATTTATAGAAATTTTGAGGATTAAAATTTAACTTATTAAAGCTTGAAAGGGAAAGGGAAAATAAACAAATATATTGACAGTAAGATTTTGTAAAAGTTGTTATGTATGCTCAATTCTTCTAGTGCTTGATGGTCTGGGTCTCTGTACCATGTCGCCGCTGATGGAGTAAAAAATATAGAAGAAGAAAAGCAGAAAAGGCTTCTATAGATGAGACATACTTGTTGTTTCTAACGCCTGCTTTCAGCATTTCTGCTTTTAAGCAACCCTGTCAGCCTGGCGGGGGGAGTGAGTCTGTTTGTTAACTTGAGGCACCCTAAGGGCAGACTCTTTCACCTCGGGGAAAGGGGGGTTGACTAACAGGGTGGACCTCCTGATTATAGTGGATTCCGAACCACTTGGGGAACATGGTAAAGTCACACGATTAAATCGGAGGTGACCAGGACTCGACTTATACTGCCTAAGCGAATAATCATGTCCCACCAGGTTCCCCTGCCAACGCTGTGCACACTACCAAGTTGCCGCAGTTTGAAACATGCTCTGCTCTAATGGAATCAACATGGTAAGGCCGTTGGCAGATGAGACATACTGAAAGTATAGGCAAAAGAGACCGAAGACCCAGAAGATCAGCATTTATTGCTGCCTACCATTTGTGGGACTGAAGAGATAGGAGAGTATAGAAAATCTGTTGGAAATTTTGTTTTGGCAGCAAATCGAAGAAAGAGCCACCCCAAGAAATAACATCTTATACACCCTATACACATGAGGGATTGTAATTTGACCGGTTATGGGTCTGTTGTTTGGTTGGGTTTCCAGTCAGAAAACTACAATTTGAAATAAAGTAGGCTAAAAAAAGGAAAAATAGAAAAACGCGAGGATTTCTCTCTCTGAATTTTCCTGTAACGTATCTGTCAGCAGAGCCTTTTTCCGAAAGGGGTTGGCGCTATTCATGGAATTGGACTTTTGAAATTTTCTGAATTTTCCACCATGAGGGCGTTGAAGTGTTGTACACATAATAAAACAGTACTTAACGATTTTTAGCGCTTGACTTGTTTATTCAAATTTTGAAGTCTGTCGCTTCCTCTTTTAATTAATGCAAAATTTAATTTTAAATCTTTTACGTCCCTATTTCATTGTACGGCTATAATTTGCTCATTTTTCTGTGACAACCTTGTAGGCCTAGCTTGTTTTGTAGTGATTGAGGAAGCTGTTTGTTTATTGTTATCATAAGAGCACATCAGAGTACCCCACTACACTTTTTTTTTGTACAAAGTCGATTTTCACAGGAGATATCAATCGTACAGCTGTCAAAAACATTTGTTAAATTAGCAGAAATGCTCCTCTACATTTCGATATATGACCTTCCCTAATACCAATTGGCCACAGTTCTTGAACTCCATCCTCCGGACTACCACACCAAATGTTTATATACATATACATACATGCATAAAATAAAACATAAAACTAAAATTTGAAGGAAATAAATTTATTTTTTTCTTACTTTTACTTTGCATATACAGTGTGAAAATGCTCCAAAACATTCCTACTGTTTGCCCTGATTTTTGTGAAAACTCAATATTTCCATAGGCTATGGGTTAATTGTACGAGTGAGTCGAAAGGCCCAAAATTCGCCCATTTGGAAAATAAAGACAATTTTCTTTCTTTCTTTCCTATTGCGCATTTATCTACACAACAATTATCTCCGAGCTCATTAAGCATTAAATGCTTTGTTTATGCGTATTCCACTCAACGGGGGGGGGGGGGGGTCATGGGTGGCATGACCCCCCCCCCTCCTGAATGAGTAAATTCATAAGATATTTAGTAAAATAATAATAATAAAACTCAATTTTCAATTACCATTTAAACTTTCAAACAACTTGTGCCCCCCCCTCCCTAAATTTTCCCCTGGATCCGCCCTTGATTCCACTGGACAGAATTTATCTTGCTGTGCAGTACTGCTACAATATACAATAATTCATTGAAAGTCCCTCATTACTATGTCCCCCAAAGCCAATGGTTGCCAATTTACGTTTAATGTAGTAATTTCCAGGTTCATCTTTGCAGAATTTACCTATTAAAACTTTAATTCTTGCTGCTTTCATAATTTTGTAAACAGCGGAGCATTCTTCTTACACTTCGCGACTAATGAGATTGCGATACTAGGTAGCAAGCAAGGCTTTAGCGGAGTATAGCTTGTGGACGTTTGTAAACCTTAAATGCTTCGTTTATGCGTATTCCACGTGACAAAATTTATCTTGCTGTGCAGTACTGCTATAATTCCTTGAAAGTCCCTCATTACTGTATCCCCCAAAGCCAATGGCTGCCAATTTACGTTTAATGAAGTAGTTTCCAGGTTTCTCGGAAACTCCCTCCTAGTTACATGCCAGCTTGGAATTATATGGGTTGAGGAGTCATTGCAATGCAGCGTGCACTAATCACGTACTGTACCTGTAGTCTTTGAGTCATCCTAAAAATAATTGACTGATCTATCAGGTATTGCCAGACTTGTTAGATCAAAGTGAAGGGATATTTCTGTCTTTTAATAGTTAATTGTATGCTAGAAGGCAGTGCCGTATGCAGGAGAGAAAGAGGGGTTAGTATATAGTATTGTAACTGTATAAGTCACATTTGAAAGGCTTTTTATGAAATTAGGACTGATTTATTGGCCTATTGTCCTGTCTACGACCTCAGCGAACTCTTCAGATTTTATTGGTATTGTGTCAGGACATGTAGAGTAGTGGTACGGACTCTCGGACTTTCACCTGAAAGGCTATTGGTTCGAGTCACACGATTGGTATATTTTTTTTATGGTCTATTTTACCACGTAGGTAAAATAATTTTAATTAGTAAAAAATAAAATAATAAAAATGTCTTTGGCACGGCCTTGGGGCTTAGAACCAAACAAATATAAAAATGTAGTTTTGACTCGATTCAACACCATAACCCGATTCACCACCATTCACGGTATACAATTCTGAAAAAAATATATAATATAAGTAAATTCAATGGCCAGGTGGTAGCGTGCTTGTACCTACTTGTGCGAGTCTCTACACGCCATGCGATCGGAGACGTGTCGTAACTAACCTACAGAGGCGACTGAAGAGATCAGTCGGATGCATTCATTAAATTGTTTGTATACGATTAACCTTTTACTAAAAAATAATAATGATAAATAATATAGGTATCACCCGCTATCCCTGTTCTACGCTATTTGTTTGATCTCAACTCAGTTGCTCAGTCGGTTGCCAGCAGGCACAGTTCTGACTACTTCCATTTTAAGCATCTGGAAATGAATTCTGTCAAACGGGAATATATTATGGTCGAAGAGGCTCCCGGTTTTTGTTGAGAATCCAATTAGTACTGTATTTAAACGTGTAGGCTGTTGTTTTTATGTCTTCGGGTGTACATTTATATTTTGCGCCAATTATGGCCGGGGGTGAAATAATTTTGTGCGTGTTTATGGTAAATTTTATTGATTGGATGGTTATTTTTAAGCAGCTGGTATGTAATTTGGGATTCAGTTTAGTCCGCTAGGGCTGAGCTGCAGACTACTAACGGGGTCGCGGGTGGCGGATAGCGAAAAGGCCACCAGATGTGTCGGCTAGCTGCGAATATAACGAATCAGCAGTCTCCCACCTCTTCTTCTTCAAGTTACAGCCGGATGGCTGGATGGCAGCAACATGTGACTTCGATGCCTCCACTCCCCTCGATCCTGGCACGCTCCTACCTAGCAGTGGCATAATCGGAGGGTATGCTGGTGAGCTTGGTGGTCTAGAAAAAGCCGCAGCAGCTCGAGGATGATTATGTGACGAGGTGAATAGTTGCCGCCACTATAAATAAGCAACCACTGTTAGGGCACTCTATTGTCCTGGGGTTGAGCCCCGAAGGCGGTGGAACTCAATGAAGAGTCAACGGCAGAACGATGCAGAAGGCAACGGGAAACCACTGAATTACACATCCCTACCCTCGTACATTCATCTTCATTCGATACTCTACATACTCGACATCCTTTTGGGGAGTCCAAAGCACGGTATCTACGTGTTTACAATTGCCATGATGATCGCCAGTCAAAAGAAGAAGAAGAGCTGAGTCATTTTGGTTGCTGTTTTCCGCAGTTCCATTTTCTGCGTCTGCTTATAAAGAGGGGGAGACCCAGTGGCGGAGCGTGGGATAATTGGGAGTGTAATGCTTGCATATAGTTATTTATGTCGTTAAAGTTTAAAAAAAGGAAACACGCATCATTTTGGATAGCTTGTTTTATCTTCTTAAAAAGTAAATATTTTAAAACAAAAAAGAAAACATTTGAATTCTAACCTGACTGAGATTCTTAATTTTCTTAGACTGCGTTGATAACAGATGCTCATACAATTTAATTTGCTTGCGGCTTCCTATTAATTTCAATGAAGCTCATTCTAAGGATTTGTTGAGTGTAATGCGGCATTACACTCCTTACATGCACGCTCCGCCACTGACGGTATCTATACTTGGTTATAATTGCCATGATGGTCGCCAATCAAAAAAAGAAGACGACCTGTGTCATTTTTGTTGCTGTTTTCGGCAGTTCCATTTTCAGCGTCTGCTTAAAAGGAAGAAAATCTCCCCCAGACCCACCCTTAATAATAATTTTCAACTTTCTCTTGCAACGTTCTTTCTTATTTTTGCAGATCGAAAGCTCGGGATGGAGGAATAAAGACTGTGATGAGGAGAGCGATGTTGTGGTGGACAGCATTCGCTCTCCTCTCAGCGGCGGCCCCTCCTCTGGCTGCCGAGACCTCCCCCCAGCCCCCCTCGACCTCCTCTATGCCCACCACCACACTGCCCACCCTCCCCATCTGTGTCGGGGTGTGCAGCTGCTCCCCCGATCTGCGGGAGGTTTCCTGTCGAGGAGCTGGCATTACGGAACTCACTCCTGGCATGTTCCCGTCGACCATCTCCAAACTGTAAGTAATTTTTGTTGTTGATGAGTTATTGCAAGAGCTGATTTTTTCCAAAAAGTGGTAGAATGTGGCTGTGTCTATATTTATTTTTTTTGAAGACTTTATTATTATTATTATTATTATTGTTATTATTATTATTATTATTATTATTATTATTATTATTATTATTATTATTATTATTCAAGTTACAGCCGGCTGGCTGGCTGGCAGTAACATGCGTCCTCGGTTGAGAGCCCCAAACTTCTCATATCTCCGACGATGTCTACACTTATAAGGCTTTTTCCCATCTGATTGTCTCTTATTCTTTGTTTTTTCTCTCATTTCGGCTATCACCCCGCGTTTTCCCCGGTAACATTCGCCGTGGGATACTAAAGTCGTCTAGAATATCCGAGTCTATGTATGTGGTTCAGGAGCTAAGGGCATTCCAGTATCATCGGAGTCGGATCCCATAGGATGCTCTGTGAACGTGCCGGCCATAATAAAGACGCTATTACCGCTAAACGTCGCTGTGTACGCACACATTAACAGTTTGCTCTTTGCCGAGTCGTTAACATGGGCAGAGATGTGCTTGCTGCACGCACCGCTCACAGGGGGGTCCCGGCACTCATGTTTTGAACACATCTCCGACAATTATGAGGACTATGCGCCGTGTCCAAGAGTAGTTATGTTGCAACTCATTCATAAACTGTGTGTGGCGTTCTACGATAGCTCAGAATAAATAAATAAATACCCTAACTAGAGGTGGGGCGTGACAGATATTTCCAGGAGCTACAGTGACCGATGACAGTGACTCGACAGTCACTGATACAAATACTAGTGATTTCTGTCACTGGAGTGACTGCTTTTGTTCGTGCTATCTAAGTAATCTTGGTACATCTTGGTATGAGTAATCAAAAGCCACTGTCACTTCTCTTACTTGACAGTGATTTATACAAGTTACATAGACTTATTCGTTTCGCTTAACAATTAAAGTCGGTTATTCTTTTGTTTTGTTATGCTAAGAAATTTAAGAAGTAGTAATATATACAGTATATATATATAAACTAAAAGCTAGCCAGTTATGGAGCAGTCACGGTGAAAGCCTCGGGCATACCTTATGTTTAGCTTACGTGAGACGGTCGGAAAGCATTTCGGGGAATTTCTGCCTAGTGTATAGGCTAAACCTGAGCGAGTTACTTGCTCTTGCATGCGACTATCAGAGTACTAGAAACAAAGCTATTTAAAATATAGCCTAAATCGGTGACAGTGACTCAAATCACCAGAATTTTTTTGGGTAGGAACGGGTGGTTGCAGTGACCATCGTAGTCACGGTGATAAATCACAGTGACAGAAGTAACGCCCCACCTCTAACCCTAACTGAATACAGTGACTATAACACTAATAGAGGTCAGACACAACTCACAATAATGAATAATAAAATTACATTTCAATAGACTTAATAAGTACAGTGTGTGTACATATAAATAAAAGAGTGGGCTTGAAGCAACTATCAAGGGAGATGCGGCCAATTGGGTTTTGTTTAATTAATAAGGACTACAATATATATGAATTTTAAGAACATCGTTAGAGCTGTTTTTTAGAAAAATACTTTTTATTCGTTCTGTAGTTATTGGTAGGCAAAACTCTCCAACTCCGAGTTCGCCTAAAAATTAAAAAAAAAATTATCCTGAGACATGATTTTTGTGAACTTGTCACATTTTATCAAAATCCACCGAGTAGTTTGCCCACAAATAGACAAACCGACAGACTAGTCGTAATTTAAATATTGGTGCCAAACTAATGATTCGATGGCTACTCGTGCGCCACCTACGAGTATGTATAAAACTTACAACGACTCTCCATCTATGAAACCGATAATTGTCGTCTTCGATATCATCATCTTTTTAATTCTATTTATCATTAAAGTTCTTATTAATTATTCATTACGGCTACAACTACTGCACTGCCGCTACTGTCTGCCAACGTCTCTTACTGTGAAACAAACGCCAGGTACCGAGCTTGGAAGAGGCTGAACCGTCACCTGTAAGTTAAACGCACTGTCGGTAGGGTAACGTATCATACATATCTTTTCATTATTAAATAACTACCGACATTTTGGAAAAACCACATTTTTTTTTTGGTTCCTGTGACCGCAAAACGTGTATATCCACTAGAATCTCGAAATCGAAAATTTCCCCCACCCAAAAGCTTTCCTAATACAATACTACGTATAAATATAGGAAAGCAATAAATGCGCAAGTTCTTTAATTTCTCAGGGGAAGTCATTTTTGGGTTCCCGTGACCGCTAAACTTGTGTATCCACTGAAAGCCCGGAATCGAAAATTCCCACAATAAAAAAAAAGCTTTCCCTATGCAATACTACGTATAAATATAGGAAAGTAATAAATAAGCAATTTGTTTAATTTCTCTGGTGAAGTCATTTTTGGTTCCTGTGACCGCTAAACTTGTATAGGCTATCCACTGAAATCTCGAACTCAAAAATTTCCACCATCAAAATGCTTTCCTAATACAATGCTAAGTAGGGCCTATAAATATAGGAAAGCAATAAATAAGCAATTTCTTTAATTTCTGTGGTGAAGTCATTTTTGGTTCCTGTGACCGCTATCCATGTATATCCACTGAAATCTCTTAATCAAAAATTTCCACCAACAAAATGCTTTCCTTATACAATACTACGTATAAATATAGGAAGGCAATATATAAGCAATGTCTTTAATTTCTGTGGTGAAGTCATTTTTGGTTCCTGTGACCGCTATACATGTATATCCACTGAAATCTCGAAATCACAAATTTCCACCATCAAAAAGCTTTCCTTATGCAATACTACGTATAAATATAGGAAAGTAATAAATAAGCAATTTCTTTAATTTCTGTGGTGAAGTCATTTTTGGTTCCTGTGACCGCTATACATGCATATAGATCGCAGCCAAAGATTCGTGGGTTCAAAAGCCAGTTGCTGAAAAAATTACTAGGAACAGAATAGGTTTAGAATAAGAATACTGTCTAGATATTTACTGTATGTTTTTTGTTTGTTTTTTTTACGTCACGTCACTTTAGAATAAGTTCTTTTTATGCATTGTTAGAATAAGATTGTTTACGTTAAGCGTATGTATTTTTTTGTAAATTGTATTGTTTTTGGATGTGGGTTAGACAAAGACTTTCTAGTCTTAAGTCTCGCCCCGTAAATATAAGACGTTTATTATTATTATTATTATTATTATTATATCCACTGAATTCTCGAAATCACAAATTTCCACCATCAAAAAGCTTTCCTTATGTAATGCTAAGTATAAATAGGAAAGCAATAACTGCGCAATTTCTTTAATGTCTCTGGTGAAGTCATCGGCGGTCATTGGTAACACAAGAATCTAGCTCATGCAATAGTTCTTCAGTGGCTGGCCTGTGGGCAAACCACCTCCAGCGCTCTGTTCCTCCCATTTCTTGTCAAAGTGGCATGTAACCTCAAGGTCAGGTTATACCTCCCACCTCGGCATATCCGCATTCGTGAACTTTAGCTTTTTGTCTATGTCAAGCCCAAGGATGTCAAAGAATGCCTGCAAGTTATCAGTCAGCTAAAAGAATTAACATGACATGAAACTGCTGATTATGTGTCAAATTGAATTTTTAAGAGAATTTTATTTCGTCTCATGGGATAGAAGAATTGTTCCTAAGGACATATTGTAGTCCTCCTGGACATGTAGAGCAGTGGTACAGACATCGACTTTCACTCGAAAGGTTGGTGGTTCGAGTCCCACACTTGCTATATTCGGAAGGCATGTAAAGCAGGCGGTCCCTAGTTCCGGTTTCTAGTTGAGAGAAAGAGGGGGCTTTAACATTTTAACTTCAGTAGGTTACGCTTAGAAACAGAACAAAAATTATGTATCTATTATTTATTTTATTTTATTGATTGAATATTGTTTTCCGTATGAATTTTGGCCACTGGCATGCTGGTGCATGTCATCAGTGCCAATCAGTTACAGGCTACAATGGCCGTGCTGCGACATGCTAACCATTGAGACAATCCGCTAGGTTGCCTTAGTAATAGAACAAAATAAAGTCTTGTTTTGTTATTTTATCTATTTTTATTTTGATATATGGTGTAAAGTTGTCTCAAATACCGATTTGGCGATTTAGCATGGCGTGTGATGCCAACGGCGCCAAAAGTATCAGCAAGGAATATATTATGGAAAATCTATGGACCACTTCCCGAAAACGGAGACAGGTGTTTATAAGAAACACTGCCGAAATAGACGCAATAGTCAACGGAGAAGAAATAGTTTGGTTCATAAAAGCGCAGCGTCAAAGATGGGACACGTTGTACGTGCTTACTTTTTTTTAAAAAGATTAATCGCATACAAACAATTTATGAATGTATCCGATTGACCTCTTCAGTCGCCTCTGTAGGTTAGTACCGATGTTGAGTTACGGCACGCCTCCGATCGCATGGCGTGTAGAGACTCGTACAATTGCAAGCACGCTACCACCAGGCCATCAAAGTCGACTTACTTACTTACTTACTAGCCATCGCCCACCCTTGCCAGGTTAGCCATTTGGTGACGCACTGGATGACCAGTATCGCCTTGCTGTCTCCCGGTAGATGTCGTCCGTTTGGTCTTCCCAGTCTCTGACCAGGGCTGGGTTTTCGGGTAGATGCTCCAACTTCATCTCGCCTTCGTTTCACAGGGGATAGATGTCCGAAACAACACGTTGTAAGCTTAGGACTTTGGACAAATTTTGAACCTTTCGGTCCACTCCTACAATTAACCGAAAAAGGTAGCAGGTTCTTCGAAGTACGGTTCCAATGTAGCAGAGGTTACATTGGAACACGTAGTTTCCACAATGCAATCCGTTTGCTAATGAAAATCAGCTCTTGCCTCTCGCTAACTGTCAAATGCATTATGGTGAAAAAGTAGGTCGGAGCCTGGAGTGTAGCAGGTCTCCTGCTGCTGGCAATGACAAATCGCTCCACTCCCCGCTACACTCAGCCTCAGTACCTACAGTATCTGCACTTGCCAGCTTGAAAACGCTCAATCATGAAAAAGTGCAACAGCAGCATCGTTCGAGTTGCTCTCTAACATTCCGGAGCCCAATAAAATTTAAACTTTACAAATTTAATAGCATCCCTATATTTATTCCCTTTTTGCTTTTTTGACAATAACTCTAATTGCTTTAGTAGCCTAGTATATAAATATGTATGTATGGCTATATAGTCCACGCAAAATGAGAAAAGTATGGACATGGAATGTTTTGATCCTGTGCAACACTGTATAAATATTCTTTGCATAATTTTTGTTATGCAACAAGGTAACACAAAATGGTGCAAAGAATATTTTTACAGTGTTGCACAGGATCAAAACATTCCATGTCCATACGTTTCTCATTTTGCGTGGACTATAATTGTAAACAGGACATGTAGAGCAGTGGCACAGACTCCAACTTTCACCCGATAGTTTGTAAGTTCAAGTCCCATACATACTACAACACATTTTGTAGCCATGCTTTGGAGAGAATGTAAAGCAGGCGGTCAGGGGCCTTCCTAGTTGAGTGCAAGAGAGGGCTTTATAGCCCTAACTCCGCTAGGTTGCCTTAGTAATAGAACAAAAAGTCAATTTACTTTATAAAATAGGTTATCAAAAATTGTCAAGGAGCCTATTGAATAAAAATCCCCTTTTCATATTTCTCAGGCCCGGAACTTGTATTTGTCCTGCTGGTGGTAGGATTGGCCAGGTTTCCAGGGACGCCCGATTGCTCATATTTGGTCATTCTAAAAAAAGTGTCAGTTTTCTGTTATTAAACAAATAACCAAAAAATAACGAAAACCTAGAGTTTTAGAAAGACTTGTTATAACAACCCGAATTAGTAAAACCCAAATAATCGTTAAGAAATTAACTTTGTTTAAGAAACCCACTTTTGTTAGTATGAAACCCTGAGCGCTTTCGGCAAGAACTGCCATCTACAGAGGGAAACCCACTAGCACAGTTACATCTTATCTGCGATTTGAGACTTGCTCAACTCGAGGAGAAGATGCAAATGTGACTAGGGAGAGGAAACCTTGGTTTATATGTAGGACTGGGAGCGGGGGAGGGGTGGGAGGGGGCGTGGCTGTTTACCTATTCCTAACCTACTAGCTAGATCTATTAGAGGGGATGATTGTGTGAATGTTATGTCGTTTGTTAATTTTTCCCTATTGTGTAAAGCTCTTTTGATTTCAACATTTTCAAAAAAGTTACACTTTAAATTTTTTTGAAAATGTTGAAATCAAAAGAGCTTTACACAATAGGGAGACATTAACAAACGACGTAACATTCACACAATCATCCCCTCTAATAGATCTTGCTAGTAGGTTAGGAATAGGTAAACAGCCAGTAGAAAAAATTGGCATTTAATCAATTCTTCTTTTTCGTCTTATTTAATAAAATAGAAATCAAAATAAAGTAAGTGTGCAAATTTTTAACTCATTCGAGGAATTCGTTTGCCTTCGAATTTCTCTGTTATAATTGCATATTATACTCGTATGTTCCTCATTAGTGCTGGCTTGTATAGCGATAAGAACTAATTTCGATAGCCCACTTCCTAAGCTAGTATTAGATTCTTAAATTTGTCTAAAATGTCGGCCGCATATCAAAGCAATTTATAACAGCGAGAAAACCTTGATAGAGTGAGATACCTGGGAGATTCAGGTTGTTTCTGAATTTAAAATTAATCGCCGCAACTCGGCACTCTCGCACGCCAACCAATTTGAACTGTTGTTTGTGAGTCCATCTATTTGTCACTTTCGACCTTAGTTGGGTAGCATGTCTTCAACTTCTTTATCTATCGTGCCTCACATCTCTGCCTCAAGCTCTGAAAAAAAATCCCTTTCGGCTGTGTAGGGAGATTCCATGCAAGCGCAGCAGACCCCACTTTTCCTCTATGCTACCTACGTATATACATGTGTAATAAAATATAAAAAATACTTTATTCTTTTCCCCAACACAACATGAAACACATTACACTCGTGCGTTCAAAATTTGGGGCGATTTGCCAACGTCTTTACCATTTTCCAATTTTGAATAGCACTTTCCATTATAAAATTACCTTGTGTACATTTTTGATCCTAGATTAAGATTAAAATAATATTGGGCCCGCTGGAGAGTTACAAAGTAAAAGCAAACAAACCCGTTGGGGCTTAGTAAAATACTTCCGTTCTCCTATAATCCGTTGAAATCTCAAAATAAAAACTTCTGAGCATCACAAAGCTTTCACAACATTATACTAACTTATACTGTACAGTAGCTATTTTATAATAACGTATAAATAGGATTAGGAAAGCAATTAAGTACCCTATAAACCCCAGATTTCTAACCGCATGGAAATGGTGTTAACATGGAAAATTATCAAACGGCGCAGTTGCACAATAATTTTGAAACCACAACTGAAACAAGCAGCAAGAGCACGATTCAAATTACACATTTGCATTTGATTCGTTTACACATTTTCGTTTTTCACACTTTTCGATCGCTTCCATTTCCCCGGCAATGATTTACGAGACAATGAATTACGTGCACTGGCGTTTGCTTTAATACCCAATTCCCGGAGGTGCGTCAAATTGTATTTTTGAAAACAGCTCAATTTCAACATTGTTTGGAGACAAAAAAGTTATGGAATTTTTTGGTCTATTGTATAATACAATTTATGAACAATACCCAACTAGAACAATTTGAGTTCGTGAGGAATGATTTTATTTCCATTTAATTCAGTGATCTAAGTTTGAGGGGGACTCTGTACTTGGTTAAGTCATGCTTTCGCCTGCTTCATTGCGTCAATGGTATGCTTGTCTCAGCTTGTCCATTATTGCTTGTAGTCGGTGTAGTTTGCCATCGAGAACGTATAGAACATTTACACCTGCCCCCACCCCCCAAAATCCAATCCTAGCCATTTCCATGGCCCCCTAGTTACAGGCCTGGCAACTTAGGCCGAAAACGACAGTCCTTTAGCTACCAGTGAGACTTACTTACTTACTAGTCAACGCCTACCCTTGGCAAGTTAGCCATTTGCCAGTGTCTCCTTGCTGTTTCCCGGAAGATGTCTTCAATTTGGTCTTCCCCGCCTTCTACCAGGGTAGTTGCTCTGCCGTGAAACTGGATGTGAAAAAACCACTACTTGACAATGCGCCCTCTTCGAATTTACTGGCAATATAAGGGCAACGTGTGCTGTTTTGAGAGGCAACATTTTGAGGTGTCAGAGAGGAATGGCAGGTAATGGAGCTTTTGCACCTGCCCCCTCCCCTTCTAGGATCCAAACCTAACTATCCCCCCATGGTCCCCTAGTTAAGCCGAAAAAGACAGCCCTTCAGCCAGCCGTGAGACAAACCCACTACTCTACAACGCCGCCCTTCGATTTTACTGGCAATATAAGGGCAACGTGTGCTGTTTTGAGAGGCAACATTTTGAGGTGTCAGAGAGGAATAGCGGGTAATGTGAGGGCAGGTCTTTGGCCCTGTCATCCATCACCCGCTTCCTGTCGATTCTCGATTAATCGTTGACTGATATCGTTCATCTCCCGGAAACGCCGGTGCTCAGCTCACAACGCTCAAACTCATTTGCTCCTATTGACGTCATCCCGAGGAGCAGTGAGCATTTATTTTGATACAAGGCATTACTCTTGCCCTCCTCCCTCCCCCCTCTACGCTCTACTCATTCCCCCCCCCTCCCCGCCCTATTACGATGGCTCGTTGGTTTGGATGTTTTATTGTAGGGGAGTTTGTTGCTTAGTTTTTTTGAAAAGGACTTTCTTATGGATTCAGGCCTACTTATAGAGGCCTATATAAGCCCAGGCCTATAGGTCCCTTGTCTAATGGCAGCGACCCCATGGATTTCGGACATTATTTGTATTGTTTCCGTACAAATTTTTTTGCCATTGGCAAACTGGTAGACGTTCTCGATGTCAACCTACACCGCACCGGCTGGAAGCTGAAACAAGCTTACCATTGACGCAATGAAACAGGCGAAAGCATGACTGAGTATGGATACGATTCTATTGTACTGTAGGCAAGGCCGTAGCCAAGGGGGTAGGGGGGGTTCATGGGGGTTCTACCCCCCCCCCCCCCCGAAATGATATGGATTGACACTAGATAGAATCGGATTTTGAGAGGAAAAATAAAAAACACTCTGTAGTCCCCAATGAAATTTCTTAACCCCCCCCCCCTGAAAAACATCCTGGCTACGGCCTTGACTGTAGGGAAAAAAACTTTCTAACTACTAATACTGTAGGCCCTTAGCTCAGTTATAAGAGATATAGCAGCCGAAGTTCTATATTATTTTTCTAATTTATAGTATGCCTCCTCTAGACTCGTATCTGTACATGGCGTGGCGAGTCCTGGTCACCAATTAATCATGTGACTTAACTATGTTCCCCAAGTGGTTCGGAATCCACTATAATCAGGAGGTCCACCCTGTCAGTCAACTCCCCTTGTCCCCGAGGTGAAGGAGCCTCCTCCCCTTAGGGTGCCTCAAGTTAATAGATAGACTCACTCCCCCCCCCCCCCCCCCGCCAGGCTGACATTGTTGCTTAAAGCAGAAATGCTGAAAGCAGAAATGCTGAAAGCAGACGTTAAAAAATGATTTTGCTCTCCGTAGCTCGGGTCAACGTCCTTACCAGATTACCAAACCTATATTGAAGAACCGGTCCGAGTTTACTCGAACATGCTTTCCAATTTATCAATTAGTAGGGAGAGAAAATGAATAATTTCATGGTAAATAATTTTCCTACGGTTAAATTTCGGATATCTCGGGGGGGGGGGGGGGGGGTGTCCACCTGACGTCACTGGAGGTGAGGTAACCTCAATACATTTAAAACACATTACAACACAGTAATAATGGCAGGGCAGGCAATGCATTTCAGCGTGAAGTTTCTATCATTTTTTTAAAAAAACATTTTTTTTTTTAAAAAACCAAATACTTTTCTGGGAAAGCAACCTGTCCGGTTTCGTTACTCAACTTAACACCTAAAATATGCCTGAAGGTAGAAATCATCGATTAAAAAGTTTCGCAGAAATATTATTTTTTAGTCATTTTTCATTAAAATTAAGTTATTTTTATTTTTTTACCCCCAGAAGCAAACTATCAAGGGGTAAGCGACCCCCCGCATTTTATCAACATGAAAAACGACTAGAATATACTGTATGTGAATTTAAAAGAAATCGTTGGAGCCGTTTTTAAGAAATAATTTTTTTTGACGTTTTTTTGGAGTTTTTTGAAAATAAAACCCCCCAAATTGAGTTAGCCCCAAATAAAAAAAATGGTCTCGAGGTATGATTTTTGTGAACCTACATGCCGAATTTCATCAAAATCGACCAAGTAGTTTGCCCGGAAATCGATGCACAGACAGACAGACATTTCGTAAAAACCACTTTTTTGGGTTCCTGGGACCTGAAAACGTGTAAATCCGTTGAAATCTCGGAATCGAAAATTTCGACCATCACAAAGCTTTCCTCATACTACGTATAAATTGGAAAGCAAAAAAGCGGGGTTACACAGCATTCCAATAAAGCCATGAGTATGCAAAAGGATGCTCAGGTCTAAACCCTTGATGAGCTGTTGTGCCATGGCGTTTGAACGCTAAGTGTTCATACCTTAGTTGCAGCGGTATGACGCTTATTCCTAGGCACTCCTTATCATCCCTGAGGAAAGTCATTGTTTCGGGTCGTTATAGCATAATAAACACACAATTACAGTTGCTGACATGAAAGCAGTAAATTAATCACTCTTCACATCACCAGCAGCATTGTTTCGCTATCCCCACTGTTCGTCAGCACCCTGCCTTTCTTTAGCTTACCAACTTAATGATTTTCTATGAGGACAATGAGCCGAAGGCGTGAAGAGTATGTTGCGGTTCTTGATTTCACCAATAAACTCTTGTCTCTGGGAGCCGACTTTTGACCCACTGCCAGATTAAATGTTGTGAGTTAGCCTTTGTAGGCATGAGACAACAAAAATAGGGGAAATTTGAAAGACTATATCTCTTAATCTAGAGGTCTCAGAGAGCATATATTACAAAAATACAATACATAATAATACCATCCCGCATCCCCAAGCTAGCGCTTATTTGGGACAAAAGACTCATACAGTGCTGCTAAACAAGGCTGAATCATTTATTTTTGTTATTTATATATAATTTTTATTTTATTTTTACTTGTTATTTTAATGTCAATTTTTATTATTATTAACTCCCATTGACCAGCCATCTTTTAATATAAATAATAATAATAATTTTTTTTTTTTTTTTCCTAACTGGTTACTCCACCAGCTAGGGGATTATATTAATTCAAAATAAAAATAGACTAATTACAATTCACGACCACCCCAAAGCTTCCGCTTGTCGGGGGTGGCGTCTTCTTCACTAAATGTTGCAACTTTTTAAGGGTATTGTGGGTTCAATAGGTCTTTCCTATTGAGTCTCTAGCAACCATTTTTTTATTACTTGTTTTGCTTTCCCAATTTTTTCTTCATTTTTTATAGCTTGGGGGATTTCATTGAACAATTTTTTTATTAGCACATTATTTTCCCTGTCCCCATATTTATTGTATGTAATTGGTATCTGTAACCTTTGTTGTTACCTCGTATATCTAGTTTTGTCCGCTGCTTTATATTTATCGTCGAAATAATTTTGTTTTATAATTTTAAATTTTAAGATTTTATTGCACGTCAATAATTCAGCATGTTGATATTTCGAAAATGTATCATTGTATTTTTTGTTAAATTTTTCCGAATACATATTAGTTATAATTCTATCTTGTATTTTTTGTATTTTTTGTATGTAAGTGTTATTATCACGTCCCCATGATGTGATCCCATAACTGATAACTGATTCCACTAGTGCATGGTACACCATCTTTCTAGCTTTCAAAGGAACTCCATATTTCAATTTATGTAGTACTCCACTTGCCGATCTTAGCTTTTTACACACTGAGTCAATTTGTGTTTGCCAGTTGAAATTCCCATCAATCCAAACACCAAGATATTTATGCTCCTCAACTATATCTATGAAATCGCTGCATTCGCATCTTGTTGAGCTTTCATCGTTGTGTAAGCACTCATGTTTATGGAAAGTGAACTTACTTTTCCGTTGTTTAGGCCCCCTGTTTCTTATATGTACTATTTTGGTCTTTGCACAATTTATGGTGAGCCCAATATCATGAGATATTTTTGAATATCTTTAATTACTTTATAATAATTATAATAATAATAAAATATGTAATATGTTTTATTTTCTCGAAAATCCTGAGAGGGGGACTTGACGAGTACCTGGGTTGGCTAACCCCCCCCCCCAGATAAAAGTTAGTAGGATGTTTAAAATTACAATTTTAAATTATTATGTAAGTAAAAATATCACGACATTACTATAAGAAACAGCATCCACGTACCGAGGCGTTCACCCTGCCTCAGGCTCCACACCCGATATAGCTTAACATCCGTGATGCAAGACTCAGCGATCTTAAGCCGGGTACCACATCAATAAACTCGAGGGCATGGGATCCGCCACTTGACCTCTTGCCAAAATAAACGTTGTAAATTAGCCGAAGAACATGGTCCCCTTTGTTCGCATCCGCCGCCCCAGAATTAATTCCATCTTCATGGATTCAGCTGCCTATTGTTTACTTTTGTTTTAACGACATGAAATGTTTAGGTCAGTTTGTGGTTGTTTTGATCGGTCTTTGACCCGCTGAGACATCTATCCCGTAAAAATCAATGAAGCAATGATGCATAGAAATACTGTACATGCATGTGTTTGCAGGGAGAAATGCTTATACGATTTGTTTTCATTTTTAAGAGACAGCGGTTTATTCAAAATAGCAATAGGACTTAGAACTGATTACGATTGTCAGCGCTTTGGAATTTGTTTGCAGAGTAGTCGGTGTTTTACTTCACGAGTCTAGAGACTGATATAGCCGATAAAGAAGATACCGCGGTAGCAATTGTCAAGGATCCCGTAACCTTCCAATTTTGCGTTGGTTGCTTTACCATTTGAGCTGCAGCATCTATGCCGAAACCATCCCCTATCTATAATCAATAAAAATTATAATGGTACAGAAATAGCAGACATTCCGGAACAGATACTTTATTTTGATTGGCAGGACAGCCAGCGCAAATTTGGATGATTGCAAGATCGTACCTAGCTATTGTAATTGCTGTTGCAGTATCAAATACGTTAAATTGAAGTTGATAGTCAACTAAGAAAAAATCGGACACCCCACTAGACGTTAATTGTTTTTATATTTATGTATACGATACGTTAGCATAATAACACAAGAAGGAAAGTAAGTCATCCCAGGAAATATCCAGTCGAATACACTTAGCCAGACAAGCTTTTAACATGAAGTTAATGATATTCAAGAAGAAGAAGAAGCATAAGGAAAGCTTTGCTGTGGTCGAAATTATCGATTTCAACGGAATTACACGATTTGAGGTGCCAGAAACCAAAAAATTGAGTTTTTTTTATTTTTCTTAACGAAATGACAATCAGTCTACAAACTACACGATGGATTTCGAAAAAAGTCGGCATGTAAAATCATATATATCTTCACCACTTTTTGCTTTCCAAATGTATACGTAGTATAAGGAAAGCTTTGTGACGGTCGAGATTTTCGATTCCGAGATTTTAACGGATCTACACGTTTTAAGGTCCCAGGAACCCAAAAAAGTGTTTTTTACGAAAAGTCTGTCTGTCTGCCTGTGCGTCGATTTCCGGGCAAACTACTTTGTCGATTTTGATGAAATTGGGCATGTAAGTTCACAAAAATTATACCTCGGGACCATTTTTTTTATTTGGGGATAACTCAATTTGGGGGGTTTTATTTTCAAAAAACTCCAAAAAAACGTCAAAAAAAATTATTTCTCAAAAACGGCTCCAACGATTTCTTTTAAATTCACATACAGGATATTTTAGTTGTTATTAATGTTGATAAAATGCGGGGGGTCGCTTGCCCCTTGATAGTTTGCTTCTGGGGGTAAAAAAATAAAAATAACTAAATTGTCATGAAAAACGAATAAAACATAATTTTTCTGCGAAACCTTTCCATGGATGATTTCTACTTTCAGGTGTGGTTTAGGTGTTAAATTGAGTAACGAAACCGCACAGGTTGCTTTCCCAGAAAAGTATTTGGTTTTGTACAGATAATGTTTTTTTTTTTTTAAATGATAGGAAATTCACGCTCAAATGCATTGCGTGCCCTGCCAGTATTGCTGTGTGGTAATGTGTTAATGTGTAGGTCTGACCTATCTAGAATTTACCTCACCTCCAGTGACGTCAGGTGGACAACCCCCCCCCCCCCCCCCCCGAGATAGTGGAAATTTAATCATAGGAAAATTATTTACCGTGAAATTACTCATTTTCTCTATCTACTAATTTTGATAAATTGGAAAGCATGTTCGAGTAAACTCGGACCGGTTCTTTCTATTTTGGTTGATTTTAGTTGATATTTCAGTTACATGATACCTGCTCAAATGGAAAAAAAAATGGATGCAGTAGTGCGAGTCACAACTTCCTGCTTCGTGACAAACTGGTTTTTAACAATAGCAACTTTTGTGAGTTTCCACGTAAATCCACAAAAGCCTAACCAAATCCTCGACAAAAGTGGTCTTAATTAGTTCATTTTTATAGGCTAGCAATGGTTCGTTTAACTTTGTTCATTTATTTTTAGTAGAACCTGTTATACAATACTTATTACCTTGCTATGTGATATCCATACCCAACCTTAATTATGAACTTATCTCTCAACGCGGGCGGCAGCGCGCGACCAAGTTCCATAGACACCCCTGATGAGCTGCCCAGCAAGTATATCTCCACGGCGAGTTTACGGCATCCCTTGCAAAACTCTTCGTAGTTTCCTATCGTCTATTAGAGGTATACCTACGTAACGACACTGTGGGCTCAGTTGCGAATTTGCAATTTAGCCATATCTTATGCGTCATCATTGGCCAATTACAGCAAGTGTCAGTGTCAAGGTACATAAGCATGAAGAAGCACCAAGTTCTGAAAAAAAAATTAAATTAATTTTTTAGAGAAAATATTCAAAGAGAAAAATTACAAGAACTTGGCCCATCCTGATATCACTACATACATAGGCAGAAAAAAGGAACTTGGCCCATCTGGGTATGACAACTTTGATGGGCCAAAGGAGCTTGGTAGTTTTTACACGGAGTGTTTTGGGTTGGATTAGATTAGATTAATAATACAATTAGATTAATAATTACAACTTTTGTTGAAACTACTTACACAGGCTTTATCAGTAACTACCCATTTGCTCTGAAAATTGCTAAGACGGATAAAAGGTTTATAGAATTCACTTCACGGAATTTATAAACACAAAGAAAAGGTAAATCTGACTCCGCCTTTTAATAAAGTCCTGAAGGACTTTTGGACCTAGGGCTATTTAAAGTGACCCATAGGTCCCTTGTCCAATACCAACGACCCCATGGATTTCGGACACTATTTGTATTTCTTCCGTATGCATTTTTGGCCATTGGCAAACTGGTATACGCCATCGAAGTCAACCTACACCAGTTACAAGCGATAATGGACAAGCTGGTACAAGGTTACTTACCAACTCCTATCAGACCTGCAAATTTTAAGATATTCTGACAGGTTTTCTGTCAGTTTCCATCATGTGCACGTTCTTGCAAACCGTCTAACATAACAGCTACAGCACTTTGGCAAGTTGTTGCTAGTCTAGTAGTAGAATACAACAAGAAGTCTTGACAAGCATGTAACAAGAATGTGAACTGAATGAAATGGACTTGTCATAACGATAAATTCCAAGGAAATTTTGTTCACCCCAAAGATTTCCTCACGCTAGCCATGAATAGGAAACCAATGAAAAGGTGTATGTTAGACTTTGGACTGACAAAGCGTAACCACACAATTTCCTCTTGCAAATTTCCCGTATACTGTATGCAAAAAATTGCTGTCAACAAATATCCTTTAACTTAACGGAAAGCCGATGCTGAAAGCCTATAAGTTCGTTGAAAAGCTGAAACTATTTTGGGATGCTTCCCCAACATACGTTATATATACGTGAGCCTACCTGCCGATGCCAGTCTCATCGTTTATTTACTCCCTGTTGGCTGTTGCTCTTACTGTTGATTTTGATTGAGTTATCTCGTTTTATTCACATTGTATTTTGATTTGGGCTATTTGTCTATTTCTCTTTGCATTTCAGCCCAAACCACAAAACTGAAATTCCTTACCCACATAGTTGTCTGGCCCACTTCAGACTTACCCATGGCCTCCTTATGGCAGGTGAACCGCCTCCTAACTGCCATTATTGTAGGCTGTAGCGACCCACTGTCGGTGGCGCACATCATACTGGCTTGCCCGAGTTACGCTGGCCCCAGAGCCCTTCTGCCGCTCCCGCTCACACTGGAACACCTACTTGGAAATGATGAGAGGGTCACCTCTCGTCATAACATTCATCAGGTCAACACATCGGAACACTCTGAGGAGGGTTAGAGTCTGACAACATGAGCGTGGAAGCCCAAAATGGGCAGAACGTCTAGTATTTTATTGCTTTCCAATTTATACGTAGTATAAGGAAAGGAAATTTTCGATTCCGAGATTTCAACGGATTTACACGTTCTGAGGTCCCAGGAACCCAAAAAAGTGGTTTTTACGAAATGTCTGACTGTCGCTCTGTCGTTCTGTCTGTCTGTCTGTGCGTCGATTTCCGGGCAAACTACTCGATCGATTTTGATGAAATCCGGCATGTAGGTTCACAAAAATCGTACCTCGGAACAATTTTTTTTTATTTGGGGCTAACTTAATCTGGGGGGGGGGGGTTTATTCTCAAAAAACTCGTAAAAAACGTCTAAAAAAATTATTTCTCAATAACGGCTCCAACGATTTCTTTTAAATTCACATATCTTGTAGTCGTTATTAATGTAAACGAAATGCGGAGAGTCGCTTGCCCCTTGATAGGTTGCTTCTGGGGGTAAAAAAATAAAAATAACTAAATTTTAATGAAAAATGACTAAAAAATAATTTTTCTGCGAAACCTTTCTATCGATGATTTCTACCTTCAGGTATGTTTTAGGTGTTAAATTGAGTAACGAAACCGGACAGGTTGCTTTCCCAGAAAAGTATTTGGTTTTGTAAAAAAAAAATGTTTTTTTAAAAAAATGATAGAAAATTCACGCTCAAATGCATTGCGTGCCCTGCCAGTATTGCTGTGTGGTAATTAATGTGTTGGTCTGACCTATCTAGAATTTACCTCACCTCCAGTGGCGTCTGGTGGACAACCCCCCCCCCCCCCCGAGATAGCGGAAATTTAACCATAGGAAAATTATTTACCATGATATTTCTCATTTTCTCTATCTACTAATTTTGATAAATTGGAAAGCATGTTCGAGTAAGCTCGGACCGGTTCTATTTAAAAAATAAATAAATAAATAAATTTCTTTACTGTTTGGCCTGCTGCCCCACCATGACTAAATAATGCTAAGTTTCCTGATTTATTCGCCAATTTAGGCGCGTTGGGGATGCTTCAATTAGTGTTTTCTTAAAGATAGACATACTGGTGTATGTCAAAGATATGAAAATGGTCTGACGAGAAATTCATAAAATAAGCAAGCTTTCGCAAGCTATTTACCCGATATATACGTACTTACGCCTTACGCATTAAATTCAATTAAAAAAATTAACAAACTGATTTTGGCTGGATTCAAATGTAGCCAATATCTACGGTCAGCTATAGCTTATTTTCGTCACTGACTGACTGGGTCATCATTTATTTACAAAACATTTTGAAATCTTTGCCTTAAGTTAATGGGTTACCAGAAACCCCAATTTCTCCCTGAAAATGAGCAGTACAGAAATGAAAGTTGTGAAATTCTGGAGAAAATTAATTCTAGGTTTCTCCAATTAAGCATCAGAAGGGAAGAAAGTCACCGAGTGTGAAGATAAGATAAAGATACGGGTTCACCGGAGGAGGCGGGGAGTTGGAAATACTCGGAGGAATGCTTAATAATCTGTCGCGAAATTCTCTTGCCCCATCAATTTTGCAGCAGTTTTACAAATTTGCTTTAGCATTGGAAGAGCTTTATATTTTTCTGGAGGACATTTTTTAAATTCTTGCAACTGTATGATTTTTTGAGATAGTATACGTTTGTAACCTTCCGACGTCCGACGTCCCTGCCCGTCATTACTTTTGCATATGTACTACCCGACCGCAATACGAAGGCATTTATTTGCAAATGCAGTAAAAAATATTTGACTTATTGACGATTTTTTTTCTTCTTCGGCCGGTACTCCCCTGGGCCGAAGGAATATATTTGTAGATGTAATCAATTTTGCCCTTGTAATACAAAAAACCTGTGGCCCCAAGTTAATTGATAGAAATAATTTCATTAATAGTTGTATAATTTCACGCCCAATGACAGCAACTTACAATTTGAAAGATAACAAACCTTATAACTTAGTGCATTAAAAAATATTAAAATGTCTTCGTAGTGTGGTCGAGTAAATACAAGTATGCGTGCAAAGGCGATCCATTCCAGCGTGACGTGCCAAATTAAAATGGGGAATGTGAAGCCTTTGTAATGGGAAAACAATTTGATCGTTTTTAAATCAATTATCACCCGACGCTTGTCCCCGATGCAAAGAAAACAAACTAGATGCCGAAATTTTAACCACACTATGAAGAAGACAACGTCCGCATGATGACGTCATTAGGATGCAAGAAACAGTGGCCGCCCGGGTGACGCTGCTGTACAGTTCCGGAGGTACACAGATAAACGTACAGATAACAATTGAACGATGGGCAGTCATCACTCGATGCTTGACCCCGTTGTAAAGAAACCAGAGGCAAAACTAAAAGCCGAAATTTTATCCACACTATGAAGAAGACAACGTCCGCATGATGACGTCATTAGGATACAAGGAACAGTGACCCCCGGGTGACGCTGCTGTACAGTTCCGGTGGTTTTTATCTACTTTTCCAAATAGCCTGGTTTTATGAGGTTTTTATAACGTTGCTGGGACAATCTTGCGGATCCTCATCTTTGACCCCCCCCCCCTGCCCCCCCCCTCTGCCCCCTCTCCCCAAACTCCTTCAATGTCATTTTGTCGCAACAATGTTCCCTTTCTTTAAGAATCCGTTGTAGTTAAATCAAGCGGAAATATGGTTCTGCTGTAAAAACGTTGACCGACTATGCTGTTTCCGGCTATTTCTTGTTACACTGGCTCATATGAGTTGTAAAATGTGTCCGGAAATTGAGTTATTCATTTTTTTTGTGGTGTGTGTTTTATTATTTGAGGTCAGGAATATAGTGCAATAGGTAAGTCTTGTAAATTGATAAATTTTAACAAAATATACGATTTATTTATTTAAAAAGTTAGTTTAATGTCAGTGTTATATACCATATAATACTGCAATATCGTATATTGAAAAAAAGGCGAAAGCTTTATGCAATAAAGTGAGCTCACAGACCTGTTCGGCCAGATAGTTGTGTAGCAATACGAATCTGGTCAAAGAGCATATACGTAGAGGGTTTTGAGGGCACCGTACTCGTCGGGCTTGTGGTCCAGCGGTTAAGAAGATAGGCGTAGATCGTGAGTTTGAATCCCGCCAAGTCCAGTTTTTTCGATATCGACTAATTTCGGTTACTGTACTGACGTACTACCTGCCTGTATGTGCCCAAGGGCCTAATAAGCTATCCATTTTTTTTTAAAGGTTAATCGCATACTAACAATTTATTTTGTGTATCCGATTTACCTCTTTAGTCGCCTCTGTAGGTTAGTACCCGTGTTGAGTTACGACACGCCTCCGGCCCTTCGATCGTATGGCGTGTAGAGATTTGCACAAGTACCTTGCCATCCAAGTCGATAAAGTACCCGGAGAGTTCCCTGAAAGTCATGAAAAAGGTTTAAAAAAAACACCCCAGTCCCTGTTTTTTCCGCTCACTAATTAACAAATTAAATATCATCACTTCGAATTTTCTTTAAAAAGAATAGGCGAGTACATAAAACAGGATTTTCCATTTTTTTACTCTCGCATTTCCGCTACACATGCTGATTTTGTACTCGCTCTTTAGGTTTAACATTGCTCTCTTGTCAGAAAAGGGTACAAACAGGTTTTTGACTTAACCCTCTTTCTCTTTACATGGACATTTATTATGCTTCAAGCTTTTCTCTTGATTGATGATAGCACGAGGCTCCAAAACTAAATCAACTCTAATATATTGCCAGTCATTAATTATTACAGAAGGCATTTTCAGTGTTTAGCTACTGTTAAAGTAAGATGATGCCTCTGCCTTCTGCGGGTCGTTTAATAATAACTTAACCTGGGGTTGAAAAATGTAAGTAGAACAGTTTTAGATCAGCACTTTCCATTCTAAAATGCCCTGTTTTACTTTTTAACCACTGGCTAAGTTAATATTAAACAGCATATGAGGTCCGTACAACGTTTAACAGTAGTTCCTTAATTGATATCCAATATTAAGCTACTGTTTAAGTAAGATAACGCTTCTGCTTTCTGTGGGCCGTTTAATAATAACTTAACCTGGAGTTGAAAAATGTAAGGAGAATAATTTTAAAGTAGCACTTTCCATTTTAAATTGCCCTCTTTTACTTTTTAACCACTGGCTGTGTTAATATTAAAAGACATTAAGAGGCCAGTACAAAGTTTTACAGTAGTTCATTGTTTCATATTCAAGCTACTGTTTAAGTAAGATAACGCTTCTGCCTTCTGTGGGCCGTTTAATAATAACTTAACCTGTAGTTAAAAAATGTAAGGAGAATAATTTTAGAGTAGCACTTTCCATTTTAAATTGCCCTGTTTTACTTTTTAACCACTGGCTATGTTAATATTAAAAGGCATTAAGAGGCCAGTACAAAGTTTTACAGTAGTTCATTGTTTCATATTCAAGCTACTGTTTAAGTAAGATAACGCTTCTGCCTTCTGTGGGCCGTTTAATAATAACTTAACCTGTAGTTAAAAAATGTAAGGAGAATAATTTTAGAGTAGCACTTTCCATTTTAAATTGCCCTGTTTTACTTTTTAACCACTGGCTATGTTAATATTAAAAGGCATTAAGAGGCCAGTACAAAGTTTTACAGTAGTTCATTGTTTCATATTCAAGCTACTGTTTAAGTAAGATAACGCTTCTGCCTTCTGTGGCCCGTTTAATAATAATTTAACCTGGGGTTGGAAAATGTAAGGAAAGTAATTTTAGAGTACCGTAGCACTTTCCATTTTAAATTGCCCTGTTTTACTTTTTAACCACTGGCTATGTTAATATTGGAAGGCATACGAGGCCCGTACAAAGTTTTACAGTAGTTCATTGTTTCATATTCAAGCTACTGTTTAAGTAAGATAACGCTTCTGCCTTCTGTGCCGTTTAACAATAACTTAACCTGGAGTTGAAAAATCTAAGAAGAGTAATTTTAGAGTAGCACTTTCCATTCTAAATTGCCCTGTTTTACTTTTAACCACTGACTATGTTAATATTAAAAGGCATATGAGCCTCGTACACAGTTTTATAGTAGCTCCTTGTTTAATTCTTTCTTACATAAAATAAAATCAAATTGGGCTCGCCAATATCTGTTTTTTAAACAAAATCAAATTTCACAGACAATCTCCATTGTTCAACTATCAAAAAAGTCACATCCGTTAGAAGAATGAATATATTATATGTTATTACATTATTATATACGGTATACGGCGAATTTCACCAAGCAGTTCTAATGTAAAATTAGTCCTAACTCTTACCCTAATTGTAAGGCTATACATCTAAGACGGAGAAAGTTGGTCATAGGGTAACAAAATGTTGAATCTGAGAATTTGCTCCAGTAAGCCCACTGCCCTTAATTTTGGAATCAAAGTCGGAACAAGTCTTGATTCAGTTTGCCCTTCGGAAACTTCTAGTTCGGCGAATCTGAGATGAAAGTTTGGTGGAAGATATAGGCTTTCATAACTGGGCCAGCTAAAGTTTGGTTATCTCAAACTTCGCTTTAACGCTATCACTGCGCCGTTATACGCGTATGTTACGAGTTGTTTTCATTTTTGTTAAGTTAAGTTAGTAAAGCTATTGGAAATTGAATTCTCTATTGCTTTAGTGGATATTGTTTAGATCTGACATCCTTCGCTTATGAATCGATAAGAAGACTGGGTTTTGTTGTTTTGTGGGAAAATTAAATAAATTAATTATTGATCCTGGCTATGTGTTTGGTGAGGTTTCTAATTTATTCTCCCTTAGCTTGTACAAATTATTGATTATTCTCAAGAGGACATGCTACGTAGAAAATTAGCAACCCTTAAATGTGTTGTTTTTATTCACTTCTTATTTTTATTTAATGCACAAAGCAAGTTATTAAAGATTTGGCTCATGTAAGTTGTAGAAGACTAAATAGTCTAAATAAAAAGTTGTAGAAGAATCAATTTTTGGTGCCCTAGTTGTTTCATGAAAACCGTTGAGGACTAAAATTTCGCGTAAAATATAATTATATATATGAAGAACCAGTAGAATCCGGGCTGATGGGCCGTGGTCGAAATGAAAGTGAACTTCCAAACGTTTCGTCAACATCAGCGGTCGACATCTTCAATGGTGCTACGTAGACTTCGGAGGTTGTACCTCGGTGGCTCCGTAGCGAATGACTGGGTAAGGGGCTACGTACTGTTGTTGTTGTTGTGTTGAGAGTGGGCAAATCCTCGCTCTCTACACAACACACATGTTCCTCTGGGGAATTTCCATTACCTTGTTTTTCACAATTGGCCGACGTCATCCTTTTTGTTGTCATTTTGTTCAGCGCGGGATACCAGAGTTTGTTCACCTTTAAGCCTTCTTCCTTTCTGTTGAAATTGTGTTGGTGGTTGTATATTACAATCCTCGCTCTCAACACAGCATTGCTCGCTCTCAACACAACAACAACGACCAGGTATAAAGGTCAGTGCGCAGCCCCCTACCCAGTCACTCGCTACGGAGCCACCGAGGTACAACCTCCGAAGTCTACGCAGCGCCAATGAAGATGTCGACCGCAGATGTTGACGAAACGTTTGGAAGTTCACTTTCATTTCGACCACGGCCAGACAGCCCGGATTCTACTGATTCTTCATTCGACTCCGGCCGTGAAAGCCTTTGCAGTTACATTATAATTATATATAATTAAATAATATTGTATATGAAACAGACAAAGTCTTTATAGTATTAAATCTCGCCCCGTAAATTAATTTAAATATAAATATAATATAAATACATATAGTATTTAAATGGTATGAAACTGATTTGAAGTTAAAACTAAGTTTTTTGCTAGTATGTACGTGAAATAGAAAACATGTTGCATCATCTATAGCGTTTACTGTGCAAGCCCCCGACAAGTTGATTAACTTGGGGGCCCACAGGTTATTTGTATTATACAAGGGAATAATTGTTTACTTTTTTTAATATATTCCTTCGACGCAGGGGAGTACCGGCCGAAGAAGAAAAAAAAATTCCGTTGTAATGTCTTTAAAAAATTCCGTTGTAGTGTCTTTGGTATAGCAGCCCTGTTTAAGTCCTTTGTACCAATTAAGCGTACACTTTGCGATGCAGGCAATATTATTTGTATCATTGATTGATTGATTGATTGATTGAGAGAGAGAGAGAGAGAGAGAGAGAGATATATCTATACTTGTCAGATATCACCAACTACCAGCTAAGCACGCCTATCTTTAGGATAACGGGCACTGGATGTATGGCGAACGTGCCTTAAGATCTCATTTGTGGAATTTGCTTTTCAGTCCCACTTTTTGGTTAGTGCCATTTTAGAATCTCTCTATACAGGAAATTGCCGTAAAATATCATAATAATTTACCCAAGTCAAAGACAAAAGCTGATTTCCATTCAGGTAACTGGAAACCTCTCTCAGCAAAAAGGCGGGAAATAGGAGAGGCGACGTGTAATAAGCGGCTTAGCAGTTTTTGCCGATGCCAAGAAGTGATTTTTTCCGAGGTTGCCCCTTTGCTGTAATTAATCTATCGGAGCTTTTCTGACGCAACCGATATCATTTATCACAAAGGTATACACATATTCTTCATTGTTTATTAAAATTTTAGCGCTGATCCATTGGATATGAAAATTGTAAATTCGCGGGGTCGCGCCTTAAAAAAAACTATTGGACAATTTGACCAGAAAATCGATCGTAAGGTTGTCATAAATTATAAAAAAATATTCCTCTACATTTTGATATTTAGAATTTGGCTGTCACTAGCTAATACCAATTCCTTATCAGTAACCCCTTTAATTTTTCGAACATTTTTTTTTACAATAGATTATTCGCATACAAACTATTCAATGAATGCATGCGAATAACCTTTTCAGCCACCTCTGTAGGCAATAATAAAAAAATTATTGAGTTACGGCAGGTTTCCGATCGCATGGTGTGTAGAGCCTCGCACAAGTACAAACAAGCTACCAATATGCCATCGAAGATCTTTGGTAGTAGTAGTATTGGTAGTAGGCTACTTGGAGGACCTTTCTCAATTAATCTCAGGCGGATTTTTGCACAGGTTCAATATTCAGATTCGACTTTGGGCGAAATCGTTGGGGAAAATTTAAAGTGAGCCCATGTGAAATCTGTGGCGCTCAACGGCCCCGATGACACACTCGAGTATTTATTTATTCGACGTAATATTTATTCGATCGAAGAAATATTTGGGATGTTTGTGTTGAAGTATACGATTTGAATTTGAATTTAGGTATTGATAAGTCTACCTAATTTTACACTTTCAAATTTTTCTTGGACCCATATTTATTGGATCGAATATTTGAACAATATTAGAGTGTGTAATAGGGGGAGGGGGAATTAAATTATGATTTCGCATGAAGTGTCTTATACTTAATATTGTATTATATATTATTATTATTATTATTATTAATATGTTATATTATACTTAACCAACTTTGTGAACGATCATGGTTAAAGCTACAATAGTAAGCGCAATACAATTTATATTTGTCTCTTTGTTTAACTTACCTAACAAACAAATTCTCAAAGCAATTAAGCACATAAATCTCAATAATGGTTCTTTAAATAATTCAAGTAATAAAAAAAAATCACAAAGTAGCAAACAAAATCCCTGCAAATGGATTGGCTGCGGATATGGGGTGAAATTGCTGGGCCAATTTATCAGTCGGTGCTAAAATGGCGTCGCGTGGGGGTACCTTAGTTGAAAATTTGTATGCGGAATGTTCTGGAAAAGAAAGGGCGCGAAATGAAACATGAAGAGGGGGAGCGGAGCCATAAATCCTGTCCTAGTACCAAGTCGCCCGGAAAGAGATGGAAATTCACTGCTCGACAAAAATGTTAGGACCGGAGTGGGGAGGCTTTCCTGTTGCTGCTGTGCTTTTGAAAGCTTTGCCCCAGTAGGGCAAATACGTGGGTTCGAGTCCCTGGCCTGTTGCTCACTGACCTGCAAGGCTTGGCATATGTTGCTATAGCCTATAGGTACCTGTTGAAACTTCTTCTTCTATAGCCAACGCCCGTCCTTGGCTGGTAGGCCATTTGACGCCGTGCCGCTTAGTTAGCAATTCACTGCTCGAGAAAAATGTTAGGACCGGAGTGGGGAGGCTTTCTTTCCTGTTGCTGCTGTGCTTTTGAAGGCTGTACCCCAGTAGGGCAAATACGTGGGTTCGAGTCCCTGGCCTGTTGCTCACTGACCTGCAAGGCTTGGCATATGTTGCTATAGCCTATAGGTACCTGTTGAAACTTCTTCTTCTATAGCCAACGCCCGTCCTTGGCTGGTAGGCCATTTGACGCCGTGCCGCTTAGTTAACAATTCACTGCTCGAGAAAAATGTTAGGACCGGAGTGGGGAGGCTTTCTTTCCTGTTGCTGCTGTGCTTTTGAAGGCTGTACCCCAGAAGCGCAAATACATGGGTTCGAGTCCCTAGTCTGTTTCTCACTGACCTGCAAGGCTTGGCATATGTTGCTATGGGTACCTGTTGAAACTTCTTCTTCTTCTTCTTCAGCCAACGCCCGTCCACCCCCACATAGTTTCAGCCTCCTGATTCGCCAGTGGATAGTAGTATCAGTTTGTGGTGTCATAGTGTATTTTTAGGATCCAATCCGAGTAATATGGTAGATCTTGTCAACAAAATTCACCTAGCAAGTAATATGCACATTAAGCGTAATCAACAGCATATCGACGTTTATCGGAGTTTAGGTTAACTACGGGTCATGACTACATGCCAAAACATTTTCACCGTGTCCGTATAGGTGTAGCAGTGGAGCCTTTCTGCCCTTTATGCGACACCGGGAAGAGATGGACGGAAAACACCTCTCATCAGTAGCAGAGGTTCACCAGATTATGTGTTGCATTGGGCTGAAAGAAAGCTGATGGCAAAAGCCTAATGTTATGGTGTAATTAAAAAAAAACATTATGTGGCCATGAAACACCAGCTTTCGTAGTTGCATTGAAACAACTTTATTGAAAATCCAAAAGGCGCACAATTGTTTTCATACTAACCCTAAAAAATATTGTATTATTAATATGTGCTTAAAATTAAATCGAGAAGAGAAAAGAGCGGAAGACAGGAAAAAATAATAATTTAATAATTAACCGATTTCCACCAAAACACGTTGATATGAGTATCAAGAATGTATAAACCGAATTACAGCAAATAATTTTTTAAATATTTCTCCTAAATTCTATCGAAGCTGAATGCAGCATCCGAGGTGAAATTTGAAGGTTGAAAATTGGAGGGAAGTTACGCTTGGTTGCCCAAGAATTTTATTATTCAGGGGGGGGGGTTGGTTGGCATGGAAAATCAATTGAAAGAATTATCAGCCGTTGTTCACGAAAAAGTGGTGCAGTGGTAAAGGTATAGTTCAACATCGGGAACAGTATAAGGTTCGGAGCTGCACTGGCACCTTTTTTGTTGTTGCTACTTTACAAGTCGTCGCTGGTACTGCAAAATTCGCATTTGAAAAAAGCTTACTTTTCAGGAGAAAAAAAACTGTCTAACTTTTGTCTTATTTATTTATTATTTTTATTTATTTACTGCTTCCTTCCTATTGGATGTTGACAAGCGACCGTTTGCTACAAGGTGTATTAATTTATTTTGGTCACCATGGTGTGTTAACCTGATGAATTGCATTTTTGGACATACGACATTTTGCAATATCAGCTACTCCTTATTCTATCAGCTGCTTTTAAACTAGCATAAATATATTAAAATTAACTTTAAACGACAGTGTATTTATTTAGCATCAGTTCCTCAATTATTGCAGCTGCTTCGTATTTTATAATTTGTTATTTTATGCTGAAGCCTACAATATTCTAGGGAAAAGTAAGAAGAAAATGATCCACAATTTTTTTTAAAGGTTAATCGCGAACAATCAATTTAATGAATGTATCCGATTAACCTCTTTAATCGCCTCACTAAGTCACCTTATAAATTACATGTAACGGCAAAGGCTTTCATGGCCGGAGTCATATGAAGAACTAGTAGAATCCGGGCTGACTGGCCGTGGTCGATGCCACTCGCTACAGAGCCACCGAGGTACAACCTTCGAAGTCTATGCAGTGGCACTGGAGATGTCGACCGCAGCTGTTCACGAAAGGTTTGGAAGTTCATTTTCATAACGACCACGTCAACCCTGTAAGTACTCGCATCGAGTTACGACACGTCTCTGATCGCAAATAACTTATTAACTAACTAAATTAAAGAATACCTAATAAGATCTAACCTTATTATCGCGTTTTCCGCCAGAGCGGCTGAGAGAATTATGATTATAGTAGTAAATATATACCTGTGCATATGTGTACATACCTTACAGTATATGACATATTAGTATGTATACAGTACATATTTACATTGCGAAATTATTTCTTAGCTGATTATTTGATGAGGCTCTGTCCTCAAACAAGAATTGTGGAACGTTTTCTCCCTTTTTCTGTTTCTCTCGTAAATAATAATAATAGGGAAAAAAAAGGCTAGCACCCATGCTGCGACTTTTTGTTGCTTTTATTTACAGAGACATTTCCGGTAGCTGGGTTTCCGGGAGCCATCTGCTGAATTTATCTTAATAAAAATTTAGTTATTTTCTGAATGTATTACGAATTCTCTGCGCCTTTTTTATCTCATTGTAATGCAGGATCCATTATACAAATTGCCAATGTTCCCCCCTACGTAATTTATTAGAAGAGCTCGCGATACGCTGTAGGTTTATTTTAGTTTTTGATTCAATTAGAGGAATTAGTCTGTGTTCTGTACTTACATGCATTTTGATCGGTTTGAGGCCACATTTTGATGCATAGCATCAGGAATGTCACACACACCAATTCTTTTCTGTACATTTTTTTTTTTGGCATTGTGGGTTCACATAGGCTACAGCCATGGTGGGTAGGTGGGGTTAAAACTCTATGTGGATTTCTTTTAGGAAGTCATATATAGTTTGGTAGGAGTCATTTTTATAAATTATGTGGGCATAATTAAAAGGGAGGACTGTCATTAAGGGGAAGATGCGGTCTAGTAATTTGCTCCTAGCTATGGTGAATTCAAGGCATTCATATATAGCATGCTGCATTGTGCCTTCACTTTCCAGGCAATGGCTACAGTGGGGAGAGTATGAGCCCCGTACTGCCTGTCTTTTCCTGCTGTAACCATATCATTGGTCATGGCTTCATGGACATGGCAAAATCAAACCACATGAGAATTTTTCTCTGAATAATCCAAATTATGGCTACGTTCAGAAGCCCGTATTCTCTAACATGATGCTTTACAGGGGCTATGTAATCCTGTCCCACTGCAGCAATGGAGATAGTACTGGACTTCCCACCCCTCCATGTTGCAGTGGAAACTTCTGCAGAAATGGCATTACTAGGAGTGGAAGGGCAATTAAGAGAGACTCAGCCTCTCTGACTACGTCTGACCACTGCCTGGATATGCCAAGCGATAGAATCCATCCAAAATACTGTTTTAGGAGGGAATTCGAAACTATATTAGGGACAATGAAAGAATGCTGCGAATCAGCAGGAATTCTCAATAGTCACACAATCAAGTGGTATACTGATGGCTCTAGGCTAGGAAGTACCAAACCAAGAACAGGCCTTGGCGTCTTTGGTCCTGGGGTTAAATATCTGGAGTCTCTTAGGGAGACAACTATAGTCTTGCAGATTCTGCAATGAAGGTGCGGAGGACCTGCGATGCGATGCGATGCAATCGCACGAAGAAGAGCAGCATGCTCGGAAAGCTTGCAGTTACATGTAAAAGACCTACCACTTCTGAATCCCCTCAAGATCCTGGCTCTCGTGAGGGAGATAGGCCTCGAGAAAGTGATGTAGAAGTGATGTAGATACTTTGTTGTAGGGGGCACAATAGGCCAATAGGCTTAAGTGCACACAGGTAACACCTGTACCCCAACTTATATAAAAAAAAAAAAAAAAAATGAGCCCCGTAGGGTATGATAGATAAATGCCTCAGAGAGTCCATGGTTTGTACCAATCAAATTTAATAATTGTGGCCAATGGGAGAGGTACATATCAGAGTCTCTACACACCTTGCGGTCGGAGACGTGTCGTAACTCGACACAAGTACCTACTAGGCTGCGTAGTGAGGCGATTGAAGAGGTTTTTCGGTTACATTCATTAAATAAGTTGTTTGTACGCGATTAAACTTTTATAAATAAAATAAGAATCATATAAAAATGCCTAGAAAAATTTCTTTTGTTTGCCCTGATATTTTTGACAACTCTACTGATTAATACTTCATGAAATATTAAATTTTTACATTACTAACGCGTTTCCCCCTTTCGATTATATCTTAAAATACTTATGGCATTTGCTCAATAGAGGTTTTTCCTCACAAAAACAGTTGGAAAATTAATCATTCCAATATATTACATAATATTGTATTTTTTATTAATTAATATACGGTAATTGAATTCAAAAGTTGGGTAGGGTAAGTGCAGTATGGTTTTATTTTAACTAGAAATATTAAATATTAAATTTATTGAGAAAACACAATAGATGTGGTAGATATCCGGGTTAACAAGGGGGAACAAGGTAGAATTGGATTCTCCCGAGGACATTCCATTCTTTTTCAAAAATTTCAGCATTCTCTGAATTTTTTATGCGCCTTTCTCTCAAACTTTACCCCGGGGCCCTGTGATGGCATTATTATTATTATTATTTGGAGAGTAGAGCTGACATAAACCATGGGCCCCTTTGAACAGCATAATTATTGGGATCACATCCCAATCATTCATAATTCTTATGTATATATATACGAGTATATATATATATATATATATATATGTTCTAACTTAGTAAAGTCAGCCAAGAACTTGGCAGAGTTCAGAAGGAGTTTGAAGTGTTTCCTTATTCAAAAACCATGGTACAACATCCAAGAGTTTTTGCTTTCCAATTTATACGTAGTATAAGGAAAGCTTTGTGATGGTCGAAATTTTCGATTCCGAGATTTCAACAGATTTACACGTTTTGAGGTCCCAGGAACCCAAAAAAGTGGTTTTTACAAAATGTCTGTCTGTCGGTCGGTCTGTCGGTCTGTCTGTTCGTCGATTTCCGGGCAAACTACTCGGTGGATTTGAGTGAAATTTGGCATGTAGGTTCACAAAAATCATACCTCGGGACCATTTTTTTTTTTTTTGGGCTAACTCAATTTGGGGGGGTTTTATTTTCAAAAAACTCCAAAAAAACGTCTAAAAAAATTATTTCTCAAAAACGGCTGCAACGATTTCTTTTAAATTCTCGTAGATTGTAGTCGTTATTAATGTTGACAAAATGCGGGGGGTCGCTTGCCCCTTGATAGTTTGCTTCTGGGGGTAAAAAAATAAAAATAACTAAATTTTAATGAAAAAATGACTAAAAAATGCGAAACCTTTCTATCGATGATTTCTGCCTTCAAGCATGTTTTAGGTGTTAAATTGAGTAACGAAACCGGATAGGTTGCTTTCCCAAAAAAATATTTGGTTTTGCCCAAAAAATTATTTTTTGAAAAAAATGATAGAAAATTCGCGCTCAAATGCATTGCATGCCCTGCCATTATTGCTGTGTGGTAATTAATGTGTTTGTTTGACCTATCGAGAATTTACCTCACTTCCAGTGACGTCAGGTGGACAACCGCCCCCCCCCCCGAGATATCGGAAATTTAACCATAGGAAAAATATTTGCCATAAAATTACTAATTTTCTCTATCTAATAATTTTGATAAATTGGAAAGCATGTTCGAGTGAACTCGGACCGGTTCTTTGATTAGGGAAGCACTTTTAACCTTTTTTGACGTCTGTTAAGTTCTTGACTCCATTGTGCATTGTAATAACATTTATTATTTACGCTATTGTATTGATAATCGGTACAATAAAGAATTATCTTATCTTATTGCCAATTAATCAACTGTTGCAAAATAATAACTTAACGTTGTTAGCCATGTCCTTCAATGACCAGTCAATCAGATTGATCTGGTCGATGTAGGCAGCCCCAAAATAGTCCAACCTCGCCCGCCATGGAATGGTAGTAACTACAGCGTAATACGACTATAGGTGCCCATTCCACCGACCGGCTAGGGCTATTTACAAAAACGGTGACGTGGTAGCAGACATTCACGACTTAGGTGGCGTTTCCACCGACCTCGCATTGCAGAATGCAAATGACATTGACGGAAATTAGAATTTTTCTTTTTATATAAATCTATTAAAATGTTTGTACTTAACATATCCCATGACGCCATTTTTTAATTTTAGTTTGTGATTTTAATGTATGATCATTGATAAATTTTAACTATGACATAGAGGAAAATAAACATTTCCGTCAATTATGCTGTGCGAGATCGGTGGAATCCCCGCCTAATTCTTGAATGTCTGCTACCACGTCACCGTTTTTGTAAATAGCCCTAGCCGGTCGGTGGAATGGGCGCCATAGGGCATGTTGCCATAGGTAGGCTTTTTTGGGGTGGGAGGCACCTACCGTAATATTATATAATGGTATTATGATATAAGGAGGCAGAGAATGAAGCAGACATAAATTAGCTTCATCTGTTGCCCTTGTAGCTTGAAATCTAGCCTCCTTTATTTTCTGACAGACTAAACCTGAGGAGCTATTAGGCTAATGAGTTGGATTTCTACTTCTTGATCAATTACTGCAGACCTTCACTTCTTTGACTCCGTGTAGACCTAGTTGCCTCTGGAGCCCGTGCTGGACCTTGCCCTATCCGTTTAGGCTCAATGTCTTTGAGTAAAGATACATAGTTCATTTACTTTGTTTATTTATTTTATCACAAAGTTTTCTTGTTTGTAGATGGATTTACATTTCACAATTATAATTGGGATAATAAATAGGTTTTAGCTGTCCCTGCGGGCCTACTATGGCAATTATTTTTAATTATAACATGGGATAAAAAATGTTAACAAGGTAATTTTACAATTATAAATAAATAAGGATTTTTGTTCTATTACTAAGCCAACCTAGCGGCCGTAAATCCCTCTCTTACACTCAACTATGAAGGCCCGGGACCGCCTGCTTTACATGCCCTCCGAAGCATGGCCAGAAAATGTAGGAAGTGTAGGACTCGAACCAGCAACCTTTCGGGTGAAAGTCAGAGTCCTCACCACCACTCTTCATGTCCTGACAATTGCAAGCGATATTGAAAATTGCTGTTTAGTTTACATTATTAGCCCCAGGAATAAGGTAAAACTAAATGTCATAGTAGACCCGCTGGGGCTATAAGTAGGCTATATTGGGTCCGTATGTAAAGGTTGGAACTGTTTCCCCCCAAATTGTGGTAGCACGTATTTAGTCTCAAGCCCAACTAAAACATTGCCAGTACAATGTAATGGCGCCCAAGAACACATGTGGGCCTACTGAAAGCATATAGCAAGGTGTTTTTTGTTTATTTAAAATTCAATAATGATGTCATTAAAAAAATATATTATTAAATCACCGAATTGATACCTTGAATAACCTCTTAGTGGTGTTCGGTTAGGCGCCGATTCCACCGACCGGCTAGGGCTAAATAGAAAAACGGTGACGTGGTAGCAGACATTCAAGACTTAGGCGAGGTTTCCACCGACCTCGCATTGCCGAATGCAAATGACATTGACGGAAATTAGAATTTTTCATTTTATAGAAATCTATTAAAATGTTTGTACTTAGCATATCCCATGACCCCATTTTTTAATTTTAGTTTGTTTGTTTGTGATTTTACTCTATGATCATTGATCAATTTTAACTATGGCATAGAGGAAAACAAACATTTCCGTCAATCTCATTTGCATTCTGCAATGCGAGGTCGATGGAAACCCCGCCTAAGTCTTGAATGTCTGCTACCGTTTTTGTATTTAGCCCTAGCCGGTCGGTGGAATCCCCGCCTTATTAAATAAGATGGCAAAGCCACATGGCATAGTTAGGGCGGTGCTTTATGATTTACTCCAAATTTCCGTACATAACACAAATGAACTTTGGGGGAATATAATTACAAAGGCTTTCTCGGCCGGATTTACGTGATGAAGCAGTAGAATCCGGGATGATAAGCCGTGGTCATTCTGAAAGCGTACGTGCTTCCAAAAGTTTCGTCGGTTGAAAACTTCAGTGAAACTGCGTAGACTTCTAAGATTGTATCTCAAAGATTTAGCAGCAACTACGCTTTCTGAACGACCACGGCCTATCATCCCGGATTCTACTGCTTCATCACTTTGGAGAAAACCTAGGTCTTATTCGATTTCAACTTAAATCTCACATGAAAATTCATTTGGAGCAACCAGAAGTCAAAATGGTGGCCAAGAAATCTCTTTTTTTCGCCGATAGTGCCCAGTAAGCAAACAAACTTGAGTATTGGATATCCATGGTATGGTAATGGTTCGGACCAGCCTGTTTTTCGCTGACACACCTGCTTAGAATCGTAAATGAATTATTACTAAACCGTGAAACCTGAAAGTGCAACCAGTAAGCGCAACATACAGTCCTTGTAGTTATATCCCCTTCCATCGGTTCGTAAATTGAACTCGCTGTAGTGCTCACTGTTCGACCGTGACATATTCTTCTTATGAACATCCCTTCAGTGCGAAGCAAACCTGTCGCTGAGTATAAGATAAATATGGCCGCAGCCTTTTCATTAAATGACATAGCAGTAGTAGTCATAGCCTATCAATTTTGTGGTATTCTGAGGTTGCTTAATATAGCCTAATAGTAATCGTGAGATCTGGACCAAAGCAAACATATTGAGAGTGAATTAATCACCTTCACTACTTGTTTTTTCTAGCAAGTCGAATTTAACCGGGGATATTAATTGTATAGCTACAATTAGAAAAGTAACATTTTCTTTAAATTTTTTTCATATAACAATTTTGAATATTGTGGCCAATCAGTGTTTGTGACGGCCACATGCAAATGTAGAGAAACATTTGTTCTAGTGCCTAGACCTATGATAATGTTTATAGCTCTACAATAAATATTTTTGCGTGAAATTGAACTCTGTTCAAAAAAAGAGGAGCGTGGGTGTTCTGTCATTTCCGATTTGTTCTTATAAACATAAAGTAGAGTCATACATTTTGCACTGTGTTTACATAGTTATTGATCATATTTTGTTCGTAAAGTTACCACAAAATAGATACGATTACTTTTCATTTTATATACTATTTTGTAAGGCGGCAATTCCACCGGCGATTTTACTTCATTTGTGATTTGAGATTTTTTGTTTGTTTTGTTTTAAGGAGACTATTATGTAGACACTTAGTTGTAGTAGTATGGTTGGACACAGTCCCAGGCCACGGTGGGCCCATAGGACAGGGGACCTCCTGATTATAGTGGATTCCGAACCACTTGGGAAACACAGTGAAGTCACACGATTAGTTCGGAGGTGACCAGGACAAGTCCTACCATGTTGCCCTACCGGCACTGTGCACACTACCAAGTTATCTGCATCTTTGAACCTGGTCTTGTCCGCTGGATTCAACATGGTAAGGCGACCGGCTATGTAGATACTTAACTTATCTATTATAAATTAGGTTATAATAATATGGTTGCAGACTTCATTAATAAGTCTCCACCATATTATAACTTACTTTATAATAGATAAGTTAAATATCTACATAATAGTCTCCATAGAACAAAACAAACAAAAAATCTCAAATCACAAATGAAGTTATTCTGTTATTTTTCTGTTATTAAAAAAAAAGATTAACCGCATACAAACAATTTTATGAATGTATCCGATTGACCTCTTCAGTCGCCTCTGTAGGCTAGTACCCGTGTTGAGTTACGACACGTCTCCGATCGCATGGCGTGTAAAGACTCGCACATGTGCAAGCACGTTACCACCTGGCCATCGAAGTCGAAGTAAATTCGCCGGTGGAATTGCCGCCCAAGTGTAACCTGTACCTTGCCATTGTTTTGCATAACAAAGACAATAGTCCGATTTTTCTTGTTTTTACATGTTACATAGAATTTGTTAATTTACTTATATTAGGTTTCATGTGCCACCCTTCCACGCTTCGGCTTGAGGGGGCACAGCTTGTAATTTTACGTCCACCTATTTTTTGTTGAGAAATACACGGTTTTTCTATCTATCTAGTTATGCTACAGACGAAACTACAGAAATCCCTGTAGGCAGAAAATGTATCTAAGCTGTTGTGTCAGCTTCAAGTAATTTGGTACGTGTATCTTATTTTTCAGAAAAATGAGACTGCGTAGTTCCCCGCTTCCCGGGGGACATCATTAAGGCAGTTTATACGGTTAATTTGGCTGCTAGTTGAGTAAACCTTCCTGCTTAGTAATGAAATAACATTATTATACAACTTAACTGCACGCGATGGCGGAAAATGCAGCGGAGAAAATTATAGTTAACCAAACAAATCGTTGTTGGTTAATTTAATAATACGTGTGGCTATTTCCTTTCCCAAAGCTATATGTGAAGCAAGATGGAATTATTAATGTACCGAGGCATATAGTAGTGCATTATTACAGTAGGATTATGAATGAATGAATAGTTTATTTCTATCTTTAGAAAAACAATATACAATATAAAACACAGTGTTTTGCCCCATGGGCTAGGCCCATATTCTAGGATAGCTGACACATGCAGGCTGTTCGTATACCATTGTACTTGTAGCGGACACTATAAGACACAAAAAGGGAAATTAGAGGAACATTTCTTCTACTTTATCGACTTCGATAGCAAGGTGGTAGCGTGCTTGTACTTGTGCTAGTCTCTACATGCCATGCGAATGGAGACGTGTCGTACCTCAACCGGGGTACTAACCTACAGAGGCGACTGAAGATGTTCTTCTTCTTTTTATTCTGGCTCTACAGCCCTCGATGAGCTTTGGCCTGCTCAACAACACTCTTCCAGTCGTCTCGGGTTTGTGCGATGCTCCACCATCTACAGACTCCCAGCTCACGAAGACCAGTTTCTAACTCATCCTTCCAGCGTATTCAAGGACGTCTTGTCAGTCGTCTTCATGTCATGGTTGCTTTGTACATTTTGTTCGGAAAACCTTTCGGGTGGAATGAATCGGATTTGCCTTGCCTTCATCGGTAAAGGAAATGTGGCTGCCCGGTATGCTGCTGGTCACAATATACCAAATAGTGCTGTAGTCAAAAGAGTGGACCCTCTACCAGTCCTATGGCCTTTCTCTTTGGGTTTTCTTGCCACAGGTTTTTTCGGTAATAGAAAGTACGGGGCGTCGTTTTGCTATAGCGTCTCCTGTATTCCTAGAAATCGGTAGCTCTCTGTACAACAGTCACTGAGACCTTTCAGTGCTGCAAAAGTTCCTTCCCGACCCTGTACGTCGTTCGTCGTCCCACGCTTCCCACAGGACAAAACTTTATACGAGGATTTCCCCCAAAATCTTCCCCCCTCTGCCCCTCAATTTATAGCATGCACTCTCGGGACACCCTATATAACATACAGCAGCGTGAGAGATACGCCGCTGTGAATAGAACTCCTTTTCCTGCTTTCCGCCCAAATTTAAGTTGGCACCATTCTTCTTCTTTTTATTCTGGCTCCACAGCCCTTGATGAGCTTTGGCACTCCTCCCGTCATCTCGGGTTCGTACAACACTCCACCATCTACTGACTCCTACCTCGCGAAGGTCAGTTTTCAACTCATCCTCCCCGGGTTTTTCAGGAATGCTGGAACCATTGCTTCTTCTTTTGGCTCTACAGCCCTTGATGAGCTTTGGCACTCCTCCAGTCATCTTGGGTTCGTACAGCTCTCCACCATCTATCGACTCCTACCTCGCGAAGGTCAGTTTCCAATTCATCCTCCCAGCGTTTTCGAGGAATGCTGGAACCGTTGCTTCTTCCTTTTCTTCTGGCTCTACAGCCCTTGATGAGCTTTGGCACTCCTCCAGTCATCTTGGGTTCGTACAGCACTCCACCATCTATCGACTCCTAAATCGTGAAAGCCAGTTACCAACTTATCCTCCCAGCGTTTTCGAGGAATGCTGGAACCATTGCTTCTTCTTTTTCTTCTGGCTCTACAGCCCTTGATGAGCTTTGGCACTCCTCTAGTCTTCTCGGGTTCTTACAACACTCCACCATCTACGGACTCTTAACTCGCGATGGTCAGTTTCCTATTCATCCTCCCAGCGTTTTCGAGTAATGTTGGCAATATTGCTTCTTCTTTATTTTATTTGTTAGGTCATCAGCTGTGACGACGATTCAGCGTACTGGACTCGAATCTGTCAATTTCCAAGAACGTTATAACAGCCAGAAAAAATACTCACTGCTGTTATCTAGCTGAATTCAGTTCAGTTTTCTGGTCCCGTACCTATATAGCACGAGCACTGGCGTAGTCCACTGATAAAGAACTGAAGCAGAGTTCTATGTAGGAGAAATAGGACGCTCGCTTACCGCTACTTTTTTTTTTTTTTTAATTTCTAAGACCACTAGGACACGTTACCCAGGACCCAAACGTTGACGAAAACGTAGCAGGTGTCCCAGGATTCAGTAAATATTTTTGGCGCGATCGAAAGTCCCATCTCTCCTATATAGAACTCTATACGGGACTAAGAACTGGAAGGTCATGGTTCCAGACTCGACATAAACGGAGAATGTTTACGCCGCGACGCAATGAATGGTTTTTTTCCAGCTTTCCAGAAAAATTTATGTTGGGACCATTATTCCCTCTTTATTTTATTTGTTAGGTCATAAACTGAGACGTGGTCCCCGGTAGAGAACTGGACTGCTAAGAGGGAGATAAGAGATAAAGGTCCGAAATTCAAAAAAAAATTTTTCTGCCTTTCCTAGGTTCACCCGGGCCCAATAAACTGCATATCGTGACGAAGCAGTTGAATCCGGGATGATAGGTCGTTCTAAAAGCGTACTTCCAAACGTTGCTGCTAAGCCTATGAGACACAATCTTAGAAGTCTACGCAGCTCCACTGAAGATGTCTACCGCAGATGTTGACGCTTTCAGGACATGTCAGGACATGTAGAATAGCGGTACGGACTCTGACTTTCACCCGAAAGGTTGTTGGTTCGAGTCCTACACTTCCTACATTTTCTGGCCATGCTTCGGAGGGAATGTAAAGTAAAGCAGGCGGTCCTGGGTCTTCCTAGTTGAGTGTAAGAGAGGGCTTTAAAGCCCTAACTCCACTAGGTTGGCTTAGTAATAGAACAAAAAAGTCAATATTCATTATTTATTTATTTCAGAACGACCACGGCTTATCATCCCAGATTATACTGCTTCGTCGCGTAACTCAGACCGTGAAAGACTTTGTAATTATAGGTATATTAAACTACATACCTTCAACTTGGGTTCGTTCCCAAACTAGCGCCTGTTACAATGTCAATGGTAACCATGTCTGAACTTTCCCATTGGCACTTGTAGTCGGTGTGGATTGGCATCGAGGAGTGAACCAGTTTCCAATGGCTAGAAATTCATTCGGAAACAATACGACCAATATCTGGAAGCCGATAGGGTCGTAGGCAAGGCTCAAAACAAAAACCATTTTTTTCTTCCTTCAGCCGTATAAACCCCTACTGCCGGTCATGTTGCTGACCAAATCATCCAAAAAAGAATAGTGGTTAAAAAAGAGCATCCTCCGCTTGACGTTCCCCGTAGCGCCAGAAGATTAAGCTACTGGGCGTTGGATGACGGATTTGATACACTTTCTATTGAATTCTGCTTCCTTGGTCCGTACTTTCTATTGCCAATGGCAGCTGAACTTCGGGAAAGAACTTATAGTGGGAACTAATAAGAATGACTGAGGACAGGATGTGTGTCAAGGTGCGCAAGTGCAATGTCAAGCCTCAACAGATAGTTCCTCGCCCGACTGTTCCAGAGTCCAAGTTCCCTAACTCTTTTACTGAGACCAAAGTAGTAGAAAGCTTAGACTGTTGTCAACGAATAGGGTAGGGTATTGATAAGGGCCCGAGCTTTCTTCCGAAAGGTTGTTCTTTCGAGTCCTCGCTTATTACATTGTTTTGCTTTGGAGTGCATGTAAAGCTGGATATCCCGACTAACCCTGTTGCAGACTACATGTCCCCTTACTATTTATACCGAGCATCGATAGCTCTTTTGCACAGCAGCCTCGAATGGGTTTCTAAAAATTTTGTGTAGGTGTAACGGAACGGGCTTCCTCCCGAAAGTTTGTTGCTTCGAGTCCCTAGGTTACTAAATTTTTTTGCCTAGGAGGCCATGTAAAGCTGGCTATCCTAGGCCACCCTGTTTCAGAGTTCAAGTTCTCCAATTTTTATACTAAGCATAGCTGCTTTACACAGCAGTAGATTGTCTCGACTTACTTACTCCTTGGCGCTAAGGTTGTCTCATCCGTCTTTTCCCCTGGGGTACCTTGTGTAAGGCTGCTCTTGTCTTATGGTCTGGCATTCGTTCCACGTGCCCTAACCACCTAATGTAGGTTCGCGTAGAGCTCATACTTTCTACAGATACGCCACTCTCTTTCTCTCTCTCGACAGGTTTTTCAAAATGTTGAGTCAAATGCTTAAAATTTGGCCTTCGCCGAAAAGGATATTTGCTGTTGAGGATATAGTCTTCATGGTTTAATGTAGGAAAGGGCTGTTTAGTTATTAGGAGAAATGTATTTAAAAAACAAACAGAAAATGGTCAAATTCTCGCAAGAATCTACCCATTCATAAAGAAAAAGGGTCTGAGGAGCAAATTGTAGTCAAGGGGCGCAATAGGCCACAAACAAAATGGGCATATACAAAAACGTACGTAGAAAAAGTGGGTTACATGCTAAAAAAGTACTAACAATGCATGAGCATAAAACGTACCCCAAAATGAGGAGAAGAAAAACTCACCTCGGCTTTGCACTATGCGTGTCAAATTTCTCGTTGCATTTCGGTTCTTGTTCTGAAAATGCAGTCTAGGCATTCTAAGGCATTGACTGAGAAACTTTACCGGTTGTGGAGTGAACTCCAGTAGTCAAGTGCTCTATAGTTCTTGACCTCTAGACCGCGCAGAATTTTTATCATCTTGGTTGGCGGCAATTATCACGCTGGTAAAGGTTTTATTAATGGTCCAATTTCTTAGTTTCACTGTACTTTAAGTGTACCTTTGCGACTATTTTAATTGGCAATTTATTGTGCATTAACTTTTTAGGGTGTAATCATACGCTCGACCAGACCTGGAACTTCTAATTGCATTAATATAGTGTACTGGTATCTCATGTAGCCTATATAATATATGGTCTAATGATTGTGATACACTAATTCAAACTTGATGTTTTTGAAAAGATTTGAAATTTTAATTTAATTACGAAGGCTTTGACGGCTTGAGTCAGTCAAATGATGGCACAGGAGTAAGTGACCTTCTAAACGTTTCGTCAACGGCAGCTGTCGACATCTTCAGTGGCACTATTTAGTAGCTCCACCTGTTCCTATGAATCTTCATTCTTTTTGCTTTGTTCAGAGGATATGCTACGTAGAAAATTGGAACCCCTAAATTAAATACTTTTAATTTTTTGTATCATTAACTCAACAAGTTATTAAAAATTTGGTTAATTTAAGTAGTATAAGACTACTTCGTGCATCATAGTTTGCATCGTGCAGTGTAGTTTTTACGAAAATCCCAAATTACGCGAAATTTTAGTCCCCTCTGGTTTTTATGGTACCAAAAATTTAATATTTCCTATTAGACTATGTAATGCATGAAGTGTCTTCTACAATTTACATGAGCCAAATCTTTAATAACTTGCTTTGTCAATTAATTAAAAAAGTCAATAAAAACAACAAATATTGGGGTGCTAATTTTCTACGTAGCATGTCCTCTTAATTAAATAAAAAAAGAAACCTGTAAAAACAACTGCTTTTGGTGTACCTATTTGCGTACACTCTTAATGTTTTACTGTAGACATACACTACAATCCTACATAAAACCCCGAACTGACCTAAACATTTAAAAACAAAGCGGCAGCCACAAGATACGAGAAACGGAAAATGGCGGAGCTCGGTTTATGGGGCGCTATCAAAAACAAGTATGTAATATATCGTAGTGCTCCCATACCCCGGGCGTGCTTCTGAAGGGCGATTTTGATTAATATTGTGCAGGTATCGACTGGAAGTAACCTTATACGGTTGTCCATGGATCTTTTCTACAAGAGGCTAATTGGTTCACATGACTCGCACAATTTGTGTAGTCAACGTATTACTTTTGACCAAATATTGTCAGATACCATGTTGTATATACTTCTCTGTATTATTGCGTTGTCATGTCACGGGGGTTTTTTCTCTCCCTCTTTGTGTATTCAAAGTTATGTATTACTTTTTACCAAGTATTGTCAATACCATATGTATAGCATATTGTCTATAAATCACTATTCTATGAGGTTCATTTGTGACGTCATTTTGTAGATGGCAGCACCAGTTGCAATGATATCAAAGCGTTGATTTTTCCATAAGCCTGAATACTATTTTAAAATTATTTTTAATTACGTATTATTTTAAAGTGATATTTTTCTATAAATCATGGAGAATATATATATTAAATTATATGCAGCGAAATAAGGTCCAGGCATAGTAAAAATATTATAAAAAATATTAAAAGAATTAATTAGATGTTAAGAGCTTAGCTTTCACATGCAAACGGCGGCCATTTTGAATAATATGGATATCGGTTTGTCGTCAGCGAACCTAGTGACCAAAACTGCCCCTACAGAACCTCATTGGATTGTCACGTGACGGCGTTTTTTCTCTCACTCTTATTGTATGCAATGTTCTGTGTTACTATTGACCAAATATTGTCAATACCATGTTGTCTATGTATTATGTTGTCATGTTATGGCGGTTTTTCTCTCCCTCTTTCTGGATTCAATGTTCAGTATTACGTTTGACTAAGTATTGTCAATACCATGTTGTTTATACATATGTCTCTATTATATTGCAACCGACCCTCACAATTTCCTAATCCAAACAGACCAGCAAGTGATCACTTTCAAACAGGTTTAGACAATTTTTAATATTTACCGTAAGTAGCCATTGAAACCAAAGAACCATAGAGCTCAAATAGCCTGGACTGCAGTTTGCTGCAGGTCAATATTTCAAACAAAAAGCACTATGTTTCGACAATGTATCATTGTTACGCATGTTAAACATTAGGAGAAAACAAGATTTATCATTTATTATTCAAAAACCAACAATTTACAAGAAATTTTAAGGCCCGGTACCCACAGACAATTTAGAGAGTAACGGACGATGTGTCTTTGTATAGCAAATGGGTACGGACTTACATTGACTAAGTGGTAAGGGTGATTTTGTGTTAACATTAATTAGTTTCTGTTGAATATAGAGTGGCTAAAACTTCAGAAGATTTTTGAGTCAGGAGTGAAGTCGACAGCACACCGGTGCACGGTGTCCACTTCGACACGCCCAGAACACGTATCTACTTAAAAAACCTTCGGAAGTACTTTCCAAATAGTCCGTGTGTACCATAACTACATTGTCTCTAAGCCCCTGAGGACTTTAACCTTTTCGGTTCGTGCCACTGCACGATCCGACTGAATCGTCTTCAGTCGCAATCTTATGATTGCTTTGCAGCAAAATTTTCCTTCTGCTTCTCTATTTTGTTCGGTTGAGGGAAGTTATTTTGAGTTCTAAGTAGCTTTGGCATCTCATTTTTATTGTTTCAAGTCTTCTAAATACGCCTTTCTACCGTTGACTTGGAACACTGAATGGTGGACTTCTATTATACTGGCTCTTTTCACGAATATAATGGTAGTTCTTTCTTCTTCTTTGTTCTTCTTCTTCTTCCGTCATTACAGTCCTTAATGAGCTTTGACCATTTCCTCCCGTATTCTCGGTTTTGCTGACGCTCCACAATCTACGATCTCCAAACTAGCGGAGGACAGTTTCAATTAGTTTTTTCCGCGGTTCCGTTGAAATTTCTGCAGTTTTCTTCCCGTCATCCTTGCTTTGTACATTCTGTTTGGCATGCAGTTCTCTGACATAAGATCGAAACCGGTGTGTTTGGTGTTTTATGTAATATTTACTAAGATATAATTTGTTTATTAAGCTCTCAGGCATTCTTACAACTTGTCCTAGCTGTCTTAGACACTCCGCTTTTATAAAAGGGACTATATCTTCTTTATTATCCCTTTCCTTCTCCCTGTACGATCATATGGGTAAACTCGGGATAGATGTGTCGGTCGGCGCTCCAGCATTTTGCAAGGCTCACTGCGATCGCGTAGATCGTGTAGGATCGTGCTATGAGCTTACTAAGCTGAAAAAAGCCAGTGCTGAAAGGGTTACAGTGGCAGTTAAAGACATGGACACTTTGTAGCATCTGTTTTGATTGGTGAATATCCTTATGCAAATGGCTACAAAACAGATTCAGTTTCAAAATTAAAGCGGCAGAGATTCTCCACTCGGAGCCTCGCGTCCATTTATTTATCGCGTCCATGTTTTTGCTCGCATGGAAGAGGAAAAGGAAAAGAAAGTGGCAGAGAGACTTTTAGGCCATAAAACACACAGCTCAGCATTCTGCACTAAGCTGTCACATTTTTTACAAATATTGCCCGGATTTCCACATTTTGTCGCATAAACTTGTCGAGTAGGCTATTAGAAAGTGTTATTCAGATTCGCGAGAAATATTTTAGTGTCCTCACTCAACTTAATTGTTCTATTTTAATTTCCTTCATTATGTTTTTTTGTTTTATTGCCCATTTAATGATGATCGTGCCGTTTCTAAAAGAAACAGTTTGAGCCAAAAGAGATTGAAATTGTTTCTATAGATTGTGTCTATAGATTGTGTATAGACCGTTCCATTTCAGTAACGCGTGCGCCAGTGTGCAGCAAATATTCGTTCATTATGCTCATTCTTAATAGTATGTACTAAAATTTTGAAAGAAATTGACAGGGCGCACATAGCCAATATAAGGTACAGTTTTGCCAATGGTCATACCAAGTTCAATCCACCTGAACAGAGCCTTTTCAAAACTGCAGCAAACTTGGTAGTGTGCACAGCGTTAGCGGGGGAATATGTTGGGACATGGTAATAGCGTAATGCGCTGAGACTATGCCAGCCAGTCTAAGTACGTGTCGAGTCCCGGTCACCGCCGAATTAATCGGGTGACTTTACTGTGTTCCCCAAGTGGTTCGGAATCCACTACAATGAGGAGGTCCACCTTGTCAGTAAACTCCCGTTCTCTCTGAGATGATGGAGTCTGTCCTTAGGGTGCCTCAAGCCAAGAAATAAACTCACTCCCCCCCCCCTCCCGCCAGGCTGTTAGGGTTGCTTAAAAGACTAAATGCTTAAAGCAGGCGTTGGCAAACGAACAAACAAATATAAGCTGTACAATGTACATTAATTATCAGCGAGGAGTATGATGAAATAAACACATATTTCCTAGTTATGAAATTTATATTATGGAAATAGGTCACGCCTCCTTCCCATGCCATCTGGCACGGATCGGTGTCCGAGAGTCTCCTCTCTGTGAGTGTGGGGATCAAGAGGGTACTCCGGACCACATCACTTTTAAGTGCCCCCTCTACAGCCGGGAGAGGACACAGCTTATTAACAGGTTGCAGGACCAGGGGAAGTTTTCGCCCTTCACATACATGAATGTGCTCCAGGACTTGGACAGAGAGGTGTTGAAGGAGGTGGTCAGCGTCCTGGAGAGTATCGGACAAAAGTGGTAGGACGTTGGGCAAGCTGTTTTAGACGGTCCCTGGGCAACCTCGTTGTCCAGTGAGCTCCCGATAGCAGTTTTTGCCAGATGGATTTGGTAATAGCTGTATACCCTTAAGCAAAAAAAAAAAAAAAAATACAAAAACACTAACATCTTTCTTATAAATTGAAAAAGGCCTAGCTGAGCCGGAAAAATGGTGTTGAATTACCCCAGAATACCAACAATATTATAATCGAATAAAAAAAATATAAGCACCAAAATTACTTTTTAAATAGTTTCTACAAATGTATTAACAGAGCAGGTAGGCTAGTAGTAGTACGGTTTGACACAGTCCCAGGCCACGGTGTGGGCCCATAGTGATTATAGTGGATTCCGAACCACTTGGGAAACACAGTGAAGTCACACGATTAGTTCGGAGGTGACCAGGACAAGTCCTACCATGTTTCCCTACCGGCACTGTGCACACGACCAATTTATCTGCAGCTTTGAACCTGCTCTGGAGCAGCAGGTAGGCTAACAATGAGTTCACATATTTAAAACGAACCGGTCCGAGTTTACTCGAACATGCTTTCCAATTTATCGAAATTAGTAGATAGACAAAATGAGTAATTTCATAGCAAATAAGGTTAAATTTCCGATATCTCGGGGGGGGGGGGGGGGGTGTCCACCTGACGTCACTGGAGGAGAGGTAAATTCTAGATAGGTCAGACCAACACATTACCACACAGCAAGAATACTGGCAGGGCACGCAATGCATTTGAGCGTGAATTTTCTATCATTTAAAAAAAAAAAAAAACATTTTTTTGTACAAAACAAAACACTTTTCGGGAAAGGAACCTGTCCGGTTTCGTTACTCAATTTAACACCTAAAACATACCTGAAAGTAGAAATCATCGATATAAAGGTAGAAAAATTATTTTTTAGTCATTTTTCATTAAAATTTAGTTATTTAGACAGACAGAGCGACAGACATAGCGACCGACGAACGTTTAACCACTTTTTTAGGGACCTCAAAACGTGTAAATCCTTTGAAATCTCGGAATCGACGCTCGAAGAAGAACCCCGTAGGCGTCAAATTTTTTTTATATATAATAAATTAAATATTATATATAATAAATTTTTTATATATAATAAATTAAATATTATATATAATAAATTTATTATATATAATATTATTATTATTAAAATTGAAAAAATATACTGTATATCAACCTTTAAAATATAGCCTTATAAATAAGGGATTTTTTTGTTCAATATATAGCCTTAACAGGTTAATGTTGTAACTACCTAAGCATAACCCAACTTCTTACATGTTGACTAATAATTTGTTTTAATTTGATTCCCTGTTTTTTTTTTTTTTCAGGTAAGTTTTACATTATTTCCTCCAATGATACGACGATCTTGGTGGGTATCAAAATAGGTCACTATACTTAAATTATTCTAAGAGGACATGCTACGTAGAAAATTGGCACCCCAAAATTCTTTGTTTTTATTTTTTATTAAAAATTAACAAAGCAGGTTGTTAAAGGTTTGGCTCATTAAATTGTAGAAGACAACTTCACGCATCCTATAATTGGTATCTTAGTTCTTTCATAAAAATTATTGGGGGCAAAATTTTCACGTAAAATATAATTTCTGAAAAAATTACAACACCGGAAATTAAAAATACCTTATAATGTATGATGTATGAAGTAGTATTCTGCAACTTAAATGAGCCAAATCTTTAATAACTTAATGAAATAAAAAATATTATATCTTGGGGTGCCGATTTTCTATGCAGTAAATCTTCTTAACATTGCATGAAAATACTGTCATCAGTCATCATGTTTAAAAATGACAGGACTGCATTTGGAACATTGACGACAGGATGTAGCCACCCACACAAAACAAATGTTTTTATTTATTGCGTTGTATCGACCTTTGGTCAGGTTTGGAATGAATTGCATGTTGGATTCTATAGGTACCCCTAGAAAGGTTGGGTGAGTCTTATCACTGTCATCAAAGGCAGGTACCGCAATCGGAACTTTGACGTCGTCATAGGGCGAGACAGGATATGGTGCCACCCAGAGAAAATGCATTGTTTTAGATGTCGTTGTATGAGACACATGGTTGCATTGTGCGCTCATTTGAAATGACGCTGCACAGCTTGCAGTTTTATTGTTCTTTCTTCGAGTTGGGTTGAAGACCCGGTTGAATTTCCATTACAATGAACCGACATTTTTATATTCGACCTGATGCCATAATTTATGTCCTACTAATATCGGAATGATATTATGAGTCACCAAGGTTTAAATGCTGTTAGTAATGAGGAGGAAATGTTCACAAGCCTGTCAGCGATTGCAAAATTCATTGTTATCCATCTTAAAAATGGGGGGAGATTCGATACATTTTTCGACGCCCTCAATAAAAATGCTACTAACTTCCCTAAATTTCTTAGAGACCACCTCTAAGAGAGAGCTTTCTAAAATGTCACTGAGGCATCAGCACAATGACAGAATTCTACCGAATATTTACGATCTTATTAATGATTGTTTATTTATTTAAAAAAAACTGATTTTGACGATTTTACTTTATACTTTCTTGTCCATTACATGTTGATTACTTGACTGTATAATTTAGCAGAAATATATACAAAGTAAATATATTTATTCATTATTTATTGACAACTTCCAAGAACAATTAAAAATTTCCTCAAAGCTTACATGCTACTATTAACACCTAAAACTAACTCTATTTTTTTTGCTCAGGGTTTTACCTTCCTCGAAGGTTTCTTTGTTACTCTTTTACATGGCATTAACCTGTACTATAACTGTTGATAAGAAGCTCTTTATCTCAATGGAATATAATGGAATTCCCCTTCGCTAGTTACATTATCGTGTCTTACATTACTGCATTAAAGCGTTGCTCTCAGAAATGAGTACAACAGACCTTTATTTAGTCTCTTGTTTAAGGAAATTGCTTCGGATAACGACACCTAAATGCCGTTTGGTATTAACTTATTCTTAAGAGAACATGCTACGTAAAAACTTAGCACCCCAAAATTTGTTTTTTTATTGGCTTTTGATTTTTTAAATAATTATTAACGAAGCAAGTTATTAAAGATTTGGCTAATGTAGAAGACAGCGTACTTCATGCATAATAGAATAGGAGATATTAAATTTTTGGTAGGCCTACATCTTTCATAAAAACCAGAGGGGGCTAAAATTTCGCGTAATCTGGAATTTTTGAAAAAAACTACAAAACCGAAAAATAAAAATACCCGCTTATATGATGCAAGAAGTAATCTTCTACGACTTAAATGAGCCAATTTTTTAATAACTTGCTGAGTTAACGAAATAGAAAATGAAAAGTATTTAATTTTCGGGAGCCAATTTTCTACGTATACAAAACAATTTTTAGTAGCACGTTCCAGGCAAAATCGTATCTTGTTTACAGTTTTAATCCCATTTTAAAATTAAAAATAATCGCCATACTAGGCCTACAGGCTACAGCAGCCCTATTATGGCGATTTGGGATTATTATAATACCGGGGTTTATTTTTTAATACCGCATTAGTAAGGTGTCACGTGGTGGTGTTATAATATGCTGGAAATGCAAGTTAAAATTATTTGAATTCAAGAGAATTGTTGTAATCTAAAGGAGAAAATATAGGAAAAATATGGCCAAGGAATAATTTATCAATTTGAATTTCCCGCGTATTTTGCACTAATTTGTTTAAAACAATTGAATAAACCCCGGTATTATGTTAATCCCAAATCGCCATAATAGGGCTGCAAAGGGCCTACTATTTCGTTTAGTATTAAATTACTCCTGGGGTTATAGATGTAAACAAACCAATTTTGAATAGCACTCTCCATTGTATAGTAAAATTATACTGTTTACATTTTTAATACATGGTTGAATTGAATTGAAAACGACATTATTGAATAAAAACAAAACAAAAGGCGAACAATAAGACTATAAAGTCTTCTTTTCATGCTAACCTTAAAAACAAACATATTATATTAATAAATAAATAAATAAGGACTTTTTTGTTCTATTACAAAGCCAACCTAGCGGAGTTAGGACTATAAAGCCCTCTCTTACACTCAACTAGGAAGGCCCGGGACCGCCTGCTTTTCATGTCCTCCGAAGCATGGCCAGAAAATGTAGCAAGTGTAGGACTCGAACCAACAACCTTTCGGGTGAAAGTCAGAGTCCGTACCACTACTCTATATGTCCTGATAATATTAATATATAATATAAAATTAAATAGAGAGGAAACAAGAGAAGAAGAGGGGGGGGGGAAGGGGATCCATTGTCGTCACCATTATAAGACCGGAGAGAGTCTCAAGTGTTATAGATATATTGTTTAATAATTGTCTTAAAGCTACTGAGTGGACTAGCTGCCCTAACCTTATTATATTAACCCCGGTATTTAAATAGCCACAATCGGGCGGCAGGTGGTTTTCAGCTATATTGTACAATATTGCAGACAAGAGTTGAGGAGAAGAAAATCAATAAATAATAATAATAATTATAAAATCAATATTCTGAAAATTGTATTCCATAGTTATTTTGTTAAAAAGTTGCTGACTTTCCTATATATTTAAGTGGCATATCCCTGTTGCCGCATCTGTGATAAAATAATCGCCAATACATTGAAATTCTATTTCTATACTCTTGGCGAGATAGAAAATAGGTTAAAACTGTCTGGATATGATCGGAGAACGATGTATTAACTGTCTTGACGAGTGATTTTATGATAGAATGCATGCATCAACAACTCTACAATCCAGAAAGATTTATATGATTATTGCGCAGGATGATTTTGATCCTAATACTTGATACAACAGTAAGTGAATATAAGGGCCAAGGGGTATTCACTATGTACCCGTAGGTTAGTAAAGTGGGAATGTTATTAGGGAAGCAGGTTTCCTTATGGCATTTTTTCTGCGTAGAAAAACTGGAGTTCTTTTTTTTCACTTTCCCTCAGTTTCCTATTTTCCCTTGGGGTAAACCCAACACAGTGAATACCCCTATAGAATAGAGGAGAAAAGTGAGGTGGTAGTGCGGAAAAGGGAAAGAAAATATATATAATACTGTATGGAAGGTGAGAACCGGCTTATATCTTTCATTTTGCTGACAGCAGGAGAAGGCACAATAAGATTGTGTTGTTTAGGGGGCGGTGAATTTGATTGATAGCGTGTGGGTTGTTTTCCGCAGTTTTGGCCTGTTAATCCGTGGCCGGGAGCCAGCAGGACGGGGCTTATCTTTTTGGCGCCAAGAATGAGTCTCTGTTTACAGACACTTACACAAATTATCAAATCAGCCGGTTCAGCAAAGGTCACTCAATACTTTCTTGTCACAAATAGAGACCTTTAAGAGGACATGCTACGTAGAAAATTAACACCCCAAATTTTTTTGTTTTATTTACTTTTTATTTTTTATTTAATTACAAAAGCAAGTTATTAAAGATTTGGCCCATCTGTGTTGTAGAAGATTAGGCTACTTCATGCATCATATAGTAGGAAATATTAAATTTTTGGGGCCTTTGTTCTTTCATAAAAACCATTGGTGACTAAAATTTGGCGTAAAATATAATTATTTTGAAAAACTACAAAATCGAAAAGTAAAAATACTATAAATAAATATATGATGCACGAAGTAGTCTTCTACAACTTAAGTGAGGCAATTTTTTAATAACTTGCTGGGTTAATTAGACAAAAAATGATTTTCTACGTAGTATATCCTCTTAAGTGGTGGGAATTTTACCAGTTAATTAGTTAACGGTATATTCGAAACTGGAGCGATAAAGTGTTAAGGTTGTAAGAGCAAAGCGGACACCCCACTACACGGCTTTTGCACTAGTTATGCATGTAAAGCAGGCGGTCCCGGACCTTCTTTGGTGAGAGTGACGGTGTAGAAAGCTTTCTCTAAGGAATTTAGGGAAGTTAGTAGCATTTCTCGCCGAAAATTCGAGGATATAGAAAATTGGATTCAAACCTACGCCTAACCGGGGTGTCGTCTAGCAATACGAATCATGTCAATATAAGCATATAATTAGAGAAATGTATCAAATGTTCTTGTCGGGGCTTGTGGTCCAGCTGTTAAGACGACGCCGGTTGGGTTCGAATCCCAACAACCCAGTTTTTCTATATCCTATAATTTTCGATTATAACGAGGAAGTTACCTCTTCAATCAATGTTAATTTAATGTCTGTGTAATATGTTATACCGAATAATACTGCAGTATAACGTATATAAAGCATTTCTAGCCGCTCTCAGTCATTTTCTCAGCCTCGCTCAGTTAAAAGTTTAACAGGAATGAAAGGAAAAAAAATCGCGTCATTTAAAAAAACTAGTTCATTAAATGTACCGTTTTCCTTTGAAGTGCGCTCAGTTAAAAACTAACGAAGCGATGCTGAAATTTGCAACCTTTTTTAGTAAATGGAGCATTTTGCTGCAGACAAAGGATATGCAAATATTATAATAGCTGAAAAATATGGCAAATAGAGTGCTTCTCTCCTTATAGTCGCTGAATAAATGTATTTTTATCAACCTTTTTTGATAGTGCAATTGTTATTCCATAGCTACTGTGCGGGTACGTTCGAAAAAGCATTTGGTCCGGGGCGGGAGTATAGAGCAGAATTTAAAGCAGAGATTTCAAAATATTTTATATACCCAAATAACGACTAATATTTTTACGCAATTAAATAATTCCTCGTTCTATAGCCGCAAATTTGGGGAAGCTGGGCTTAGCGGGAGAGGCAATATGTCGGTTCTGCTGGGAAGAAGAAGAAACTGGCTGGCATATTTAAACTCGTTGTCCAGTCATATGGCGTCTTCACTGGCGACATCATGGAATAATGTCCCATCTCTCCTAAATAGAACTCTTCTTTTAATGCCAATTCTATCGAAAATTCGGACCTTGGAGACTGCTGCCCCGAAAAAGGAAGTCGTGCCACTGCCCCAGGTTTTTCCTCCAGGATGTCCTTTTTCAGTCGAGAGCCTTCTGTCCTTCTATATTCCCATGGATTATTATTAGAACACTAAAGGTATTCAAAGTAGCTGAGCTTCTGAGTAGAACCTAATGGTCTCAGAGGGGAAGACGCGAAATTCCTAATCTGTACCTCCTCGCGGTGAAGATGGACTGAACATATAAGGGACCGAGTTTGAGTCAGGATAAGCGTAAAGCACAGTCTTTTCTATCCTGGGGTTGGGAAACTGGCCCCGAAGTTGGAGGAACTCAACGAAGAGTCAACCGCACAAGGATGCAGAAGGCAACAGGAAACCACTGCATTACAATTCCCTAGTATATTCATCATAAACTGCAGAGGAATGGAAGAAAGTCCCGGAAAGCAGATTTGCTAAGAAGGTTATTCCGGGTCCTAGTAAAAAGCTCACCGATCAGCTTCTCTCTTTAAGTAGAGAGCAAGCTAGAAGGGTGGTTGGCACGCTTACGGGCCACGGCCACTTCAACAAACACATGCATAGGGTTGGCGTGAAAAACGACAGTAGATGCAGACTGTGTGAAGTTGAAGAAGAAACAGCTGAACACATTCTCTTTGAATGTGAAGCGCTGGGACAAACTCGATACCAAACTCTTGGCCACCCTAGGTCTGAAGAGGAAACCATCCGATCTAATCCCATCACAAAAACACTAGAATTTATCAAAAAGACTGGTGTTATAAGATGGGCGTAGACGGCAAACGTGGAAGCAAAAGACCTTCTAGGTCGACGCTTATAGGAACTCAAACGAGTAGGCCCCACGAAGGAAAAAAAAAAAAAAAAAAAAAAATATTCATCATGACTAACATTGTCATGATGATCGCCAATCTTCAATGGAAGAGGCATTTGAAGAAGAAGAAAGGTATTAGGTGGACTTTGACGCTGCGGAAAATTTTCTTTGTAAATCGATTCTCGAACCCCGACGTTGCGGATCATGGTTCAGGTCTCTGCCAACTGCACTAGGCTGGCTCCCATAACCAATAACCCTGTATTATTAATGATGTGCCTGGTGACGCCCATGATTTACGATAGGCTCTCGCCACTTGTTAATACCCTGTTGACGATCATCGGCCCGATGAACATATCTATTTAATTCACTGTTGGCGATGACATGACAGCCATATGGCCGCCCGACCGTTGCCAGAAGCCATAAAATAGACAAGCAATGCTGATTATTCACATTACCCGCCCAGGATATTCACCTACTTTCCCCCCAATTTGCCCATTCATTCGAAATAGAATGAAATAAAAAGTATATAAAATTTGGAAGAGCGTTGACATTTTGTGGCATTACAAAATTGGCAAAGTTGCTGAAGATTGTTTTTGCCAAAAAACTGTTAATGGTGTCTGATTTTATGGTTTGTGGACGGTTCTGCTTCGATTTTGCTCCAAATCATCAGAAAGTCATGTTGTGGGTAAATAATATGGACCTTAAGAGTGTACAGCCCGTAGGAAATTGGCACCCCGAAATGTAATACGTTTATTTATTTAATTAACCAAGCAAGTTATTAAAGATTTGTAGTTTTTTTTATAAAATCGATTATACGTGATCAGTTATTGTTTATAAATATATATATTGTATCATGTTTATGAAAAAACTACAATTTCGAAAATTAAAAATATCTTGTTATGTGATGCATGAAGTAGTCATCTACAACTTTAATGATCCAAATCTTTAATAACATGCTTAGTTAATTAAATAAAAAATAAAAAGTATTAAATTTCGGGCTACCAATTTCCTACGGGCTGTACACTCTTAAGTTGAATTCGCTGTAGTACCCATACCTGACTGGTATCCGAACATGGCTAAGTCACGCTTTCACCTGTTACATTGTGTCAATGGTAAGCTTGTCTCAGCTTGCCCATAATCGCTTGTAGCCGGTGTAGGTTGACATCGAGAACGTATATATCAATTTGCCAATGGCCAAAAATTCATATGGAAACAAAACAAATAATGCCGGAAGACATGGGATCCTTGGCATTGGACAAATTACCAATGGGCCAATGCAATTAAATAATATCTATAAAAAGTCCTTCATAAAATTACAAAGGCTACGTGTTATGTATTGAAATGTACAGCAGTATTTCTGCTAATTTATTGGCTAATTTTAACGGCTCTACAAACGATATTTCCGGTGGAAATCGACCGGAGACGATAAGGGTTTGGAGAGTTTCAGGGTGGCTTGCCACAGTTTTCTCATGTAACGGGATGAATGAGGAGCGAATGTTGAGTGAATGCGGGAAGGATGTTACGTCCATACGTAATCTTTTTATTTTTTTATGAATTTCTGCTTACGCAATGTTTAATTTCGTTTTGGTTAAATTATTTGGAAGTAAGGTCAATTAATTTTATAAGATTATTTTGTCCAAAGGGTTAGTTGTAAGAGCTCGCCTGAAAAATGTAAAAAATGTCAATTTTCTTTCTTTCTTTCTTTGTACAATAAATGAGTAGTGGAGATACTCAGATTTGCTCTTTTAACATAGGCGCTGTGAACTGTATTTTTTGTCGTCATCTTCATTAACTTCATTTGTTTTGTTGGCTACTAAAATGCAAATGTTCGCACGGGGTCACTAGCAGTTTATTAGAGCTCCGACAGCCGTTTAATCTATCAAAATCTTCAAATTCCATTAACTTACCTATAAAAAAAAAAACCATTTCCCCGCCAGAAGACAGCTTCAAGGTCCTCCCTCTGTGTAGCTTTTAAATCTTATCGTGTAATCGAAAGCAAAACATTGCTTTCAGCGTCAAACGATAAAAGAAGCAGTAGAAACTTTACGATGCAGCTTGCGTCTCGGGGATAAAATTCGGGGGGAAAGTCGAAATACTGTTGGATTACGGATTTGAAATTAAGGGCCCACCAGTCCGCCGCCTGCGTGTCTCCCCGTGGCCTGGATGTGGTTTAGGTCGTGGTTTTTTTTCATTCCCCCTTGACATTTTTATTACTTACTACCCTTACCTCATTTTCATTTATCTCACATGCCGATGGTTGAAAATATAGTTGATGATTGTCGTAAAAGGGAATTCATAGTTTTTGGTTTCCAATTTATACGTAGTATAGGGAATGCTTTGTGATGGACGAATTTTTTTCGATTCCGAGATTTCAACGGATTTACACGTTTTGAGGTACCAGGAACCAAAAAAACTGGTTTTTACGAAACGTCTGTCTGTATGTCTGTCTGTTCATCGATTTCCGGGCAAACTACTCGGCCGATTTTGATTAAATTTTACATATTGGTTTACAAAAATCATACCTCGAGATTTTTTTTTATTTTGGGCTAACTCAATTTGGGGGGGTTTTATTTTCAAAACACTCCAAAAAAAGTCTAACAAAATTATTTCTCAAAAACGGCTCCAACGATTTCTTTTTAATTCACATATATTGTAGTCGTTATTAATGTTAACAAAATGCGGGGGGTCACTTGCCACTTGATAGTTTGCTTCTGGGGTAAAAAAATAAAAATAACTCTAATTTCATGAAAAATGACTAAAAAATAATTTTTCTGCGGAACCTTTCTATCGATTATTTCTACTTTCAGGTATGTTTTAGGTGTTCAATAGGGTAACAAAAACGGACAGGTTGCATTCCCAAAAAAATATTTTTTTCTGACAAATTATGGAAAACTCACGCTCCAATAAATTACGTGCCGTGTCACTACTGTTACAATGTTTTGGTCTGCTCGTTCAAAATATGCAATTAAGTTTTAAGGGGTTTTTAATATATATTGAGGTGGACCCCCCCCCCCCTCGAGGGATCTGAAATTTATGAAATTTAACCATAGGGAAATTATTTCCTATGAAATTAATTCCAAATTACTCACGTCTGTGTCTACAAATTTATAAATTGCAAATAATGTTCGAGTAAACTCGGGCCGGTTCTTTTAGGTCCTACTGGACTTCCCAAAATACTCACGTTTTTATCAAAATAATATTGCACAGGAAATGTCAGGACATGCAGAGTAGTGGTACAGACTCTCTTTCACCCGAAAGGTTGTTTGTTCTAGTCCCACACTTAATACATTTTCTGGCCATGCGTCGTAGGGCATGTTAAGCAGGTGGTCCCGGGCCTTCCTAGTTGAGTGTAAGAGAGGGCTGGCTATACAGCCCTAACTAACTAGGTTGGATTAGTAATAGAATAAAAAGTCAAAATTTATTTATTTATAATTATTTAGATGTTGATCGTAGAGTTGGCAATTAGGTCACATCTTGTAGAAGAAATGGCTTTACAGGATGTTTCATGTAATTTAAAAATTTAAAATTTTCCTCTATCAGGCTAAACGTACCAAATCGCTTGAAATGTGGACAATGGCATCTGGTAAGTCTATACCCTGAGCAAAATAAGCGCTGTTTATTCTCAGATATTGTCGATTATCCCACGTAACCAATTGGAAAACCCACAATTTCCCGGGAAGATCCTTTTCTGTAGATTAATAATTGTGTACAGATGGTGGTAATACTTTATAGAAGTCAACACCATTTGGCCATTCATCATTTGTGTATTGAGTCAGAGTGGTTTACGATTGCTTCGAGTTTGTCAAAAAATAAGAATTATCGCTGTGCAATTTAGTGAATTTACTATTTGTGACATTTTGTAAGTGCACTGGAGCTGTGGAAGATTGATGACTTTTAACTTCACTTCCGGTTATATCGATATGCCTTTTCAGTTTTCCTGAAATCGGAATTTTATTTTTTGAAGGGACGTTTTAGTAAAGAGCTGCAAAACCGTGTCGTAACAACCCAATATAGGAGTCGTTGCCTGAGGATTGGTAGAGGACCCTTTTTCTCTTGCTATGGAGTAATAATGCTCTGAATGATTATTTATGAAACTAGGCCTACTTATAAGAAAGAAAGAAAATTACCTATATTTTTTTATTTTCCATACGGGCCCACTCTTACAATTAGCCCACTTAACTGTATAGTGGCCAGCCTACAAGTAGTGTAATTAATAGGAGTTGGCCTATAACCATCTTACATTCGTCAGAATCATATTAGTTTGGGACCACCTGCTTTACACACCTTCTAGGTCTATCCCTGAGGACTGGTGGAGGACGCTCTCTCTTGACCAGCGCTCTAGTCAGGATACGCAGAGTAGTGGTAGGGACTCCGACTTCTACCCGTTAGGTTGTTGGTTCGAGTCCCACACTTCCTACATTTATAGCCATGCTTCGAAGGGCTTGTAAAGCATGTGGTCCTGGGCCTTTCTAGTTGAGTGTATGGGAGGGCTTTATAGCCCTTACTCCGCTAGGTTGACTTAGTAATAGAACAAGAAGAAGTCAGTAGCCAGTAAGCTATTAGTATTATTATTATTATTATTAGTCAGTTAAAATGACCAAAATACCTTTCGACTACAGTGGGGAACCTGATATTTGGGGCCAATAAAACACTTAAAAAATATATATCAGAGTAGATAGAACGCCATTTTCAATGTCTTCCCCAGTGCCAGTATTCCAAATTTATGAAATAGTACGCCACCGTGGGTTAAATCTATATTGGGCTGTGAGGTGAAGAAAGACAGACGAAAATTGCCCCTTTCACGCATATTTAAGCAAAACCGAGTGGAAATGTGTGTGGCAACAATGTCACTTGAGCAAATGAGTTGTTTGGAGCGGCCCACGCGCCGCCATGTCACAGCCCACTCCACTTACCGTCTCCTGACAGCTCCTAACAGTCCATTTCGTCACCCAGTCTCATGCTCAGCCGAGTACAAAACGTAAAGCTTGTACAATGGCGGAAACTGTCGCGGGTAATGTATGGTGTTTGCGGAGATGTAGGTAGGGGACTCCCACGCTTCCAGAGGTTGGCAGCACTGTGAAGTGTGAAGGCGGGGTGGGTGGAAGCCAAGCCCTCAGAGCGGTGAGCCGGTGCAGCCAGAAGAAGTGAGGAATAGCCCGAGGGGAACATAGACAGTACTTCTATGGTATACTTTTCTTCTTCTTCCTCTTCACTCTTAGTGCCGCGTGCGCAGCGTGAAGGTGACCCATTTCTTGTACTCGGCCCTGTCGGACGCCTTGACGTCTTGAGCTCGACCATTGTTTTTCCTCTTGCTCCGGCGAGTGGTTCAATTCTTTCCTCGAGGGTTGTCCTCTGATTCTTCAAACATGTTTCCTCATCCATCCTTTGGACGTGGCCAAACCATTGCAGCTGCTGGTTCTTTGATACTCGCCAAGATAGATATTAGTAGTATGAGTAGTTCCATTGTAGAGAATTGTCCTAGGGTTCAATATTCGGTTGCCTCGACTTTCCTTATCCCAAGGAACTGATCTGTTCAATATGGACGATTACTTAGTCTAACCTGAAGGCTAGTATAGGATCCTATTCATTGACCACTGTTATTTTATTATGAGACGCGGTTTTTCCCCTACTCTTAAGATCAGGCCTGTAACCAGGGGGTGGCTGGGGGCTGCAGCCCTCCCCTTCCCCCCACAAAACTTCTTGGCTTTGTACTAGATAGTATTGGACTTCTGCTATAGAATCACAGCTCCCGCCCCCAAATCCTGGTTATGGGCCTGCGTAAGGTATTGGGACCCAAGTCCGAAGGAAAATTGTTCCTTCTATGCCGAGTGTTAAAACTCGACCTTCGATATTTGCTACGAAGACGTGGAACGAAATATTAAATTTTTATGTACAAGTGTTCAACAAATAACATCCTCCTAGTATGTATTCGGCATAGCTGCCTTTTATAAGCCCTTCAGCTTTTGATTTTATCAGGAATTGAGATAGATTGATTTGGCATCCCACTATGTCTCCCATTGGTGCTTGGATCTAGCCCAACGATTCGGAAATGCTGTAGCCGATGTTACTAGCATTTACAATGGAAAGTTTTTCGAAAGTTTCACTGATCGGAAACCGCCATAAAACTGCAGCAATGCCAGAGAGACAGAGTCTCGCCGTGCAATAGAATAGATCCGTAAAACTGATTTGGCAGCGCTGAATGCAAACCGGATGAGCAGAGACTGAAAAACTGGTAGAGCGCTCCAGTTACGTCAAGTCGTAAATCCGAGTGCTGCTCCCTCTATGTTCATTCAATTCTGTGCGGGTTAGCCGCTGTATAGGGGACCAAATTGTGTGTAAACTGTAAAGGCGGGGATTCCACCGACCTGCAAGTGCAAAATACAAATACGGTGACGTGGTAGCAGACATTCAAGACTTAGGCGGGGTTTCCACCGACCTCGCATTGCAGAATGCAAATGACATTGACGGAAATTTGAATTTTACTTTGTTTAGAAATCTATTAAAATGTTTATACTTAACATATACCATGACGCCATTTTTTAATTTTAGTTTGTTTGTTTGTGATTTTACTCTATGATCATTGATCAATTTTAACTATGGCATAGAGGAAAAAAAAAATTTCCGTCAATGTCATTTGCATTCTGCAATGCGAGGTCGGTGGAAACCCCGCCTATGTCTTGAATGTCTGCTACCACGTCAACGTATTTGTATTTCGCACTTGCAGGTCGGTGGGATCCCCTCCAAAATAGAAATCAGAATATTTCATCGTTTTTGTGACGGCATTTGAGTTAAGGCGCGGTTTCCACCGACCTGCAAGTGCAAAATACACACGCGGTGACGTGGTAGCAGATATCATTAATAAAGGCGGGGTTTCCACGGACCTCTCATTGCAGAATGCAAATGTCATTGATGGAAATGTTTGATTTACTCTATGCCATAGTTAAAATTGATCAACGATCATATAGTAAAATCACAAACAAACAAACTAAAATTAAAAAATGGCGTCATGGGATATGTTAAGTACAAACATTTTAATAGATTACTATGAAAGGACAAATTTAAATTTCCGTCAATGCCATTTGCATTTTGCAATGAGAGGTCGATGGAAACCCCGCCTTTATTAAAGATATCTGCTTACACGTCACCGTATGTGTATTTTGCACTTGCAGGTCGGTGGAAACCGCGCCTAAGCATTTTAATGGAATCATTTATAGTTCCAACATTCCCCGGCTCTTTTTGATGTGCCCTCGGCCTACCTGACAAAAAATTGAAAATTCTGCGAGTAGCCTAATATTGAAGAAATTGTTAAAGAAAATATTTAACAGTTTTACGTTTCTGATTAAATGAAAATATACCTTGTCAATTTTCATAATAAGTTAATTTGTAAATTATCTTCAGGTCCTAGACCATCTGTTGGATGTTCCATTATGTATAGAACCTCTGTTACTACTTTCTGTTCCTAAAGAATATGCTCCAAATATATGTTGGGTTTTACTTTTTTTTTATTGATCCGACTTGATTAACTAAGAAATTAGAAACCCTTTCGCCCTGACCTTCGCTTTCAATGTTACTACACATGTTACTCACAAGACTGTGATAACAATTTTATCATATTTATTTAAGCCTCCTTAAAACTATTGCCTGGTGTGTACAAATAATATTGAACTTGTGATATGTTTTATATTTGAACTAGAATGTTAAAATCAAAACTGTTAAGTCAATTTCTTTTTAATACTCTTAGGCTGCTAAGCGAAAAAGGCAAAATCAGAGATTTGCTCCTTTTCATGAGAAGATACTGCTGTATCGTTCCCTTTTGCTGTGACTGCTGACTACTGTTGATTTTGTCCGCTAGAATGCGCAGTTTGCACAAGGCCGTTTTTAGGGCGTCGTGCTCTTCCTGATGTGTTGCTGACGGCGTGTGTTTGAACAGGTCTTCTACGTGTGTAATGAGCTGAGGTACTCTTTGGAAAGGACTCGCAAGGAGTTCGAAAATAGATCTTTTGTCTTTTGAAATTTGCCTTATCTGAAAATTTTGTTAATGAGTGGAATTCTTCAAAAGAAATAAGAAGTACTTCTCTAATTTTGAGAAAATTCTTCAGGAGAATAACGATAGCTAGGAGTAAAATTTGTACTAGTGTAATCTAGGTTATCTTCTTCTTCTTCTTCTTGGTGAGGCCTTTGGCCTGCTCGACGACACTCCTCCAGTCATCTCGGTTTTGTACAATGCTCCACCATCTACGGACTCCCAACTCACGAAGATCAATTTCCAGCTCATCCTTCCTTCCTTACGACGACCTTTTTCTTGTTTCTCGATATTTTATACTTGAAAAATACTATTTCCACTGATTATTTTCTGTGTGTATAAAGGTTTTTACTTCAGGAATCTCATAATCATTAAAAAAGAAAGGTTAATCACACTAACAATTTATTGAATGTATCCGATTTACCTCTTCAGTCACCTCTGTAGGTTAGTACTCGTGTTGAGTTCTGACACGCCTCCATGGCGTGTTGAGACTCCCACATGTACTTCCACGCTACCACCATGTCATCGAAGTCGATACGTACCTTCGAAGTTCTGAATGTGCCATGAATAGCAATAGCTGGTCTAAGGTAATTTTGGGCAGACTTCTGGTTAATATAGTGTAGGGCGGAAGCAAAACTGAGTCAGATGTAACAGCAAAGGAGTCGTATGAAGAACCAGTAGAAACCGGGCTGATGGGCCGTGGCAAACTTCCAAACGTTTCGTCAACATCTGCGGTCGACATCTTCCGTGGAACTGCGTAGACTTCTAAGATTGTATCTCGGAGACTCAGCAGCGACTGTGGGGGCAGGGGCTTGTGCTCTGAAATTTATACTAAGCTGCGGGGTGGTGGGGGGTGGAGGCGGAGTCCTGATTGGCTCCCTACTACCTCAACCTGATTTCCGGATGATGACGCCAGTTTCTTTGCTGAAGTCTTCTTTAAGGCTGGATACCAAATTCTATTGACCTTTAATCCTTCTTCTTTCCATTCTTTCAATAGGAGCCAATCAGGAGCGAGGAAGACTCCGCCTCCACCCCCACCACCCCGCAGCTTAGTATAAATTTCAGAGCCCCTGCCCCCACAGTCGCTGCTGAGCCTCCGAGATACAATCTTAGATGTCTACGCAGTTCCACTGAAGATGTCGACCGCAGATGTTGACGAAACGTTTGGAAGTTAGCTTTCATTTCGACCACGGCCCATCTGCCCGGATTCTACTGGTTCTTCATGAGTCAGATGTACCTTTTGTTTATTAATACCTACTGTTTGTACTAACGTACCTGTGAAGTGAATTCCAAAAAAGTTTTATCCGTCTTAGCAATTTTTAGAGCAAATGGGTAATTGCTGATAAAGCCAGTGTAAGCAGTTTCAGCAAGAGGGTTGGAAATAGTGCTACTGATGGCATCTCCAACTTGTTCTTGTTCGTCCCAAGTGCTTACGGACACCTCAAGGACGACCCTGAAGAGCTTGTGTACCTGAAGGATCTCGGGTATCATATAGAATACCTGCTCGATTTCTTGCATGGTCAAAATTGAAGGTTTGATGTCTAGCAGTGGTCTCTTGTAATCCTTTGAAGAAAAAAAAGGTTAGTTTCATGATCAAAACAGTTAACAGTTGGTAACAGTAGAATATTACACTGAGAAGAAAGATCGCCGGAGAAATGAGAAGTATGAGGCTTTCAAACGAGGAGAGGACAGGACTGTGTGGAAATGCTGCTGTCGTGCAGCTGACCCTCCATGAATTTAAGGTGCAGTAGAAGTAAAAGTAAGTAAGTTATTGACTTCAATGGCCTGGTGGTAATGTGCCTGCACTTGTGCGAGTCTTTACACGCCATGCGATCGGAGACGTGTCGTCGTTACTGAACACGGGTAATAATCTAAAGAAGCGACTTAAGAGGTCAATCGGATACATTCATTGAATTATTTGCATGCGATTAACCTTTTTAATAAAAAAAATATAAAAAATTAAAAGAAAGTAAACAGGAGCAAATATTGGTAATTTCATTTCTCATTTAAAGGTTAAACAAAAAATAATTTAATGAGTATGGTAGAAATGATTTTGAAGCATTTTCTCATATTTCATTAATGATATTTTTTTTTTCATAGAGAAAACTTTTGGCATTGTCTTTGATGTCGTCTTGTGCCACCTAGGCACCTAAAATACTATACATATATCAAGAATTATCTATCACTACTGGCAGCCGAAATTAAAAATTTGGCTATCGATTTACGGTTATACCTGCAGTAGCGTTTATAATACACTAAACATTTTTTGGAGGGGGCCAGATCGCCTACAGCTATCAATTTCTGGCCGGAGGCAGAGACCCGAGGTGGCGTATTGACCCACACATCTATTCAGATCTGACAAATTATGCATTACAACATGTAACAGTTACAGTTACTACTCACATACTTAAGTTAATTTCGTCTTAAATTTTGTAATTTGCAATTAACATTCAACACATGAAGGCATTGCATTGATAACAGAATGTGTACGATAGCCTTTTGTAAAATAAAAATTTATTATGCTATAGAATGAAAATACCTAGTTACCTGCAATAACCGCTGCAGAGTTGCAACATAGAGATTTTCATGACTCAGCAATGCATTAAATATGAGTCTCCTCTTGTCTTTTGCCTTCTTCCCACTTCCAGATGATTTTTTAGAAGTTAAGGCGGGTAGTCTGAGTGGCGGCATCAGTTGTGCGATTCTAGCATTTAAATAGTTATCTTCCACCTGTAAAAATTGTGAGTTAAGTGGGTCCGTGGACCACTGAAATATTTTATGATTTTCCGTGGACCACCATAGCTGTGACAGGAAAATGGTCAATGGCTAAGTACTAGGACCAAGGACCAAGTTCAAGTAGTTTGTGCCTATAATTACGTGCTAATATTTGATTAAATGTTTAGGACTGGTATCGAGGGGATTTTATAGTGCCAAGACTTGCTGTATTTTTTTTCAAATTTCCAATAACTCAGCTGTATTATTTTCTTATTTCTTGCATTGGCTCATGGACCACCTGATATACTTGTGTGAGTTTGAGTATTTATTAATTAAAGACATGCTATGGTTTTTGTTGTTGTTTCAGCATTTCTGCTTTAAGCAACCCTGTCAGCCTGGCGGGGGGAGTGAGTATGTTTGTTAACTTGAGGCACCCTATGGGCAGACTTCTTCACCTCGGGGGGAAAGGGGAGTTGACTGACAGGGTGGACCTCCTGATTATAGTGGATTCCGAGCCACTTGGGAAACATGGTAAAGTCACATGATTAAATCGGAGGTGACCAGGACTCGACACGCACGTTAACTGACTGGTATAGTCTCAGCGCGTAATCATGTCCCACCATGTTCCCCTGCCAACGCTGTGCACACTACCAAGTTAGCCGCAGTTTGAAACATGTTCTGCTGAATCTGAATTCTGAATCAACATGGTAAGGCCGTTGAACACATAATGCAATCACTAAATACCAGAAGGGCCAAACTAAGTGAACCCTGTAAAAGGGAGTTGCATCGTGGCCCTTATCATTATTAGAAAAACATTACAAAGAAATTGTTATAAATAAATCGGGGAGTGGTCGAATTGTATATCTGACATCTGTGGACCACCGGTTGGGAACCCCTGAGCTAAAATATGCTTACCATTGACAATATAACACGTGTTAAAGCTTGTCTTAATTATATTTATAGGAAAGAATTATGTATTAGACTACTAGACAGCAGGTTTATTTTTTATTTCATCAAAATTGATGAATATTGAATGGGCTTTGTTCTGAAAGCTATAACCATAGAATAAAATTTATTGTATTATATTAATATTTATTATTTGGCTGTAACAGCGTATTTCGGTTGTATTTTCAACTTCATTTCCACAGTGAAAAATTTATTTTTATCAGTATTTATTATGCAAATCTTTTACTTACCGTTGCCGAAAATTCGTATGTAATTTGTCTCTTGGTCGGCATTTCGTCATGGCGCACAATAAATCCACAACTGATGAGGACTGTTATTTATTTAATTACATTACTTGATATGGCCGCTTGTGAGGGCAAAGAGTAAACTGTAGAGGCTTATAGATACTATTGTAATCACGTTCAATAGTTTATCATGTGATTCAATGAAATACAATATATATTTTAATCTTAAAAGAAACGGGCCGAGCGAATCCAATACTGTAGCTTACCTATTAATCAATTAGTGTAGATATTTTATTAGATATTTTCGGGCTCTATGGGCATATACGCTCATCGCCGTCAATGATGTACAGTCGGAAATTTATTTATTTTATCTTAAATTTATTTCCCAAATTTCTGGTCAATACACAATTATTATGATTATTATTGATACCATAATAGTTCCATGGAAAAATAATTGGTCCGTGACTAAAAAAATATCAGCAGCTGCACTTATTTGGGGTTAATATAAGGTGCTGAGGGGCTTTACCCCCATCTAGCTACCCTGTTGCAAGATATGTCATTGCGATAAAATCCACAGGCCTGTATACAATAGGACTAGTGTAGTTTGCCCTCAACCCATCTTATCTAGCTTTGGTGGTCATTGATAAAATCTAAAAACTCGAATAATGTTAATATTAAAATCAACACGCCGCTCACTTCATTAGTTTTAGAATGCCCATTAATCGGAATTGGAGTAATTTCGAGTCAACATCATTTGCTATAGGTTTCCCGCTGAGCTTAATCACCCAAAGGGGGGGGGGATTGGCATCTAATTAGTGGCACAAAAAGGAATTTCCCCCATTGTTCTCGAGCGACGATATTGTTTAAAATCTCTCCCCCCCCCCGCACCGTCCCTCATTCCGACCCATCGACCCCAATTCAGTGTTCCTATTTCTTCCTTATTCTTATGATTTTCTTTCATTCTAGTAGTGCAATGGCTGAATGGTTTGCAATGGAATATTGAAATGGATTCGTGCGCGCCTCTAAACGTATTAGGTTAAGTCTGGCTCACATATTCGTACCTGTGATAGAAATACGTGCATTATCATGCAGCAAACTGCTTAGAAAGCTGTTTTGTACAAATTAAATAAAATCAATTAAATAAATAAATAAATTTAATAAATAAATAAATTTAATTTAATAAATAAATAAATTTAATTTAATAAATAAATAAATAAAATAAAATAAGTCTGTGTTAGCCGTCTATTCCACTTGTCAATATTCCGTCAATAATTGATGAGATTTTTTTTACCCTATGTCATTGTCCATTTTACTTCCGCATGTTAAAATTGATCAATGATTATAGAATAAAATCACGCTTTGCAAACAATAATAAACCAAAATTAAGCAATGGCGTCGTCTGGAGATGATTAATAATTGTAATTAATTTCTTGAGAACATACAAATTATTTCATCATTTAAATCATTAAATTTCTTGTAGATTATAAAATTAAAAGAAAGACGGTGGGCAAACTTACAAAATTGGAAAAAATTGAAAACAAAAATGGTCAATTATTGAAGACAAGTGGAATGAGGTGTAAAAATGTGAATGATATTTCCGTCAATGACATTATCAAAATTGAAGAAAAATTACCAAGTTTTTTTTTCTTTCTTATAAAAGGTTAAATGGCGTACAAACAATTTAATGAATGAATGTAGCGTCACTAAGTCACCTGATAGGTACTTGTGTCGAGTTACGACACGTCTCCGACCGCAAGGTGTGTAGAGACTCGCACAAGTACAAGCACGCTACCGCCTTGCCACCGTGGAATAGCCGCCTAAGAAATACGTACATCTTCATGCAGCAAAATGCTTAAAAACTGTTTTCTAATAGTCCAGATACTTGTCACATCTCTAGGATTGATATTTTTGGATATTTGATGCTAACACTTTTTTTTTTTTAAAGATTAATCGCATACAAACAATTTAATGAATGTATCAGATTGACCTTTTCAGTCGCCTCTGTAGGTTATTACCCGTGATGAGTACGACACGTCTCCGATTGCATGGCGTGTAGAGACTCGCACAAGTGCAAGCACGTTACCACCTGGCCATCGAAGTCGATTTGACTTATATAGGACTTCCCCCCCCCCCCTCTTCCCATCTTATTATGGTGCACGGCGTGGTAGGTTAAGGATGCCAGGTATAGAAATTAAATTAAAACATGTGTACCGACCATTTCATTGGTAGAGTTGATTCAAACCGCTGATGGTTATCTTCTTTGCTCTGCTAGACACCTCCGTCTATCATTCTGCTGATTATATCAAGTCTGAGCGCACAGTGTAATTTCAGTCTAAATTATACTATTTATTGCTTATATAATTTAAACGTTTAGCTTATGGATCATTTATACCATTGAACAATTTTATCTTTATTATTTATTGTTCTCCAGAGCTAATGTTTCGCTTTAGACGAATTTTTTGTGCGATTTCTATTTTATGTATCTGCAAAAATTTTATCTTAAAGATTTTTGCTTTTAGATGGTATCTATTCTATTGTTTTTTTAAAATACCTATGGGATTTTATTTTATGATTTTTATTATTACTACTCGTAGTTAACCTTTTACGTGCTATGGGAAATTATTAGTCTTCCTTTTTTCTTCTTTTTCTTTTTGACTTTGGCCTGCACCATAACACTCCTCCAGTCATCTTGGTTTTGTACGTCTTTACAATGACTGGTTGCAGGCGACGCGGCAAATGTCCTCTGAACTGAACAGAACTATGGTGTCTGGCAGATCGTAAAGGTGCTGCCGTAAGTCGTACTGGCCGAGCTTCTTTCTCTCTAACTACAGTTCTATATAGGTGAGATGAAATATTTTATCCGCCAAAAATATTTTTTGAATCCTGGGGCCACTTGCTACGTCTTTACAATGACTAGCAAATGTCACGAGTAATCAGGAAAAAAAATTGTAGGGAAGAGAATGTCCCAATTCTACTGTATACAACTCTATCTCTAACATTGTAGAAGTCAGGGAACCTCTATAAGTTTAGAATTAGAATTGTTTTAGTGATGAATTACATTGCTGAGACACTGCCACAATGAAGGGACGTCATAGAAATGGAATAAAGTTATTTGAGAATACTGGGAAATTTTACAAAGCGACTCGTTGCCAAGTCATTGATGAATTGGGGGTAGATGACCTCTGTTTTGATTGCGTCTGGAAAACTATACGTTTTTCTCCTCAAAATCTTTATCGCATTCATTTCCTCATCTGAATCAATGAGGTAATAAAAGACACTGAAAGTTTCCTATGACACCGCAATGTAATGCTTGGTCGTTATGGCTTTATGATCTGAACATAATTAGCTTATTTATTATACTGTTTGAAGATTTTTTCTCTCTTTTAGTTAATGTTTTGTTGACGTCGTTGAATCTCGTTTCTTTCAGTTATGGCGCTGGCAAATCTTAACGTGGACCTCTCTGTAGCCGGCACCCCACTGCACTTTTTTTAAAATACAAATTCGAATTTCTCCTGAAATATATTGATGATGTAGCCAAGGATGGAATTTTTGTATGGTACACTAGGGGGTTTCTAATTTTTGGCAGTTTTTCCAAGAATTCTATTTTACGTTGATTTTTAGCCCCAAATAGCTTTTATGAAGGGTAAAAAAATGAAAATAATAAAAGAGCCTATATAATGCATGAAGTAGGTAGGCTATTTGTCTACAAAGAACAAAATCTTTAATAACTTGATTTTTTAATCAAATAAAAAATAAAAAGTCACTGAAAACTACGAACTTTGGACTGTCAGTTTTTTACGTTGCATATATTCTGTCCTCTTAACCATGGGTGCCCATTTCAAAATTAAATGTTTAAGGGGGGGGGACCTGAAGTTGTCTCGCATACATACCTACATCTAAACTTTTAGTTTTTGGAAAACGAATACAGTTGATAAAGTAAGAAGGACAGTGGGGAGGGGGGGGGGCACTGCTCCCGGTTGTGGGCGCCCATGCTGTTAACTTAAAGAATTGCTTCAGATAGTCATTTAAAACTGCAGTCGACGGGTAGAGGTGCTAGAGCGTAGTCACATACGAAATGGCCATAAAATGTGATTTATATGGTGTCATTTATTTCGGTGTGCATTACGATACAACGCCAATATTGTTTCTTGGGGCAATGCGTCAAATTAAATTGACTGCACCAAGATTCAATTACTTGTTCACTGTTTATGGTACTCTACTTCAACTTATCTTTTGGCGTAATGTATTACGACATTTTTACGGCTATGCACTACTAGTTAATATTATTGAAGGGCTTCTTACATTGCACCTTCCCCTGCCAACGACCCCATCGATTATCGGTTACCATTGGTGATGTTTCGAAATGAAATTCCAGCCGTTGGAAAACTGGTTGACTCTTCGATGTCAACCCACACCGACTGCAAGTGCAAATGGGCAAGCTGAGACATGCTTATCATTCACATTGTTGACTTAGTTGACTTAACTAACGATAATAACATAGACCACCAACCCGTCACGACAATAAGAGGTTGAACGCACTACGAACAGGTCATACAAGGCTGACCCATGGCCATCTGATGTGCGGCGATGCAGCTCTTCTATTATCAATTATCTTCTGTATGTGGCCACTGCAACACCAATCTCCAAATCGAGCACATACTTCCAAAGGATCGATCGCAGTTTACTTCTAAGGCACCCATTCCACCGATCGGCTAGGGCTATTTACAAAAACAGTGACGTGGTAGCAAACATTCAAGACTTAGGCGGGGTTTCCACCGACCTCGCATTGCAGAATTGACGGAAATGTTTATTTTCCTCTATGCCATAGTTAAAATTGATCAATGATCATACAGTAAAATCACAAACAAACTAAAATTAAAAAATGGCGTCATGGTATATGTTAAGTACAAACATTTTAATAGATTTCTATAAAAAGGAAAATTCTAATTTCCGTCAATGTCATTTGCATTCTGCAATGCGAGGTCGGTGGGAACGCCACCTAAGTCTTGAATGTCTGCTACCACATCACCGTTTTTGTAAATAGCCCTAGCCGGTTGGTGGAATGGGCGCCTAAGTAATGTTTACCTTCAGAAAGATTTACTACGGCGGGGTTTCCACCGACCTCTCCTTGCAGAATGATAAGACATTGACGTGGTAGCAGACATTCAAGACTTAGGTGGGTATTCCACCGACCTCGCATTGCAGAATGCAAATGACATTAACGGAAATGTTTGTTTTACCCTATACCATAGTTAAAATTGATGAATGATCATACAGTAAAACACAAAGAAACAAACTAAAATTAAAAAATGGCGTCATGGGATATGTTAAGTACAAACATTTTAATAGATTTCTTTAAATAGAAAAATTCAAATTTCCAACAATGTCATTTGCATTCTGCAATGAGAGGTCGGTGGAATACCCGCCTAAGTCTTGAATGTCTGCTACCACGTCAATGTCTTTGCTTTCTGCAATGAGAGGTCGGTGGAAACCCCGACTTACGAAACGTTTTAGGAAAGGCCCTAAACCAAAGGGGGCAGTAGGGACCCCCCGAACCCGGCTGTTTTCGATCTATGAAATAAAAAACGTCGGTTTAGCTCAATACGATCGTGGGATAAAGTCCTGCTCTGTCCAGCTTTTCTTGATTCACCATTTCGGGTAATAGTCAGTGGCGTAGCCCGCTGGGTCTGGACCCCCCTCCCAAATTTAACAAACTTTTCAGAACATTTTCATCGTTGAAACGGATTAAGTCATATTTTAGAAACTCCTGGGACAAGGTAACATTAAATTAGATTTATATGGGCAATTCGTGTCGTACATGTAACTTGTAAGGAAGTAAACTGTTGTACAGGTATATTTTCGTTGCATGAAAACTGGACACCCCCCCCCCCCCAGAGCAAAATCTGGCTACGCCGGTGAAAGCTGTCCGATCCCATAACCGACTGACCGACTTTGCTTACACTACTTATAGGCTACGAAAAAAATGTTTTCGAGATGAAGAAAGTTTATAAACGAGCCATTAAGATGAGTTCATTGACAAGGCTTGGGAAAAAGGGCGTAATCGGAAACCATAATGACAACAACAATGGTGCGCTACTTAAAACATTTCAGAGGACTTCTTAAGTAATCTCACTTTTCTTTTTTTGTGCTGTCCATTTTGCTGTCATTAAGGATTTTCGGGTTTCTGACCTGCGCTTTTAGAGAAAATGCTTCGTTCGTGGATTTATTAATTAATTACGAAAGCCCAAAAAACATTTATTCATCTCAAAGATTTTTTGCAGTCGGTGTTTGTGCCGCCAAGACATGATTGGTTTAGTTAAGCGATCACCTAAGACAGACAGACATTTCGTAAAAACCACTTTTTGGGTTATTGGTACCTCAAAACGGGTAAATCCAATGAAATCTTGAACTTGAATCTTTGACCATCAAAAAGCTTTCCTTATACTACACATAAATATAATTGGAAAGAAAAAACGGATAATGTGTGTTGTTTCTTAATTAAATTACCTAATCAAAATTACCCTTTCAGCAATATCTCAGCAACATCAACTACATATACTTTGGTAGATTCTCTTTGTTCCAAAGCTATTTAGTGTTGTCTTGGGACCGATAAATCGTTTTCCCGTCTTCGCCGTTCCACTTGCTAGCAATTTTCTTTCTTTGTCCCTTGCTGGATTTGATTTCCTAGACTTTTCATCTAACTTGTGGATTGAGGAAAGTTATATCGTATCTGTTGCTGTTTGATATAGCAACTTATTTAAGTTTGTAATTTAGGTTGTGTAATGATAAGAGATATTACATTCTGCTTCGCGTTAGAAGACTTTTCCATTTTCCTTTTCCAGACAGTCGTCATGGTATAGCCTCAAGCTTTCATATAGAAAGGTCGTACTTGGGTCCTTTCATTTGTAGCTGTTCTTGGCCGTTGAAATCCGAGTCTGACAGAAACTGCAGTCTTATGCAATTCATTAGGTAGGCTTTTTTTTCTCAGGTAGAAACCAGTCGGGTATGATACTCCCCATGCACTACTGTAGTAGGGCATTTTCAATTTTTAAAAAAAACCCTGGAGGCTAATTTTTCACGTAAAATAGATACTATGAAAAAACTACAAGAACGAAAATAAATAACAAGCCTGCCCTATTACAAAATATGATGCATTTTAATAAGTTATTTAATGTAATACAATAATTTACAGTATTATAACATAATCAGTATTACATTAATTGGTGGTAGGGGGCCCCAAGGGATTAACCCCTTGCTGGGGCCCCTTTTTAATATATAACATTGAAGAATGTTAGAATAATACGATACATAAAAAACAGCTGTAAAAATAAAAAAGAAAAGAGAGAAAAAAACAATAAACATAAGAAAAAAAAAGAATAACCACAATGCAGAACGATATAGGTACAGTATATGGCGCTAGTTTGCGAAATAAGTTGTAGAGACGTCAAAGCTTTGGGATTTTGTTTTAACTTGTTTATTTAATTAAATAAAAAATAAGAAGTCTCAATTTCCTTCGGGATGGACACTCTTATCTAAATAAACGAAAGTTTCATTGTATTTTTTTATTCTTTGTAATCTTTATGTAATATCAATTTTCCCTGACTTGTCATTTTAGTGATTTTACCAGATTACAGTGAGCGCCTCTATTATAAATGAATTGAATTTAGTTCGGTTTCATTCTGTCAACTAAAAACCATTGTATTTCTGTTGAAAGTGCCGTGTGAACTGTGGTGTTGCGGTGACCAGCAAAATAAATAGACTACAGCAGGCCGCGTTGTATTATCCTATCAGCTGAATCAGCTGCTGCCGCTTACGTTGCCATGGCAACGTCATCAACAGGAAAGCCTCCTCAATACCTGCCGCTTTTGCGAATTAAGTCTCCCTATCAGCCTACCTCGAGTGAAAAAATCCAATAATGTTATTATGTTATACGTTGAGATGAAATATGAAATATTGAAGGGATGTTCGATACGAATTAACATGTGCCGATTAAGAGAAAATCAACCCCCCCCCTCTTGACGTTTTTTTTTATAATTTCGAATCTCATGAAATACCGGTCCTAGTAGTGGCACCTATAGAGGACATTCATTTAAGCATGACAATAAGTTGTTACACTTTCAAAAATCAGAATTAAAAAAAAAAAATATAGAGGGAATAATAGGCCTATCATTATATTGGATAGAAAAAATAACTCCCATTTTTATGTCAGAAAAGTCCCATTGTTTTCTTAAAATATGACTTTATGTATGTAGAAACATCGGATTTTGGTGTACCTATTTCCTACGGGACGTACACTCTTAGGTACCTAATGGAGTATTTAGCACTAGATATATCAGAATAACTGTTAAGACTGCTGATAACTTGACGTCAGCAATATGAAAATGAATTGCGCTCCGGGCGGCCTAAGGGTGGGGGCGTTTTTATTTTTGGGAGCAACAGCTCGGCCGACATGCTGTCGGATTATGGAAATAGGTGAAGGCCTTACTGCTGACCGTATATGAAGGCAACATCCGCATCTAATTTGGATTTATTACCACCATGTATAGGAAAATTTTATGTTACGTCATATTCTGTGTATCCGCAGAGGGTTTTAGTCTATTTGGAGAAACAGGCTATCCCTCCTATATGGTATGATTCCCCTGCTGTTGAACCTTAGATTGGGAATGGTGAAATGTTATGTGCTACTATATGCGTTCTATATGGTATGGAGGGATGGACTTTAAGCAATGGAAAACAGAACCAGTGCATTTGAAAGGTGAGTATACATAGACGAATGCTGCGTTCATCTTGGAAAGACCGTGTCCCTTGTGGTGAGTTCCTGAGACGAATGGGTACAGAAGCCGAGTTGCTGCTGACAGTTAAGAAACGTAAACTAACAAAGTTCAGCCATGTCACGAGGAAGACAAATTATCATCGTCTTCTGCATGCTATAATAGAAGGGAAGATAGAAGGACTGAGGAACCCCAGCAGATGAACATCCTGGTTGAAAAACCTAAGGTATTTGATGGCAAAACACGACTTCCCTCTTCAGAGCAGCAGTCTCCAAGGTACAAACTGCCATGATGATTGCCAATCATCGATAGAAGAGGCATTAAAAGAAGTAGAAGATGATTACTCTAAGACATCCAAAACCCCCTACTGGAGAAGGTTGTTTGGGTTGTGTGGAAAATTGTTACTTTTATATCATGTTTCGAACCTTCCAGTTTTTCACCTACATAGCGCTGTCGAGTTTAAAAACAATGTTGTCTTCAGTTGTAGGTGCCAGGCGTTGCGCGAGAAAATAAAAATAAGTTAGCCGAATATATCCTGAGGATGGCAACGACAGAATAAACACTAACCACTAATTGACTAAACTTTTATTCTTATCCTTTTTTTATTATTCTTCTTCCAGTGAAAATTATTTTTCTTTGAAAAATTCTAACGAGAAAAAGGATTCATGCACCATAAAACATAATGTAATAAAGCATCCAAGTGCTGATAATGCTAAACGCTATAAGTTCCACAATATATCTGCAGCAAAAATGAATTAAAATGCACAAAACCAGCGAAGACTTAAGTGCCGTACTCCGCCATAAGGGAAATACTTCAAGCTGTAATGAAAACTTGTGAACAATTTCAATGGACCTGATAATTAGAAGCATAACGCTTAAATTCTCAACCGTATTAAAAAGCTCTGGTCGTAAATTACGGGCAAGTCTGGACATATTCCAAGTCCTGAACCACATTTATGTTTCCATAATGTTTTACCAGTTACCGTAAAAGGTCATTAAATAAATTATCTTTGTCAAGCGGCCTATGTCTATTGTCGTCTATACTAATGGCTTGTGGCTAATTTGCATTGAGCTGCTGCCGTAGCACCAACATAAATTAATAACTCATCCGGGAATATGTGTAAATTAGTGGGTCCGAGCGAACATTCGCATACGGACAAAGAATAGGTTTTAGGAACGATTTAATGAAATCAGAACCATTTCAATGGGACAATATAACGTATTTCTGGGCCCCTAAGGCGCGGTTTCCACCGACCTGCTAGTGCTAAATACAAATACGGTGACGTGGAAACAGACCATCAAGACTTAGGCGGGGTTTCCACTGACCTCGCATTGCAGAATGCAAATGACATTGACGGAAATTTTTTTTCCTCTATGCCATAGTTAAAATTGATCAATGATCATAGAGTAAAATCACAAACAAACAAACTAAAATTAAAAAATGGCATCATGGGATATGTTAAGTATAAACATTTTAATAGATTTCTAAACAAAGTAAAATTCAAATTTCCGTCAATGTCATTTGCATTCTGCAATGCGAGGTCGGTGGAAACCCCGCCTAAGTCTTGAATGTCTGTTACCACGTCACCGTATTTGTATTTAGCACTAGCAGGTCGGTGGAAACCGCGCCTTAGGAAAGTCTTTTTCTTCTTTTAATGCCTCTTTTATCAGGACCTTGGAGGCTGCTGCTCTGAAAAGAGAAGTTGTGCTCTTGCCAAACCACTTCATGAGGTTTTTCAACCAGGATGTTGTTCTATCTTATCTTGAATTATTACAGGCGATACTTTTCGTTCCTTCTTACATAACCGAAGTATGTTAGTTTCCCTTTCTTAACCGCCAGCAGCAACTCGGCTTCTGTATCCATTCACCTCCCGGGCGGAATTTCCATTTCATGTCTGTTAGATTATTGCTTTAATTGAGCGCATCCCATTTCAACGTACTTTTCCACGTCAAAATGAAATTCTAGCGTTAAAAAAAAAAATAGTTTCTTGATTTAATGATTCCAATTAAAAGGCAGTAGGCATTGAATGTTGGGGACTGACAGTGAATCGTGATTGATTAATATTTGTTGTCTCTCCAACCTAAGTTAGTTCAATTTCAGTTTTATACCTGTATACCGAATAATGCTATAATACATACATTAAGTCGTATTTATGGGTAATTCACTATGGTCCGTTCCATCGTGTGCCCACATGCAAACTTGCCATCCGGATCAGACCAGCATTTCTTAAATACAGCTCTTTCTCAAATGTTATAATGTTATTTCTATAATCTACTCGGTTATTGAGATCAATGATGATAGCAGCAGTGCCATTGCTGACTTGAATTGCAAAAGCACAGACTGGGTTTCCACAAGCTGTGACCAGCGACTAGCGAGGAAGTCAGCAGTGTAAAGTAACAAGTTTGATGATAAAGAAAAACTACTTTCAGCATTGCTGTTGCCCTATCCGATGTCTCCCACCCCCCTTTCGTTTTTACGACCTTCGCAGGTATATTTTATGATCTCGGGAACTTGGGCTATTCTGCACAAAAATATATAGAGCAAAAAGCCTTGAGCTTTGTGGGGCGGAAGAATGTGATTTGAAATCAATAGGGAGAGGCGACTGTGATCTGCTATCATCTCGCGTCCTCCGGAAATCATCCCCCCCCCCCCATCGCATTTCCCTGCCCATTCTCTATCATATATTATATACCAAAGGATTACCATTGTAAATGGGGAAAGTGCGTCAAGCCGGCAATAATCCTAACCATTTACCGTTGCATTGTATTTTTCCGATTCGGGCAAATCTTTCTTTGTATATGGGTAATTCTCCGCACTGGGTACAATTGATGATGCCTCAGTATAACATCAATACTTTTGTAAAAAAAACTTGATTTTGATATTAAAGCAAATAAATGACTTTTTTATCTGTGTCCTCACGTATATTATGTGTCTACAAAAATTTTCATTTTACCTAATTTCCTCTTTGAAATGGTCAATTTCTGACGTCTGTCACGTGTAGCAACCCCATTTTCAAAGATTCAAAAATTAACAGCACAGTTAAAAGTAATATTAACAAATGTCCTGGCAACTAGATAATCTTACAACAGATTTAAGCATTAATTATTTGAAATACTATTTGATGAAAACGTTATATTTTTTATTTGATTAATTTTCAAACACGTGATCCCACCCAACGTCGGACACACTTTTTTGGAACTCCCTGTAAAATCCATTTAAAGACAATTTGTGTTTTCTTGTGTTGGTATCACTGCAGTTCTACGAAATGGCGCGTACCCGTAAGTTTCTTTAACTTAATTACTTGAATTATCAATTTTTTAGGGGAAAGTTGATTATTTTCGTCTGATATCTGTCACGCCTCATGTACCAAAAATAAAGCATCATTATATAATCATATTAATAATACAGGACAGAAATACGATTTATTGCTTTATCTAATCAGCGTATAATTTTTTTTACTATTTCACAGGATGGTCAAAACATGTGGTTTTCTGATGTCTGTCACGCTAACGTCTGTCACGTAAGACCCCGTACCGGATTAATTAATTTACTAAACTAAATTTTATTAAGTCTGATTACTAATTTGGTGAACTATAGGAGATCTCCCGTAACTAATGGTTACATTCCAATGGTAAAATTCCATTTGAATTTTTTTAAGATTCAGTGTAAAAAATTGTACCCAGTGCGGGGAATTACCCATACACCCCTTATAGGGGTATTCACTGTGTTGGTAGAAAAGGGAAAATGGGGAAATATAGAAATAGCTCTGCGTGCGGATACCTCCGCCAACCATAGTATTAGAAAAACCTAACCTAACTTACTCGTACATTCAAAGTTTATTTATCTTGGCTATTCAGTTATGAACACCTGCTGTAGTCCACCTCTTGCCCCATGTTTCTTTTTTTTAAATTAATTTCTGTCGCAGAGCTCATTTTTTAAAGTTAAGAAAAAGAAAAAGCAAAATTCAAAACCACAAATATGGCCGTTTTCGATTCTGCAAGTGCGTTGAGTAAAGTGGGAATGTTACGGAAACAGGTTTTCTTATGGCATAATTTTTCTAATCGAAAAACTGGAGTTCTATTTTTTCACTTTCCCTTAGTTTCCTATTTTCCTTTGGGTAAACCCAAAAGAGTGAATCTGTGAAATCACAGAAATTTTTAATATCTTGCTTTGTTCATTAAATAAAAGATAAGAAGTCTGTAAAAACAACGGATTTTGGGGTACCTATTTCCTACGGGACGTAGCCTACATTCTTCATTATCTGGCATCACATTTCGAACTCAGTTTTTGAAGCTGAGATTTATTGTACGTCGGTACCATCCTGATTACCCGCAATCTCAAACCTATTAATTTCCACATTTGGCAAATTCATTCAAATTTAATAGATGCAATACCACTGGGAGCAACCCATGTTATCCAGGTCGGAATTCCAAAACGAAGCTGCTGATTTAAGAACGCCAACCCTATCTCTATTCCTCGTGTAACAGCGTCAAAATCAAAATTAATCAGCGCCTAATCTTCTTAAAAACAAAAATAAAAATCCGCCTTGAATTCAGTTAATATTTGGCCATTATCAATTTTCCCTTACACTGGTAATTTTCTAGTAATTGTACTTTGCCACCTATCTCAATGGAAATTGAGAGTTTGGTGGGCAAAACAGATCGGCTCTAGGGGAGTTGCATAAATTAGAGAATGAGCGCAGCAGGGGTTGTTTTGGGGAAAGGGGAATACGTTAGAGGGGGGGGGGGTAGAGGGGGGGGGGGTTTCATGCAAACAGGCTGGGGCGACAAAATCAGAGCCTGTCGCGATTCCTCCGTGTATTCGTACTTGCATGCAAAATAGACTGTGCTGTGCGTCACTGAATTTACTTACTTTACGTTTTCGTGTCTGAGGTTGAGACTCATTAACAGTGTTACCAATTTCCGGAATTTTCCCCAAATTCTTGGGTTATTTTGGGATGCCTGGTATTTCCGGGATTTCTTGCAAAGGTTTTCATTTATTAAAAAAATATATATATATAAGGAACTTTTTCAGAATAAGTAGAAACATGTACAGGAAAATTGTGCAATTATAAATAAAAGTTTAATTATTTCCTTATTTCATGGAGTTTTATCAGAAATTTAATGGAAAAGAATAATATTTCAATGCAATTTTCAAAATGTACCAGTTAAATTACAATAATTATGAATTGTTTAAAAATTATATCAAATATTTAAATATAACTGCAAAGGCTTTCACGGCCGGAGTCGAATGAGGAACCAGTAGAATCCGGGCTGATGGGCCGTGGTCGAAGTGAAAGAGAACTTCCAAACGTTTCGTCAACATCTGCGGTCGACATCTTCAGTGGAACTGCGTAGACTTCTAAGATTGTATCTCGGAGGCTCAGCAGCGACTGTGAGGGCAGGAGGTTGTGCTCTGAAATTTATACTAAGATGCGGGGTGGTGGGGGGTGGAGGCGGAGTCATCCTCGCTCCTGATTGGCTCCCTACTACCTCAACCTGATTTCCGGATGATGACACCAGTTTCTTTGCTGTAGTCTTCTTTAAGGCTGGATACCAAATTCGATTGACCTTTAATCCTCCGCCTCCACCCCCACCACCCCGCATCTTAGTATAAATTTCAGAGCACAACCTCCTGCCCTCACAGTCGCTGCTGAGCCTCCGAGATACAATCTTAGAAGTCTACGCAGTTCCACTGAAGATGTCGACCGCAGATGTTGACGAAACGTTTGGAAGTTCTCTTTCACTTCGACCACGGCCCATCAGCCCGGATTCTACTGGTTCCTCAAATATTTAAATGCCTATAATAAAAAAGTCTGGGAAATTCCGGGAATTTTCAGAAAAAATGCGGGAAAAATTTGTTAGTACATTGGCAACACTGCAGTCATTAATGTTTTTGAGCCCTGTGATCTGCCACCTTGCAGCAATTGTCTGGAAAGATAATAATAATAATAACAATTCGTATACTTTTCTAAAATGATTGGCGTATACAAATTATTTTGTAGGCCCCCTTAACCTGATGGTGTGCGGGGTACCTACAGATTGTCTAAAGTGCAGGCAGTTTTGGCAGAGGGTACTTAGAAGCAGATGATTGGCATCTTGGGTCGCACCACATTCGCAGTTTGGTGTCGTCCGAAGCGGGTTGGCCCCATCTAGCTAGGCTTTTCCTAGTAAGGTAGGAGCGACGCCAGTCCGCAGTTGGTTGAGGGTAGACTACGTGTTCCAGTACAGCTGGATTCCCGACGTCGTTGGCGGTCTGTCTGGGAATCAGGGTGGGAGTCGTTGGGTGTTGAGTGTAGGAACACGTTCCTGGACTTGGCGGTGGTGGCTAATAATTCATTATTCCTGTGGATGACGTGTCTGGGGTCAATATATTCACTAAACTACTGTACGCTTTATCAGAATGACCCCCCTGGGTAAGGCCTTGACCAAGGGTGTTTTTGCTTCTTGGCTTAGGTTCGTTCCCCCGGCCCCAACTAAAGACTAGGAGGGGTCAGCGATTCGGCATGTTCTGTTCCACTCCTTGCGATTCTGTACTTCGACTGCGGTTGCTCCTACAATTCAGAGGTCTTGGCGGACTTTTGCTTCTACCGTCAGCCTGGGCCGTCCTCGTCTACGTTTTCCCTCGGCTTCGATATGTTTATCCACCTTATAAGCTCATCTGGCTTATCTGGCCTTTGCTTCCTGGCTTAGGTACGTTCCCCCGGCCCCAAGTAAAGACTAGGAGGGGTCAGCGATTCGGCATGTTCTGTTCCACTCCTTGCGATTCTGTACTTCGACTGCGGTTGCTCCTACAATTCAGAGGTCTTGGCGGATTTTTGCTTCTATCGCCAGCCTGGGCCGTCCTCGTCTACGTTTTCCCTCGGCTTCGATATGTTTTATCCACCTTATAAGCTCATCTGGCTTATCTGGCTTTTGCTTCCTGGCTTAGGTACGTTCCCCCGGCCCCAACTAAAGACTAGGAGGGGTCAGCGATTCAGCATGTTCTCTTCCACTCCTTGCTTCGACTGCGGTTGCTCCTACAATTCTGGGGTTTTTGCGGACTTCTTCCGTCAGCCTGGGCCGTCCTCGTCTACGTTTTTCCTCGGCTTCGATATGTTTTATCCACCTAATAAGCTCATCTGGCTTGTCTGGCTTTTGCTTCCTGGCTTAGGTACGCTCCCCCGGCCCCAAGTAAAGACTAGGAGGGGTCAGCGATTCGGCATGTTCTGTTCCACTCCTTGCGATTCTGTACTTCGACTGCGGTTGCTCCTACAATTCACAGGTCTTGGCGGATTTTTGCTTCTATCGCCAGCCTGGGCCGTCCTCGTCTACGTTTTCCCTCGGCTTCGATAGGTTTTATCCACCTTATAAGCTCATCTGGCTTATCTGGCCTTTGCTTCCTGGCTTAGGTACGCTCCCCCGGCCCCAACTAAAGACTAGGAGGGGTCAGCGATTCAGCATGTTCTCTTCCACTCCTTGCGATTCTGTACTTCGACTGCGGTTGCTCCTACAATTCAGAGGTCTTGGCGGACTTTTGCTTCTACCGTCAGCCTGGGCCGTCCTCGTCTACGTTTTCCCTCGGCTTCGATATGTTTTATCCGCCTTATAGGCTCATCTGGCTTATCTGGCCTTTGCTTCCTGGCTTAGGTACGTTCCCCCGGCCCCAAGTAAAGACTAGGAGGGGTCAGCGATTCGGCATGTTCTGTTCCACTCCTTGCGATTCTGTACTTCGACTGCGGTTGCTCCTACAATTCACAGGTCTTGGCGGATTTTTGCTTCTATCGCCAGCCTGGGCCGTCCTCGTCTACGTTTTCCCTCGGCTTCGATAGGTTTTATCCACCTTATAAGCTCATCTGGCTTATCTGGCCTTTGCTTCCTGGCTTAGGTACGCTCCCCCGGCCCCAACTAAAGACTAGGAGGGGTCAGCGATGCAGCATGTTCTCTTCCACTCCTTGCTTCGACTGCGGTTGCTCCTACAATTCTGGGGTTTTTGCGGACTTCTTCCGTCAGCCTGGGCCGTCCTCGTCTACGTTTTTCCTCGGCTTAGATATGTTTTATCCACCTAATAAGCTCATCTGGCTTGTCTGGCTTTTGCTTCCTGGCTTAGGTACGCTCCCCCTGCCCCAACTAAAGACTAGGAGGGGTCAGCGATTCAGCATGTTCTCTTCCACTCCTTGCGATTCTGTACTTCGACTGCGGTTGCTCCTACAATTCAGAGGTCTTGGCGGACTTTTGCTTCTACCGTCAGCCTGGGCCGTCTTCGTCTACGTTTTCCCTCGGCTTAGATATGTTTTATCCGCCTAATAAGCCCATCTGGCTGCCTCCTTTCGACGTGGCCCCGCCATGATAGTCGTCGTTCCCGCGCTTTATCGACTATGTTTGCTCTTATTACGTCGTTCCTGCGTCTATCAGCTATAGTGAGATACTATTAATTAGTAATATATCTGTGTTCAAGAAGTGTACCCTTATTAAATCAGAAAAACACCTTATTAAATGGCAGTTCGTGTAGCATTTCCAACACCCACACTGACCAAATGCATTCCAAATAGCATTATAAAATCCGCTATTCTATCTAATGGTACTGCTTTTTCATCTAATTCGTAATTACTTCACTTGTGGGTACTTTCTTTTCAAACATACACGGCGTCTACTTCTTATGTTTATTCCGCATTGAATGGCCCATTAAAGATAATTACTGTTGTAAAGTAAGCCTTACGGCGTTTGTCCAATAGGAGTTTTATCCATAATTATCTTCGAGTACCGAATATACTTAGCTTATGGCATTCATTTCTTACATATTTCGTTGGTTTATGGTAACCTTAAGAAGTTCTTCAGGACAGAAAAATGAAAAATCTCGTACTGTTGTAAAGTAAGTCTTACGGCGTTTGTCCTTAGGAGTTTTATCCATAATTACCTTTGAGTACCGCATTGTCACTGGTAGGAATTATACTTAACTTGTGGCATTCATTTCTTTCATAGTTCGTTGGTTTATGGTAATCTTAAAGAGGATCTTCAGGACAGATAAATGGAAAATCTTGTGAAAATCTCGGTGAAGTTGAAAAATTGAAGAGACCCTTGAGCGGTATTTGACATGTCTGTGTAAGAGTGTAGTCAATAAAATTGTTATCCAGCCAAAGCTTTGCTAACTGAAAAACATCAGGCAGTTTTTCTTTTTTTGCATTTTTATGTTCGAAATTACAAAAGCATGACATTGGATTTGCCGCAAGGCAGAGCCTCTGTGGGCTTGATGCGTGTCTGGTGTCATGAAATACCAAAACAGAAAACATGGTTAATTTTAATTAAAGCTGTTAGCAAATTAAAAAAAGAAAATCTTTATTTCATGAAAAAGTATATTTATATAGTGTATATATGTATATACAATATAATATAGTAGGCTATTAGTTGTTCAGGAGAATTGGACTCGAACTTGGTTAAGTTAAGTCATGCATTTGCATTTCAATGTTAAGCTGTTACGTTAGGTTAGGTATGGATTGACATCAAAGTCGTGTGACAAATACTAGCGACCAAAATTAATTAGGAAATAATAAAAATTATGTAAGAGGTTAAGTCATGCTTTTGCATTGTTTCAATGTTAAGCTTGCCTCAGCATCTCACTGTCACTGGTTGTTGTGGTATGGATTGACATCGAGGACGTATATCAGTTTGCTAAGGCGGGGTTTCCATATACGTCAATGGTCAATGAGAAATATGGTTTTGACGTGGTAGCAGAATTTTTAGTATGTCTTTAATGTCTGCTAAATCGTCAATTTCACATTTCTCATTGACCATTGACGTATGTGGAAATACTGCCTCACGAACAAAATTGGTTTGGAAATAATAGAAATTGTGTCCAAAAAATCATAGAAGAATTTGAAAAATGAAGAATATGGAAAGAAAATGGCAGGTTCACGAATTTTACCGAAATAATCATAATACATGCTTTGTATAAAATACCAGCCTCCCAAGTTTGGTCATTATTCTGAAATTGTTTCTAGGAAGTGTTATTCAATACATAAATACTTGTTGATTTTTTAAGGTGACTATTTCTAGACCATAAACGAGACTCGGTCTCGCGGGTAATTGGTATCGAAACTTTTCTCTTGGCTTCGGTCTGGAAGAAGTATCGATTCGAGACCGAGACTGGGCGAACGAGTATTAATTTTCTTCTAAGACATGTGATATTTTTCTTTAACTCTTGATAAGACTTAATGGATATTTCCTGCAAAATTGTACAAAAAAATTGTGGGGGGGATAGTCCGATTTGCTAGACGATTCTCTTAAACACAATTTTGAGATTGTCTCCCAAATCGCTGCGGGGGACGGTGTAGATTTCCACCTCTCATCTTCCTCCAAAGTAATTCCAAGCGGCATAAATTTATCTGCGACTTAATACATGTCTAATTAACTAATTCTTGCGGATCTGAAAGTTTATCGCGAAGTTTCATTAAGTTTTGGGAAGCCACGACGATGGGGGGGGGGATGAAAAACAAAATTTACTTTTCGACCCAGTTCTCGCCTCCAAGGCATTTTATTCACCTTTTTCATCAACTTTTTTAATTATAATTTCTTGTTTTTAAGATTTTGAAATATTTTAGACAGATTTTTCTTGAAAATTTAAAAGAAAGACTCTCGGAAAGGGTACTTCCTCATCTGTTGTATATCATAGTTAGTTTGGTCCTGGGGGCCAAAAAATTAAGAATACTCAATTTGTTTGAAATCTCTATCGATGCATTTTTACTTCAGGTATGTGTTAGGTGTTTAATAGAGTAACAAAAAGAAACAGGCTGGGAAAGTTTTGGTTTAAAAAAAAAAAATTAAAAAGCAATTATGGATATTTCATGCCCCGATACATCGCATACTCGGGCATTAATGCTGTGTTGTAATATATCGGTTTTCCCGTTCTAGACTATGCAATTCAGTGCTTTGGGATAGGGAGAGTCGAGGCAACCGAATTGCAAACATTGGGCAAATAATTACCGCGAAACTAGTCATATTAACTATCTCGGTACCTATGCTAATTAATTAATAGAATTACTTGAAAATAAAGACAAATTCTTTCTTCTTCCTTTCTTTCTATTTTAATTGATAAATTGGAAAGCATTTACGGGTTAACTCATACCGGTTCCCTTCCTGAGGAACCATTCTATCGATACTTTTGAACTTCTCGTATGTTTTAGGTGCTAAATAGAGTGACAAAACAGAACAGGGGGCTTTTCAAAGCAATGTCGACTTCGATGGCAAGGGGGTAGTGTGCTTGTACTTGTGCGAGTCTCTACAAGCCATGCGATCGGAGACGTGTCGTAACTCAACACGGGTACTAACCTACATAGGCGGCTGATGAGGTCAATCGGATAGATTCATTAAATTGTGTGTTTCCGATTACCCTTAAAAAAATGTTTTGATCCTCGTCTCAATGCATTGCCTAGGCCTACCATATCATTATTGTGTATCATTATGTTATAGGCCGGCCCATTTCATACTATGTCATTGTCCTATCGATCAATCCAGTGCTTTAGGCTAAGGAAAAAATCTATAAGCAGCCAATATTTAACCACGGGATAATTATTTATCATGGAACTTTACTAATTGATAAATTGTAACCAGCGCCGGCTATGGAGATTTCTTTAATTTCAAGCCCCCTCTTTTCTCTTACTTGCAATTTTATACACCAGTTTTCTGTTTTTAGAATATACCCCTGTATGTTCTATCTAGCCTATTAAGCCTAATTGAAAAACCAAGGCGGATCATAACAAATTTTTTAAGCAATAAATCTCGTAACCAATTGCAGAATAACAATCATTTGAAATGCTGCATACTTCGGTAGGTACTATAATAAATATTGCTTGAGCGAGAAAATCCGCGCTTATTTAAATAATGAAACGCTATGCATTCCTTACTCAAGTTTATGATAATTTTATGTACCATATAAAATTTTCTATAGCTTTGCTGCCTGGACTAATTTCAATAATGGTGTTTTTACCGGGCATTATTTACTATAGTCAACACTTTCCTTTTTTATTTTTATAGTTATAGGTACCAGGTACGTAGTGTACAGGTCTATATGTTAGCCATAATGCTCTGCTATGTGCCATCTACAGTTCTATAGAGGTTAATTAATTATAGTTAATTTTTTTATTATAAATATTTAATCGCATACAAAGATTTAATGTATGTATCCGATTTACCTCTTCAGTCGCCCCTGTAGATTAGGACCCGTGTTGAGTTACGCCACGTCTCCGATCGCATGGCGTGTAAAGACTCACACAAGTACATACAAGCTCGCTCCTACCTAGTTATCGAAGTCGACAGCCCCTAAGGGCGCGTTTATAACAGGCGGTTGAGGAAGTGGGTCGGGCGTAAAGTAAACATAGGATAATCTTGTCTTCCAGTGTTTACATTGGGCCAAGGGGGGGGGGGGTTGTCCACCTGACGTCACTGGAAGTGAGATAAATTATAGATAGGTCAGACCAACACATTAATTACCACACAGCAATAATGGCAGGGCACGCGATGCATTTGAGCGCGAATTTTCTACCATTTTTTTCAAAAAAATATTTTTTGTGCAAAACCAAATATTTTTTTGTGAAAGCAACCTATCCGGTTTCGTTACTCAATTTAACAATTAAAACATGCCTGAAGGTAGACATCATCGATTGAAAGGTTTCGCAGAAAAAATATTTTTTAGTCATTTATCATTGAAATTTAGTTATTTTTATTTTTTTTTACCCCCAGAAGCAAACTATCAAGGGGCAAGCGACCCCCCGCATTTTTTCAACATTAATAACGACTACAATATATGAGAATTTAAAAGAAATCGTTGGAGCCGTTTTTGAGAAATAATTTTTTTAGACGTTTTTTTTGGAGTTTTTTGAGAATAAACCCCCCAAATTAAGTTAGCCCCAAATAAAAGAAATGGTCCCGATGTATGATTTTTGTGAACCTACATGCCGAATTTCATCAAGATCGACCGAGTAGTTTGCCCGGAAATCGATGCACAGACAGACAGACAGACATTTCGTAAAAACCACTTTTTTGGGTTCCTGGGACCTGAAAACGTGTAAATCCGTTGAAATCTCGGAATTGAAAATTTCGACCATCACAAAGCTTTCCTTATACTACGTTTAAATTGGAAAGCAATAAAAACTTCGTAAAGTTTATGATCCCATCAAATATTATACACAACGAAACCCACAAAGTTCATTTCTAGCTATGGTATGTTATGAAATATTAGTTTATTTCACAATCTGAAAGAAAGACAGAAAATTGTCTTTATTTTCCATGTAGGCGAATTTTGGGTCTTTCGGCCCACTCTTACAATTAACCCGTCAAATCTGCAGCTTTCAAACCATTTTTCTTCTTCTAGTGAACAACTGCTAGGGGTTGGTTTGCAGCAACACGCTCCTCATCCTCCATTCCGTCCTGTCCTCGGCCAGCGTCCTCAGGTCCCCGTACGTCATGCAGTTGAAGTCCCTTCTCGATATGACGATGTAAACAAACACTCGATAATCGTTTAAAACCGTCTGGTCTGTTAGATTCGAGCTGTCGAACCTCCTTTAGCTTCTGCAGTGTGTGCCCCTGTGCCAGCAATCTTTGTGTCATCTTCCCCCTTCTGCGGCCAATAGTTGAGCCATTGTTTTCTTTACATAGATGAATGGACACCCGAGCCGTCCTCGAACCCAATGAGGTCGTTACTCAACCAGCGATGGCGAGTTCCCCTTATGCAACATTACGCTGCCTTGTTTTGTTTTATTGGAAATGAAGTAGTGAAGTATGTGCTGACAGAAACCTATGCCTTTTGATCTCTGCTACTGCTGCTGTCGTGGCCTCTCCTTTAGCTTCTGCAGCGCGAGCCCCTGTGCCAGCATTCTTTGTGTCATCTTCCGCCTTAAGCCTTGAGCCATTGTTTTCTTTACAAAGATGAATGGACACCCGCGCCATCTTTGAACCCGCGAGTTCCCCTTATACACACACTGTCTTTTTTTTATCGTGCTGACAGACACGTATGCCTTTTCATCTCTGCTCCCGCTGCCGCACCTGTTTTGGCGCAGTGCAGGATAGCTTACTTAGTTCAGTGAGGCTCATACTACCCACTCCCTTCTCGCAGTAGGACTTCCTTGTAGTTACTGATAGAAGGATACCTATTTAAATGGAAATGGTTAGATGAAGTGTCTGCTAATGATCTTTTGGAGAAAACAATTAAACTTTAGTTGGGAGCATTTTCCAATATAGCGGGTGACCTGACTTGTCTCAGTATTTCCAGCCAATTGCTAATGTTCTCTGGAAATTTATTGCCCGGTAGTTTAACGGTCTGACGTTTGCAATTAGTGGTATTGAAATGAGTGCTTTTCCTTATACTACTGTATAATTGGGAATACTATATATACCACTGTATAATGTTCATGTATAAATTAAGTAACTATCTACTGTTATTGTTATTGTCAGTGAGAGAGTCCGAACGCCGCTAGGTTGGCTTAGTAATATAACAAATTGATATTTATTATTTATTCATTTATACTTAATCTTCTTCTTCTTCCGGCTCTACAGCCCTTGGTGAGCTCGACAACACTCCTACAGTCATGTCGGTTTTCTACAACGCTCCAACTCATCCTTCCAGTGTCCCACCCGTCGTCTTCCTGTCATGCTTGCTTTGTACATCTTGTTCGGCATGCGGTCGTCTGACATTCATACGACCTGTCCCTTCCATCTTATGCGATGCGCTTTTATATTTCTCAGCTGCACAAATTATCGCTTCATCAAAGGCTTTAGCTTTGACAGCTTATTGCTTAGCTCCACAAAAACAGATTCAATACAATTTAATCTCTCTTTTCTTCTAAATGTCATTTTCAAAATGAGGCCGAAGCCGCTTTTCTCTCCGCTTCTCCCCACCACTAATTAGCTCTTTATAAGCGTTCATGTTGTGTTTAGTTCAAAATCGTAAGCAGTTATCATGATCTACTTTCCAAGAATTGCAGTCAATCATTACTTACTTACTTACTTAGTTATTTATTGCGGCCGAAAACCTAAGTAAAGCATATAGAACGGCTTCCCCCAAATTTTGGAAGCATGTCTAGTTTTAGACATCTTGAATTCAATGTAATGAGGTTCAGAAACATTACTGATGCTATTAAAAGCATGCTATTAATATACCGGTGGGCTTCCATGGCTTTTCTCTTCCTTCTTGGTTCTCTGCACACCAGCGCTCCGAATAAAAGAGTCATTATTAGCAGCTATAATGAAAACGTAAGCAGTGCTGACGATTTGGCAAACTGCGAGTGTGACTGTGGGTGAAATGGGCCGTCGCGGACGCGCGAGTCTATTTCGGGAGCTACGCCAACTCTTCAATTGTATAATTGTGTCTGATTCCACGCATCTCTTCCAGTAGTTCAAAGTAGTTCAAAGTCAGCAGTTTCGTTGCTGTGTATACATTTGCCGAATAAGATGAGCAAAGCAAGCATGACAGCAGGACGTCCTTGAAAACGCTGGAAGTTGAGTTGGAAACTGACCTTCGCTAGTTGGGAGTCCGTAGATGGTGGAGCGTTGTCCAAAAATGAGATGACTGGAGAACTGTTGTCGAGCAGGCCAAATCCCATGAATGGATGTAGAGCTAGAAGAAGAAGAATATGCAATTGTGTAGGTTCATATCTTGGAGTGATCGGGTCTCTAATGCCTGAGGTGAGCAGATACAGAAGTCGAGCTACTGCTGACTGTTAAGAAACGAACTCTAACATACTTTGCCCATGTGAAGAGGAACAAAAAATATCGCCGTCTGCATGTTTTAATCCAAGGGAAGACATTAGGCCTGATCAATCTCGACCTGTTAACTCATAAAAAGGAATTGTTTCACTTGAAGCAAATCTTCTTCTTTATCTTCTTCTGGTTCTACAGCCCTTGATGAGCTTTGGCCTTCTCGACAACACTCCTCCAGCCTTCTCGACAACACTCCTCCAGCCTTCTCGGTTTTGTACAACGCTCCACCATCCATCTACGAACCCCTAACTCACGAAGGTCAGATTCCAACTCATCCTTCCAGCGTTTTCTTGAAGTAAATGCTCTAACATTCACTCAATCATATGCTCCAATTCGTATGTCACCAAAGCTTATGCTTTTTGTTTTTAATTCGGCTGATTAGGTCGTATTCCCATGGCAGTTTGATAGCTCTGAGGAATAAAAAGGTAAATATGACTTAGAATTATTGTAAAACGTTTTGTATTCCAAGCACAGTTGATGTAATCCCATATACTAAATTAGAAGAGAACAGAGAATAAAGCAGACTTTTTGACTTTCTGAAATCAAACATTTTCAGGAATAATAACAAGTCAAGAAAATAAGTTGCAACTCCTCGTAGAAGTTTCGAAACGGGGTGTGTCACGTAACCCCTTCCTCGTCGTATTTAATTCAACACCGTTCGTTTCGTGATTCATTAATTTCGTTAATTTCATAAGTGTAGCACTTAGTTAACAACTGCACTCCTTCTCTGCTTAGAATTTTGATTAAAATTTGTGAAATTGCTATTAATTCCTCTTCTGTCACAATTGATTAATATAATATTTGGCTTCTGCTCTTTATTTCGGTTTCAAATTTGTCGCATCGTAGGAGGTATTTAGTCAATAAGCTACTTGACAATTTTTGAAAACATATATTTTTATGTATTAGTGGATTTATTTTATACCCTTTTTATTATAATTTTTTCTAAAGAAACGTTATTCAGCAGGGTATTCTTTTTCTTCATCAATTTAAGTTTGATGGCTAGAAAGGGGGGGGGGGGTCACATGACTCTAGATTGTGACGTTATCTTTGTTGACAGCGGAGAAGCCAGCAGTAGCACGTCCTTCGGGATAATCCGAAATGTGACGTCATTTTCATGTTACCCATGTCTTGTTCTTGTAATCCACAGCTAAAAACACCATGCAAAAACATATTTTATTCTCGATTCTCCCAGTCCTGATTTGCTGACGTCTTTTCCATTGCAGGGATAGAGCTTGGTGAATGGTCGGCCTGATTCAGAAAATTTCTATGATGCGGCGTGTCTAGGGGGAAAACCCTACAGTTTTGTGTGGTCGACTTCACGTCGAGGAAACGACAAGAAATCTTCTGCTATGACTACAATAAATTGAAGAAACGTCGGAAAATTACGACTGGCAGAATCGTCTTATCGGGCCTTAGTAGAACTGTCCGAATTGCTCTTTAGGAAACTCTTTAGAATGATGAATTTTCATTAATAGCTCATTCAGTGACATTGTCATTCTTATCAGCCATTACTTGTTTATGAATGCATAAAAATATTTTAAAGTGTCCGATGTGCTGTTTATGTTGTAAAAAATTTCAGCATCCCCCTTTGTAGTTTAAATATCCTGCGGGTCCAGGATTCAAAAGCGGCCCCTACACGGTCAGTAATAATGACATTACCTGATCAAGATGACAGTAATAATGATCGTGTAAGGTGGACAAAGTTGGAATGACGAAAAATAGTGATGTGGATCCGGATTTTCTGATCACAGGTCCATCATTACTGAATGGTAACGACATTACTGATAATGTCATTATTATTGACTGTGTAGGGGCCGCTAAAGACTACCCCTCCATCGGGAACCCATCTTTTCCGAGCCTGTATGTTAGGACATAGACTTCCTTACGGGGTCTTTTCAAGCGGTCGTGATGTGGGCCACCTTAAACCTCTCATGGTAACCTAAACCTTAAAAAGCAACAGTCGGGTAAATCTCTTCGACAGCATTAAAAGGATTTCCAAATTTCTTATAAATCAGGCAAGAACGGGACCGATAAGTAAATAACGCCGGAGAGGCCATAAATGTGAAATACTGCTGAATTTATTAGAATCACAATGAATTTATGTCAAACAGCTGCGTGCTAAGTCAGCAGCATGCGTGTCCCGAAATGTCCTGTAGATTTGCATTTTAGTTCTTTGAAAAAAAAAACAGCGAAGGAATATGCGGAAGTTGTATAGCTATACGGTAGCTTACGATTAAGTAATGGCAATTAGCATAGATGGGCTATTGTGTTGTAAATGAGATTTCTCGGTTCTGGTTTTAGCTCTGATTGTGTGTTTTTGTGAAGTATGCTTTCACTATATGCCAAGGGCGGACTCAGTAATTTTTCTCGGGGGGAGGGCGGTCCCATGCTATTTGGGTACCTACCTACCAATTCCGATATGTAGTATCATGTTTCAATGGTTTGTTTTTCTCGGGGGGGGGGGGGGGGGCGCCACTGCTATATGCTTCATTATATATAGTATATGCTTCTTATCTCCTGACACCAAAAAATCGGACTAATTGCTTTCTAGTTTCCCCTTTTAAAAAAGGTTAATCGCATACAAACAATGTAATGAATGAATCCGATTCACCTCTTCAATCGCCTCACTAAGTAACCTAATAGGTACTTGTGACGAGTTACGACACGTCTGCGATCGCAAGGTGTGTACAGACTCGCACAAGTACAAATACCATGGGGTCACCAAAGTCGCTAAAATTACTGTAGCCATGATACAAATATTCCTAAAAGAGGATCGTATAGCCATCCCGTACTGACAGTCTAACGCAACCGAGCCCGTTCTGGAGTTCGGGACATTATTCCGGTGATTTTATGCATCTGGGAACGGTTTTGTTAATACAGGGCAGTCTGGTTCCTCATTTTACAGCACATTGTAGACGACTGAACTTCTTTTGCACGTGTCACATCATTTTCCCGTTGACTGGTCACCATCTTGAAATCGTTGATTATGTTAATTACCATTATCGTAGATAAAACTACGTGCTTTCAGTCACATGCTATCCCATCCATCTGCGACCAATGTTAACTGAGATATGATTTTTTTATGTTTTTGATCGGCCACCATCTTGAAACGAAATGCTGGTTAACAAACTCGATCAAGATACATGTATGATAAATATTTGTGGCAAGTGTCATCAAAATCGGATAATATCTACAGAAGTTACAGTGTTTCCTAAAATCGATATACATACATATAGGCTATGTATAAAAAATAAATATAAAAAAATACAAACATACATGTGTATAACATTTTGAACGGGGGGTGGTTTTAGGTTCAGCGGGTAATGAAATACAAAGTTGTGAAGACATTTTCTGGTAGTTGAATATTAATAGGTAGATGAATCTCCCTAAAAAGCGTAGAGTGGGGTGTCCAATTTGTTCTTAAAACTTATAGCTGTCCGAGCAAACTACCTATAAGTAAGCATACTGACGTCACTACCATACCTGAAACCCTGCCAAAAGTTTATTGGAGGGAGCAATAAGTGCTGACTTGGAAAAGGAGTGTAAGACGTAAGCAGCCGATAAGAAGGTTAGGGTTGGCGTGTTGTCGTGACCGGGAGCCACAAGTTATAGCTTAAAATGTTGCTGACTCCACCTTCATAACTATACAACGAAAACACTGTTATCCTAGAGTATGCACGCGGGGCCATTTATTCTTATTAAGCATTCGTATTAGCGTCGTGCTCTATTATTTTGAGACAGTTTATTATCCACAGACAAGGTTTCTTTGATATTCTTTCCAAAATGAAACGGAAATTCAGAATTTGAGTAAACTTCTTCTTTAATAGCTATCTCTCGATTGATACAATATTGGGTGGGCTGAAAAGTTCGTAGGCTGACACATGTTACACCTGCTACAATAAATTTATATTTCCATAAAAAGTTAAGTTATACAGTAATCGTAATATATGCTGCAGGGCTCAGCCCGTGTGCAGCTTAAACTTGGAAAAAAATCATAATCTACGTTAAGTCAGTTAGTCAGCCAGTCTTCGTTTGTCGGTGTTAACTCGTGGAGAATTGTTTTTAGATATTTTCGAAATACGTTCAATTGTTTAATAGTTTTTACGTATGTCGGGAGTCTGTTGTAGTGCGTTAGTCCTACGTAATTGACCTGTCGTTGCATGTAGGTCAGTCTTGTAAGGGATACTTGTAGTGGCTGTGTTTCCATGTATCTAGTGACGTAATTGTGCTGTACTTGTGGTATCGATTTGCAGCAAATCTTTCCTTCTCCTCCATACATCTCTTTTCTTGCGTTCGTCTCCCTTGACATTGGCATCCTCATAGTGCCTTCTATTATGGTGTTAAGGAGTTCTTCATGTATGACAAGGTACCCCATCCTCTTGGCTCTTCTCATGGATCTGGTGGTAATTACAGGCAGAACACAGATCTTCCAAGTAGGCGTGAGGTCTTCTCCGTTCGTCTCTCTTGGCATTGGTGCCCTCAAAAGTGCCTTCTATTATGGACTTCTTCATGTATGATAAGGTACCCCATCCTCTTCGCTCTTCTCATGGGTTTGGTGGTAGTTAGTGACAAAACACGGATCTTCACATACCAGGTGTTCAGGTCTTGTCCATATTCAGGTGACATGCCTAGCGTACTGAGATTAACCGTCACTTTTCTTTCTGAGGATACCCTTGTTCGGCATTTCTGCCATACGCCCTCCCCCGAGTAGTCACTCACACGTTGCAACAAGTGACCACCTTCTCTCCTCAATGTTCCCTTCCGTTCCCTGACTTTAGGTGATAGGGGCTACCTGAATCTCCGCACGGTTACTTTCGTTCCTTCTCCTGTCCGTTGGTATGTACTCTTGGGTGAAGTGGAGCATTCGCCACACTCCGCAGTTAACCTTTATCCTTGTTCGTCTTTTCTTCCATGCGCCTCCTCCGAGTAGTCGCTCACACGTTGCAACAAGTGGCCACCTTCTCTCCTCAATGTGCCCCTCCGTTCCCTGACTTTCGGTGTTAGAGGCTATCTGAATCTCCGCTCGGGTACTTTCGTTCCTTCTCTTGTCCGTACCCTTGGGTGAAGCGGAGCATTCGCCACACGCAACAGTTACTCTATATCCTACTTTTTTCTTGGGTTAAGGCCCAATGGCCCCCCCTCGTTTTTTGTACAAATTGAATTGTACAGCTATTAGAATAGTATAGGTACTACTGTGCAGTTTGATATTAGTACGATCGAGGTTACAAGCGTCGGCCACACATTAAATATCAAAATGTACAGTTGAAAAATGTTTCTTCTACTATACTGCCTATGATATTTTTTAAAGTCGCACAATAAAAATCTACCGTGAAATTCGAATTTGTAAATAAACGAGTAGCGTAGGGATCCCGAGGGAGGGGGGGGGGGAGGAGGTCTGATTGGGTATTAATTGCAAGAGTGGGCAAAAATACCCAAAATTCGACTAAATGGAAATTAATTACAATTTTCTTTCATTCTTTTATCTTTCTTCTGTGGCCAGCGACTTCGGTGGCAAGGTGGTAGCGTGCTGGTGCTTGTGCGAGTATCTACAGACGTTGCCGTTGGAGACGTGTCGCAACCCGACACAAGTACCTGTTAGGTGACTTAGTGAGGCGACTGAAGAGGTTAATTAATCGGATACATTCATTAAATTGTTTGTAAGCGGTTTAGGTAACCTTTTAAAAAAAAGGAACTGTTTTGTTATTTGATTGCCTGACTTCCACGTGTGGTAGGGTGTTTTATATGAAATAAAAAGTGATATAGTCTAATTACGATTTCATGATCGTATTACTGGCGGATGTGACCGCACTGCATAGATAAATAGATAGATTACAACTGTTAAATTTTTTTTATCATTGTCACTAGTGGGATGGAGGAAATGTTTTTGAAGAAAGTTTGTGGGTGTTCTTGTTCCGTTTTGGCAACCTTACAATTTGGTATGACCTAGTATAGGCGATTGCCTGGGCTCTTCAGGAAGAAGACTTTTTTCATAGATTTAATTTTAATAACCGCTGGTTTTTTAAGTACAATAGTATGTTTCCACTTTAATTATTATAATATTACTCATTTTGTGGAATTAGTGCAAAGTTATTTTCTAATTTTATTCTTAATTATATGATGCATAAAGTAGTCTGATACAACTTAAATGAAGCAATATTTAAACAATTTGCTAAGTTAATTAAATAAAAAATAAAAATGATGAAATTTCGGGCTGCCAATTTCCTGCACGGACGCGGGACGGACTAAGCTCTTAAAACGATTTCAGTTTTCTTGCAAAAGGTCCACATTTCTAACCCATAGGTGGTCACTGGCTTTAAATAAATAAATCTTGACTTATTGTTGTTCTATTACTAAGCCAACCTAGCGGAGTTAGGGCTGTAAAGCCCTCTCTCACACTCGACTAGGATGACCCGGGACCCAAGGGCTGATTTTAGGGGGGGGGGTGACAGGGTCCGGACCCCCCCCCAAAATAAATTAATTTACACTAGATAACAATAGGTTTACAGTGGGAATTTAAAATTATTATGTTCTTTAATGTTATAATCCACTGAACCTACCCGTTGACCCCCCCCCTAAATTGGCGGCAAAATCCGCCCTTGCCGGGACAGCCTGCTTTACATGCCCTCCAAAGCATGGCCAGAAAATATAGCCAGTGTGGGACTCGAACCATCAACCTTTCGGTGAAAGTCTGTACGACTACCCTACATGACTTGGCTTTATGTTTAATCTATATACCTCAATTTTCAGCTCTTGAAGTTAACGTCTGATATCATGCATTAATGCACCACTAACCAAAGCTCTAAATTATCAATAAAAATCAGCAACGGCATATTGAAACCTGTCCAACCAATTAGTGGCCCATAAGACAACAGCTGGTAAGTGACTTCTTTATCGAGTGGCCATTTTTAATTTTTGTCAAAGTGTCTAACCGTGAATGAAAAAGTAACTTACGATTCGGCAGGCTTGCCAACAGCACTCTCGGGAAAACTGCAGGCGGCCAACTTGTCAGCGGTTATGAAATTAAAAGCTTTGGGAATGTTGTGATGACAAGGGGTGTTGGGGCTGCCATTTAATTTTCGAAGGCAACAGATGAATCTTTGTTTTTTTTATGGGCGTTGACGAATTAATTTTATGGTGTTTTCTTTGTTAATTTATTTGTTTCCGTTCTTTGTCGGCGTGTAAAATTGATTTATTTAAGTCTGTGTTTTTTGTTAAGTTGTCTTTTCATTGTTATCACTTGTGACGTTTTTTTTTAATAGGCAATCTGCTACCTCCAATATCTATCTCATAAACAAGATAATAGTTCCCAAAAGGTATAGATCGTAGAGCTAGCACTAAGGACTAAGTAAATATATTTTATTTTTATCAGCATTTTATTTGATGTGAATTAATGGAGAACTATCCTATTGAAAATGCAACAGGGACACCTCGATGTGTAACTGTAATGCATGTAACTTATGGAGAGAGGTGCAGATATCGGTTTTTAGTTTTGGCGAGTGGCAACCCTGTTACAGGAGAACTAAAATCAAATAGGGTTCTTCTTCTTCGGCTGCCTCTTCTATCGAAGATTGGCGATCATCTCGGTAATCGTAGGCATGTAGATACCGTACTTCAAGAATGTCAAGACCGCGAACCGTAGGCGTTGTTAATAGAAAGAATGGGTTGAGGTCAAAGAACCCCCTCCCCTACCATCCTCATCCCGCAAGAGTTTTGGCATTAGGGAGGAGCGGTTTTTCTGAATTATGGTGAAACTTGCGCGGGGACCGCCCAAGCTTTTTTGATTTACTCGGGAAATTTAATATTCCTTAAAACTTTACGAGCCAATAAACTATTTCTACAAAGACTCCTCAAATTATTGCAAACTGCTCTATATTATAGTCGTGATCAAAGCCTGCCTTTGAGATGGCACCCAATTTATTGGCCGTAATTTCTGTATCGCTATTACCCTCTGTATTGAGTTTCATTGCTTTGACAATTTTGTGCTTTGTGATTGGAATTTTAAATCCCAAGTCATTGAGACGTTTCTTTCATTAGTATAATAAGAAATATTCTTGATTGAAGATGAACGGTTTTATAATTGGTATTCAAGTCAGGTGTCGAAAGATGACTCAATCACTCCAATTTGGCAATTTTTGAAATTAACAAATTACTATTTTGCGTTTGGAGCTTTTGCTAATTAGCGCCCAGTAGTTGTATAATTTCTGATTTGGTAGAGCTAGTTTTGTTCTTCTAATCTGTAACATTGTAACACAATGTCACAATATAGTAAGTTGATGCCATTTATAGTGGAATACTACTTATAATGACATTATTCTTATCCAGAATATGACGACTAAATCTTTTCTGAATTACAAGAAATAGACCTACTTGAGTGTCATTCTAGAGCTGTGGGTAGTATAGGATCTCTTACCGAGAATTAGAGCAATGGTATGAATGGCCCTAATAGTTCCTAATAAAAATATGGGAAAATCCATTTCTCGTATCACGTTCCTCTGAGTTTGTCTTCTTTATTATTTGGATTAACTTAACGGACTAGACCGTCTTTGAACTTTTCTTTGGAATTTTCATTATTTAGTTTTGAAACTTTGCGTTTTATCATTTGAGTCGGCATGACAAATGGAAATTGGAATCAAGATTAATCTAACCCGGGCTGTATGGCTGTGGCAGCTGTATTGGAAATCCATTAAAATAACGTTCCCGGCCATTTTGCTAATCTTCACGAGAATTTCCATTGCGATGATTTATTTATAAAAGGGCTTGAAAAATTCAATATTCCTTTGAATGAAACTATGCTATATATCTAAATTCATAGAAAACGGGCCATGATTTTAAGTATTTTAATTTATTAGACGGAGTCAGCTGGCAAGACATGTAGAGTAGTGGTACATACTTTCACCCCAAAGGTTATTGGTTCGAGTCTCACACTTGCTAAGCCGGCCACCATACCAAGTTGAATCCAGCGGACCAGGGCAGGTTCAAAGCTGCAGATAACTTGGTCGTGTGCACAATGCCGGTAGGGAAACATGGTAGGACTTGTCCTGGTCACCTCCGAACTAATCGTGTGACTTCACTGTGTTTCCCAAGTGGTTCGGAATCCACTATAATCAGGAGGTCCACTGTCCTATGGGCTGGCATAGGACAGTCAAGTCGGAGTCGCTCTATGGGCCCAAATATGAGGCCCAAGTCGTTATTAACCGACGAACACTACTACTACTACTACTACTACTCACACTTGCTACATTTTCTGACCAATCTTAGGAGGGCATGTAAAGCAGGTAGGATGGGAATTTTTGGAGGCAAATGACATTACTTCTTCTTCTGTTTCTAGAGCCCTTGATAAGCTTTGGACTGCTCGACAAAATTCCTTCATTCATATCATTTTTCCCAACACTCCGCCATCTACGAAACTCCCAAGTCCCAACTCGCGGAAGTAGTATATAATTACATAGTTTTTTTTTAAATTTAATTAATCGCATACAAACAATTTAATGAATGTATCCGATTGACCTTTTCAGTCGCCTCTGTAGGTTATTACCCGTGATGAGTACGACACGTCTCCGATTGCATGGCGTGTAAAGACTCACACAAGCGCAAGCACGTTACCACCTGGCCATCGAAGTCGAGCTTTCACGGCTGGAGTGACGTGACGAAGCAGTAGAATCCGAGGATGGTCATTCTGAAAGCATAATTAATTAGATTCGTGGTATTTCATTTTAATAAACAAAAAATAACAAAAACTAAGAGTTTTTGTTATTTTTTGTTTATTCTGAAAGCGTACTTCCAAACGTTTTGTCAACATCTGCGGTCGACATCTTCAGTGGAACTACATAGACTTCTTAGATTATATCTCGGAGGCTCAGCAGCCACTGTTAACAGTTAATGGTCTATCATTCCGGACTCTACTGCATCGTCTCGCGGAGGTAGGTTTCTCATTCGTCTTTCCAGCGGTTTCGGGGAGGTACCTGCAGTCATCTTCGCATCATGCTGGTTTCCTACATTTTGTTCGACTGACAGTCTTCCGCCTATGCTACTAACTGACTACTACCTCTAGTAAATTTCAAACATCAATATCCTGTGTTGTCATGTAACGGATCATTTTTAAATTTTAACGTAATTGTTATTGTACTACTATATAATATTGTATTATATTTTATATATACAGTATATATTAATATTGTATAATATATAATACAACATTATTATAAATATATATAATTTTAAACAAATTATCTTAAGTATAGTGCGATAGTGTGAAGTAAAATTACCTTGTTGTTTTCTTTTTGTTTTAGGGACCTGACAAGCAACAATTTCACAGGCTTGCACGCTGACTCTTTTTTGGGCCTCAACAACGTGGAAGAAGTGTAAGTTCTTATTTATTATAAATTTTAGCTTTTGGTTTTGTATATACATGGCCATTGACACATTCACATCTTCAGTCGAACTGCGTAGACTTCCTAAGATTGTATCTCAGACGCTCAGCAGCAACCTTTATCACGTAACTCTGGCTGTCCGGGTCCTAGTAAAAAGCTCACCGATCAGCTTCTCTCTTTAAATAGAGAGCAAGCTAGAAGGGTGTTTGGCACGCTTACGGGCCACGGCCACTTCAACAAACACATGCATAGGGTTGGCGTGAAAAACGACAGTAGATGCAGACTGTGTGAAGTTGAAGAAGAAACAGCTGAACACATTCTCTTTGAATGTGAAGCGCTGGGACAAACTCGATACCAAACTCTTGGCCACCCTAGGTCTGAAGAGGAAACCATCCGATCTAATCCCATCACAAAAACACTAGAATTTATCAAAAAGACTGGTGTTATAAGATGGGCGTAGACGGCAAACGTGGAAGCAAAAGACCTTCTAGGTCGACGCTTATAGGAACTCAAACGAGTAGGCCCCACGAAGGAAAAAAAAAAAAAAAAAAACTCTGGCTGTGAAAGCCTTATCTAATTATATATATTATATTATGTTTTATTTACGCCAGATCCGCTCCCACTTCTACTTGCTATAAAGTGACTTTTTTTTAACCCGGTTTGTCTCCTTTTTGTAACCTGAAGCCCCTCTGGTTATACCTTCACATAGCTCAGGTAGCTTGAACTAGCCTCTGCACTTGGGCTATGTGCTGTTTTTGCTTCCCCATCATAGTCCTGGTATGATGGTATCATTCCATCCCGTAGCGTAGTCTCAATAATCGCCTCACAAACTTACCAACTCCCATCAGACCTGCGAGTGTTCTGCACATGCTGATATAGGTTTCTCGGAAGGCTCAATCATTTACATGGTCATTGAGACCATGAAAATGGATGTAACAGGATTATTCACGCGGGCATGTTGACTTTTGGCTTTTTGTTCTATTACTAAGCCAACCTAGCGGAGTTAGGGCTATGAAGCCCTCTCTTGCACTCAACTAGGAAGGCCCGAGACCCCCTGCTTTTAATGAATTGATATATTAGGTCATTATATAATCACATATAGTACAATACAGTGTTTCAGTAGAGATACAGTATGTGCTCGGCACCGTCAAAACTACAAATAAATAAATACATAAGTAAAAGTCTAAATATAATCACAAATACAATACCCAAACCTTAACAGTTCACCTAATCTAGTTTAGGGATGGTTCATATTTTTGATATTTTTGAATTCGAAATTGTTGTTGTTTATTATTTGGTCGTTTTACGAGATGTCTGTTGCTTTCTCAATTTACATGGCCTCCGAAGCATGGCCAGAAAATGTAGTAAGTATGGGACTCGAGCTAACAACATTTCGGGTGAAAGTTGGAGTAGATATATTAATGCAAGACAACGATTCCAGAACAAAGCACTGTGTTTCCACTAGCAATATACCGATGACTTGGAAATGGTTAGGATTTTCCTGTCTGAAAATTTCCCATGTCTGCAGCGGTCAAGCAGGTTTTGCGAAATGGCGGTAGGTCTTTGCGCTGACGTTGATTACCCCATAAAGTACATTGCTGCTGGCGCAGTTCCAGCGGCAGCCCCGCTCTCCAGATGCCGGCTACCCTCCCCCTATCCCTAATTTGTTTCCCACTAACATAGCCGAATAGGCTTGGCTCCCGCAGCGTCGACTTGTTATCCCCCTTTTATTTTCAAATTCGGTTTGGTCTTGCTGAATTCTATGAAATTATTTTCTCTTCTGCCTCTTATTACCGCGTCATATGCATTTGCTGCGGTTTTTTATTTGAATGCTGGCCCTACTATTGTAACGGAAACGACAACTAGCTGCCGAATGGAGCAAATCAAGGCTGTGCCCCGGTTTTGATTTCGGGGGGGGGGGGTCCATTTTTTTTTAAATTTATTAATGAATTCATGGATAAATTCTTCAAACCATACAGGTTTACATACAAAAATTTATTTCGGGGGGGGGGGTGTCTGGACCCCATGGGCCACCTCCCTGGGCACGGCCCTGGACCAAATTATGGCTTGAAAAGTATCGATAAGGAGTATTGATCGGCGTCGCTGTCTACCTATGCATGACGGAGCCGTGTAGTATGTTGTATGATGAATATTAAGATGATAATAATAATTAGGTTCTGGAAAAGATAATAATGTAGATACAGCGAGATTATGGCCTATGGCCCTCTCCTACACCTAACTGGACAAGTTTGGTTAAAAATACGTTTTTGATTTTAAAAATCCCTCTCGGCTCTGGCCGATCAAGTGTAGGGAGATTCCGCAGACCCTGCCTTGTCTCTACGCTACCTACGCTATGTATGCAATAAAAAAAAAAAAAAAATACTTCATTATTTTCCCGGCCACAACATCAACACACATCTTAAAATGGTTGATTTGTCGTAAAAAGTGTTGATTACCATCCATTATCGTAGATAATACTACTGACTTTCTGTCAGATTTTAATTCATTCCTCTGCGACCAATATTAACTGAGGTATGAATTACTAGTATGCAAGGTTTCAATCGGCCACCATCTTGTAGCTAAATAGTGGATCTAGCTGGTTAACGAACTCGATCAAGACATTTGTATGATAAATGTTTTTGCCAATTTTCATCAAAATCGGATAATATTTGCGGAAGTTAGAGTGTTAATCTATATACATATATATATATACACAATATATATAACATTTTGAACTGAGGGTGGTTTTAGGCTCAGGGTGTTATGGTTTTATTTCACCATGTAGGAGGCTGTATATAAAAAAATGTAACTTAACGAGATATCTCTACACCAATTTACAAATTAATAGATAATACAGACCCGAACACAGGATTAGCAGAGTGGCGATTCAGTAATGACATACTTTAAATCTACCTACCGTATTCAATATACATACCGTATATATATGTATACATATAGATACGTAAAAGTATATATATATATATATGTATGTATATGAGTGGATGTGTGTACGGTACATATATAATATTTATTCTAAAATATTCACACTATACCTCATATTACTCTTTGCCTTGCATTTTATTATTGTTTGCCATATTAATATCTTGTTTGATTCCTTTTATTTTATTTATTTATTTCTTTTCATTAAATCTAATAGTAACGATTATAGATTGTAAATTTATTATATTTCACTTTAACTTTTGTAAAAGGGGGGCCCAGCACGGGACTTGTCCTTTGGGCTCCCCTTCCAAATGTAATTAAATTGTAACTGTTGTACTTAAAGAATAAATAAAATAAAAAAAATAATGATAAACTATTTAATATACTATATTGCAATATTAGCACTTACCCGAATTTCATCTTGTAGCCGTTCTCTCTTACTATTGTACTTTCTTTGCAAGTTCTTTCTTCTTTTCTGGAAACTATTGTTAGCTGCTTGTCTGCGAATTGTCCTCTAACTCGCCGTTACAAGTCTTTTATCGCTTGAGGGAGCCTACCCATCAGTAGTCTAAAAGACATGTAACTAGCGCTCTGATTGGCTAATAATGACGCACATTGATGACAGTAAGCCATAGGTACATATGGTACACACGTGTATTACCTTTAGACCTAGCTGCTCAGAGTGAATCATTATTATGCCATTTAGGACAATTGAGGAGGCTGTTTACAAACATGGACAATTCCAAGTTGAAGAATTTTTCTGTTTTTCTGTTGAAAATTGTGATTAAATTTATGACTAACGCTAGACTTCTCAGCGCTTCTGTGCGCAATCTGGCTGCTTTCGTCACTTTATTTTACAACGTGCAGGTGGACATTAAAATTTTCTACAAGGTCGGATCAGAACCCCATTTTTTTGAAAAAATGGAGTTGTCTACGTTTCTAACCAAGCTCCTCAATTGTCAGGTCAGCACAACAAGGGGGCCGTGAAATGAAAAGTTGTGAAGAAATTTTCCGGAAGTCGAACCTTGGTCGCCATCTCAATAGGTAGATGAATCTCCCTAAAAAAACCTGAAATTTTGTGACCTTTGACCCCGAGTAACGTTTTTAGCACACATGGAAACGATGGGGACTTTCTGCATTTTATTTACAATGGCAATACCAATTGGTTCTGTCGGAATTTTTGTTATTTGATCACAATTTTCATGTCTAAATTGACCGGACTAATATATTGCCTTGAATTCACAGTCAGCTAGTTTTTTATCTCAGCTTAATTACCACACAATACAATAAAAATGTAAAGAAAATTCAACCACCGCATTCAATGAAAAAACAGCGTAAAAAGATATAAAATAAAGAAAAAATATATTCATCGTCGCTCGTTCCCTACAGCTTGGTTCTATTGTTGTGCCGTCTTCTGCACTCTGTCTCCACAATAGTTCACCTCCATTGCCAGCAGCAGCTTTTGTTATGGCAAATGCTTCTGAAAGTAATGTGCTTCTCAAAAAACCGGTCTCTGAGGTCAAGACGCCAACTTTTGTAGCTCGGGGCGAGTAATCTCTCACTAACTTTTTCATAAAAATAGCTCTACTCTTTGCTGTAATGCTTTATATCTCCCAGCGAGCTTGATAGCATTGTGTAATGCTGTACGACTCGGGGCGTTTTTTATGATCGGGTTTTGAAAAGTTTGCAACTTAATCCAAATTTATCTTAATTATTATTGTTCCGTTTTCTCAGTTGCATTTTTTTCTTTTTTTGCCTTTTTCCTGTGAATGGTTTCAGAGATAGCTTTAAAGATGGATGCCGAACGCACATTGACTGACAATATTTTATAACCGAACTACAATATGGGGATGGCTCAGTTCTACTTTGCGGCACGGCGTCAACCAGCCAAGGACGGGCGTTTGCTGAAGAAGAAAAAGACAATATTTATAAATAAATAAATAATGACTTCTATTACTAAGCCAACCTAGTGGAGTTAGGGCTAGAAAGCCCTCTTTTACTCTCAACTAGGAAGGCCCGGGTTAGCCTGCTATACATGCCCTCCGAGGCATGGCCAGAAAATGTAGTAAGTGCGGGACTCGAATCTGCCACTTTTCGGGTGTAGGTCGGAGTCCCTATTACTACTCTACATGTCCTGATGTCTAACGTACAGAACGAGCTTTCCAATCTTTGATGGGCGCTCTGTTTTTGCGACAAACGCTTCTGATTATTCAGAAATTATTGTTATGTTATTTCCTTCACGTTGGATTCCACTAATATTTTTTTTGCGCGGGAAATCTTTTGGTCCTCCTTCCCGCCTTTTTTCCTATTTAGAGTTCTAAGATTAAAAGATAAACTAAAGCACACTGTTTTGGCGGTAAATCGCCATTTTCTCCATAAAAATAACGAAAACTGTCCGTAATGTATACAATAGTTGAGAGGGTGATTGGTTTGCAATTTGTTTCATATTCTTGTCACAGAATAGTCATACTAACTCTCTCACTGGACTTCAGGTTCATGTAGGCCTATATTTCAATTTTTAAAAAAATGCAAAAATATACAATTTGCACTTTTTCTGGGAAGTCATTGCCGTTTTGTCGCATAATAGTAATACTAAATCTGGAAATCTGGTTCATATATGCCTATACTACCCTCGCATGCCGCTGGCATGCGGGGGCACTTCAGCTTCAGTCTACTTACTAATTATGAAAAATTCCCGAATTATTATTATAATTCGAAAAAATACAGAAATCCACCCCCCCCCCTTTACTATATTCAGATAATGGCAGCATTCGATGACACAGTAAGAAATTTGAGGCTCGTAGTGAAATTTAAATCTCGCACTACTCGAATAATCATCACTCATCCCAATGGAATTTTTAACGATCACTAACTTAAATTTCCAAGCTTACAGCACAACGCCAAGCATCATTTGACATAAATTCATTTTTCTAACCAGAGACATTATCGCATTCAAGAAAATGCCGTAAATTCCCGTGCTAGTTTTTGTCGCTCAAGTGTTGGCATTGCAGTTCTCAGTTTTATTGCTTGACTGGAAACTTTTCAGAACACGGGATTTGCGACCTCAGGAGCAGAGGCAGTGGCTGGGACCCTGGGTGGGGGTGAAGTACATTGATGGCCTGCACAATGCGCAGTGGCGTAGCGAGGCCATTTTCTAGGGGGGCGGATGACGCTTTCGGCGCCCTTCTAGAACTTGTCTCATATACCATCATGCACGAGTATGTAGCCTATCATACGTGCCGGCAGCCCAAGAGACTTTTAGGAAACTTTAAAAACAATATGTAGAAGGTAGCAAATACTTACTTTTAATAGGAAATGAGTACCAAACATTACAAATGAGAAATTCAAATATTTCATGAAATAACAATTTTAGACCTGTAGAAAATATTAGGACCAACAGAAAAAATGTAAAGGAGCATTTCTTCAAATAAATATTTTTGACGGCTGTACTATTGATATTTCCTGAGAAAATCGACATTATACAAAAAATACAAAGTGGGGATACCAAGGGCGGGTCCAGGACAGATTTTCGGAAGGGGCCATTTCGGGAAAAGTGAGTGAGGCTACCAAGCCAAATTAATTTTTAACGACGGTGCAAATGGTGTGGTCGTTAGCGAAACGAGGCACATTAATTTACAGTGCATTGCTTGAAAAGCCCATGTGCCTGTTGCAAAAAGGTACCATAGGAGGGTCTGGGGGTCTCCCCCGGGGGAAAAATATGAAAATATAAGTTCAAAATAGTGGGGTGTTACACATTTTAACAGCAGCAAATAATATATTTTTTTATAGCTTGCAAAGGAATTCTTACGGTAAATGGTTAGGCCATGTATTATTGCTGGAAACATGAGGGGGGGATCTTCCCCGTGGGAAAATTTTGAAAATATAAGTTCAAAATAGTGGGGTTTTACGATTTTTGCAGCAGTAAAATTTATAAGTTAAACGCGGAAGACATATTCATGTTACCATGGCGGTGGTGGCTGTGGGAACTGTGATTCTATCTAGTGTAATTTTTTTTTCCTTGAGAATTCAATTGTATCTAGTGTATTCTTTTAAGGTTATGGTGGTACTGAGTATACAGTACCTACCTATATGATTGCATAGGCTCACCAACCGTCAATTTATAGGCGGATTTAGCTTTGGTGCGAACACTATAGCCTATAACAGTAAGGTCAGGACATGTAGAGTAGTGGTACGAACTCAGGCTTTCACCCGAAAGGCCGTTGGTTCGAATCCTACACTTCCTACATTTTCTGGCCATGCCTCGGAGGGCATGTAAAGCAGCTGCGGTCCCGGGTTTTCCTAGTTGATCATGAGTAGAAGAAGAACGCAATGATCCACAGTGAAATTCTTTAATAGTGACCGGTTTCGGATAAAATCCATCATCAGACTAACAACACATGAAAAAACGCCAGCTTATATACTGCGGGATATGTCAATTGTCAATGCGCATAGGCCGTAATGGCTTTTGCGTTAACGGTTCCGTTAAAGTTAAAGTATGGAGGCAGTTAGAAGGCAACCGGAGGGGAAAATAAGTGTAAAAATCTCATGAAATATCAATCAATGTACGGGACAATTCACAGGACAGATGATGCTGGGAAAACGTGGGAAAAGCTAGTGCGTTCTGCCAGCACCTCCTCAGTCTCGAGTAAGCTTCTGAAGCAATAGGCATCAGACACCAGAAGGGAATCTAGTAAAGTTGCTGGGAGACAACCGTTCCTGCGTAATCCATCCCTCCGCTTTTAAAGACATGAGCCAACTGAAAAGCCGTATCGGCTTTTGCGTAACGGAAACCGTAAATACACTAGTGTGGACGTCGTTAAAGTCGACGACATGCTGTTTACTGATGTTTGTTTCTCAAGTTTCGTTATTTAATTTTTCAGGTTGCTAGGAGACAACCATTTCGACGTAATCCATCCCTCCGCTTTCTAAGACATGAGGCAAACGTTAGTACACAAGTGTGGACGTCGTTAAAGTCTACGACATGCTGTTTTCTGATATTTGTTCCTCAAGTTTCGTTATTTTATTTTTCAGGTTGCTAGGAGATAACCGTTTCGACGTAATCCATCCCTCCGCTTTCAATGACATGAGGCAACTGAAAAGATTATCTCTGCAGAACTGTGGGCTTACCGAAGTACCGAGTGGTGTACTCAGGCCTCTCAAACATCTCACCTCATTGTAAGTACCGATTTTATTAACATTTTAAAGTTATTGCCAATAAGGGCAGTGCCCACCACTGCCGGTAAAGAATACCGCACGGAGCCGCCGGTGGTAGTCCCGCCTCTGAGTGCCAGTTATGTTATCTGTCCAGTAATGTAGTATTTCCAAATAGGTGGACTACGAGCGCGGCTAGGGTGACAAATTTTAGGATCGGCGAAATTTAAACAAACTTTAATAAAAGTATAACAAATAATTTAGAGTTGTTCAAACGGCCGCTTCGCAGCTGGATTTGCCGATAAATTTTCTGCTTAAAAATCTGGCGGAGCTTATATTGGGACAATCTTAGTGACATCGGGAAGGGTGCAGACAAGGGCGGCAAGGGTGGCAAACTTCGCTGCCCAGGGGCTGCAGACACTTAACTACGTCCCTGTGTCTGTCAGTTTGCAAATTACAACAGCCAGTCAAAACCAAGACTCGCGTTATCTAGCGGTATTCAGTTGAGATTTGTGCTCCCGGCAACGGTGTGGTCTGGTTGACAAAGAACTGGGGTAGAGTTCTATAGAAGAGGTAGGACATTCGGTTCCCGCTAAAATTTTATTTTTTAAATTTCTGAGTCCATATATCGCCACGTCTTCTATTACCAGCCATTGAGAAAACGTAGCAGGTGGCCCCAAGATTTAATGTCCCTCTCCCCTACATATAACTCTCAAATGGACTATAGCATTACCCGACCACGTTACGAAGACATTTCGCAAGTCAAGTTTTTTTTTTTAAATTCTCTCCCACTGTAAAATTAATTATTGCAAAATAAATAACTCACTGTCGTTAAGTGTACAATTACCTATACTACCAACGTAATGATTATTAACCTGAATATGACAAATATGCCATTCTAAATGTAATCATTGTTCATAATATGTAGTTATGAACATTTCTGCAGCCCAATTATGGCGATTTGGGTTTAACATAATAACGGGGTTTATTGCTATCCAATTTATACGTAGTATAAGGAAAGCTTTGTGACGGTCGAAATTTACGATTCCGAGATTTCAACGGATTTATATGTTTGAAGGTCCCAGGAACCCAAAAAAGTGGTTTTTACGAAATGTCTGTCTGTCTGTCTGTTTGTCTGTCTGTCTGTGCGTCGATTTCCGGGCAAACTACTCGGTCGATTTTGATGAAATTCGGCATGTAGGTTCACAAAAATCATACCTCGGGACCATTTTTTTTTTTATTTTGGGCTAAATCAATTTGGGGGGTTTTATTTTCAAAAAACTTCAAAAAAACGTCTAAAAACATTATTTCCCAAAAACGGCTCCAACGATTTCTTTTAAATTCACATATATTGTAGTTGTTGTTAATGTTGATAAAATGCGGTGGGGGGGGGGGGGGGTCGCTTGCCCCTTGACAGTTTGCTTCTGGGGGTAAAAAAATAAAAATGACTAAATTTTAATGAAAAATGACTAAAAAATAATTTTTCTGCGACACCTTTCTATCGATGATTTCTACCTTCAGGGTATATTTTAGGTGTTAAATTGAGTAACGAAACCGGACAGGTTGCTTTCCCAAAAAAGTATTTGGTTTTGTACAAAAAAATGTTTTTGAAAAAATGATAGAAAATTCACGCTCAAATGCATTGCGTGCCCTGCCAGTATTGCTGTGTGGTGATGTGTTGGTCTGACCTATCTAGAATTTACCTCACCACCAGTGACGAGTGACGTCAGGTGGACACCCCCCCCCCCCCCCCGAGATATCGGAAATTTAACCATAGGAAAATTATTTACCATGAAATTACTCATTTTCTCTATCTACTACTTTTGATAAACTGGAAAGCATGTTCGAGTAAACTCGGACCGGTTCTTCAATTTCGTTTGAAACAAATGAGTTACAAATGCGCGGGAAATTCAAATTTATAAATTAATCCACGGCTATATTTTGGGTTAGTTTTCAATTTTTTCTCCCTTAGATAAATTAAAATTCTTATTATAATATTTCAAAATTTTACCTTTACATTTTAATGTTTATTAGTATTTCTTTCAATTGTTAAACAATGCCACCATTCTCCTGCATTCTAATAATTTAGTAATTTGAATTTCCCGCGCATATTTTAACACCTTCACGTGACACCTTGCTACTGTGGTATTAAAAAATAAACGCCGTTGTTATATAAACCACGGTATTGTAATAATCCCAAGTCGCCATGATCGAGCTGCTGTTCTACTAGTAGCAACATTATTGCAATGCAATCAACACAGTTCGAGTGACGTTTTGTCCGTTAGTTTTGACACTTGTTTAATTTGAGAGGCCGTTGATTGGCCTCTGTCAATATCCTGTCAAATTACATCCTAACGCTTTTACAGCCAATCACATTTATTGACACGGTCGTTCAATTGACTAATCACTAGCCGATGATGATTAAGAGGATATGCCACCACGTAGAAAATTAGCAACCCATAATTGAATACTTTTTTAAGTGTAACTTCTTAGAAAATTAGCACCCTATAATTTAATACTTGTTTAAGTGTATCTTCCTAGAAAATTAGCACCCCATAATTTAAAACTTGGTTTAGTATATCTTTTTAGAACATTAGCACCCTATAACTTAATACTTGTTTAAGTGTATCTTCTTAGAAAGTTAGCACCCCATAATTTATTTAATACTTTTTGTAGAGTATCTTCGTAGAAAATTAGCACCCTATAATTTAATACTTCAACTTGTTGAAGTCTTTCTTTTTATTATTGGTGGCCCCAGGGTGCCTAAAACACAAATGTTGGTGATATTCAGCAGTGACCATTTTCTAAACAGTAAGTGTCCTCTTCGTGGTCCCTTCCAGTATGTCACGCCTTGGGCCACCGACCTTTCACCCTATAGTCCCCATTATTGCTTCTATCCCTTTTTAATTAAACCCTCGAATCAATACAATCCGCCCCGAATGAGGTTAGACTGTACGGTCTTTAATTTCCGGTACCGCAAGGGCGCCTAGGGGGGCAGGGAGGGGCGGGGAGCGGTGAGAGGGACTGGAGATTTAGATGGATGTTCGACAGTTGCTCAATAAAGTCAGGTTAAATTTCCTGTTACTGTCACACGTGTTAACACCTAGACTAAATTATCGTTCTTGTCGGGTTTTATTTGGTAGTGTCAATGACTAAAGCTGTTGGCTTACATAAAATTTAAGATCTACTGTACATAACCATTAATTTGACTTGTAGTTACTTGTACTTGTTAGCTGCTATTGCTAATAATAATAATGTTCTGAAGGATGTTTCGGACACTATTTATATTGTTTCCGTTAGAATTTTGAGCCAGCCAACTGGTAGATGTCAACCTACAACGGCTACAAGCGGTGATGGACAAGCTGAGACAAGCTTACCATTGGCGCAGTGTAACAGGTGATAGCATGACTTAACCAAGTACAGCTACGAGTCCTGCCCTTGCTGAGAGGTGATTTAGAAAAGTTCATCTACATTATGTTCGTTCCGAAACCATTCATGAGTTCCTTGACAAAGTAGCAGAATCCGGGATGATAGGCCGTGGTCTTTCTGAAAGCGTACTTCCAAACGTTTCGCCAACATCTGCAGTCGACATTCTACAACGTCGCGTAACTCCGGACGTATCTGTCATGCTTTCGCCTGTAACATTGCCTCAATTGTCTCAGCTTGTCCACTATCGCTCGTTGCCGGCGTAGGTTGACATTGGCAACCTATACCAGGTTGGCAATGGCCAAAATGCAATACAATACAATACCAAAAATGTCCGACATCCATGGGGTCGTAGGCATTGGACAGGGGACCTATGGGCCACTATAAGTAGGCCTGGGTTCATAAAAAGTCCTTCAGGTCGTTATTATTAACTCCGATCGTGAAAGCCTTTGTAATTATATTATTCATGAGTTCGATCTGAATGCTGTTTTGTGATCTGACCTTTGCCATGCAAAACTTCTGATGCACACAACTATATTGTAATGTTGAATGCATATATTTTTCATCCATTATTTATTACATCTATTATTACTGCTAGCATTTTAGGTTCTTTTGTTTATACACGGAGGGGTTAAAATCTACATAGTGCTCCCCACTACATAAATTCAAGGAAAACTATATTGTTAGCAACCTGTAAGCAACTGTTAAGGATTGCTAAACTATTTATTGCAGGTGCGGATCTACGGGGGGGGGGGCTATGGGGGCTATAGCCCCCCATTAGGGTCCTCAAAATGCGTAAAACCCCACTATTTCAGTCCTATTTTTCACAAATTTTCCCCTTCTCCGGGAGACCCCCGGGCCCCCCTTGTGCTCTGAAAATGTGTAAAACCCCAATATTTCAGCCCTATTTTTGAAAAAAAAAGTCGACATTTCATCTTAGCCCCCTCCTTGGTCTCATTCTAAATCCGCGCCTGATTTATTGTATCGCAGGATTGAGGGTGCAATCTTATAAGTCATGTTTCAATCAATGAATACAACAATTATATTAAATGTAAAATAACAAGACACTCACCAATTGGAGACAGCCGGTGCCCGACACTTTATAATTATACAGACAAATACTATAAGTTATTTAAGTCCCTTAATATAAAATCGACTCCTTGAGTCCTAAGTCCTTCTGTCCCTTCCGTCTTCAGTCTGCCCTCTAAAGTCCCTCTGGGGTCTATTTAATACCTCGGTCGGCGATGTCACCAAAATGGCTGTCTGGTCTTACGCCACACGCTTTCGCGGAAAACCGTCATCAGTTTTGGGCCGGGACCAGACAGGCACTCAGCAAAATTCGCCGCCGGGTCGTCCATAAGTATGGCTAGAATATAGATTCCAGAGGGGCAGAGGCGACGATCCTCTGACAATATCAACCCCGATCCCGAAACAAAGCCATTCCCGATCTTTCTAAATAATGAAATCCGCCAAAAAAAACGGGAATATCATATCGAAACAATAAAGAGCAAAAACTTGAATTTTTCGGAAAACCCTGAATCAAAATCTATGCTCTGAAACAATGCTATGCCAATCTCATATTTCAAGTTTTTTGAAAGTTTTCAGCTTATATATACGAAAGATCTCTACGATAAAACTCGTGAAAAAGTTGGCAAAGATTAATAAATAGCTTTCGATTACAATTCGCCGGTCGCCGCCATCAAGTAGCAGGGGGGAAAAAAGGAGCAAGAATTGGAAATGTTGGGATTTGGGGGGGGGGGGGTGGAGTTTAGGGGGTGGGAGGACATTGTAAGGGGCGGGGGATGACGAATACGGAAAAACAATAAAACGGATTTCACCATGTCAAGAGTTGAAAACTTTGCTAACTCTTTTTTTTTTGTCTCAGATTCTTGGGTTAGTCTCATCACATATAGCGAATACTTATCCTACATTTCGTTTCCTTTGTCTGTTTGAGATGGGGAGTCTATTTAGGCTAGACTTTGGCTGTTGTGTCAAGGAGTTTTTATACTGTCTTGCTTTTTTGTCTTTTGCATTAAGGACATCTTTGTGATTGTCAAAATTGACGATTTCGAGGTTTCAACGGAAGTAAATAAATAAATATATTTCTGTAACATTATACAATACCGTACAAGTACAAGAGAGTATAAAATAAAATCGTCAAAAATATCGTCAAAATCAGGTAGTCATTGTCATTGTGCTAGTGCCTCAGTGACAGTGGAGAATGCTTTCTCTAAGAGATGGTTTCTAAGCAATTTAGGGAAGTTAGAAGCATTTTTCGCCGTTCTCAGTTCAATCGGGAGTTTGCTTAGGTAGGCGAAACCTTGTAGTATAGGATCCAGTCGCTCACACTTGGCTGTGCGTGGCGCTGGCCTTACAAGGTCTCCCGTTTGCCTCGTGTTGTAGGTGTGGGTGTCTCAGTTTTGTTTAAATATCCCCCACACCTCAGGCTTTAAGATATGTAAAATACATCTAAATATGTAAAAACTTGGGGCTGTCATGATTTTTAATGATTTGAAGTGAGAGCGACAAATGTCACGAGGTCCCAGTTTTAGTATTTAGGCTATGCATTTTGAGAATTCTCTGAATGACGTCATTTACATATACTTATATGTAGCCCTACTGCCAAGGAAGAATAGAAAGAGTGCTCTATGAAGTCAGTTATTGAATAAAAATATGCACTGTCCATCAAATATATATTTTTAGTGCACTCTTAAATTGGCTGACACATGTTAATTCCCTCATAGAAATGGGTAGTTTGTTAAATAAAGTTTTCCCTCGATAGAAAACTTCATTTTTATAAAGTCTAAGCCCATGCTTGCGATATATTATGGTATATTTGGAATATGGTATTTTTTTGGTTACTTTCAGGCAGCTAGACATGAACGAAATAGATGAAGTTGTCGAAGAAGACTTTGCCAATTTTGAGAGCCTGCGGAACCTGAGATTGGATGGTAACCGACTACGGGCTGTGCCTACAGGTGCTCTGCAAACTCTGCACTCTGTGGAGGCATTGTAAGAATTTTATATTTTATTTATCTGTAAAAATTTTTTAGGCCAACCGAATCTATTATGTATAGCGCTTTTTGAATTATGAACCTCATTTAGGGAACTTTTTAGCTTGTACTAGTAGAATAGGTCTATATTTCCCAACCGTTTACAAAAAAAAAAATGCTATTTTCTTCTATAGCTACAAGCATTCTCTCTAGTATTCTTTATTCTTTTTCTCTGGTGATGTAAACAAGTTTAAACATTATTAAATAATTTCATTATTTCAAAAATATACTCGTATTAATTTACATTTTATTTATTTGCTTTGGAGATTGGCTACATATTTAAATTTATTGGGTTTTATCTGTTTACTCCCTGTTTTGGTAGGCAAATTGCCATCAGGCTTAGGCGGGGTTTCCACTTACGTCAATGGTCAATGAGAAATATGGTTTTGACGTGGTAGCAGACATTTTTAGTATGTCTTTAATGTCTGCTAAAACGTCAATTTCATATTTCTCATTAACCATTGACGTATGTGGAAACCCCGCCTAACGAAGTTGCAACAATTTGACTACACACCAATTTTCACCGATAAGACTACCCTCACTAAAAATGTTAGCTTTATTGTTTATACCTTTACAAATTATGTTATTGTGAATTAATTTAATTACTTCACTTTACTTTTATTTCCCATTGTCAGCTATCACTTGCGTTTTTGTTCCAGAAACTTAGGCAACAACATGATAACTGCCGTACCGGTTGATGCGTTTCCTGAAATGGTTAATCTAGTGATATTGTGAGTAATCCTATTAATTTCAGTTTGTACGTTAATTCTAATCAAAATCGCCTACCTTTGTAGGATGTAGCTATCCAATTATTATTAGATTATCGTCAGTTTACCCTGACGTATGGCTCTACTCGCACTTGTAAGAGTGAGGCAAAAGGTCCAAAATTGGCTCAATCTTAAAGTCTTTTCTTCGTTTCCTTCTATTTACATTAATTTTGAACTCTTTTTCAGGTTGTTAAAAAGAAATCAAATTAATAGAATAGATGATGATGCATTTGTTAATCTCACCGCACTGAGAGTATTGTGAGTACCCTTCAATTTATTAAATGATAAGCTGTAGTAGACCTATTACACCAAAATGACAATGATTAAGGCCACTGTATTAGACACTATTAATTAATCAAAGTTATCCGTGCCTGGACCCGCAAACGTTTTGGTGAAATTGACTTTGAACATATATTGCTTCATTTCAAGAATACAGTAGGAAGCTGCGTGCTTTTTATATATAACACCATTGACAAGAGTATCCTAGATAATGTGTTCTCTTGATTCGTGTTAGAGAATTAGATGACACCCTGCTGCGTTGCTATCACAGACCAAGCACTATACCTAGGTACATACTACCTGACCATGATGGGAAGGCACTTTGGAACACTTATAAATACGAATGAACTCGGTGTTTCACTAACGCAAATTTTCAAATGAACAAAGTGTTCCTAGTGCTATTCTATCGCTATAGTCTTTCTTATTAAGTCTGCTACCTTCATAACTTGCAGGAGTTTTCGATGCCTGGAAATGAAGTACTTTCCTGTGGGTATCCTCTGAATACTATATGGTGCTTTCATGTTGCAGAGAATTAGATGACAACCTGCTAACACACCTGCCAATTGCACTGACACAGCTCCAGAACCTACAGGAGCTGTCGGTGTCTGGAAATAGAATAAAGTACATTCCTGCGGGCATTCTCCAGAGGAGTCCCGGCCTGGCACTGCTGGAACTGCGGGGGAACCCCCTGGTGGGAGTCGACCCTCACGCTTTCTCCTTTCTTCCCAGGCTGCGTAAACTGTAAGTATTTTCTTTGTAATCTTAGCTTTGTCAGGGCACATATAGTAGAGGCACGGATTCTGGCTTTCACCCGAAAGGTTGTTGGTTCGAGTCCACCCCTAGCCGGATCTGGAACTGCGGAGGAACCCCCCAGGTGCTTGTCGACCCTCACGCTTTCTCCTCCTGCGCAAATGATAAGTATTTTCTTTGTAATGCCGGTGACAGGCTCACTTTCCTCCCACCCGAAAGGTTTGAGTCTTATACATGCAGCATTTTCTAGCCATGCTTTGGAGGGTATGTATAGCAGGGTCTTCCTCGTAAAGTGTAATGAGAAGTTAGCTTAGTAATTGAGCAAAAGGTAGTATACAATATAATTTATAAAATTATTTATTGCTTTTTTTCTTTACAAAAGGTTAAAATTGCAATTTTTACGAAGACATTTCGAGCTTGTTCAATTGCTTAAAAATTAAAATTAATGCCGTTAAATGAATGATGAATAAATGACACAGCTCGATAAAGATTTGTTGATAAAGAAAACCCCCTAAAAATAATAATAATAATTCAATTGATTGGCGTTCCGTATAAGAAAACTGTTAAAGTTATCTTATCGTATCTTCAATAAAGCATCTTCACTAAATCAAAACTTTGCAAAAATTTCAATATCATTGAAAACTTTTCAAAGTTTTCCCGTCCAGACAAATAAAAAACCCTTTCGATATCTCAAAGACTATCGATATTGTATATCACCCAACACCATTCCACAAATTCCTCTTCACACTACGGTTTCCGGTGAAAAGTCTCCCGCGCTATTTCAAAACTTTTTAGCTCTCGCCCAATTTTTATGTCCCGTAGAAAGTTATGTCTTGGCAGTTGTTCCCTAAGTTAGTGAAGGTTTCTCCACTTTTTATAATAGCCGGCATGGTTATCTTTCTGTTGAAATCTTGGTTGATGAAGTGGTTTCTGCAGCAGATTGCGAAAGAAAAGAATAAAAATTGCCTTCATTAAATTCAAAACTGGAGGATTTTCATCCCTTCATCCCACCAACCCATGGGCTATTCTCAAGGGCGAATCCAGTGGAAAATTTAGGGGGGGAGGGGGTGGAGGTCACAAGTTGTATGTATGTTTAAAAGGTAATTTGTTTGTTGAAAAGTTGAGTTTTATTTAAAAAAAAATTATATATATTTTTTAATTATGTTATGAATTTACTCATTGGGTGGAAGGGGGGGAGGGGGTGGATCTGCCATTGGCTATTCTGCTTCAATAACCTGTATTCCATGAGGAATGCAGGAAAAGACGTTTAGTGTAGTGATATGTAGTCTAGGGTTTAACCAGAAAGGATTGTTTGCTGCTACATTTTCAGACCATACTTCAGAAGGCATGTAAAGCAGGCGGTCCCACGCCTTCCTATTTCAGGGTAGGAGCTGTAATTTCGCTGGTTGGTTTCCGCTTAGTGTACATAAAACCATTATTTATTTAAACGAATTCAACCAACGATGAGAGTAGGACCACGCGGAGGTTGGCTAAAGCAAGGCCACAAGGTAGAAGACCCATCATTGACAGACCGAGGACAACCCTCCGAGAGGAAAGAGTAGGACAGCTCGAGCCGGGGGAAAAACAATGACAAAGCTCAAGACGTTGGCGACCGATCGGGTGGAGTATAAGAAATGGGTCAGAGACGACCCTCGCGGCACTAAGAGGGAAGACGAAGAAGAATAATAGGAATGGTTCGAGTCTCACACTTGCTACATTTTCTGGTCATGCTTCGGAGGGCATGCGAAGCAGGCGGCCCGAGGCCTTCCTAGTTGAGTGTAAGAGAGGGCTTTATAGCCCTAACTCCGCTAGGTTGGCTTAGTAATAGAACAAAAAAAGTCAATATTTATTTATTTATTTAGTTATTTAAAAAGGAGAAGAAAAAGAAGAAATCTAACCAACACAATACAAAGTTTAATATTGTTATTACGTACGAACAGAACACGATTTTGCTACTTGTTCTGAAGCTTTCTGATGCTATCGCCCTTCTTGGTTTTTCTCGATCTTTATTTTTAGAATTACGTGCTTATTTAAGCACACCTACAAGTATTTGCTGTTGGGATGAGATCTATTGTATATCCTTATGCAATTATGGCTGTTGGGCCAAGCAGGAGAGCATCACAGAATACTATCATGATATAAAGATGACCGGAAAAACAAGGAAAACCGAAGTACAAAAAGTTGTTGAAGGGTATACATAAGAAAGAGTTTTCCAGAAATGAAATTAATTAAAATCTCAACGGGCCAATGGGTAGAAAGGCTGAAATTCGGAAACTTTCCTTCTCTCGGGAAATTATTTTGGACGTGCCAGTTTGCTTTCGCCCAAAACTGAGCCTTAACTCGCTATAATGAAATTGCCCTCATTACCCAATTTAATACAATTTTGCTGGGGGTCGTTGTGTACTGCAAAATAATACTAACTAATGCACAAAAGAGAACCCCAGCGTACCATTAACTGCTGACTTGAATGAATGAATGGATATATTTTTTAGTACGATACAATGAGACAATATACAATATAACAACAATTTATAAAAATCACGCCACTGGGCAAATGCCCGAGTGTGGCCTACATCCGTTAACACAACGAAATAATCAGTAAAAGTTTGCTAGCTAGGCTACAATAAAATAGGTATACTCATGTTTAATTTTGTTTTTCGCACGTATTGTAGCATTGTATACAACTGTGTATTGTTATAAATCGACTTTACAAAGTATCAAATGTCAAAAACATCACGCTTTTTAACGACTTTAACATAATTAGATATTTCCTTTTTTATGATATATGGACTTCCAGAACTTCGGCATATCAATGGAAGGGCATTAAAATGTTTTACACCAATGAATAACGCTGATCTCATAAACAGTTTGTCAGCTCAACGTCATAATGGGATACACAAGCGCTAGAGATAGGTGGTACCTATATGTTGATGATTTTTGTTAGGTTCTTTGTAAATTAAGGTAAAAGTGCCACTAATATGACTTTAAGCGCAAATAATTAAATTATTTATTCTCATTTTTAATATGCAAACCCTGGGAACATTCGGGGGTTAAATTTTTACACCATAGATTTGGGTCTCTGTGCATGGCCATTGGTCCAATTAGGGGGAGGGGGTCTGGGAGGCGAGCTTAGCCACTCCCAGGTACTTGTCAAGTCCCCCCCACCAGAATTTTCGAGGAAATAAAACAAATTGATTGAAGGAACTTGATAAGTTAAATAAACTAATAATTAAATATACAAAAGTTTTTTTCACAGAGAATTACAATTTTTTTTTTTAAATTTAGCGCTAAAATTCATCTATATAATTCATTATGTTGGCAATTTCGGAGTTTCGGACTGTTCTTTTGGTTTGCATCTCCACTGCAATCATGGATTTTTGGAGTTCTAACCCCCCCCCCCAGATTCTAACGCAGATTGGCCACAATTATTGAATTTGATTTATACAAAAAACGATTGGGTCAATTAGGAGCATTTCTGATTACCTATTTAACGGATATTGACGACTCTACGATACACAATATTTCCCATAAAAATCGACTTTTTGTAAAAAAAAAAAAAACCGTAGTGGGGTACTTCCATTCGCTCTTAACGGCAGGCTGACACCAGTATGATAAAATTACTCATAAATAATGTGTCGAAAGCAAAGCAAAATATAGCTCATGATCGTTGAAAAGAATGCAATAAATACTCTTCATATTGCTATAAAATTGCTCATTTATCTCATGCAGTCGCCTGTCATTGCCTAGCCCAGTAATGACTGTCTCGTCTATTTTTATGTGATAAACGTCATAATACCGAACAGTATAATGTTAAAGAGTCGATACATAGTGATGGCTAGGGGCAAGGAAATGGGCCGAGAAATAACCATCGCTTATCATAAAAAAAACATATTGATATCCAATAATGGATGTAAATGGTAAATCATTGCAAACAAATCTAATAAAACGTAATCCGAGATTATGGTTCGCCCGGTCGATTTATGAGCACGAGATTATTTGTAATGGCTGCCTAGCTGGAAATCTAACGACAAACGTATATTAATTTAACATTGGCTTGGCTAGAGTTATAAATAGAGATGGGTCATCCCGTTAAGGTTATTTTTTAACTTCATGGTCCACCTGCCACGTCTTCTTCGACCAATCAGAACTTCGTATAATTGACATATAACTCCTATGAATTAGAGTTCTATATAGGTGTGATGGGACTTTCTGGCGCCAATTTTTTTTTTTTTTTTTTTTTTTTTTGAATCCTGGCGCCACTTGATGCCACGTCTCCTATTACCTTCTTCTTGTAATTAATGCCTCTTCTATCAGACCGCGATGACAATGCAGTGGTAACCAGTTGCCTTCTGGATCATTTTGCCGTTGACTCTTCATTGAGTTCTTCCGCCTTCGGGACCAGCTTCCCAACCCCAGAATGTCCCGACTCTCCTTTTTAGAACTTTATTTTAACCTCTTTCGTATAGGAATCCAAGTTAGTTATTATTTTTTAAGGACTTTTTATCGACCCAGGCCCATAGGTCTCTTGTGCAATGTCAACGATTTCGGACATTATTTGTATTGATTCCGTATCAATTTCTGGCCATTGGCAAACTGGTATACATTCTCGATGCCAACCTACACCGGGTACAAGCGATAATTGAACATTTAATACGCTGAGACAAGCTTACCATTGATGCAATGAAACAGGCGAAAGCATGACTGAACCAAGTACAGATACGAGTCATAGGAATCCAAAACGCCGGCCATACAATACAATACAATCATGTAGCCGTGGAGAAATGACGTCAAACCCTATTGTTTTGATTGGTTCCCTCATCGTTTGGCCGCAAGCACTTTCCAAAGTGGTCCATAAGCGCCCACCTTGCTGCCACGACGGGATTTCTTGTTGTTGTTTGGAAGGTTTCAGGCTGTGCTCTTATTGGTCGAAGTTCGACGTGACAGGAGGAAAAAATATTCTTGGCGGGGGCAAATAGCCCATCTCTCCCATCTAGAACAGGAAGAGTCGGTGGCGGATGATGAAGGCCCCCTGAGAAAAGTTTAGCAAATGCAAAGAAAATCTCCTAAGCCCCGGAAAAGGAATTTTCCCAGGGAAAATAGGCCACTGACCAAATGGAATATTGGGCCCATCCTCATAGCTGAAGTCGTTAACTATACAAAATGGAAACCATGGCAACTTTCTGGGGTACCCCCTTCCCTGGGGGTAAATTTTAAATGTGCAGGTGCGAAGAAGGCGTGTTTCAAGCATTTCCCATCCTTTTATAGCCCTAGGGAGAGGTCCACTCCAGAGCCGCTACAGCTTGAGTCTTTCTTGTGTCCTCTTCATTGTTAGGTACAGAAACGGCCGCAGCCAGATTTTTTTTTTTTCGGGGGGGGGGTCTATCTGATCTGACGTCATGGGAGGGGAGGTAACCTGAACTTATGTGAAACTCAATTCTATCTAGTGTAGGCTGCAAATATTTCTGGGGGGGGGGGGGGGGTCTGGACCCCCTGAACCCCCCTCTGGCTACGGCCTTGGTCGTGTCTACCTACAACCGCACATTTTCATTTTTAAATGAGAAGCTCTGAGCTGAAAGAGAACCGCCAGAGAAAGGCGGTGCCGAATAATCGATTTCGCATAACAATATGCAGACCCAGTCGCAGATGGTCCAATAAACCCCCTAATTGGACCTTTCCCAAGCTAAACTCCATTTGTTCCCTTTTGCTCTTTTTATATGGTTCTGTAGTTTTCCATTGTGTTCTGGATAACACCATTTTGGGTATTTGGTTTGGTAAGTTACGTCAGCTATTGTATTGTACAATACTTGAGATATATAATATACTGTGACGAAGCAGTAGAATCCGGGATGGTGGGCCGTGGTTGTTCTCAAAGCGTGCTTCCAAACGTTTTGAACTAAACAGTTGCTACTGCGCCTCCGAGATACAATCTTGGAAGTCTTGCAGCTCTACTGAAGATGTTGACAAAACGTTTGGAAGTATGCTATCAAAACGACCACGGCTCGGCTTTGACACGTAACTCCGGGCGTGAAAGCTACTATAAGTAGCCCTAAGTAATGAAAAGCCCACAAAAAAAATAATAATAATACTAAAAAAGTTATAAAGTTATAAAGACTTTCTTTGTAATATTGTTCTTTGCTGTTTGTTTTTTTCGCGCTCGCTTTCAGCATTTATATTTTTAGCAACCCTGTCAGCCTGATGGGGAGTGAGTATGTTTCTAAACTTGAGGCACCCTAAGGGCAGACTCCTTCACCTCAGGGAGAATGGGAAGTGACTAATGGGGGAGACCTCCTGATTATAGTGATTTCCGAACCACTTGGGGAACATGGTAAAGTCACACGGTTAGTTCGGAGTTGACCAGGATTCGGCCCACACCTACACTGGTAATCTCAGTGCGTTATCATGTCCCACCACGTTCACCTGCCAAGGCTGTCCACACTACTAAGTTTGCTGCAGATTTGAGCAGGCTGTGTCCTGGTGGATTCAACTTGGTAGGGCCTTAGAAATATAAGCTAGTCTGTCAACTAATTTAATTCTTCAACCGGAGATCAGTCGCTTTCATACAGTAGTCGAACCTTCCTTCCTTTTTTGGACTCTTTGTACGTTCTAACAAAAATGACCGAAATGTTAAGGTTGTTCTTTCAGCTTAACCAGAGTTTGGCATGCCCGCTTTATACACGAAGACAGCAGTGGTTTATCTAATAATATAATATTGTATTTTTATTGTACCCAACAGCAGGTACATTGTAACAATTCCATTGCACAAAAACAAATATTTATGAATCATTAAATTATATACGGTATTACTTCCTCTTACACGTTAGGTTATACATTAAAATATTACTAAAAAATTACAATATGTTATTTAGCTAGCATGTTAGTATATATAAGTAGGTTAGGCTTAATTAATTTATGTGGCTCATTAAGGCGCCCATTCCACATACGTACAACGTCAATGAAAATTATAAAATTGAAGGACATTTCAATTTCTCATTGATGGGGGCCATTCCATATGTTTTTTCAAAAATTGACAATTTTCAATTGAAGCGTATGCGCCAAATTTTTGAAATTTGTTTGCATTTGTTTCTTGAAATTGTATTTGTTTTCTTATTATTTAAACCTTATTATAATTTTTATACAGAAATGCTTTCTTTTTAGAGAAATCAATTAAAATAGATGTACTTGTCATATCCCATGGCGCCATTTTTTAATTTTAGATTGTTTGTTTCATTGTTTGTGATTTTACTCTATGATCAATTGATCATTGATCAATTTTAACAATGGCATAGAGTAAAATTGAAATGTCCTTCAATTTCATAATTTTCATTGACGTTGTACGTATGTGGAATGGGCGCCTAAGACCATGGAACTTTCACGGTCGAATTGATTTATAGTGAAAACCCTTCAAAAAGGTCCAGATCAGTTCCATATTTGCCTCTTTCTTCGCGAAGTCCCTTATTTTGGGGGATACGTTGCACAGATGAAGGGCTGTAAAGTTTTGGTGAGCTGGAGGGGGGGGGCGTAAATAAAGTGGCTCATGTTTTTGAAAGCAGAGTGACGCCGATGCCTTTCTCTCGCATTCTCATTTATCACGTAGCCGTTGACGTGTCCTTCGTCATCATACCCCCCCCCCTTATCGGGTGGTTGGGGGGGGGGAGGATGGGAGCTTTATGCTGATAGACGATCTTGCGATCATTGGCTTCTCTCTAGGTGGAGCCCATTTCTGTATGTGTTGCTGCTTTCATAGTTTTACATTATTGTGCAACAGTGCCGGGTTTGGTCTTGTGGGGATCCATGGGCTGGAATTGTGCGGGGGCCCTTTCTCAAGCAGAGCAGTCTTATGTACCCGTTGGGCTGAGACGAATGTTCTACTGTCAATGATAAAATGGAGACCCAAAGTCCCGCCAAATATTAGTTTACAAATTTTATATATTTTATAGTTTATATATTTTTTAATCTATTGTAATTTTGTATATTTTGGAAATTTTGTGGGGACCCTGGGCCCATGACTTTCCTGACCCCATAGCCATACCCGGCACTATTATGCGTTGAACCGTCCCTCCCTTATAAGAGGGAGAGCCCCCACTACACCACTACAGCCTACACCTATAGTTGAGTGTAAGAGAGGGCTTTATAGCCCTAACTCCGCTAGGTAGGCTTAGTAATAGAAACAATAAAAAGTCCTTATTTATTTATTTACAGCCAAGAGAGGGTGGAATCGGTCACCGAGGCACTAATTGTTTGGGCTCCTTGGACCTCAAAACGTGGAAATCCGTTGAAATGTCAGAATCAAACATTTTAACCATCACAAAGCTTTCATTATACTACGTATAAATATAAAAGCAATAATAAATGTATGCAAAACCGTGCCCAGGTTTTGATTTCGGGGGGGGGGGGGGGTCCCCAATTTTCCCCCCATAATTTAGTAATGATTTAATGGATGAATCCTTCAAACAATACAGGCTTACATTAATAAAATTATTAGTTAGGGGGGGGGGGGCAGGACCCATTAGACCACCCCCTGGGCACTACCATGAATGTACGAATGAATATAATAGTTTTATTATTAATTCATCCGTAAATCATATTGTAAGAAAATGAATAAAATAATAAATAAGAATCAGGAGAGCGAAATGGATGGGGCATTTGCTAAGGCACGAAAATCTGGTACACACTATTATCGAGGGCACAGTAGAGGGAAATAACCGAAGAGGACGGCCGAAGAAGGAATTCATGGATCAAGTAAAAGAAGACGCAGGAGCAATATCATATCAAGAACTGAAGAGGAAGATCGAGGACCGAGTAAACTGGAGGACGATATGCAGGGATTTGCTGCCAACCAATCGCTAAGATTGTAACCTTAAGAAGAAGAATTCTATTACTGTGCATCCTAGCGGAGTTGGGGCTATCAAGCCCTCTCTTGCACTCAACTAGGAAAACCTGGGACCGCCTGCTATACGTGCTCTCCGAAGCATGGCCAGAAAATGTAGCATGTATAGGGCTCGAACCGACAACCTATTGGGTGAAAGTCGGAGTCCCGAGTCCGTACCACTACTCTACATGTCCTTAAATTGTCACTACTCCTCGTGATAACTACATATTTCGATTAATTCCTCAATAGCTTTAGTAGATGATAATTTGTTATGATGCACACCAATTATCATCTACAATAGTAGCTTTCTATACCGTATAATAATTTAGGTATTAAATTAGCGGATGCATTCTTTGATTTCAGGATTCTTTCGGAAGCTCGAGAGCTGAATGAATTTCCCAGTCTGAACGGAACGGGTAGTTTAGAAATTTTGAGGCTGGATAGAGCCAGCCTGCACCATGTACCCTCTTCCCTGTGCCGTACGTGCCCACGACTGAAAAGCTTGTGAGTATATTTACCAATGAATACAAATTAATTATAGTGTAAACAATGAAAATTGTATAGATGAAGAGAGATATTTCTGAATTGACTAATTGATTGATTTAAAAAAATGATTGAAAAATGATCTACCTGCCTTGTCGTTTCGGTGAAATCAATTAATTTCTAGTTTCACAGCCCAACCCCCTACCAAAATGACTAGGCTGAAAATTCATAAAAAAAATACAAGTTTTCTCGAAAATCAAATCAAATCAAATGTATTTAATTCTATCTCAAAGTACAGGATACAAATCAACAATTTCCAACCCCAAATGTTCCTAAGAATGTGCTTGGAAAGGGAACATACCATACTAGACTAAATTCAATTCAATAACAATAACATAAACAATCTTTCTCGAAAAGCTTAGGGTACTGTTGCATTTCCCCGACTGATTAAGCACATTCTATAAAATCGGTATAAATAAATAAATATTTATTCTATGGTATAAATGCACTATGTCGGGTTCTTTTAAACTCTAGAGCAATAATATTTCAGCTGATGAAATCTGGTATTTTTATTTTCTCATCAGAAAATTTTCTTGTCTTTGCGGCTGTGGACAGGAATTAATTGATTTCGTTCAAATGGCTAATGGGAGGGCCCCCCGTTGTTTACGAAATATTTGGACATCTCTCACCAGACGAAAGGATTGCCATAGAAGCAACTGAATCCAAATTTTTGTATGTATTTATTAATATTTAAAAAAGTGTCCTAATTGGTTAAGGAATAATCGTTCGGAGGAGTGTACAGTATGTGAAATAGAGTACTGGATGTTTAACATACTATAGTACATTTTGATATAGTAGAACCCAAATATTTTGGGGTTTCGCATTTTTTCCTAATCTAAAACCAAATAAGGAGTCTGAGGGTCGCCCTCAGGCAAATTTTTTCAAAATATACTGTAGGTGAAAAAGAGTGGGTTTTTACTCATTTTTAAAGTAAAAACTTGCGAAGCCTTATTAATATTGATAGGTACTGCATATAGGGTAAACGACTGGGCTTGTGGTGCAGCGGTTAAGACGACGCCCCGGTTAGGCGTAGATCGTGGGTTCGAATCCCGCCAAGCCCAGTTGTTTCCATATCCTCTAATTTCGTTTATAACGAGGAGGTTACATCTTCAACCAAAGGTAATTTGATGTCAGTGTTATATATCCCATATAACACTACAATGTAATGCATATTGGGTGACTTAGGGGCTCTCCCAGAGCTTTGTTGAAAAAATAAATAGCAGTGAAATGGTGGGTTTCTTATACAAAGCGCGAGATCTGAAGCTCTGTTCATTCGCTAATTGCATCTAGTGTATGACGAAGTGTAAGAAAATGTCGGGGGAAGGGGGCCTAGGTGGCCAGGCACCTTTTTCGAAGCAATCGCGTGCTGTAGCAAGTAGAATCATTACAGGATCATTCTTGTCATATGATATATTAAGGAAACCCAAAAAGCCTCAAAACTTCAATGCCCCCCCCCCCACTTTTGGAAATCCGCAAAACCCCCATCTGTATACGTGCTTGGCGGCAAGGCACCTTTCTTGATGCAATTGAGTGCTATGGCCAGTAGAATCATTGCAGACATTGTCATATGATATATTAAGGAATCCCAAAAAGCACCAAAACTTCAATGGCTCCGCCCACTGTTGGAAATCTACTGGACAGTTGAATTCGGCGGATGCAAAGACTCCATTTTAAAAGTTCCGTTGGCAATTCCAACAAAGCTGCAGAGAAAACCATTATATTTGAAGACGAAATTCTGGAAACTTCCCAAGAAAGTGAGCGAATAGAAAGTGATAGGGGCGGTCGAATGTCTTCTTTTTCTTATACAATTAAGCAAGGTTTTATTCAGTTAAATCCCTGCAGAGGTAGATAAGGCTCTAAGGGGAATTGAAATTTTGGGTCAAGCAATATTTTTTTCTCTCCCAACTCCTTTCTTTCTCGATAGTTTCTATTCAAAACGCGGACAGCGGGCTATTTCCATTTCTTATCATTTAATGCCTTTTATTTCTATAGTTGGAGTGATTGCTGAACTTATGTACCTAATAGTCAGCGTGCTAAGACTTCAGAATTCGTCATTTTCAGGTTATTTATTCGGAGTCGTACAGAATACTGACTGTTGTTGTTTCTAACGCCTGCTTTCAGCATTTCTGCTTTAAGCAACCCTGTCAGTCAGGCGGGGAGTGAGTCTGTTTATTAACTTGAGGCACCCTACGGGCAGACTCCTTCACCTCGAGGAGAAAAGGAGTTGACTGACAGGGTGGACCTCCTGATTATTGTGGATTTCGATCCATTTGAGGAACATAGTAAAATCACACGATTAATTATTTCGAAGGTGGCCAGGACTCGACACACACGTAGATTGACTGGTATAGTCTCAGCGCGCGTTATCATGTCCCACCATGTTCCCCTGCCAATGCTGTGCACACTACGAAGTTGCCGCAGTTTGAAACATGCTCTGCTCTCATGCATTCAACATGGCGAGTTATGCTGACTCACTGTAGAGGAAAAATGTGATAATAGATTGTTAAATATATTTACTCTTCCAATTTAGGTTTCCTTAGACCTGTAGATAAAATAAACAATTAATAAATAAATGTTTCTGTCAAATTATACAATAGATGTAATCAACAAAGTAATTGACAAGAAAGTGTAACGTAAAATCGTCAAAATATCGTCAAAATCAGGTAGTTCTGTCATTGTCGTTGTGCTATAGTGACTCAGTGACAGTGTAGAAAGCTTTCTCTAAGAGATGGTTTCTAAGCAATTTAGGGAAGTTAGAAGCATTTCTCGCCGCTCTCAGTTCAATCGGGAGTTTTCTAAAGTAGGCGAAACCTAGTATAGTATAAGATCCAGTCGCTCACAAAAATGTGTAGGTAGCCTACTGTAGCCTTTAATTTTGTTAATTTTATTCTGTTACAGGGACGTTAAATGGAACAAGCTTACCCAAATCCCTAATTTAAATGTATGCAAGGATTTGCGAATCCTGTGAGTATGCCATGGATTTTCCTAGTTTACGTAGAAATAGATGCTGTCAAGAGATAGGGGTGTAGGACAAGGGTAGGTTTAACCCGCCTTCTATCCGTTCCAATGGGCTGCTCACTATCTAAGGGATGACTCAAGTGAATTAATTTACTTTTAATCATTATATGAACGAGGGTTTAATAGATTACAAAATGGCGGCTTTAGGTTTCCCTCCCTTTCACAGCTAAACCTTGTTTTACAGTCCCTTGTTTTGGGTTTTAGGTACCTATAGCTGGTATGAGTGGTGGCCTTTATAACTGATAAGCAATGTGTGGAAGTGGATTTTATTTCGGATGCATTCGAGACATTTTCGAATTCGTGATTAGCCTATTTTATTGGATATGTCCAGTGGGGAGGGGGGATTATTTTCGATTCACTCAATTCCTGGCTAGGCAAGTGCAGTGGAGTGGATCCGGTCGGTGAGCAAAACAGCATGTTGACCTAGGTGTCACTGCATGTTCCAAATTTCGAAATTGACCCGAAAAGATATCAAGCTTCACCCATCCGATAATAATTTTTGAGATGGCTCCCCTTCTATACCTACTCCATCGAATGGTAGAACCTTACTTAAAGAATTTCCATTGGCAAACTTTGCGACTTTTATACGGGTAGGCTATGTACGCGCTTTCTGTGTGTCATGGTGGGTTGCTTGCTGTGTACTCGTACTGTATATACACATACCAGCATTGATTGGAGTATTTAAATACTGTGATATTGTACTATTTGGTGCGGTGTATTATTAGGACATGTTGGCTGTTGGCAGCTAAATGAAGCTTGCCAGGTCTGCTGAATGAAGAAATTGAAAGGTACCTATGCTCAAAATGGATGATAAAGTTAGAAATGTAACTATATTTACCCTTTAGATTTAGAAAAACCGTCTATATAATTTCGGTTACCTGTAACGAGGAGAATGCCTCTTAATTCTCCCGAATCGACTTCGATGGCCAGGTGGTAACGTGTTTGCACTTGTGCGAGTCTTTACACGTCATGCGATCGGAGACGTGTCGTAACTCAACGCGGGTATACTAACCTACAGAGGCGACTGAAGATGTCAATCGGATACATTCATTAAATTGTTTGCATGCGGTTAACCTTTTATAAATAAAAAAAAGTAAGTGTGTCAGTTGAATTATATTATATGTACCATATAATGCTACAAAATATATTTAGCTCTACCTCTTCTTATTTTCTGGTATAACAATACTTTTTCTGTTTTCAGAGACTTAGCCCACAACAAGATCTCATCATTAGACGGCCGGCTGTTCCGCGGGCTGTCGCAACTCCATGACCTCCTAATATCTCACAATCTTCTACCTCGCATTCCGCATGACGCCTTCACTGGCCTCGCCCGTCTTCAAGTCCTGTGAGTATACTACAAAATTCTAGCTCGAATCAACCCACTGTTGCAGTTAGGGTACATAATAATATAAATGTTCCGAAGGACGTTTTTATGGACCTAGGCCTACTTATCAAATCAAATCAAATCAAATATATATTTATTCCAATTTTTTCCAACAAGGGAAGTGTACATAAAATGACAAAATTAATATTAACTTTAAATACGCTAAAATACTTAAGTTATATTACATTCAATACTTTACAGTGGCCCATTGGTACCTTGTCCAATGCCAACGACCCCATGGATTTCGGACATTATTTATATTGTTTCCGTCATAATTTTGAGCCATTAATTGTCAAGCTGGTATACGTAGAGCAATATTTGAGGAGGTTGTTTACAAACATGGCCAACTCCAAGTTGTAGAATTTTTCAGGAGAGCGGATTTTCTGTTGAAAATTGCATTAAGTTTATAGCTAACCCTAGACTTCTCAGCGCTTCTGTGCGCAATCTGTCTGTTTCTGTCACTTTATTTTACAACGTGCAGGTGGACATTAAAATTTTCTGCAAGTTCGGATCAAAACCCCATTTTGTGAAAAAAACGGAGTTGGCCACGTTTGTAACCAAGCTCCTCATTTGTTCAATTACTAGCGGAGTCATATAAAGCCCTCTTACACTCAACTATAGGAAGGCCCAGCACCGCCTACTTGACATGTTCTCCGAAGCATGGCCAGGAAATGTAGCAAATGTGGGGCTCGAACCAACAACCGTTCGGGTGAATGTCGGAATCTGTACCACTCTACATGCCCTGTAATAGCGCCTGGGACTCAACTCGGGACTGCCCTTTCAGCTTCCCTTCCTATTGATTTGAGTTGCCTATTTTCAAATGGGTCGATCTCCATTTTTTGGATTGTATTGGATTCCTTGTTTATAGGCCTGTCGATAGACATAACACTTTTTCTCCCATGCTAAATGCTCCTCCGAAGTTAAACCTATTTTTAAGATAATCTATCCCCATCCTTTCCTTATATATACAGTATATATATATAATAGCTTAAAAATAATAATATATACTGTGTATATAATAGCTCCACCTCAGCCAATTAGCGTCCACCATGAACACGTGTTAACAATAACACACATGGCTTCTCATATTAACTGCGAGTTAAAGGGGATAAGGAATTGTGAGAGAATCTGGCTCTCCTGAAAAGTAAGGTAAAACGGAGATAGACCCATTTGAAAATAGGCAACTCATTTCTTCTATTATGCATGAGAGAAATAGCCCATGCCCATTTGAATGATTGTATTGTATCTAATTACAGAGATTTGGAGGGGAACCTTATCGAACACATTCACCCGGATGCGTTTCTTGCCATAGCTCAATTAGAAGACTTGTAAGTAAATTTATATACAATCATATCAATAAAACTAACAATGTTTAGAAAAAAGCCAAAGCGTTTTTAAAAAGTTTGGAGACCCCCGAATCGCAAAAAATGGCTGAATAAGAATATCAATGGCAACACTGCTTAAAGTCAGCCTGGCGGTGGGAGTGAGTCTGTTTATTAACTTGAGGCACCCTAAGGGCAGACTCCTTCACCTCGAGGAGAAGAGGAGTTGACGGACAGGGTGGACCACCTGCTTATAGTGGATTCCGAGCCACTTGGGGAATGTAGTAAAGTCATACGTTTAATTCGGAGGTGACCAGGACCAGGACTCGACAAGCCCTTCGACTGGCTGGTGTAGTCTCAGCGCATTATCATGTCCCACCATGTTCCCCTGCCAACTCTGTGCACACTACCAAATTTGCCGCAGTTGGAAACACGCTCTGTTCTCGTGGATTCAACTTGGTAAGGCCGTTGGCCAGAACTACTTCCAAGCCAGGTCTGGCTTCCCCTAATAATACAAACATGTTAATTAATTAGCGACGCCCCACCTGGTCGCAATTTCTTACAATGCTTATGGCGTATTCTGTTTATTAAAATCAGATGAGAAATCAATTCAATGCGCAGGTCTCAGTCATGTAACCGGTGTTAACCGGTGCTAGATAAGGTTTTAAAATTAAGCAAAATAATGTCATCTTAGCTTATTTCGCAAAGTTTTAGCCATGACTTGATACAGAAATTACAAAAAAACGAAAGCTCAAAAGTTCATAATTACTTTTGTTCTTTCTTTAAACGAAAATTTTCTTAACTTATATTACGCGCGATTACTTTCAGTTTAGGAACTTTAAACAAAACTACTTTTCACAGCTTTCTACCTGTCAGTATATACCGTGCAGTACCTACCTACAGTGCAACTTATAATTATTTATTTATCTTTGATTCAATTAAATTTACACTTGTACCATGTGTTTTGGCGGGGTTTCCACATACGTCACTCGTCAATGAGAAATATGAAATTGAAGGTTTAGCAGACATTAAAGACATAGACCTACTAAAAATTCTGCTACCACGTCAAAACCATATTTCTCATTGACGATTGACGTACATGGAAACCCCGCCTTTCATAAAAAGGTCTGATAATATATATGTAGCCTAACTGAATATTTTTCAACTTGGCATGTGTAAACATCCTCAGCTGTTGTATAAAATTAGCTTTTAACGACAGCCTATTTATGCAGCAACAATTCTACAAATATATTTCGAAAACTTCCGTGAAGCTCCTCATGTAGCCAACACTTCTTCGTAGAGTCTACGACCCGATCAAACATAGTTTTGTCGATAGCAACAAGTTAAACTGTTGGTACAAAATAGGGGAAATGGAAAACCTTTGTCATGCTTGCCGGATAAATTAATTTTTAAATTAAGGCTCATTTTACCTAAGTGTAGCTTGAGGTGGAGTTAGAAAACACCTTTTAGTCTCCTCTTGTAGTCAGCACTTCCTCAGTAGATCAGTGCCGGATTAATCACTGTGGGGGCCGTGGGTGGGTGGGTACAAGATATGTGAGAGCCGTGGGTGAACACTATCAACATTACAGCAAAAAAAAAAAAAAAAAAAAAAAATCGTATAATTTCCCGCCAATTTGAAAGCTTTGTAAAGTATCGTTTGTGGGGGCCGGAATTTTAGGTATTTTTGGGTGCCCATGGGTTAATGGGTTAATCCAGCACTGCAGCAGATCTTGGGTAACTCATGTATGCATAATGTCTATATATAGCCTATGCGAGTGATAATAGGTTTATAAATTCTTATTGCAGGAATCTCAGTAAGAATATTTTTTCATACTTGCCACCGACTGGTCTAAGTCGTCTTCTTCATTTAAAGACTTTCAATAACCCAAATCTTCGAGATTTCCCACCGCCTGATTATTTTCCTCGAATTCAAACTTTGGTAAGTTTATCATCACCCTTCTTATTATAGTTATTTCTTAGCGTAGAGTAGGCAGTTCAGCTGTGTGGCCCACTGATCTGAATAGTAAAAGTTATTTCACCAGCATAAAATAGTTTAGTATTAATATTATAACGCAGAAGTTATTTACGCCACTGTCTGAGTTTCTGCCTTATGTATATGTAGTGGTATCTAACCTCTATATGTTTTGTTCGTTTATGTAATTCTGAATTTTTTGATAATTTCACTGGTCCCAGATTCCACTTAAACGTTTCCGCAGGTGCTTTCGTATGCATACCACTGCTGCGCGTTTTTGCCGCTGGTGCCTGCCGAAGAGACACCACGACCGCCCCTCCACGAGGCCGTTCTGTTCCCGTCGGACAACGAATTCGACATGAGTCTCTGGAACTCGAGCCTAACCGATATTTGGCCACAGCTACGTAAGTCTGACATCCTTATGTTATCATGAAACTTCGGAAATTTTCAGATGTTCGTAGCCGTTTACCACTGTCCCATTCAATTGTGAGCTTATACTCAGGTTGGTCAGGTCGCTCTGGTCGTCCCTTGTGGTTACACAACAATATATGTAGTACAGAATTTGTAAATTCCCAAAATACTCGAAAACTGTTTTTGGTATTTACTCCTAAGTGCAAATTTACCGTTATTCATCCCTTTGACTAGCAATGTGTACAGTACAGTACAGTACATACAATTTGGTTCTACACAATATGTTTTAATACCTACTTAATGATTAAAATTTACTAAAAATTTATTTTATGCATTGAATATTATATTTCAGAGAACCTAAGTAAAAAGTTTGGAACGCAAGTTAATGAGTTGTGGGACAACTTCGGGTCTGACTTCACTTATCCGGGAAATTTGCCGGCCTACGTAGAGGAATATTTTGAAGAGCAGGAGCGTGCGGGGCTGGAACCTGTACATGGACGAATTCAGTGCCTCCCTCTTCCAGGTATTTACATAATAAATACCACGTGGTCGCAGACTGGGGCGCCATGGCCCATGGGGGCTAGGTTTACTTTGTAATGTGTTTGAATTTTGGCGCGAAGTGGCAGCAGAAAAGAGAAAAACAATTGGATACCTAGATTCACAAAGTGATTGGCATAGTTGATATAATGTCTGCTGATTCTCAATTTGTCTTGTAGGTCCCTTCCTCCCCTGCCAGGACTTGTTCGACTGGTGGACCCTCCGCTGCGGTGTCTGGATAGTGTTCCTCCTCGCCATGCTCGGTAATGGCACCGTAGTCTTCGTACTGGTCTTTTCCCGTAGCAAAATGGATGTGCCAAGGTTCCTAGTCTGCAATTTAGCGGCCGCTGACTTCTGTATGGGCGTGTATTTGGGCATGCTGGCCGTGGTCGATGCGAGCACCCTCGGCGAATTCCGAGTCTTCGCCATACCCTGGCAGATGAGTGCAGGGTAAGTATTTTCTTTACTTTACCCATTGGCCGTCCTTGACTGTTGAGCCATCCGATCTGACGCCGAGCCTCTCAGTATCAGCCTGTAGTTGTGGGTTTCGGGAGCTGGAGGCAATTCGTCGATTGGCCCATCCTCGCTGTCTGGCATTTCAATCCTGTTATTGTTAGTGAAGTAAGAGTATTCTTTGTGGGTACAAAAAATACTCAAGTCAGCCAAGGCAAATTCATCGCTTTAGACACTCTTAGGAGGTCAATTGGTCTAATGAGGCACCATTTGAATTGACCTTTCATCATTTACTCCTGATCCACAGCTGCCGCCTGGCCGGAGTCCTCGGAGTGCTGAGTTCAGAGCTCAGCGTATACACTCTGGCTGTCATCACCCTGGAGCGTAACTACGCCATCACCCACGCGATGCATTTGAATAAGCGGCTCTCGCTCAAGCACGCCGGTTACATTATGGCCATCGGGTGGGCCTTTGCCGCTCTCATGGCTCTTCTGCCTCTTCTCGGCGTCTCCGACTACCGCAAGTTCGCCATCTGTCTACCGTTCGAGACGGAAACTCCGGGCAGTCTAACTTATGTTGTCTTCCTCATGGTAAGAATATTACTTAATAATCCCATGCCCCGCTGCCTGTCAGTGCCGTGCCGTCCAGTATAACACTGACAAGAGCTAGGCCACTTCTGTTTGACGCTGGTTATCCCAACACTGTTGGTATCGTATAGGGAGCCGGCCGTCTTACCAAGTTGAATCTAGCGGACCAGAGCAGGTTCAAAGATGCAGATAACTTGGTCGTGTGCACAGTGCCGGTAGGGAAACATGGTAGGACTTGTCCTGGTCACCTCCGAACTAATCGTGTGACTTCACTGTGTTTCCCAAGTGGTTCGGAATCCACTATAATCAGGAGGTCCCCTGTCCTATGGGCCCACGCCGTGGCCTGGGACTGTGTCCAACCATACTACTACTACTACTACTATCGTATAGGGAGCATTCTCTGCACTGGAACCTGGAGGTCGAATCCCATAGAAATACAATAACACTGGCCATTAGCCTTGTAGTACAAAATTAAGTTAATAAGTCAAATTAAAGTAGGCTAAAGATAAATTTTATTCATTTTTTCCTTCTTAGCAGCCATCTTGTGGAATTCCAAAAACATCAACAGTACTACTACAATTACATGCACTACTACTAGGTGCCAACATTACAAGCCTAATATTATTAATTTGACAGGAATTCACTAATCCCGGGTGTCTGTGCCAATTGCAGGCAATTGCCAAGGTGCAAGGCAACAGAGACATACAGTATGTGCTGCATGAAAAGGGTTAAAATAAAACAGAAACAATACTAATCCCCTATATATATATATATAGTGCATTATCATGGGCGAAAGCTCATAGCTGACTTGGTGTCATTAATTACATGATGAGTTCGGCTCCATAAAGCTACAACCTTTGCACGTCATATGCCAGTATCAAGCAATAATGTTCAATAACTCTCTTTTGCTCAGGTTATAAATGGAGTTGCGTTTCTAATATTGATGGGATGCTACCTGAAAATGTACTGTGCCATTCGCGGTTCACAAGCCTGGAACTCTAACGACTCTCGCATCGCCAAGCGAATGGCACTTCTGGTTTTTACAGATTTTCTCTGTTGGTCACCTATTGCGTTTTTCTCACTCACGGCTGCATTTGGACTCCAGTTGATTTCATTGGAGCAAGCTAAGGTATGGCTGATTCCCTGTACTTAAAATTGTAGGCCAGGAGAAACAATTCGTGGTTCTGATTTTATGGTTGTATTTCCGATTCATAATTCTGGTTCTGAATGCAATCGGCTAAGAGTTTCGATTATGTACTTAATCTGGCATTACCAGATTGATATACCGCTAGAGACGGACGTATTTTACTAAAGGTGGCTCCATTAAGGCATTAACTGCAGGTTTTCCCATAGGAACTGCAATAGTAATTATAATAATAGTAATTGGAAAGATACCACACTCCGTTCTAAAGAAAGATTTCGGATTCATTGCATTTTTCAAGGCACGGTGGAAGACATTATATTTTATATTATGTTGATCTGAGGACTGCAGTGTCCGTTGGATTCCACTTATAATATAGGAAAGGAAAACCAACAGTTGGTGGGAGTTACGATTTATTACTAGCTGATTATCAGGCCGTTCCTTAGTAGTCAAGTTTCAATGTTTTCTTCTATTCCATCCTAATGATCAAGACACTGCAGTATAATTCATTTTTGTCTCATTTCGGACATTTTCAGGTATTCACAGTTTTCGTACTCCCTTTAAACTCCTGCTGCAACCCCTTCCTCTACGCCATTCTCACCAAACAATTCAAGAAAGACTGTGTGCTTATCTGCAAAGCTATCGAAGAGTCCCGCGTCACTAGGGGTATTGGCCGCTGTCGGCACAGCAGCAACTTCAGCAACAGGCAAACCCCGGCTAATACCAACAGCCTTGTCGACCGTTCTTCCCGTGACAATCAACATCAGCCTTGCTGTTGCCAGGCTAAGCTTATTGCTGACAGCAGCTCGGGCAATACGAGGAGAACCCATTCGTCTGACGGTACTGGAAGAATATGGCTGGCGGATAAAGTAAGTTACAGTAATGGTGGCTAGTTGTCTAGACATGGTGGCAGTATTGAGAGCTATGCAGTGGACCAAATATGGACAGGGCTGCAGATGCCCGGTTTTTAGGGATTTCCCAAAAAAATGATTACTAAATTAGGTAATACCGGAAAATAGAAAATATTTTTTTTTCCATTTTTCATTAACTTCGAGATTTAGTCACTAAATTTAAAAAAATTAAATTTTTATTTTTTAACAGAAAATTCAAAAACAGTCAAATTGGACTTTCAGAAAAAAAAAAATTGACTTTTGAGCTCTTGTCCGGTTTTGAACTTCACTGGCAGCCCTGTATATGGAGGAAATTCCGCCATAACCTTCATTAACCGCCAAGTCGAGTTAGTTTAGAATACTGCCATAGGCCTGTGTTGGTCAAGTTTGCCTGGGGCAATGATCCTTAAATAATACTTAATTTAATTTATTTAAAAAATACTTTACCATACTGCAGCCTGAGCGAGGCGATTATAATACCGGGGTTAAATAAATACCCTAGGATTATAACTGTAAACAAATAAATTTTGAATAGCACTTTCCATTATAAAATTATCTCGTTTACATTTTTAATACCAGGGGATTAAATAAATACCGGTGTTATAATCGCTTCGATCAGGCTGCTGGTAAACTACCAGGAGAAAATTACAATAAATCCTTTAAATTGCAGATGCAAAGGTTTATGCTTTGCCTTCAACGCGGTGGCGACAGCCGACGGAACCGTTCCGATCAATACGCGTACCAAATCGCGGAAATCCAGCAGAAGACGCACAAAAGAACGTCTTCGGTATCGTCCAGCGAGAACTTCAGCTCCAGCAGAAGTGACTCGTGGCGGCAGAACCATCACTGCGGGATTCCCTTACGGCTACTTGATCCAAAGAGACGCGCCAGTTCGTGGCTGGTGACACGGAAGACGTCGCAGGATTCCAATTTGTCGTCCTCCCGGAATGACTCGAGCGGTTCGGCAACAACGCAGAGCACAAGCACGTGGAGAATGTCCCGGTCCAGTGCTTCCAGTGATATTAGAGCACAGGTATAAAAAGCAATTTGGGGAACATAGGCTACCATTTATTTTTTATAAACTTTAAATGTTTGAACATTAGTGTAAATTTGAAAGTTTCCTCTTTTTTTTAATAGAATCCATTTCAACTATAATTTTTGTTTGTTTAGAACACTATTTTCTCTTTTGCAGTTGCCCGCGGACCCGAAACCAGTCCGAGGAAAGCCACGCCTCACTCGCCAAAGCGCCATTTCCGACGATACGGAACCGCCGGGAACGCCCAGCCGGCTGACCGTCCGCTTCCTCCCAACAATTCCTTCTGCTACAGAGACGCAGCAAGCAGAAGACGAAACCTCCCCCCTACAGGAGTCAGCGCCCCCTTCCCCCTCCCCGCCAATTCTAACTACGGCTCGATCCGCGCCTGCCCTCTCCCCACTAGCTTTGGACCCCTCTTTACCTCGCAAAAACCACGACACGACAGGGTCGCCAGGATAGAACTAGTAGGGTAATATCTGAATTAATGTACTGTAAAGTTAAATCGGTGTTGAATGAGAAGAAGCACAAGAAAGAGACCTGTGCAATAAATTATAAGTAGATAAATTAGTAAATGAGTAAGGTTGTATTCATTTGCTACGGATTTGTGGTCTCTGGCTGAAGATTTTTTGCCTGAAGTTCTTAGTCCAGAAATCAACAGGATTTCAGGTTTATAGTCTTGTCATGGTTTCTTCGAGAGATTATTTTATAGTGAGCTGTTTGTGGAACACAGAGAACTCCATGTAAATAATTTTATTGTTAATGGATAATGTAATTTGCAATATCTCTGCAGATGAAACCACTTTAGATTTCGGTACAGTTGGAATATTAATAAACTATCGCAATAGTATACGTACTGTATGAGCTGGTAATGGACTTACATATACGTACATTTAAATGTCTCCATATTCCTTTGCGCAAATAGCAGAATATTTTTAGTACCATTAAAAGCACTCAAATGGAATGTGTATGATGACAACTATGCCTATCTAACGCTTAAACTGCTGTTCAGTGTCAGTATTTTTCAATCAGAACTAGATTCCGCAACCAAAACATGTCAAGAAACCATACTTTTAAGGGTTATTGTATCAATTTTTATGCCTTAGATATCTCATGTTATTTTTATCCAGTTTAATGAACAGTAGTAATTACTATACGTTACACTACATCAATCAAGAAATCCTATACTGAACGTGTTTATTTAAAAATGACTCAAGCAATTAAGTGGGAAGAGACTACTGTAGTATAGTGGTAAGTAGAATTACCGTATCGACCCTGCCCGACCCGTCTGAAAGTCTCACATTTACTAGGCAATTATTCTAACCATGTTTTTTAGAGCAAATATAACATGCGTATATATTTTTACAGATTGCTTTCCTACTACACTTTAACAGCCTTTATTCGGTGAATATTTTCCCTGAACGCATACGTACAATGCGGTTCAATGCCAGTTCACACCGTATTACATAGAGCCAATTTTTAGGCTCACAAGCTAAATTGATACAAATAGTTACAAATAAATAGAAATTAAATAAGTACCTGTTAAGAGAAAATCGGAGGGAAAAGTGTTACAAGTGTCAATATCGAATATGCCACGAAATATCAATCGTAAATAGATAAATAAAGACTATCTTGTTCTATTACTAAGCCAACCTAGCAGAGTTAGGGCTATAAAGCCCTCTCTTACACTCAACTAGGAAGGCCCGGGACCGCCTGCTTTACATGCCCTCCGAAGCATGGCCAGAAAATGTAGGAAGTGTAGAACTCGAACCAACAACCTTTCGGGTGAAAGTCAGAGTCCGTACCACTACTCTACATGTCCTGTAAGTCCATCGTAAGTAGACTATATTCAAAAATAGCAGGCAAAACATAAGAAATTTTTCTTAGCATTTTGATTGATGATACGATCTTTATAACACAAATGGGGCACAATTATTAAAAATGATTGTGTCTCGAGGAAGTAGTTCAAGAACTGCGGCCGATTAGTGTTGGTGAAGGCCACAACATGTCATGTACGGTATCGAAATGTAGAGGAACATTATTTTATGCTAAGTTAACGGCTATTTTTTACGGTTCTACGATAGATATTTCCTGTGAAAATCGACTGAGTAAACAACGTGTAAAGGGGGTACTCCGATTCGCTCTTTTGAGGATATGGACCGTAGAAAATCGACAGTCAAAAATCTGGGAATTTTTATTTAATGTTCTAATCAATTTTTTAAAGATTTGATCTATTCAAGTTATATAAGATGATCATCATAAGGTCCCGTTTATTAATTTTATGTGTTTTTTCTTTAATAGTACAGGGTACGTACTAAAATGTTGTCTTATGAAAATAAAAAAATGGCAAAGTCGAAACAACAAAAACTTAATTATGAAGTTATGTATGAAATATTCTTCTAGAACTTGTATAGACTAAGTCTTTAATAAATTACATTGTTAAGGAAATAAAAAATAAAAGCGGACTTAATTAGGGGTGATTCAACACTGGCCAATATCTGCCTTACATACTTTTGAGAGGAAATGTTATGAGCAGGCAGATCACTCCAAAATTTGATAATTTTTTATATTTATTATTGACTTATTTATTGAGTTATCAAAAATGTAATAAGCTTAAGATTGTACAGCCCGTAGGAAATTGGCAGCCCGAAATTTAATATTTTTTATTTAATTAACTAAGCATGTCATTAAAGATTTGGATCATCAAAGTTGTAGAAGACTACTTCATGCATCATATTATAAGATATTTTTAATTTTCGAAATTGTAGTTTTTTCAGAAACATACAAATATTTTATAAACAATAACTTTTCACGTATTATCGACTTTTTAAAAGAACTACAATTTCGAAAACTAAAAATACCTTATTATATTATGCATGAAGTAGTCTTCAACAAAAATGATGAGCCAAATCTTTAATAACATGCTTAGTTAATTAAATAAAAAATAAAAAGTATTAAATTTGGGTGCTACTTTCCTAATTTGTACACTGACAACTATATATTTTTTTACATTATTATTATTTAAGTTTTTTATAGATGTAGGTCTACTTGTAGTGTGGCCCATTCAACTTTGCCCTGCCAACGACCCACATCGGTTTTCGGACATTGGTATTGTTTCTGAATGAATTTCCAGCCATTGGTTCACTCCTCGATGCCTAAGACACACTTACCACTGGCATTGTAACAGGTGTCAGCTCGACCTATAAGTATATGAACGAATCCACATTGGACAATAAGGTTTAATTATTTGGCGAAAACTCTTATCTGTACTTGGTAAGTCATGCTTTCGCCTGTTTCATTGCGTCAATGGTAAGCTTGTCTCAGCCCTTCCATTATCGCTTGTAGCCGGTGTAGGTTGACAGTTTGCCAATGGCCAAAAATTCATACGGAAACAATAAAAATAATGTCCAAAATCCATGTGGCCGTTGGCACAAGGGGCCTGGGTTCATAAAGTCATTAAAAAAAAATATCTCAATTTAAGGTTGACTAATACACTCCTTAAATATATATGATTAAATGTACAAAATAAGGATCTACAACTAAGGCGCTAAGCGTTATTACATTTTTGATAGCTTTTGTAGTAAATTAATATAAAAAAAAAGAATTTGTATTAACCAAGTAAGTGATCTTAACATTTTCTTTAATTTTTAATTCATCTCATTGGTCATAACAAGAAGATCTCGAGTAATTTGTAAATTAATAGATAGTTAACTGCTGTTGTCTGGTTTTTCTTGACCTGTCATTCCCCGCTGGGTGCGATATCGATCTAGTCATAATTAAAGAAGGCGCGGGGTGAAAAGGCTAAGCCTTTGGTGGAAAACCAAACAACAGTTGGTTCTCTTACAATTGGAGGAGTTGAAAATTCCAAATTTTAATGACATTTAGAGCTGACAATTTTGCAAAGCAAAGTAATGTTTGAATGACATGATCCAACGATATACGATTTGAAACCTGGTCGGGAGTATCTAGACCTACAGCGTTGTTTGGTAACAGGCTCTGCAGGAAATTAAATAATAAGAGGCGCCTATGTCTAGTACTATGTCCTCGTAAATCGGATGGGCTTGGCGAACCATAAATGACCCTTTTAGCTGTTCAACAGCCCTAGCACGAACGAAAAGAATGAGATATCTGAGCGGGTATTTAAAACCATATCTAACACGGCGTTAAAACTAATTCTGCAATTTTAAAAATGTAGCCGAATGCACTCGAATGTTTCTAGGTTAGGGTTTCTCTAGTGATTACGTGGAAGCGAAACATAAAATTAAAATTAATTAAATACAATAAAAATAATGACTTAGCTTAGTCCACAAAATAAAAACAAATACATATGTATATTAATATACGACCGGTTTGGGCACTAGGCCATCGTCATGGAAAAAGATAAACACTAACTTAGATCAACAGTGGAGGGTCCTCTATATAATTTACACTTACTAAGTAAGTAAGTAAAGGTGAATTGGAACTTGAAACACACAATAATAAAATTGTAAGGTCCCTAGACCTATATACTGTAGGCTATATAACAATCTTCCATGCCCTAAAAAAAAATAGAACTAAACTTACTATTATTATATTATATTATTATATCAGGTACTACATTAATAAGAAATCTCACATACAGTAACTACAGGATAAGTCAATTTTTTCGTTGGTGCTACGGCTGGGATACGTACAATAAGTTTTGGAAAATATTAAAATATTGTTCCCAGAATGCTCGTGTGTGAGACAATAACTAGTTATTCGCATGTACAACTGCCGTGTTCCTGTTTAGTGTAAGTTACCACAGGGGACATAAACAATATATAAATAGGTAGCCGTTTCCCATTTATACAATAATTTTAACAGTTCAATCTAATTTTTACGAGCCCTTAATCTACAGTTGCAGTTTAAAATACATGCATTTTATGATTGTTATGTTTCTTGTTTAGAACAATTAATTGTCCTAACATGGTCTATCAGTGGCGTATATTGGGGTGCTGTGCTGACAATCAATCAATCAATCAAAATTTATTTCCAAAATAAAATTTTTACAGTTTTTTGTCACTTCCCTATCGGCTAGGCCCGTTTTAGGGTGGAAATTTTACAATATTCTAGAATACTAGTATAATACAATGAATGCATGCAGTTAAAATCGTCCTAAATTGCACAATAATGATTGAATCTTGACAGCTAGGTCTAGGTAGTGTACCTATAGCCTGCTGTCAAAATTGTGCGCCATTATGAGCCAATCAGAGCGCTAGTTAGATGTCTTTTAGACTACCGTACTGATGGGTAGGCTCCCTGCAGTGATAAACGACTTGTAACAGCGACTTAGAGAGCAATTATCAGTCAATTCCCATGGAGGCGATTTAGGCAACTTCGGTGGCAAGGTGGCAGCCTGCTTGTACTTGTGCGAGTACCTACAAACCTTTCGGTCGGAGAAGTGTCGTAACTCGAGACAAGTACCTGTTAGGTGACTTAGTGAGGTGATTAAAGAGGTTAATCGGATACATTCATTTAATTGTTAGTAAGCGATTTAACACTTATAAAAAAAAATAAAAAGAGCGAGAGAGCAACGATGAGATTAGGGTAAATTTATGGTGTATTATATTCTACTAGGCCTATTGTATATATAGGTATTATAATCATAAGTGTATTTATTTTATTCAGCCTCCTAAATGGGCAAATCAAATAGACCATAATAGGGGGGGGGGGGGTGCAAGGGGCCGTTCACCCTCCAGAAATGGGAAAATGTAAGGCGAAATAAACTTGTTCTTGTCAAGCATTATTACTAGTATACGCCAGATCAGCAATAATAGATGCTCGGGTGAACAGATGGAGGAAATAGGTTTGATTGCTAGAATCCAGCGTCGTTTCAGGCCTCAGCCCGCGGCAAGAAGTTGATAACTAGACACTATCTGGTTTTGCCCCCCCCCCCCCACCCCAAACAAAATTTTATACTACGATCTTCGCAGATGTGTCACTGTTCACATAGTGGAGCGATATGACACATTAACTATTATCATTCATAATTCTGTGAATGTTCCGCTGTCGATAGCGCCTATCAGCTAATTCAATAGACACTTGACAATGGACACCCTTTGTATGGGAAAATGGTTTCCCTCAACCAATCAGATGACGGGCCCAACTGACTCCAACTAATCAAAACATTGGGATTTGACGACCTTTCTCTATGGATTTTGATATACGCTACCTTCAAAAGTAGTCCATTCAGTTTAGCAGTTTGAGATCGGGCTAACCAGCTGAATGGACGAGATAACCGTTATCCAGGCTAAAATGTAGAAGGTGGATGTTGCTTGTCAGTGTTGAATACTTGCTCTCATAACGTGAGTTTTGCTGAAATTTGAACATTTAAAAATTCAACGCATGGCTGATTGAAGTGTAGCCTAGATAGACATTTTTTTCCATTTAGCCCATGATTTTTACTAATAAGTTTCAATTGGGATTACAGGCATAGATAATTCGCAGTTTGCAAGGAAGCCGGATTTTTCAAGCAAGGATTTTTCAATATGGTTGTTTCGCTTAATAATGCTATGCTTATTAACGAGAACTCTTGTGCAACGTGAAAGGAAACTTCATTTATTTAAAAAAATTGAATTAATACCGTCACGTGACATGGTGTTATGTTACCTCCTCCGGTATTATAATAATACCACATCGCCATGACATGGTAGATAATATCAAAAAATGAGGAATATGAGGCAAGGGGCTGTCCATTAAACACGTAATATTTTTTAAAACATTTTTAACCCCTCTCTCCCCCTTGGTGATAAGTGGTAAGGTTTACGGCTACCCCCCCCCCCCCCACCAAAAATCACGTGTATTTTTGAGTACCTACAAAGAATCTTAAAATTTTTATAATATTATTTTTAAATACAAGTATAAAGTATAATCGAATTTTATTCTAAAAAATTAAGGACCATGATAAAAATGTATGTGCGCGAGGCGAGTCACACACCCCTTTTCGGTTTAGAAATCACGCGTTTGACGAAAAAATAAATACACGTGATATCTTACTATACCCCCTCCCCCCTTGTGATATTTGCCGAACCCCTCCCCCCCCCCCTTTCGAACCTGACGTGATTAATGGACAGCCCCCAACATGGGATACGTAGTACAATAGATAAACAGTGTCGATAGTGTATGTTACCATTGTAACATTTTGAATTTAATCACTTTCTCATAAGCCCCCTGACTATACAAGACAGGTGGTAGATTTATAGCTTTTGAATCATACTCTCTTTGACAACACTAAATAGCCTCGCAAGATATCCGTTGTGTCGATATCTAAAGCTCCATTTCATATTTCCAGGTACAAAAAGCAAAAAAAAAAAAAAATGAACGAGTTCATACACCAATTTGGTTCGATGTTGCAGCAGGCTGTCTTGAGTGGAAACTTGGACGCAGTGAAATCCCTTGCTGAAGACGGTGGTGACGTTAATGTTATGAACGAAGAAGGATCGACACCGCTGTATGTGGCTGCTGAAAGTGGACATTTGGATATAGTGAAATACTTATTGGAAGATAAAGGCACTGATGTTAATGTTAAGGGGCAGGAAATACACCACTGGCAGGTGCTGCTTCTGCTGGAAAATTTGATGTAGTAGAGTTCCTAATTAAAAATTGCGCTGATATTAATGCTAAAAACAATGAAGGGACGATGCCTGTACATTGGGCTGCAGCCGGTAAAAACTTGGATGTAGTAAAAATCATTGTTGAAAAGGGCGCTGATGTCAATGTTAAGGCTTTTGATGGAATGACGCCGGTCTACTTGGCTGCTCGCGACGGAAACTTGAATATTGTGAAATACTTTATAGATGAAAAGGGTGCTGATATTAATGCTACGGACAAAAATGGAATTACACCGCTGGCCGCTTCTGCATTCTCTGGCAAATTGGACGTAGTAGAATACCTTGTTGAAAAGGGCGTTGATGTTAATGCTAAGGACTGAGACGGGTGGACATCATTCCACTGTGCTGCTTACAGAGAAAATTGGGATATATTGAAATATCTTGTTGAAAAATGCGCCGATATTAACATAACGACTGAGGATGAACAGACGATTTTGCACATGGCTACGCAGCATGGGCATTTTGATACAGTAAAATTACTTGTTGAAAAAGGCCTCGATGTCAATCTTAAAACTAAGGACGATCAGACGCCACTGCACGTGGCTGCTTCTACTGGCAATTTTGATGTAGTAAAATTCCTCGTAGAGAAAGGCGCGGCTGTCAATATAGAAATTGAGGACGAAGAAACGCCACTACTCGTGGCGTTAAAGTTAGGAAAATTGGAAGTGATTAAATTCCTCGTTGAAAAAGGCGCGGATGTTAATATAAAAACAGGGGATAAATGGACACCTCTGCATGAGGCTTCGTACAGTGGAAACTTGGATATAGTAAAATTACTTGTTGAGAATTTCGCTGATATTAATGCTATTGATGAAGATGGAGACACACCACTGACCGCGTCAGCTCACACTGGAAAATTGGATTTAGTCACATACCTTGTTGAAAGTGGCGCTGATGTTAATGCAAGGACCAAAGACCAAGAGACGCCAGTCTACAATGCTACCTCCTCGGGAAACTTGGATGTAGTAAAATTTCTCGTTGAAAAAGGCGCCGACATAAATATAGTGGACTAAGATGGAAATACACCACTGACCGCTTCTGTTTACACTGGGAAATTGGACATAGTAAAATTCCTCCTCGAAAATGGCGATGTCATTAATGCTAAGAATAATGATGGAACAGCACAGGCCTGTATGGCTGCTTATGGTGGCCATATGGATATTGTAAAATATTTTATAGAAGAAAGAGGTGCCGATATTAATGCTATTGACGATTATGGAAATACTCAGATGATCGCTTCTGCTTCTGCTGGTAAATTAGATGTGGTTGAGTACCTTGCCGAAAAAGGAGCTAACATCAATGCTAAGACGAAAGATGGGGAGACATCACTCCACAAAGCTGCTTATCGAGGACACTGGGATGTAGTAAAATTTCTTGTTGAAATAGGTGGTAACGCCAATGCCAAGGCGAAAGATGGGACGACACCTGTATACATGGCTGCTTACCGGGGAAACATGAATGTAGTAAAATTCCTTGTCGAAATAGGCGCTGATGTTAATATAAAGACTGGGGATGAAGTAACACCGCTTCATGCTGCTGCTCTCTGTGGACATTTGGGTATCGTAAAATTCCTAGTTGAAAATGGCGCGGACGTTCATACAAACAATAACGATGGAGAAACACCGCTGCACGTGGCTGTTCAATTTGGACAGTTGAATATAGTAAAATTCCTTATTGAAAGAGGTGCTGATGTTAATGCTAAAACTAGAGATGGAAAGACACCCGTCTACGTCGCTGCCCTCCGAGGAGACTTGGATGCAGTCAAATTCCTTGTTGAAAAAGGCGCTGATATTAATGTTAAGGAGAAAGATGGAATTACACTGCTGGCCACTTCAGCTTTCTCGGGCAAATTGGATATGGTAGAATTCCTCGTTGAAAATGGTGCTGACGTTAATACTAAAACTATACATGGAATGACGCATGTCTATGTGGCTGTTCTCGGCGGAAATTTGGGTATAGTAAAATACTTTATAGAAGAAAAAGGCGCTGACATTTATGATACCGACAATAATGGTTATACACCGCTGACTGCTTCTGCTTCAGCAGGAGACATGGCTGTTATAAAATTCCTTTTAGATAAAGGCGCTGACGTCCTTGTGAGAAATAGACATGATACTGTACTCCATCATGCAGTATACAGTAATAATGAGGAAGCAATAACTTTGGTATTAGAAAAAATAAAAGAGAAAGATCCGCAATGCCTTTCCGAACATATTAACGCTAAGGATACAGAAGGAGATACACCATTGATGTGGGCAGCTGAGAGTGGAAAGATATGTGCAGCTAAAATTTTACTTACGAATGGAGCTGACCTTAACGCACAAAATAATGATGGCGAAACAGCATTGCATTGGGCTACGAAAGCGGGCTATCAACAATTTGTACAACTGCTACTAGAAAAACAGGCTAATTCCAATATTCAAGACAGTAATGGACAAACTTGTCTAGATTTAGCTAAAGAGAAGTTGGACCATGATCCAGAAAATGAGGACCTAAAGCAATTATTGAGTTGTTTCAAGTGAATTTTAAAAGACGGCGGCAAATCGGGACTGCGAGAATAGTTCGTGTGTACTGGGCCTTATCTTAAAGCAATTGCCATATATAAACAATGGTTTTCGAGTAGGAGTTTGAACAACTGCTACTAGAAAAACAAGCTAATTCAAATATTCAAGACAGTAATGGACAAACTTGTCTAGATTAGGCTAAAGAGAAGCTGGACCATGATCCAGAAAATGAGGACCTAAAACAATTATGGAGTTGCTTCATTAGAATTTTAAAAGACGGCGGCAAATCGGGACTGCGAGAATCGTCCGTTGCCACATATAAACAATGGTTTTGGAGTAGGAGTTTGAACAACTGCTACTAGAAAAACAAGCTAATTCAAATATTCAAGACAGTAATGGACAAACTTGTCTAGATTAAGTTAAAGAGAAGCTGGACCATGATCCAGAAAATGAGGACCTAAAACAATTATGGAGTTGCTTCATTAGAATTTTAAAAGACGGCGGCAAATCGGGACTGCGAGAATCGTCCATTGCCATATATAAACAATGGTTTTGGAGTAGGAGTTTGAACAACTGCTACTAGAAAAACAAGCTAATTCAAATATTCAAGACAGTAATGGACAAACTTGTCTAGATTAAGTTAAAGAGAAGCTGGACCATGATCCAGAAAATGAGGACCTAAAACAATTATGGAGTTGCTTCATTAGAATTTTAAAAGACGGCGGCAAATCGGGACTGCGAGAATCGTCCGTTGCCACATATAAACAATGGTTTTGGAGTAGGAGTTTGAACAACTGCTACTAGAAAAACAAGCTAATTCAAATATTCAAGACAGTAATGGACAAACTTGTCTAGATTAAGCTAAAGAGAAGCTGGACCATGATCCAGAAAATGAGGACCTAAAACAATTATGGAGTTTCTTCATTAGAATTTTAAAAGACGGCGGCAAATCGGGACTGCGAGAATCGTCCGTTGCCATATATAAACAATGGTTTTCGAGTAGGAGTTTGAACAACTGCTACTAGAAAAACAAGCTAATTCAAATATTCAAGACAGTAATGGACAAACTTGTCTAGATTAAGCTAAAGAGAAGCTGGACCATGATCCAGAAAGTGAGAACTTAAAACAATTATTGAGCTGCCTCATGTGAATTTATATTGAAATGAAGATGTGGAGGGGAAAAAATCTTTAAAAGTACTTAGTAGAAATAAAACATGTAAATTCATGGATTAGTTCTATTAAATGAGACCTATCATTGAAAAAAATGCACTAAGATAAGGTATATTTATCAGGGGGGGGGGGGGGGGGGTAGGAGGTTTCGACCATAGTTTATACATTATAGTATTCTGTGGCTCAGATGTGGTACTAAAAAATAAACCCCGGCATTGTAATAATCCCATAAAGCCATAGGCGGCAGGTCCATGACAAGTGATCTTTCTTTTTTGCTTTCCAATTTATACGTAGTATAAGGAAAGCTTTGTGACGGTCGAAATTTTCGATTCCGAGATTTCAACGGATTTACACGTTTTGAGGTCCCAGGAACCCAAAAAAGTGGTTTTTACGAAATGTCTGTCTGTCTGTCTGTGCGTCGATCGATTTCCGGGCAAACTACTCGGTCGATTTTGATGAAATTTGGCATGTAGGTTCACAAAAATCATACCTCGGGATCATTTCTTTTATTTCGGGCTAACTCAATTTAGGGGGTTTTTATTTTCAAAAAACTTCAAAAAAACGTATAAAAAAATTATTTCTCAAAAACGGCTCCAACGATTTCTTTTAAATCCACATATATTGTACTCTTACTCTTACTCATCCAACGCCCGTCCTTGACATTTCTGCCATCAGACGCCGTGTCGCCCAGTAGAGTTTTGACTGTTGCTGCAAGGAGGAGTCTTCATCGTCGTCGTCATCAATGTCCAGAGCACTGCAGTTGGGCAGGTGGTCGGCCGTACCCTCGGCCTCGTTACAGAGGGGGCAGATTGGAGATTCTGCGAGGCCCATTCTGTGCAGGTGGCCCTGGAGGTAGTCATGGCCGGTCGCCATCCTGAAGGTAGCGACCGCGACGTCCCTTGGCAGTCCACTGGGGATGGAGTTTGACCCGATGGTCATTTCCCATCTTTTACCAGCAGCAGCTGCTTGCCAGGATGTTCTCACGGCTCTATTGATGGCTTGGGTGATTAGGTTGCACGAGGCATGGTAGCTGGTGGGTGAGATTTCTTGCGGTAGCTCGCAGCCAGCTTTCGCGAGTCTGTCAGCGCGCTCATTGCCGTACAGGTCGCAGTGTCCTGGTACCCACTGCAAGCATAGCTCTGTGTTGGCCTGGAGCAAGTGCAGCGCCTCCCTGCATTTCGCCACAAGGTCGCTTTCCTGCGCGGCAGCAGATGATATTGCTTGGATTGCCGAGGTGGAGTCTGATAGGAATACGACTTTCTTGGTGGCTGCGTAATCCCGGATTTTCTCCGCCGCGTGGTATATTGCAGCAACCTCCCCATCAAAGTTCGTTCTGCGTAGGCCGACTGAGAATGAGCCTTGTGAGAGAGTGTGAAAGCCGGCACCGCTGTTTTCTCCCATTGCTGATCCGTCAGTGTACATGTGGGTCCACTCGGTGGATGGGTAAGTAGTCGCTAGCATACCCAGCGCTGCTGATTTGAGGAGGGCTTGTGGGACGTCCGTTTTATGATCTGAGACACCAGGAAGAGTCAGATTAACAGGTATTTCTGGTGTAACTTTTGGTATTTGGGGTCTTAGAAAAGGCTGACGTTCGCCGTGGTCAATTTGGTACTTTTGCTGAAGTTCTAACGCTTGCTGCAGTGGCGTAGTTTGGGTTTTCAGCCTGGCATTTGCGGTGCGGTACATTTCCCAAAAATTCCCGACTCTTCGTGCACGCTCGAAGAATTTTAGGGTGGCTTTGTCGCGGCGGGCCGGTAGTGGTTCGGTGAGGGTATGTGTTTCTAGCGCCGTGATAGGTGTTGAGAACGCTGCTCCGCACACAATACGCAACGCGTTGTTTTGAACTGAATCCAATTTCTTTTTTGAGGCTTCACTGGCCGTTGAGTAGGCTTCACTGCCATATTCTAGTAGGGGTCTGATGTACGTCTTGTAGGTGGCCGCCAAAACGTCTTGGGAAGCTCCCCAGGTCGTACCGGTAAGCCTTCGGAGTATGCATAACCTCTTCGTGGCCTTCTCTGCAACGCTTTCGATATGACTGGACCAGCTTAACTTTTTGTCTAGGGTTACACCTAGGTACTTAGTCATTTGGACAACTTCAAGCGGTTCTGCGTCAAAAGAAAGTTCGACGTTATGGTCTTTGGTGGACATAGTGAAGATCTGGGCCGTTGTTTTGTCTTTGTTGACTATCATGTCATTTTCAGAGCACCACGAGTGGAGTCGCCGGAGTGCTTCGTTCATGGCGTTCTCTAGGGCTTGTACGTCACTGCTAGTTGCCCATATTGTGAGGTCGTCGGCGTAGCACAGGGCTTGGATGCCAGGTATCTTCTTCAGCTCGGTGATGAGATCATTGATCATCACATTAAAAAGCGCACAGCTGAGTACGGCGCCTTGGGGAAGGCCTCTTTTCTGTTGGCGGTAGCGAGAGGACTTGCTGCCGTATCGGACCTTCACTAGCCTTTGCGATAAAAAGCTGGAGAGCCATCGTAGCATGTTGCCACGCACGCCGTATTTAGCAACTTTGTTCATGAGGATTTTTCTGTTGACAGTGTCGTACGCCCCTTGAAAATCAACGAAACAGGTGAGTGTGGTCATTTTTCTGTGGAATCCATCTTTAACGTACTGGGTCAGTTTGACGATCTGGTCTGTAGTGGACATGTGTTTGCGGAAGCCTGCTTGCTCCGGCTCGATCACTTGATGGCGGTCAAGGTATTCCAACAGTCGGTTGTTGACCATTCTTTCCGTCACCTTGCATAGTACGGATGTGAGACTAATTGGTCGATAGCTTTTCACGGAGCTGGGGTCTTTTCCTTTCTTGGCGATCGGTATAATTTCTGCCTTCCTCCATATATCGGGGATACCAGCTTGCCAGGTTTGGTTTATTGCTGAAAGAAGAACCTTCATTGCGTTGTTTCCAAGGTGCGTTATGAGTTCAGGGAAAATGTCATCTGGGCCGCAGCTTTTGCCGGTTTTGAGTGCAGAAATAGCTTGTTTTAGTTCGGAGATGTTGTATGCATCATAGATATATATTGTAGTTGTTGTTAATGTTGATAAAATGCGGGGGGTCGCTTGCCCCTTGATAGTTTGCTTCTGGGGGTAAAAAAATAAAAATGACTAAATTTTAATGAAAAATGACTAAAAAATAATTTTTCTGCGAAACCTTTCTATCGATGATTTCTAACTTCAAGCATGTTTTAGGTGTTAAATTGAGTAATGAAACCGGATAGTTTGGTTTCCAAACAACTATTGGGTTTTGTGCAAAAAAAATTTTTTTTTTGAAAAAATGAAAGCAAATTCACGCTCAAATGCATTGCGTGACCTGCCATTATTGCTGTGTGGTAATGTGTAGGCCTGACCTATCTAGAATTTAAGTCACCTTCAGGTGGTGGACGACCCCCCCCCCCCCCCCCCCCGTGATATCCGAAATGTAACCATAGGAAAATTATTTACCATGAAATTAATCATTTTCTCTCTCTACTAATCGATAAATTGGAAAGCATGTTCGAGTAAACTCGGACCGGTTCTTTTCCTTTTTTCCGCGCCGTTTCCTCGTGGAGAGTCGGCGGCAGAGCTGCGGTGTTTCCAGACGGTTATGTCTTGCTTGTCCTCCCTTGTGAGCCCGGTTTCTTGCATTTCGCTAATAATTTTCTCTCCATGGTGAGCTTTAGGCGTCCACGTGCTCAGCGTCCAGGTACCATCGCATCTCCCACTCTGCGCTTAGCACTGATGCCTCTCTCCTCTGCACGTGTCCCCACAGCTGAGCCTCTTCCCTCTTAGTTTTTGCACCACGTCCGTTGTTCGCAATTCTTCCCGAATGTACTCGTTTCTGCATGTCCTCCGCAGCATCCTCATCTCCGCTACGTGGGTCATTTCCTCTTCGAGTTTTCGCACGTGCCAACACTCAGCGCCAAATACAGCCAGAATTTTTTTCCCCCAGTTTTCATGTAACATCAATACATAAAGTTTCCCCTCTTACGATAGGTTTTCGACTGGGGTGTTGTTTCATTTGGCGCCCCCCACCCCCATGGTCATGATTTTAATTTCCTCACTCGAGGGGTCGGGAGGTCGAAGTGGGGGGGAGTTTTACACATTTTGATGTATATACGTCTTATTGTAACGTATTCTAATAATGTTTAGGGTTTACAGCTGAAGAATAGTAGACCTAGTTCAAGAAAGGGGGGCCCGGGGGTCTAGTTGGAATTTACGAACTTGAAAGCAGTTATGTTTATATTTTACAAGGGAAGAATATTACAGCTAACAAGGGGGCCCCGGGGGATACCCCGGGGAATATTTTTTAAAAGATAGGCCTGAAAAAGTTTGCCGGCAAAAAGATTTTAATTTTGCATACGATAACTTTATTAACAAAACTGGAAACAGGGGGACCGGTGTCTCACCGGGGAATTTTTTGAAATAAATATGGACCCAGCTGACCCCCTCCTCCCTTGGCTACGCCACTGGCCATGTAGCATACATGGCATCCATAACAAGTGTTATTAAAGTTTAAATTGTTCTTTCATTCGAATAATCAAGCTAGATAGCGCACTTGCAAATCAATAAGGCGCCCATTCCATTGACCGGCTAGGGCTATTTCCAAAAACAGTGACGTGGTAGCAGACATTCAAGACTTAGGTTCCGTTTACACCGATCTCGCATTGCAGAATGCAAATGACATTGACGGAAATTAGAATTTTTCTTTTTATAGAAATCTATTAAAATGTTTGTACTTAACATATCCCATGACGCCATTTTTTAATTTTAGTTTGTTTGTTTGTGATTTTACTGTATGATCATTGATCAATTTTAATTATGGCATAGAGGAAAATAAACATTTCCGTCAATTCTGCAATGCGAGGTCGGTGGAAACCCCACCTAAGTCTTGAATGTCTGCTACCACGTCACTGTTTTTGGAAATAGCCCTAGCCGGTCAATGGAATGGGCACCTTAGCAAATGACACCATAGTCAGTAAAAGCAAAAGGTTCACTTTTTTATAATCATCGGCACGACTTGGAACATGCACTGGCAAAAAGTGGGAGAATCTTGCTACAGTGGGACCCATCTGTAGGAACCTTGAGAGAGCTGAAGCTGTTGCTAGACTCCGCCTCAATACCGGCCATGACAACCTTCAGGCCCACCTACACCGCATTGGCCTTGCCGCCGATGACACATGTCCACTATGTCACGGTGGAAGAATGGACGAAGACCACCTGAGGGACTGCACGGCTCTCACCTACCCGAACGATGACTTGGTGAACCGCTATTGGGAAGCTCGGCGACGAATGGTTGAACTACCACGTTCGGGCGTTGGATAAAGTAAAGTAAAGGAACATGCACGAATAACATCATTGTCAAAAAGGTCAATCGTTGTTGATAGTACTTATCAATAAACGCTTGCTACTTCTACCAATGCAGTTTGTTATCGGGCTGACAGTACTTGCCTGCTCAGTTATCTAGGTTGCATATACGAGGGGCGGTCCATAATTCCATAGCTTAGCACAGAAGGAAAACTGCTAAAAAATAAAGCTTACCTTATATTTTAGTGCGTTCTTTCTGAATTGCACCTAGGCTCAGCTACAAACTGTGTATGTTAACTTTCTGTCCCCTACGAATAAAATAAGGTTCAAGGTCCCAAATAATCTACTCCCTGGTGATTTCTTCGACTGCAGCTGCATTAAATAATGGCTTGGGTCTATTCGAAGTCATTACAGAGGACTATAGTTTCAAAGCAATCTTCCACAATGCCAGCCTGACAAACCTGTAAATACACGTTTGGCAGACAATGGGGCTCCCAGAAGTTTGGCGTACCAAATTTGCAGGGGTCCGTGAATTGCTCTGCTCATATTGCCTTCGGGAAATGATTGTTACGGAAAGACCACACCTTGCAGAAATGTCCCCTATGCTTCCAAGGAGAAGGAAAAGGCTGAAATTAGAGGATAAATAAGAACTAGACTTGGCGGGATTAGAACCCACGATCTACGCCAAACCGGGGCGTCGTCTTAACCGCTCGACCACAAGCCCGCACAAGAACAGCTAATGAATATTCTCTACTTATATGCTCGTATTTTGACATGATTCGTAATGTTAGACAGGTTAGCACAGCTACACAACTATCCAACCGAAGTTCAGTTATAATTAACGTGGAGGTTGCCTCTTCAACCAAAAGTTAATTTATAAGTCAGTGTTATATACTTCATATAATACTGCAATAATATGGAAGGAAAAGGCTCCTGACCTGGAGCGGTCTGGACGCAGAAAATCTAGCTAAAACGCAGGAGGGAAAGACATTACTGTACTACGCGGTACGGCGTCCAATCAGCCAAGGACAGGTGTTGACTGAAGTAAGCAATGAATTTTCTCCACAATACTTGTAAGTGATGCCTTGGTAGTTCTTTAGGTCCTGTGAACCTAAATTACCGTTAGAGACGTAGAATGCTATCGGCTGTAGTAAAGCCCAATTCAATTCACTTTCTAAGCTAGAAATTCTGGACCACCCCCCGTATTTATTATGCCCCATAGATCTCAATTTTTCAGTGTTAATTGTCATCTGAGTTTTGCTGCTGAAGTATATATACATAAGAAATATGCAACAGATGAGTAAGTTTTTTCTCATTTAGTCTATGATTAGTACAATGTCACATATAGGCTAGTCCAGGGTAGACCCCTTTAAAAATGGTAAGAAGTGACATCAAATTACAGTAGGATGAAACCCATTGGAAATGGAAGATAATATGATAAAAATGAAAGAAAAATTACGGGCGATCTGAGGTCGGGAAGTAGGTGGGGGTGAGTTTTTAAGGGTGATATACGGCATACTGTATCTTGATTTCCGGCAAAACTACAAGTCCTATGGAAAAACGCTAAATAGCAAAAATGTAGGTAATAAGATCTACAACTGTAGTATTTAACTTAAAATTTATAATTATAAATTATTATTATAAATTATAAATTATTTTAAAATTTAGTATTAACCGCAAAATTTAAAATGCAAAAAACCAAGTATTTGGTTATTTATTTATAAATTTTATATCTTTTACAAAAAAAAAAAATCACGAAATTGGTTGAAAACTTACCTTTTTAAATTCTAAATACCGGTACACAGTAATTTTTTTGATTTAAAATATTTATTTTTTCTTGACTAAACATTTTTATAAAAATTTCTATCGAAAAATCTCATGTCAAAATATAGATTTTTTTTTTAAGTTGGTGGGCTTTTTGTCCGTTAAAATCTCTACTTTCCGATGGTGTAAAAAACAATATGCACTACTGTGCTAAATTTTCTTAGAAAAATATGCAATAACAGAACTAACAAAATTGGAATCCGAAAAATGATATCTTCAAAGCTGGCCATTCACGAGGGCTGCAAACAGACTCGCGCCAAGCCAAGTCCTGTTCCATTTGGTGTTAGCGCCATTTAGAGGGGTCATCACGACTACACTAAACCAGTCCTTCCAAATCTTTCAAATTGTACAGGGTAAAAGTACCTCTTCCACATCGTCACACTGTACAATTTGAAAGATTTGGAGCGACTGGTTCAGCGTAGTCGTGATGACCCCTCTAAATGGTGCTAACGTGAAATAGAACAGGACGCACCATTTGACTTGGCACGAGTCCGTTTGGAGCCCTCGTGAATGGCCAGCTTTATATTTAGAGTATAGTCCGGCAAATATAGACATCCGAGATTGCAATAATTCGCACCTAGCTGAAAATGATATAGGCACATAGCATTCATTTCTGAATTCTATAAAGGAATGATGCCTCTATACATTGTTTTATCGATTTTTTTTTTTTTTTTTGGCGCAATGCCGTATATATACACGCTCAGGTATATTATTTGGTTAGGTACGGTAGGTTAGGTTCGTTCATGTAAGTTACTTTTCTCAGTTTCTGGATATTATAGGAGGTTGATGAGGTTCGTAGTAGTCAAAAATGAGAGGATAGTTCGAGTAGCGGTTTCGTCGTCACGTAGTAGGGTTGAGAGGGATGTTTGTGGGGGCCAGGTTCTGTGGTGGGTGAGGTTTTGGCATTCGACAAGGATGTGGGCAACTGTGTTTTCTGCACCACAGTGGCATAATGACGGGAGTCAGAAAGCCATGTGTGAGCCGTGTGTGGCCCAGACGTAGCCGCGCCATGACAACTTCCTCGTGTCGGATGTTTCGGGCTGCTGTGGTCCAGCTTAACATAAAAAAGTTTTGTTAAGCCTTTTGCTGGATCGGCCCAGTTTTCTTGCCATGACTTGGTAATGTGTGATCGGATTAGATTTTTATAGTCGTAATTTGTTGCTTTGTTTTATCGAATTGAATCAGAACTTCATGAAAAAAATAGCCGTTAATTTGCAAGGAGGTCCAACTTTATATGTCCCATGATGGTTGCATTTTTTTTCAAGTCATTTCTCACCATTATGGCGGAGTAATAATGCCCGTATATTCAGAGCTCTATACCAAAACAAACTCAAAATAATAGGAAAATGTTCGAAAAGGGTGGTTTGACTGACGTTGTTTCAGTTCTTTGTTGAATTTATTTTTTTTATTTTATTTATTATTCGGATATTTTAATGTATAATAGGCAATAATGGGGGCAGAGGTGAATCCAGCAAATCAAAGATCATTCAAATTAGTCCAACCATTATGAGGTTTGCTTACAAAACACTAAGCACTAGTGATCCTTTTGGAAGATATCTAAAGCATCGTTGTATTTTTACAGGTATAGAAAGCCAAATAGGGACTGAAGAAACTAGAAACCAAATAGATATGCTGATGCACATAGCTGCTTTGAAAGGAAATTTGGATGAAGTGAAATCCCTTGTTGCAAAAGGAGCCGAGGTTAATGGCATCAACGAAAATGGATCGACACCACTGAACGTAGCTGCTGAAAGTGGACATTTGGATATAGTAAAATACTTATTGGACGAAAAAGGTACTGATGCTAATGCTTTGGTCGATGGAAATACACCACTGGTTATGGCAGCTCGTAACGGACATTTTGATATTGTAAAACTTCTAGTTGACAAATGCGCGGATGTAAATACGGAGACTGATGATGGAAAGACACCACTGCTCGTGGCTGCTGGCAACGGACATTTGGATATGGTAATATTCCTTGTTGAAAAATGTGCGAATGTAAATACAAAGGATAAGGATGAAGAAACTCCGCTGCTTATGGCTGCCCGCAATGGACACACAGACGTCGTAAAATTCCTCGTCAAAAATGGCGCAGATTTGAATAATAATGGGGGTGAAAACGCGCCGCTATACGTGGCTGCTCAAATTGGAAATTTGGATGTAGTAAAAGTCCTCGTTGAAAGCGGCGCGGATGTCAATATAAAAAATTGGTATGAAGAAACGCCGCTACATACGGCCGTTGAGTTGGGAAATTTGGATGTAGTACAAGTTCTCGTTGAAAAAGGTGCGGATGTCAATATAAAGTGTGTGCATGGAGAAACGCCGCTACACATGGCTGCCAAGTTTGGAGACTTGGATTTAATAAAATTCCTACTTGAAAAAAGCATGGATGTTAATATTAAGAATAAGGATGGAGTAACACCCCTGTACATAGCTTGTTATAGAGAAAAAATTGATTTAGTAAAATTCTTCGTTGAAAAAGGCGCGGATGTCAATATAAAAAATGTGTATGAAGTATCACCGCTACACGTGGCTGCCAAGCTTGGAAACATGGATTTAATAAAATTCCTACTCGAAAAAAGCACGGATGTTAACATAAGGGATCAGGATGGAGAAACACCCCTGCACATAGCTTGCTATGGAGAACAAATAGATTTAGTAAAATTCCTCGTTGAAAATGGAGCTGATATTAATGCTGTTTGCAATCACGGACATACATCATTAAACATGTCTGCGTACACTGGAAACTTAGATGTAGTAAAATTCCTTGTCGAGAAAGGCGGTAATGTCGATACGAAAGCTTCCGATGGGACAACCACCACTCCACTCCACATGTCTGCTTATGGGGGAAACTTGGATGTGGTAAAATTCCTTGTTAAAATAGGGGCTGATATCCTTGCGAGAAACAGACATGATACTGTACTCCATCGAGCAGCACATAGTAATGATGAGGAAATAATAACATTTGTATTGGAAAAAATAAAAGAGAAAGATTCACAAAGTTTTTCCGAACATATTAACGCGAAGGATACAGAAGGAGATACACCATTGATGTGGGCAGCTGAGGGTGGAATGGTGTGTGCAGCTAAAATATTACTTGGGTATGGAGCTGACTATAACGCACAGAATAATAATGGCGAAACAGCATTGCATTGGGCCACCAAAGGCGTTTATCAAGAATTTGTACTACTACTACTAGACAAACAAGCAGATTTCAATATACGAGACAGCAATGGAAAAACATGCCTAGATGTAGCTAAAGAGAAGCTGGACCATGATCCAGAAAATAAGAACCTAAAACAATTATGGAGTTGCTTCAAGGAAATTTTTAAAGACAGCTTTACATCCAGTGCCCCCTAAAAAGAGCGTAGCCCACGGGGCATGGGGAAAAATGTTTTTATTTTACTATAATGCATTGTATAAGATTTGGAAATAAATCATTCTTAAAAATCATTCAGCGTATACTATCAAAGGCTATGAATAGGAAAGCGCAGGGAAAACATGATTTTAGGTCTAATGCAGGTTTTAGATCGTGCCATTTTGGAACACGTGACCAGATTACTTATTTGTTTGTGAACCATAAATTTGAATTTATGCCCATTCGATTGTTAAGTACATTCGCATAGTGCAACTTTACAGCCCATTCCTGGCCTGACCAAAACTAGGGACCGAATCCATCGCTAATACTACGAGAATTCTCTGGAAAAGCCTGCAGCCCTGAGCATTATTCCTTCCCATGAAAATAGGGTTTCTACCGGTACTTATTTGCAATACGATTAATTAATATAACAAGCCCACTTCCGTATCGAGCAACAACCAAGACCACCAGTCTCCTAATCGATTAATTATGTAATTGATGTCATATCCAGTCTTTAGGGAGATTCATCTACCTATTGAGATGGCGACCAATGTTCGACATTCGGAAAATTTCTTCACAGCTTTTCATTTCATGACCCCCAGCCTAAAACCACCCTCCGTTCAAAATGTAATATGTATATATATATATATATATGTATGTATGTATATCGATTTTAGGAAACACTCTAACTTCGTAAATATTATCCGATTTTGATGAAACTTGGCACAAAAATTGATCATACAAATGTCTTGATCGAGTTCGTTAACCAGCTACATCCACAATTTAGTTACAAGATGGCGGCCGATTGAAACCTTGTATAATTCATATCTCAGTTAATATTGGTCGCAGAGGAATGAATTAAAGTCTGACTGAAAGTCCGTATTATTATCTATGATAATGGTAATTACCACTTTTTACGACAAATCAACCATTTTAAGATGGCATCCAGTCAAAGTGATAATAATTTGATAAATAAAAGATCATAGTCGGCATGGACGTTCGAAATTTGGGACACAAGAGTGTTTCGTGTGTTGATGTTGTGGTCGGGAAAATAATGAAGCATTTTTTATTTTTTATTAAATACATAGCTTAAGTAGCGCAGAGGAAAAGCAGGGTCTGCGGAATCTCCCTACTCCTGATCGGCCAGAGCCGAAAGGGATTTTTTTATACTAGACATCAATGACATCATTTTCAAAAAGGCCTATCGTTGTCGATAGTGCCAATCAATAAACACTTGCGGCAAGTGCAATGGCAGAAGTGGCAAGTCACTTGCAGTTTCATATCTGTTTGATTGCATTTTCCTCCTCAGTTATCTAGACAACCTGCATATGTATTTACTATAATACGCAGTTGATGGTTTTAATTGTCATCTGAGTTTTGTGAAGAACTTTTGAAGAAGGCAACGAAGAGTAAGTATTTATTTTTCCATTAGGCTATGATTTGAGCAATGTTATAGGATTTAGGCCAGTGTTTTAGAATAAAAGCTATTTCCATTCTAAAGTTTGAGTGGGTAATATACTGTATATATACATACATTATAAGATTACAAGTGACTAATTAGCAGCCTATTAATTAGCCAATGGGCTTTTCGTATTTAATTTAATTTCAAAAAACTACACTAGTAAGCCTTCCGGAAGATATCTTAAGCTGCGTTATGTTTTTACAGGTATATAGAGAGCAAAATTGAAAAAGGCGCCGATGTTAATATATTGACTGAGCATGAAGTGACACTTCTGCACACGGCTGCACTTGATAGAGAGTTTGATACCGTAAAACTCCTTATTGCAAAAGGCGTCGATGTCAACGCAAATAATGAGAATGGGGAAGCGCCGCTGCACCAGGCTGCCCAATATAGAAGATTTGATGTAATAAAGTTTCTTGTTGAAATAGGCGCTGATGTTAATGCAAAAACTACATTTAATGAGACACCGGTCTTTTTGGCAGCCCGACGAGGAGACTTGGATGTAGTAAAATTTCTTGTTAATTTTTTTTTTTTTTTTTTTTTTTTTTTTTTTTTATAATATGCTAGGCGCTCTGCCCGTTTTGGGCTTCCGCGCTCATGTTGTTATCGCGCCAAACCCAACCCTTCTCAGAGTGTTCCGAAGAGGGAGGTTGACATTAGAAATTTTATGACGAGAGAGGTTACCTTCTCGTCATTTCCCAGCAGGTGTTGCAGAGTGAGGGGGAGCGGCAGAAGGGCTCTGGGGCCAGCGTAACTCTGTATAACTCTTGTTAAAAAAGGAGCTGACATTAATACTGTGGACAAAAATGGCGATACACCGCTGTCTGCTTCTGCTTACTGGAAACATTTGGATGTAATAAAATTTCTTGTAAAAAATGGTGCTGATGTCCTTGCGAGGCACTGCGACCATACTGCACTACATAAAGCAGTGATCACTAATAATAATGAGAAAGTAGTAACATTTCTACTAAAAAACATAAAAGTTATAGACCCACAAGGTTTTTCAGAATATATTAACGCTAAGGATGCAGAAGGAGATACACCGTTGATAAGAATAGCTAAATATGGATATAATGATATGTGCAGCTAAAATATTGCTTGTGTTTGGAGCTGATCGTAATGCCCAAAATAATGATGGCGAAACAGCATTGCATGTGGCTACCAGGACTGATAACCATGAATTTTTAGAACTACTACATGAGAAACAATCAGATTCAAATATTCACGCCAAGAAAGGGAAAAAATTGTTTGGGTTTAGGTAAAGAGACGTTGTAAAATTAAATGAACATACAATGCACTGTAAGTAACTTTGTTGACTTCTAGCTCGGGAACACATGGCGTTTTTTTTTATCAATCGGTGTAATTTTGCCGTAGCTGTCGTTCTAACAGGTAGCCTTGGGCGACACACCAGTCTTCTTCTTCTTCTTCCCCGTTAGTGCCGCGTGCGCAGCGTGGGGGGGGGGGTCACCTCGAACCCATTTCCTGAACTCGCCCCGGTCGGACGTTAACACCTTGAGCTCGCCCATTGTTTTCCCTCTTGCTCTGGCGAGTTGTTCAATCCTTTCCTCAAGAGTTGTCCTCGGTCTGCCGATAGGTCTTCTAACACACCAGTCGATTACCAGAAAACCACCGTGCAGGATATATTGTGTTTTAGCTTATCATAATGTAATAATAATTTATTAATAAGCACTAATAATAAATACTGTAGCGTCTTTTAACATGAATAGACAGCAATTACTTTATGTCATGCATTCCTTGTGGCATTCCAATCATTATATAATTTTTGGACTTTTTTGAGAAAAATGTCCCGAGACATGATTTTTGTGAACAAAGCTTGCATGCCGAAATTAATCGATATCCACCGAGTAGACATTTTGTAGAAACCTTGTAAAGAGTCCTGGGGACTCAAAACTAGCCATTCCGTTGAAATCTTTCCGTATACTAACGCATAGATTGTAAAGCAATAAACAATTAACTTTTATTATCCACTACCCTTAATCATGATAGGACTGCTAAAGCAAAAGACAATCGAATTTTAACAATTAAAAACAATATATTATTATATAATATTACTAAAATAAGTAATTCTATGTAGGCTTACCCTTAAACTCGAGGTACAGTTGAAGAACAAATAGTGTACTATCAATTTCTAGCTCAGCTTGGTGAAGTTTGTCAAGGGTCGCCTGAATTTTATCAAGCAGTGCAACTTCAGGAGGCGTTAACAAATCTTTTACCTGAAAGAAGCAATAAATATAATTACAAAGGCATTCACGGCTAGAGTTACGAAAGGAAGCGTAAGAAGCCGTGATGGTAGGCTGTGGTCGTTCTGAAAGCGTACATACAAACGTTTCGTCAACATCTGCGGCCGTCATCTTCAGTGGAACTGCGTAAACTTTTAAGATTGCATTGCGGAGGCTCAGCAGCAATGGTTTGGGCAATGTGCACTGATATACGTATACCAAGCAGAAAGGATTGTGCTCTCTGATTGTCTTTTAAATACTATTGTAGTATTATAATATTTTATACAATTATTATCTTTCATCGTCAATTTCTTATTTTGGAGAACTCTTAATACAAAATGTAGAGGAAAATTCTTTCTTTAGGAATGAGATATTTTTATAGCTACAATCTAATGTGCAATTATATTTACTAAAATTTAAATACTATACTATAGTATTGTAATAATTAAGCGTTTTATCATACATCGTCAATTTCTTCTTTTGGGGCACTCTTGAGTTCCATGTGGTAGACAATAGCATCAATCCGATGTTTCTTGTTCAATAAAGTAGTGTTCTGAGAATACTCGTGGTCTCTTCTGGCAGTGCAATTATACAATCCCTTGTAACAAGCTTCAATATACATTCGTACTACCTGAAATAAGTAAAGTAAATAATCACTTATTCCAACCTCATTTCAACATTTTGAGAAAATACAAGCAAATCTGTACTTAGTTTTCGAAATTACAATAAACGCTAACATCAGTTTGCAATGTGAACTTAACGATTTACAGAAATTATAGAATCAAGATAAATCTATACATGGAGGGTTTTGAACTCACAACCTCTGCCTCGCCGGGGCATCAAGTTACCAGTTCTTCTTCATCTTTGAATGCCTTTACTATCGATCATCATGACAATTGTAAACAGATAGATACCCTACTTCGGACTCCCCAAAAGGAATTCAAGTATGTATATATAGGTTGAATCGAATGTAATTAGTCATGATGACTGTACCAGGGAATTGTAATGCAGTGGTTTCCCGTTGCTTTCTGCATCCTTATGGCTATGACTCTTCAGTGAGTTCTTACGTCTTCGTGGCCAGTTACCCAACCCCAGGACAAAAGAGTGCCCTAGTAGTGGTAGCTTATTTAGTAGCGGCAACTATTCTCCACGACACATAGCCATCCTCGGGCTACCTTGCATGTCTTCTAGATAAGCCTGCACCACAAGTTGCCACCACAACCTCCGATTAAACCTCTGCATGGTCAGGGACTGCTTATTCACCAGCTCAGTTCACTACAGATTTCCTACTTGAAGATGTAGATCTACAACTACTCATAGCTGACACAGTGAAAATTAATGGATACCGCCAATGACGCGCATTCCGAAAATTCAGCATCATATATTATAAAATAACTTCAGCTCTAGACGAGGTTACCTGATTTAAATCAATGCAGAATAAATAAAATGTCTTGGTCGGCCCACTTTTCTGTACCCCTTTCTTCAGCTCCTGCTGCTGAATCCAGCCATTTTGAATCAGACAATACGTAAGCCGCTTACATTCTTTATCCGGCAGCATGGCGCGTTTTTGGATTTCATCTTGTTCTATATACTCTTGTGCTCGTATCAATCTGAAAATAATAGGAATAGAACAGATGAAGTAAAGGCCTTAGGCGGATAGCTGGAAATACGAGATGAGGAAACAGTGTTAAATAATGTAACAAAATCGAATGGGTTGCTTTCCGAAGCAGATTTTTGGTGTTGAATATATACAGTATGTATTTTTTTTAAATTTGGATAATTCATGCGCCAATAAATTGAATACCCTGCCATTATTACTGGGCTGTAATATATTGGCATGTCTGTTCTAGACAATAGAGTCATCCATTCAGTGCTATGGGATAGGGACGAACGAGGCAACTGAAATCGAACCCCAGGACAATTGTTTACCACGGAACTACTCATATTATTTATCTCGGTACCTATACTAATTGATACATTGGAAAGCACGTACACTCGTACCGGTTCTTTAACTTCAGAACGGCCAGACCAATATATTGCAACACAATAAAAATGGTAAGGTACCGTACGCAATGCATTGGGTAAGACTTGAATTAAACATACTTTGTAATTTTTTTGTTCAAAACCTACCTAAAGTGTGCTTGGGAAAACTACCAGATCGGTTATGTTACTCTATTTAACGTCTGAAACATACCTGCAGCCTGATCGAGGGGATTATAATACCGGGGTTAAATAAATACCCTAGGATTATAACTGTAAACAAACAAATTTTGAATAGCACTTTCCATTATATAATTATCTTGTTTACATTTTTACTACCAGGGGATTAAATAAATACCGGTACTATAATCGCCTCGATCAGGCTGCAGATGTTCGAAAGCATCGATAGAAAGGCTCCACAGGAAAATTATTTTTTAGCAGTTTTTCATGACAATTGAGTCTTTTTTTTCTTGTCCTCAGAAGTTAACTATCTAGAGGCAAACGACCTACTGGGTTTTGTTCTGTTTAAGTGAGCCCAAAATAAAAATAAAATGGTCAACCGAGTAGTTTGTCTACAAATCGACGAACAGACAGACATTTCGTAAAACCCACTTTTTGGGGTTCCTAAGATTTAAAAATGTGTAAACCCACTGAAATTTCAGACTTCACGAAGCTTTCCTTTTAATACCTATAATAGTAGGGGGGCCCGCGATGCTAAATCGGGATTTACTCGATCGTCATAGAGACCTACTAGATAGCAAAGCATAGATGATAAAAAGAAAAAAAGTTATATAATGTATACTTCTTCAGCGGTGGAGTAAGCGTCATCAGATTTTCAAAAATTGGAAATACGCTGTAAATAATATCATGGCGTCATGGCAACAGAACTCAAAGTGGGGAGGCAGTGAGAAATATAGGCATCACGCAGCTGCACATCTTTAAAGTCCTCCAGTTTCTTTAGGTCACACTCAAATGGTCAGATTAGTGAAATATACACTACTTAGTATGTAATGAACTTGCCATACCTTAATCTGACGCGCTCGAGTAAATCCCGAAATCCCCGCTTGGGCTCCCCTACTATAAATAAGAAAGCAAAAATACGGAACACGAGCTATATTGTGAGCACCAATAAAATTAAATTAATTTAACCTACTAACATATTTATTATTAAACCTATTAAATATCTCCCGCCATTTCAGTGAATATATTTCTATGGCCTACACCTACCTAAATATTCTTGCGGCGTTAGGACTATATCTGACCTCCACAGCGTTGGCCAGCACACTCCACGTCAGTTCCTCCACAGCGTGCTGCATTTGAATTATGTATGATCCATTAGTGAAGTCATCTCGACTGATAAATCCACATGCATCATCCACTATAAGTCCGAGAAATACAAATACAGTAAAACTATGTTAATAACGGTTTTTAGACCTTAGTAAGATATTATAACATAACAATTACAACGTATTTGAAAGGGGAAAATTCGGGCTTTATTAGTGTACTACTCAACGAGTTAGCTTAACACTTACCCACAACGAGTAAGCGGCTAAGACGACGCCTCAGTATGGCGTAGATCGTGGGTTCAAATCCCCCCAAGTCAAGTTTTTTCCATATCCTATAACTTCAGTTATAACGAGGAAGTTGCTTCTTCAACTAAAGTTAATTTAACGCCAGTTTTATTTATATCATATAATACAGCAATGTATTACTTACCCATAACCGCTAAATTATCATCGAGATTTCTGACATCCATTTTAGCTTTCTTACAATGATCCCGAAATTGCGAAATTAAAACAGGACTTGACTGAGGTGCATTGGGTGGTGAAATCAAGTAGGCTTGTCGAAGAAGATGCGACAGAATTTCGCCAGCAGTCTTTGAAATACGTCTTGTCATTGCATTAACTAGGAGTTCGTCTCTGAAAACAAAGATGGAGACTCAAACCAGAGAGATCCGCGGTGCAGGCAATCAGCGACTGCAAGGTCAAGTGCCCAGAACTTGTGCGCCAGCGATTTTGTTGTCAGCCCTGCCAGAAGAATTGTTCACTTGTTTGTCATTATACATCTATAATTTCCTTTTTTTATGTTTGCAAGTACATAACTAGGCTAAGTTTTTTTTACATTTACGCTTACACGATTACGGCAATACTTAGCCAATAGTTACATATATATATATATATATTATATTTTATGGTTATTGTGGAGACTAGACATTGTGCCACTAAAAACGCTCGGTAAGTAATACATCACGGTACTGCCAAGCATTAGAAGATGCAGGGAATTTCCAAGCGATGGTGGGATCTGGCCTTAACCTGAAGAAACCGAAAGTTATGGATATTGTGCCTGAATCAATCAATCAATCGTGTATTGTCATTTTATCTCCATCCATGCAATCCATGGACGCAGCTCGACCTCATCATAAAGCAAACTACTCGACAAAATAATTAAGTTGCAAAATATAAACAAAACAACATTGGTGAGGCTCTGAGCTAGAACTAAGGTTGCCACCTCTACGTTATATCTTTATCTACTTATATCGTTCTACGATATATCTCACCGAAATACGATATTTTAATTGTAATAAAACCCCATAAACTCACTCACGGAGTAAGGACAACACCGCTGGAGCAGTACCTCCAGAACTCTGTGAGATTTTGGCCTTTCAGGGAACTTGGTAATTTATTGTATAGTCTTAGTCCCATTTGCTGGGGTCCAGTCAGAGTTTTGGCTAGTCTTACTTGCTCCAAGAGGATGTTGTCTGTTATACGAATAATTGACCTGAAATTCGCAACTTAAAAAATACAGGTATTACAGTGTATTAGCAGGCCTACCTCATATCTTGTTGGAATCGATAGTGATTAACAGCCCAGACGACCGGATCTTTCCGGTCCCACTTTCCATTTGTAGCACAGGCCAATAGGGACGATAAATCGGATTTAGGCGGAGAAAACCTGTTCAGGTGGTCACCAAACATTACAGGTACAGGCTGGCCTTCCTCTGGCGGCGACGGACACCGCTGAATATACTGCTTATTGACCAGCACTTCAAAAAGGTCTCGCAGTCGAATAACTAAGGCGTTGTCAAGCTCCCGGCTGCCACTCAATTTGGAGCAAGCTCTGATGATTACTTCGGAGAGAGAGCAGCTGCCGTGGCGTAACAACTCGTCAATCATTACTTCTGCTTCCTTTCCATGTAAGTTAAGTGAAGTAATTAAGTATCTGAAAATGACGTGTACCATCTTGTCAGTGGCCTCAAATTGAAGAAAAAAAAAATCAGTGGAATACAAGAGAATGGTTGATTTTTTTTTTTATAATTGAAGGAAATAAAGAATAAAATACAGTATTGTACTGCTAGAATTTTGAAATATAAAAATAATATTAATTAATGTGTCTACACCTAAGGGAGAAAAAATTGAAAACGCACCAAAAATTTAGCCGAGGATTAGTTTATCAATTTGAATTTCCCGCGCATCTTGCACTCTTTTCTTTAAAACAAGTGAATAAACCCCAGTATTATGTTCATTCAAATCGCCATAATAGGGCTGCCAGATGCACAGTTAGCCAGCTTATTAGCAGGAATGATTTAAACTGATTTGTGTAGCCTGGCGAGGAGACAGTATTATCGATATTAATTAATTATGAGTCGTAAAAACTTACTTGGGGTAACGAAGCAATAACAGAACTCTATCAGGATGCAAGCGATACTCCGCGGACTCAGGCGACTTCCCGACTGAGAACGTTACGAATCCATGCTGTATCAGGACACACAGAGATTGTCGAACCTGAGAGCAATCAGTCAAAGTGTATGTGCCCAACTTTGTTACGTATTATTATAACAATAATAATCAGACATTGAGCACAGTCATCTTGCGTCCTAATACAATTATAATAAATAAATATGGGGGGCAAAAGTGTTTGAACAATAACATCGTTTAAAAGGCACTGAGTCCAAACTTAAACACTTCACATATCATTAATTTGTGTTCTCGACGACGATAATCTCTTATTCAAAAGAATTATTGAATTATTGACAGATAGTAAGCATAGTGACAGTGAACTCATTGATTTTTCAGACATTATTGTACAGCATAGGAAATTTATTATGAAATAATATGTTATCTCAGTTAACAATGGCTAACCTGTTTTGAACTTGAACTTGTACGATGGTATATACAGGTACCCGGCCTCGATGTCAATCCATACCGGCTGCAAGGGACCGTGGATAAACTGAGACATTGATCCAGCATTATAACAGGCGTAAATAAACCAAATTAGCATAACCCATTTTTTATGTTTAACTAAAAAGTTTAATCGCATGCAAACTTTAATGAATATGTCCGATTGAACTCTTCAGTCGCCTAACAAAGTAACCTTGAGGTACTTCTGTCCAGTTAGTGGACATATCTCAGATAGCAAGGTGTATTGAGACTCGCACAAGTACAAGCACGCCACTAATTGGCCACCGAAGCCGATACTAAAATTATTTTTATATTTCTTACCGATTTTCTGCTTATTTCCGTGCCTAAGCAAATAAGACGTAGGGGTTTTTGGCCGTAACGAAATAAATCATTTGCAACAAGCTCAACTGATTCGCCAAAATGCTCTTTAACGATACTGAAGCACAGCTTGCCGCAAATGCTGGACATGTTGATGTTGCCAGAAGAGTAATAGAAGGTAGTAGCTAATTAGCTAGTTAAACACTCTACCACGAATCGAACAGAAGTAATTCAAAATGAATTATCCACGCGTTGTAAAATGTCAATTTCTTTTAAAAGAGTAAATTTTTGTTTAACAACAAAGTAGTTTCCATTTTGTGGCTTGCAAATGCGCAAGTCGCCAACTCTTAAAATGAAATTTCCCCCGAAAATAGCAATTATTAGTAAACAAACTGCTCATTTCGCTGTCAAATATAATTTTTTATAATTATTTTAAAAATAATGAGATCTTTTCATATCTAATTGCAATGAATACTTCACTGGGTATGTATTAAAAATGGTTAGTCCCATATTTTTGAAACGTACGTAATGTAAGTTAACTTATTAATAATATATATTTTTTAGACACTATTGATCTGTCAAGAAAGTCGTTAAAGCTAATAGACCACAATTGGCGGGATGACGATGATATTGAAACATTAATTTTGGATGAGAATGAACTATCAGGACTCGAAAGCATTGGCCTCATCCAATCCCTTAAATCGGTATGTAGTCAATATTTTTATGTTGCTCCTACAATATAGTGGAAGTGAGAATAGTTCACGTCTATCGGGTACAGGTATTAGTTGACTTGTGCCCAATATTTCTTTAAAAAAATTAGATCAGATGTAAAACACACGTTACAAGAAGGTTGTTCCCATCTTAAATGGACAATTCATTTAGTAAGTAGCATTTTCTTCAAGAATGTGCTAAAGTTTGTGGTCACCCTACCTACACAGTATTAGCAAGCCTAGTGTCATAACTAGGCTCTTTGCGACTGAGTCTCAGAGGGAGATACAATATTCGAAGACCACGAAGTGCCATTGAAGATGTCTAAATAGCAGTTGACGAAACATTTTGAAGTTCAGATCGACCACAACCCATCAGCTGTCAAGAAAGAACTTCGACCTTGAAAACCGTTGTAATTATAGCCTAGCCCTAGTCTATCTGAAGATTTATTCTCAAGCAGCAGCAACAGGGCAACTTGCTGTCTTGAGTACCTAACGTCCGAAGCATAATTTTAAGAAATGGCAAGTTGGATAAAGCTCAGCCTTTGTAGAGTATGATTCGGCGGTACCCTCACATAATTAGAACTGGAAAAAAGAAATATCCCATAATGGCAATTCAAGCTAACTCTTAACCGTGGATGGAATGGTGATTGCAGGCAGCTTCTGAGGCCACAATCTCAACGATTGGTTAGCAGCAACGCCCTGCACACCATCATCCAGGTCTCTTTGTCCCTTCTTCTATAGCTCTTGGTACGTTCGAGCTCCTGCATTGATTGTAGTATGTGTATCGAAATGCTGAAAATAAATATCATACTGAAAGAACTGTCTAGGCGTGTGCTTGAGGCATGTTAGACAAATAGTAATAGTATGATGGGCTAATTGTCAAATGGCGATATCCATTGGGCGACAATACTTGCTTGCTTGAATCTCCGAGTGCACTTTAAAGTCAACCCAACGTGTGTTCATAGCAATCACATTGTTTTACATTTTTAGCTTTCTGTTGTTAAAAACCGGATTCGACGCATGTCAAGCTTACCCCATCTCGCAAACCTGTGCAGTCTGGATCTTTCCAAAAATTCAATAGTTTGCATCGAAGGTTTGAAAAATGTAAAATTTTTAAAACACCTGAATCTTTCTGGAAATTATATCAAAATTATTGATCATTTGAACAGTAATTTGGAACTCGAACACTTAGACGTCAGTGATAATGCTATTGGACACGTTACGGATTTGTCTTTTCTTACGAACTTGAAGGTAATATTTTTCATTTCTTGCTATGTAAAACTCTTTTAAGACCCATGACCATTTTTATTTTGAAGAACCTTTTATGGACCCAGGCCTACTTATAGTGGCCCATATGTCCCTTGTCCAATGCCAACGACCCTATGGATTTCGGAAATTATTTGTATTGTTTCCATATACATTTTTGGCCATTGGCAAACTGGTATACGTTGTCAATGTCAACCTACAAGCGATATTGGAAAAGCCGAGATTATCTTACCATACCATTGACGCAATGAAACAGGCGAAAGCATGACTTAGTAGTAGTAGTAGTAGTATGGTTGGACACAGTCCCAGGCCACGGGTGGGCCCATAGGACAGGGGACCTCCTGATTATAGTGGATTCCGAGCCGCTTGGGAAACACAGTGAAGTCACACGATTAGTTCGGAGGTGACCAGGACAAGTCCTACCATGTTTCCCTACCGGCACTGTGCACACTACCAAGTTATCAGCATCTTTGAACCTGCTCTGGTCCGCTGGATTCAACTTGGTAAGGCGGCCGGCTTAAGCATGACTTAACCAAGAACAGATACGAGTCTTGGTGAGACTCATACTTATTGTATAGCTAAAACGTGAGTCATGGAACGATTTAAAGAAATACCGTATATTTTATCCTCAATATCTTATTCATTCTACCTCAAAGTGAGCCGCCTACACTAGTATAGAGGACTCAAAACTTTCTGTTGTTTCATGTTTCATGACTCGTACCCGAATAAGTCACGCTCACGGTTGTTACTTTGTGTCAGTGGTAGGCATGTTCCAGCTTGTCCATTGTCGTTTGTAGCCTGTAGGGGGGACGTCTACCTGTTTGCCAGGGATTAAAATTCATGCCAAACACAATGCCAATAATGTCCGAAAAAATGACCTGCTGCAGTGCACCCTGTGCCCGGCCAACTGTACACTGGACGACCTTTGGAATTGCACTGAAGCTGGCGTCAAGACGGCACAGCACTGGACCCAAAGATTCGCCTAGTCTCCATCTCTCGGACACGAAAAAGTAAAAGTAAAGTAAGTCCGAAAAAGGGAAAGGTTCAGTGGCCCAGTAAAGTAGGCATAGGTCCTTAAAAATGCCCTAATCCTAATCCAACTACTGTATTCCATTGCACTCTTCAGATGACGGCATGGGCAAAAAGGGCACTAACCATTGAGGTTTTTTAGTGGTTTAACTTTTAAATGAAACTTAAATCAATTAATCATTGAAAGGAAGGAAAACATGTTCGCTATTATTCTGATTTAAAGTTGGACGTATTAAAGGGCTACTCTTGAACAACTCATGATAGCGTACTATGTCATTTTCTTATTTGTTTTTATTGTTAGGCTATAATTCGCCCGTCGCTACTGGTCGGCGCGTCACCAAATGGCCGACATGCCAAGGGTGGGCGTTGGCTAGTAAGTAAGTAAGGCTATGATTCTTTTTCAGGAATTGTTTCTACATAAGAACCACTTGTCACATTTAAGAAATTGCGAAAAAAATTTACCGACTAGTCTCGAGGTGCTTACTCTCAGTGATAACAGTATTGCTGATCTTACCGAAATCTCACGGCTTGAAAGTCTCGCCAATTTGAGAGAATTGACAATGCTGGGAAACCCATGTTTGGAATGCCCTCAAGGAAGACCGTATCCTTTTCAGACTTATCTGATAGGCCCATCTATTATTTTGGTACAATCAGAAAAATCAGCTTAGCCTTACTGTTACGTAGTTTCCGAAACTGAACACGTCCAAAAGAAGTATTAGGTCCATTAAGGCGCCCATTCCACCGACCGGCTAGGGCTATTTACAAAAACGGTGACGTGGTAGCAGACATTCAAGACGGGGTTTCCACCGACCTCGCATTGCAGAATTGACGGAAATGTTTATTTTCCTCTATGCCATAGTTAAAATTGATCAATGATCATACCGTAAAATCACAAACAAACTAAAATTAAAAAAATGGCGTCATGGGATATGTTAAGAACAAACATTTTAATAGATTTCTATAAAAAGAAAACTTCTAATTTCCGTCAATGTCATTTGCATTCTGCAATGCGAGGTCGGTGGAAACGCCACCTAAGTCGTGAATGTCTGCTACCACGTCACCGTTTTTGTAAATAGCCCTAGCCGCTCGGTGGAATGGGCGCCTTACTACCATAATATTTTCTTCACTCCAACTCAAAACATATCCGTTAGCTAATGAGCCTATAATTTGTCTCAACAGTACTATGTGTTGTTAATGAATAACAATAAATCGTATACTCACTCATGCCTAATTAGCAAAGACCTACGGCCCCAATTCAAGCCATGTGCTTGTCTACTTACCGTGCACTCATACTCCCAGATTGCCCGACCTAACAGTAGGGGCGCTTTTAAATAGCTGCCGCCTATAGCTAGCGAAGTTTGCCCCTCCTTATGGATCTTTTTAATTCTTGCTTTTAACAAGTTCTGCGACAATCACGTTCGACGCGCACTCTATTATTATTATTATTATTTAGAGGGTTGAGCTGACATAGGTCTGGGGACCCTTTGAACAGCATAATTATTGGGATCACATCCCAATCATTCAAACTATGCCCTTAGCCAATTAATTAGCTGTTGAAAAACAGCAGCTTAACCTTGTTAACGAAGACAACCATGTCCTTCAATGGCAAGTCAATCAGATTGACTTGGTCGATGTAGGCAGCCCCAAAATAGTCCGACCGCGCCCGCGACAGGGCTGGATAGTGCCCAACCACGTGCTCCGCGGTTTCGTCAGACTCATTGCAGTGCCGGCAGATGGTAGGACCTTCATGACCCAATTTGGCCATGTGGGCTCTGAACAAACCATGCCCAGTAACCAGGGCTGCGGTCGTTCGAGCCGTCTCTCTACCGACATTCAGTTTATGTAACCCCCATCCTTTCTGAGGGTAGATGAACAACTTCGATGTAAGCAATGTGGGAGTTAACCGCCATGACGCGCACTCTACAATATATACTTTATTTCTATGACTAGATTGATTTGTGCATTAATGGCACTTAGGCGCCCATTCCACCGACCGGCTAGGGCTATTTACAAAAACGGTGACGTGGTAGCAGACATTCAAGACTTTGGTGGCGTTTCCACCGACTTCGCATTGCAGAATGCAAATGACATTGACGGAAATTAGAATTTTTCTTTTTATAGAAATCTATTAAAATGTTTGTACTTAACATATCCCATGACGCCATTTTTTAATTTTAGTTTGTTTGTTTGTGATTTTACTGTATGATCATTGATCAATTTTAACTATGGCCTAGAGGAAAATAAACATTTCCATCAATTCTGCAATGCGAGGTTGGTGGAAACCCCGCCTAAGTCTTAAAAGCCTGCTACCACGTCACTGTTTTTGTAAATAGCCCTAGCCGGTCGGTGGAATGGTACCTTATATGGACTTTCAGCTGCTGCCAGCTGCCGCTGCGTAGTGTCCGTTTCAATAACTCAAAATTATTTATTTAACTTTTAATTTTATGGGGCCTACACCAAAAATAGATAATTAATTTATCCCAAAAATGTTCCGCCCTTGGCGTACGCGTGGTCCGCCTATTCGGAGACACATCACTGCCTACTAGACTGTCCGTACAATGTACACTATAAAATCCACACTCCCATTAATCCTGGGAGATGACACTAGCAACAATGCCATCTCACTTTTAGCCTTTCTCCAGTACACTAACACTTCAAAGTCCTAATATATAAAGTAGTCTCCTTTGTAACTTGGTAATATTTCGAACACGTTATAATAAAAGTTGACTTGATAAGAAATTTATCCAAAAAACATATAAAAAATAATGTCACGGCCGGTTTCGCCAAATTGTCATTCTCAAGTGAGCAGATACAACTTAAAATAAAAACAAGTATAAGGCGGGTATTCCACATACGTGCATCGTCAATGAAAATTATGAAATTGAAGGACATTTCAATTTTTCATTGATGGCGGCCATTCCACATGTTTTTTTTTTCAAAAATTGACAATTTTCTATTGAAACGTATGCGCCAAATTTTTGAAATTTGTTTGCATTTGTTTTTTGAAATTTTGTTTGTATTTGTTTTCTTCGTTCACTTATACTTTTTAATAAAACCTAATAATAGTAAGGCCCCCATTCCACATACGTACAACGTCAATGAAAATTATGAAATTGATGGTGGCAGCAGAATTTTTAGTATGTAAAAATGTCTGCTGCCACCATCAATTTCATAATTTTCATTGACGTTGTACGTATGTGGAATACCCCCCTAAGAGATCCGATCCGAAGTAAGATCGACCTTCACCGATCTGTTTAATGGATGAAAACTGTTTTTAAAAAAAAAATCAATTAAAATAATTGTACTTGACACACTTGACATATCCCATGTCATGACGCCATTTTTTAATTTTAGTTTGTTAACTTGTTTGTTTGTGATTTTGCTCTATGATCAATTGATCATTGATCAATTTTAACAAAGGCATAGAGTAAACTTGAAATGTCCTTCAATTTCATTATTTTCATTGACGATGTACGTATGTGGAATACCCGCCTAATTGCAAGTCATAAACATTAAGTCACGTTATCAATACAAATACATATAGGCCCTACATACAAATAATATTTTTTATCCAACTTTTATTATAATGACTTATATGACTACCTAATATGAAACCCCTTATTTCACAACCATCTCGCATAACCTTAATTAGTCATGGCGCAGTATGCCTCGCGCCCTAAAAAAAACAATAACAAAAGTGTATACAAAGAATTTAATGAATATATCCATATTACCTCTTCAGTCGGCTTTGTAGGTAATAATTGTGTTGAGTTAAGACTGTTCTCAAATCACGTGGTGTTTAGAGACTCGCACAAGTACGAGCAAACTATCAACTATGCTACAGAAGGAATTTTGCATGATTAATTTGATTAGTTTTTTGGCCACTTTGAGCTGTAAGTCTATGCATCTATTATTCATATTTTCTTTATCCAACGTTTCTTCAGTAACTTCAATTATAGGCCGTTCCTCAAAATTTGGTGCTTAAACCTGTCAGTAATCGATGGACTAGCTTTGGATCCGTTAGAGTCGTAAGTATCTTTTGACGCTCATCTAATTCCATTTAAAAACGATTAGTAAAATGTCAGCAGGCCTATCATTGCATTTAAAGAATAACTGACCCCGGGAATAATTTAAACCATTTTAATACCAGTGTTAAATTCATAGAAATATATTAACTGGAACGGTGGGAGACATAATATTCCTTACGTGCCTCCCATTAACCTGTAATATTAATTTATTCTACATTCCATCTCCCGTAAGAAAAGTTACATTTATTAGGGTTTATTTAGAATAATTTACGAGTAATTAATAATAACTTTTTGTTCTATTACTAAGCGAAACCCAGCGGAGTTAGTGCTATAAAGCCCTCACTTACACTAGACTGGAAGGCCCGGGACCCCCTGTTTTGCATGCCCTCCGAAGCATGGCCAGAAAATGTAGGAAGTGTGGGACTCGAACCAACAACCTATCGGGTGACAGTCGGGAGTCCTATATGTCGTGACTGAATCTTATTCCCGCATCAGTTATTCTTTAAACGCCACGGCAGACCCAGTCCCAGGTCCAGAAAAAAGTAAGGTAAATGCTATAAATTATTCTTCATGTTTCTGCTTTAGTTTATATGCATTTATTACACAACCATCATGGTAATGGTTAGTTGGACTTGCATTCCCTGCTGTGTTAATAGCCATTACAGACAGTCTCCTAGGGTGGTCATGGGAACGGTGACGTTTCGGGAGTGGATGGGTGCTACGCCCATCATCAGGCTTAGGCCTTAGAAGGACTGATGGTTTAGTCCTAATTGCTCTTGTATTCTACCCTGAATTATTGAGTGAACCCGATGCCTTGAGGATTCAAACTACCGTTCTCCCGATTGAAATGCAAGCTCTCTAACCACTCGACCACTGCCCTATTAAGGCAGCAGGCAATGAAAGTCCAACTAACCCTTTGTTAAATAAGAGCAGTGTGAGAATGGAAACGGAGGAAGTGCTGAATGATCCGAAGAGAATAATAAGTAAGTAAAGTAAAAGTAAAGTGAAATATATTCCTCCAAAAAATTACACAATATTTAGAATATGGATTCATTGATACATAATTTACAATACAACAACAATACAATGTATGTATGACTAAATAATAAGCCCAGGCTGATGGCAGATAATGATAATTATGAAGAATGGAACATGTATTTTTTTGTAATAGGCTTAAATCAGAATGGCTGTATTCTCAAGGAAGAGGTCGAAGGTTTCGGCCAGGCGAGCATACCGCGTTAGTCGACTACCTAAGTTCTGTTTGTCCTATGAATGAGAAGAGCATGAACGGCGAGGAAGAAAAGAAATTGCGGTTAATCCTCAGCAAAGCTGAGCAGCACCAGCAGCAATTGAAGGAGCAAATTGCTACAGGTAACTTTATATTTTATATGATGTACAGTTCATCTTTAGTTTCAATCTAACGATTGGTTTGCAGCAAATCTTTCCACATCCTCCACACCTCCCTGTCTTGGACCGTTCTCTTTAGTTATAATGAGGTTCCGCATCTCATATCTTTGTATCATATCATCTCATATCACGTGCAGTAGACAGTTCGAAAAGCTTAATAATGTTCATAACCTGATCTAATATAAGTGATCAAAAAATAAATAAATTAGGGGCGCGTTCTAAGTCAGTCCGATAAACCGTCCATCCGCTAGATACTAGCCAATTAAAATAATTTGAGCTAAATATTCGGTGTATTTTTTTACTCAGTGTGGATTCCGTTGGCTTGATGACAGTAGCCATTTTACTTCATGATTGGAGGAAATTATCAGCTTACATGAGACAAGGCAAAAGTTTGCCAGGACGTGAAATGATGTGGTAATAACAGTAAATTTGGAAAAGCCCCGGAAGACGGTGAGGTCCACAGGACACGCCCTATCTTGCTCAATCGGGCTACCCAATTGCTTTGGGGGATGCTGCTTCCCTGCCTGTAGACTTCCCATAGCGAAACCGACCGAGGAAAGACGTTCTCGCCAGACAGCTGGGCAGTCCATCAGCACGTACCACCCGGCCCCAGTGCCAATCTCTCAGAAGCGGCAATCCTGCGAAAGATCCTGAATTGTAGTGGTACGGACACTGACTTTCGGCTTTCACCCGAAAGGTCGTTGGTTCGAGTACCACTCTCAGTACATTTTCAGATTTTCCATGCAGACAGGGCATAATTACACGTACCTTGTCTCTTCTTCCCAAACGTAATATGTTGCAGGTACCATGGGCAGCAAGAAACAAAAGGGTGGGGTGCCTGAGCGCATGGTGTCCAGTTACCACGATACTGTGACTCGCGACAGTGTTTGTGCTTCTCCAGATGTTATGACCCGAAGTTTGGACTGCTCGGTGCTGAGGAACTCACCTCCTGGAAGAAGGTCTCCAGCACAAGTTGGAGGTAAAGTAACATCGGCTGAATGTTTTGGTTGAGGGTACAGCTTACATTAGTGAAATTTAGCTACTTACCTACGTAACGGGTCCGGGCCTTGGACACGTTAATCCAAAACGTTGCGGCCTGGATAGCACTGTCATTGGCGTCGAAAAGATCTGTTTGGGACACAGCTTCTCCTAGTCTCGGGCAAACCAGAAGGTGGCCGTCGTCTTATTGTTGTCCGGTCTTCCGCCAGTCCCCACCTACACAGGTTCGCGCGGCATTTTGTAACCCTTGTCAAAACAGGCTCACAGATCACACCCGTGCAACTGGAGTTGATTTAGTAATTGAGGAGGCTGTTTACAAACATGGCCAACAAGTTCTAGAATTTTTCAGGAGAGCGGATTTTCTGTTGAAAATTGCATTAAGTTTATAGCTAACCCTAGACTTCTCAGCGCTTCTGTGCGCAATCTGGCTGCTTTTGTCACTTTATTTTACAACGAGCAGGTGGACATTAAAATTTTCTGCAAGGTCGGATCTAAACCCCATTTTGTGAATAAATGGAGTTCGCCACGTTTGTAACCCAACTCCTCAATTAGAGAAAACTATACATAAAATTAGATAAAATATCTCTAGTGTATTATCTGCTTCTGCCTCGTCAAGTACTTTTTTATGTTTATTAGTTGGTTATTATACACACCTCAACAATTTCCTACTCCTGTTCAAAAAATAATAATACAGATACAATATTAGAAGTCTATGCAGTTCCACTGAAGATGTCGACCGCATATGTTGACGAAACGTTAGGAAGTACGCTTTCAGAGCGACCACGGCCTATCATCCCGGATTCTACTGCTCCGCCACTTTTCCCAATCTTTAGTGGCTCTGAAAAGAAGGATTCAGGAATAATAATATTAAAGTCTTTATTGAAAAAAAAATATATATATGTAGATACAGCGAGATTAGGGCCTCTCTTACACCTAACTGTACATATCAACAATAGTCTCATTAAAATATAATTTTGTAAACTACATTTATACCGAATATCACGTCATACCTTCCATTCAGATAACAGTCACACTAATTTACAAAAACTTTATCGTCTCCTTTATTTCCAGTTACTAGCGGGAGCCCCCTTCAGACAGCGACAACCCTGGTGCCAGTGCCAGAGTCGCTTATATCTCCCGACGTCTGCCGCCCCCTGCACCCTTACATGGTCCCACCCCCCAACCGTAATCTGCGGAGTCCCCTCACCATCTCAAACAGAACGTCGTCTCCCCAGTCTACGCCCAGAACGTACCGCCGCACTCAGCTTTCTGGAAGCCCAAGTCCGGGGCGACGAGCTCCTAGCCCTGCGGGAAGTCCTAAGGCGTCTCCCACTAAAAGTAAGTAAAACTTGAGTTCTAAGGCCGACGACACACTACCCCTTCTCACCGTCCCGCCAAAAGGGACAGGTTTCAAAGGATGGCATGAAAGCATGGAGCCTAATGAGCGCGGTCATCCGGATAGCGCTGCGGCAGGGAATGTAACAGGGCACGGGACAAATAAATAAACATTCAGTTGAATGAGGCAAGATAACATTTCAACACATGCGACACTGTGACTTGAGTAAGATTGATCGGATCAAGGCTATAAAATACTAAAATCAGTAATTTTTAATCGATCGCACCGGACAGTGTGTCCGCGTCGTGTCATCCCGCCAGAATGCATCCCTCTCAGCCGCATACGACAAAAAGGGATAGTGTGTCGCCGGCCTAAGTATTAGAGTACTAAGTATTAGATAATGGAAGCCAAGGTAAAATGAACGGAAACAGGATTCAAACGCGAAAAATGATTCAGTCATGGGCGGCTTGGTGTGCTGTGAAGGAGTTGGCAGGGCTCATCTTGCTCTTCAAGATGACAGAGGAGAGACCTTTACAATGAAGACGCAGCTATTACATTGTAGTATTATATGGTATATATAACACTGACATTAAATTAACTTTGGTTGAAGAGGTAACCTCCTCGTTATAACCGAAATTAGAGGATATGGAAAAAAGACGACGCCCCGGTTAGGCGTAGATCATGGGTTCGAATCTCGCCAAGCCCAGTTTTTTCCATATCCTCTAATTTCGGAAGACGCAGCTGTAGCAACTATAGCCGCAGAAAAAGACACGACTACCCTGAAGTAATGCTGAAAAGCGGTTCCAGGATAGTTCGTAAATGGGCAAATAGGGGGGCGGGGGGAAGACATCATCTTACTGCAAAAGTGGGCCTAAATTCACCCAGTGTACAAAGGCCTTCACTGCATTATTATTATTATTATTATGGTTTGCATAGTTTTCATAGTCTGTTAAATTTTACAGTTGCTTCGCGAAAAACTCATCCACCCGTGAGTGACGTTACCGACAGCGATGATCTCGACATATTATCGCCCAAGAAACTTCACAACATCCAAGCACGAGCGTCCCAGAAACGACACAAAGAAACACAGAAACAGGTTTCCCCGAGTCACGCAGCTATTGGAAAGTCATCAGCCGAGAAGAAAGCCAAAGTGACAAACTCGCGTCAACTTGACACTGCTGACTTAGCGGTCGGAAGTGACGTGTGGCGCGCAGCGCTCTGTATCCAGCGCAGATGGCGCGGTTATCGGGTGCGAAATTTGGACCCCAAAGTTTTGAATATTTGTCGCTCCATCCAAGCGAACCGCATGCAGGATTATATCATGTGAGTTTGTCAATAGACATACTAGGTTAGAGTTTCCCCAGTAACTCCGTGGATGCTAAACATTCTAATTTAAATTATTGTGTAAAAATTGGTTGTCTGTAAAGTCGGTTTACGGACGATAGTTTAACACACTAAGATGAGCGTCACGCATCGGCTTCACCCTTTTTCGTTCATGCACCCAATGTTCCAGCCAGCGCTCATCGATTTATTAGACGTTGTCAAAACAAAATAAAACGTTACCCAGTTTCCACAAATAGCCGTAGCAAAGTCACAGTATACCGCACCAAATACTGTTTCAATATAAGCAATTGCCTGTTGCCCGAGTACTCCCGATAGCAGTTTCCCATACCACAGACACAGTGGCGCAGCATTGCTGGGGGCGCACTTCGGTTCCAAAAAATAATAAGAAAATTTAGAAATCTACGTAATGAATAAAAATAATAAATATCAATTTGTTTTCCAAGTTGACTATAATTATGAAATTAGGAACTTCATCTCATTTAAAACTAAAAATTTCCTTTCTCGCCAGTACTGCGGTTCACCAGTGGCAGCAGAATGCACTAGGTACCAGCAAAAATAGACAGCGGCTGGTGCGTTTTCCATTACTATTTTATTATTATATTATTATTATTCAAAATTTTTTCTTCCCATTCCACAAAGAACGTAGGCAATGGAGGCTTATTGGGCTGCAGCCTCCCCCCCCCCCCACTGAAATGAAAAGTTTAGAATTAAATGCATATAGTACGGTAACATGAATATGTCTTCCTCTGTAAATTATAAGCTTTACTGCTGTTAAAATCGCAAAATCCCACTATTTCGGACCTATCTTATCAAAATTTTCCTCCGGGTGAGAAAAAAAGCAACATATTGACCAAGTACTTTCACAAAAATATATTACATAAAATCCTTAAAACCCCAATATTTCAGACTTTTTTTTTCATATTTTTTCTTCGGGGGAAACCCCCGGGCCCCCCTCAGTGGTAGGTTTATTGATTATTCGTCTATAAAATCTCAACTGTTGCAAAATGCGTAAAACCTCCCTAATTTGGGTCTATTCATACATTTTTTTTTCTCCGGGGGGACCCCCGGGTTCCCCTTTCTCCAGGTTAGAATATGGATGAAACCCCACTAATTTGGGCCCAATTATCAATTTTTTCTCCGAGGGGAGGGGGGGGGGGTGACCCCCAGGCTCCCTTTCCTCCAGAGTATAATATGCGTAAAACCTCACTAATTTGGGTCCATTAATATAGATTTTTTCTCCGGGGGTTCAAGGTCTTAGGGTCCTAAAGCCTCCCCCCCACAGAAATGTTGGGAATTTACGCCAGTGCAGCCACCCCCAAAAAAAATCGTGGCTACGGCCTAGCATTCCACTATTGGCAATCACTCATAACAAAGATGAAATAGTAAGACAGGGTAGGGCGCACCAAAGGTCTTGCGGGGGCGCGCAGTTAAACTTATTTACGCTACTGCACAGACACATCCATTACAAAGTATACACATCAGAAATCACGACTTACTTTATGGGTCCTGCGCTTTATATACTGTATATATAAATATTACGGGGTAATTGGTTATTTCGTTTTCAATTCTTGACTTTTCCCTATCTCACATAGGTAGGCTATGTATAGGGATTGTAATTGTCCCTAATAACTTGGAGCGCTGGTCAGTAGAAAATCATGCGAACTCAAAAATTTTCGCGAGACTCGTTAGCTTAATTATTATAATGCCATGAAAGGCTTAATCCAATGCATAATGCCAGCGATCCCATAGATTTTTGGACATTGATATTATTAGCCTATCAATTTTTGGACATTGACAAGCTGGAATACATCCTCGATGTAACCCTACACTAGCTACAAGTCATAATACACAAGCTGAGACAAGCTTACCAGTGAAAATATGTAACAGGCATAAGCATGACTTAACCAAGTCCCGTTAATTTTAGTCCTCTAATTTTCTTGCAGCAAAGTTGCTGCGGACATGGAAGCTACGAAAGCTGCCCTAGAAGGCAATAGAAAGCTGCAAGTCTTGCAGATGCAAGCGATCAATGCCATGTGGAGGAAGCTGTCGAGCAGCGAGGTCGACGGTCTGACCGCGTCCTGTCTGCACCTGACCAAACAGGTGGAGGAGCTGCGGGGGTTGGTTAGTGGCCTCCACGCTGGGGGGCAGCACCCGCCTGCGGTCCCCATCGCAACACAGACGGACATTGTCGCTGTTCACACGCCACAAGGTCAGCTCAACGATAATAAACTGCAATAGATAGCACCTAACCATAAGCTACGTAACGCCGATAGACAAAGGCGGTCAAAGGCAATGTTTGTAGGGTTTCAAAAAAACAAAAACAAAAAAGCGGCAAATGAAAATCAAATGAAAATTCAACAGGCAGGGCCGACAGCAGAGCTCCGGCCCCGCATTCTCCGTATTTAGCATAAGGTCAAATAAAATTCTCAGGCGGAGGAAGAAGTCAAATAAAATTCAATCGTCTAGTCATAAACGAGGTGTCACAAAGTAGAAGAAATGTTTCTCGTCATTTTGATACTTAGTATGGGGGTAGTGGCTAACATCAATTGACCACAGTTTTCGAATTCCTTCGATGGCATCCTCAGTGACCGTTATTGTTTACAAATCAAGTTTGGTAGCTGTGGTAGATCGGTGTTAGTGACTGCTATATAATGTAAATGAGAGGAATGAATGAATAAACGACTTTATTGCAATACAAATGGCGTACAATAAGACTATAAAGCCTTTTTTTCATGTTAACCATAAGAGGAATATTTTTTTCACGTTTATGACACTTCATTTATGGCTCTACGCTCTGATATTTCATGAGAAATTTGACTTAGCGCTCTATGGGCTCATAACATAGTCTCGGTGCGTCAACAGTCAGTAGGGATTGTTTCAGTCAGCCACATCAAACGCCTTGGCTTGGATGTAGGTTACTAATAAGGACTAATTTCTTTATTTTCAGGTGATGCCACATTTCCACATCTGACTGGCCGTCCTAGTCATTTGGCCCTCAGTGGGAAACCAGAAACCGATTTAACTGAAAACACCCATAAAGGTAGGGGTCGAGAACGGGTTTGGGTTTTTGGGCGCGGAAACGGGCCGCATGTGAAGTATAGACCATCAAATCACTGAGAGCACCCAATTTCCTACGCCTACCAAAATACAACGAACACAGTGTAATGAGGCTCAAATACACCACTTAACTAGCAGCATTTTATTTCACACTGAAATTTGAAAAAAACTTAACTGGCGTAAAAAGTTGGTTAAAAGGTAAAGCGGTTTCTAATTACTCAAACGGAATATTCGTGCTATTCTGAAAACGACCGTCAGATTGGGAAAAGCAAAATTTGTTAATATTATTGTAAATCATGCAGCATGATTGTTGGCACGTGACTTTGAGAAGATAATATAGCTCAAACGTAATGCAGTATTCTGATAATATAAGTTTGAAGTCAAACATAGCAAATTAATTTATACTATTGGCGACTAATTACTGTATATGTGGAAAAATACACAAATGTGATTTGCTGAAGCGGCTATTCCACTTGTCAATATTCCGTCATTTGTGCATCAGTAATTGATGAGACTTTTGTTTTAAGGAGACTATTATGTAGATACTTAACTTACCTATTATAAATTAAGTTATATATGTCAGTCAACTCTCCTTTCCCCGAGGTGAAAGAGTCTGCCCTTAGGGTGTCTCAAGTTAACAAACAGACTCACTCCCCCCGCCAGGCTGACAGGTTGCTTAAAGCAGAAATGCTGAAAGCAGGCGTTAGAAACAAACAACAACATAATATGGTAGAGACTTATTATTGATGCATAAATGACGGAATATTGACAAGTGGAATAGCCGCCTGAACGTAAACTGTATTAAGTGCAAATTGGAGTATCTCCATTACACGTGTTTTGTACAGTCGATTTTCACAGGAAATATCTATCGTAGAGACGTCATAAGTATCCATTAAATTAGCAGAAATGTTCCCCTACATTTCGACTTGACTTGTTGCCTTCATTAACACCTGTTCACGAACACCTAACTCGAGACCAACACACCCAGGGCTGGCCCTACCGGTGGAGCGAATGGAGCGACTGCTCCATTCCCTCCACTCCATTCTGCTAATTTAATGGATGCTTTTGAAGTCTCTACGATATTCCCGTGAACATTTTAGAAAGAGGTACATAGTATGTATGGAAATCCTCAGTAAAAGTTCTGCTGTTTGACCTGATATTTTTGACTCTACGATTGATATTTGGCGAGATGTTGGATTTTTCATCTATAAGGCTTTTCCCCATTGTTGCGTCGTCTTTACAGTTAATAACACCTTGTTTTCGTTCCAGTTCCAGTTGAAGAGGATATTTGTTGGACCCCTGCTTGCCAAGAAGGAAAGGACCTTCAATCTATTAAGACTTCAGTACCCAGCAACGAAGCATAAGTCTTTCTTCTACACAGTTTGTTTACGCTTTAGCACTGCCTCACGTTATTGCAATCGATGGATCTCTTAAAATTACAATGGTTTATCTGCTATGTTATCCTTATTGGTAGTACCCAGTATTCTACATTTAAACAAATCAAATCACTTTTGAAGCTATTAATCAATTATAACTTGATTGTAGCAACTAAATTAATTTATAGTTTTTTTTAAGTTGATGAGGTACAAGTGGGCTAAATTCTGTGGAACATTTATTTCAATTGGTTGCTTTTTAAGAATATTATTGGGAAATGTTATAGAGTTAACGAAAAACTGAAACGTCGTCATTTTACCGACGATATTACACGTACAGTAGCACTCCCATTATCCGAATCGCTTCGGATAATCAAATATTCGGTTTGCTATATTGTTTCCAAAAAAGGGGTATAATCTTGACGAAAATTAGCTTAGTCTCGGAAACATTATAGCTGACATCTCTATAAAGATGTACAACCAATATACATTTCAGTCCTAAAATCTGATACCAAGCATTGGCCAATCAGAATAAGGATTCATAGAATTTTCGGGCAATGGAATGAAAGACCGTTATCATTGCGGTGGTTAGTGGGCCTGCACAAGATAACTACGCAATTTCGCACAAGCTAAGTACGAGTTTTGATTCTGCTAGGCTGCAATCTTTTGGCTAATGGTTAATAGGTGCCCCGTAAGGGATATCATGGCCCCTGCCATTCCAGTTAATTTATTTTTATTCGTGTTTCAGACTACAAAGACACGTACGTTAGACACGTACATTGCTGCCTCTTAATTTTGTTAATTTTCATAGCTGACTGGATGACATTCTACAAAATGTGTATTATACTGCATATTAAATACTATAATACGAGACAGTATCAAAATTTGTTACTATGTTACTATTTTATTTAATAAAATACAATGTTACTAAATAGGAAATTATAATGACCATTATACTATTGTGCATACTCGCAATGACAAACAATAGGAAATATAACAAACCGAACCCCGATAACAATTACCGAAACACAATTAGAATAGAATGGCAGATGATCATCTTACCTCTACACGGTCAGTAATAATGACATTGCCTTATCAATGACAGTAATAATGATCGTTTAAGGTGGACAAAGTTGGAATGACGAAAAATAATAATAGGGATCCGGATTTTCTGATCACAGCTCCATCATACTGATGATGTCATTATTATGACCGTGTAGGGGCCGCTTAAGGTTTTACGGTAACTGAATCTCAATTCATTCTGAACAAAACATATGAAACTTAATTTCAACACAAAAATTATATAGCTACTTCGGAAGAAAAAGGACAACTCAAAAATGGTCGATTTCGACTTAATAGCGCTAAAATATATTTTGCATTGATTTAATGTGGATATTTTCTGCGCCAGGGTAGTTGTGTCGTTTTCTATTTGGTCGGAACCGTCAGGTAGCCTAATTCATTATAAAAAAAAACTTCAAATACTGTTAATTGATTTAGGGTTGTGCCCTTTTTCTTCCGAAGTAGCGATATGTATATATCATACGGGGTTTGTCCGGAAAGTTATGAGCCTATTTTGATGTTAATGAGATTGTACACCACGAGTTTGTACCCCCTGGCCTGACTGGCAATGCTAAATTTTATATATTTGATTATAATAATATATTATTATTTTAATAAAATTAAATAAATTAATTAAATAAGTGCTTCAAAGGCTGAATCACAAAATCACCCGTGTCCGAAAAGATATCCGAGCGTCATGGAAACTGCATCATGGCAATGCGCCGTCGAACACAACTTTTGTTGTCACCTCCTACTTGACTCGGAATGGTGTCGAAACGATTCCCCAGCCACCCCACCGTCCAGAGACTTTTTTTTATTTCCTCGGCTGAAAATGGGGCTCAAAGGACATCGTTTGGGCACCCTGGAGAATGTCCAACCCACTAAGACGACCATGACTTGACTTAGGTTGGCGCGTCCAGCCCGGATGGACATTTGGCCGCTGCCACTACACCACGCCACCTCGGTAGATCTTCCGCCGCTATTTTCCAGTCTCGGGTGCCGGTAGCGTGCACATCTTCAAGCACTTGGTCTCTCCATCGTAGTCTTGGCCTACCGGGACTTGGCCTACGACGACCATGCTGAACAGTATTCCGGTAGAGTTCCAGGAGCCTATACAGCATAGGAATCACGTTGGCAGTATTGAAGCGAAAGGGTCTTATTTTGATGAATATTAAGTTTTAGTTCAATAGTATGCTCAATAAATTTTGTTAGAAAAATCAGGCTCATTACTTTCCGGGCAGCCCCTGTACTAGTAGGCCCGCGCATTCGTAATGCATTAATTGTAGCATTCCTAGTGTAAGTAAATGTTAGTAGTGTTCCTGGGAACTGCTCTTCTAATGGGAGTACCATCTGGATTATTATGGTCCGCAAAAACATAACATACACTTTAAATCGTACTTCTCTGGTGGAAGCTACAACAGGTTCTGTTATAAGATAAAGCTATTTCGGGCACTACCTTAGTAGATTCTCAGTTGAAACTTAACAATAATAAAAAGAACCGGTCCGAGTTTACTCGAACATGCTTTCCAATTTATCAATTAGTAGTTAGAAAAAAAGAATAATTTCATAGTAAATAATTTTCCTATGGTTAAATTTCGAATATCTCGGGGGCGGAGGGTCCACCTGACGTCACTGGAGGTGAGGGAGCCTCAATATATTTACAACACAGTAATAATGGCAGGGCCGGCAATGCATTTCAGCGTGAATTTTTTCAACAAAAAAATTTTTTTGCGCAAAAGCCAATAGGTTTTTGGGAAAGCAAACTGTCCGGTTTCGTTACTCAACTTAACACCTAAAACATGCCTGAAGGTAGAAATCATCGATAGAAAAGTTTCGCAGAAATATTAATTTTTAGTCATTTTTCATTAAAATTAAGTTATTTTTAACTATCAAGGGGTAAGCGACCCCCCGCATTTTATCAACATTAAGAACGACTAGAATATATGTGAATTTAAAAGAAATCGTTGGAGCCGTTTTTGAGAAATAATTTTTTTAGACGTTTTTATGAGAATAAACCCCCCCCCCCCCCAAATTGAGTTAGCCCAAAATAAAAAAAATGGTCCCGAGGTATGATTTTTGTGAACCTACATGTCAAATTTCACTCAAATCCACCGAGTAGTTTGCCCGGAAATCGACGAACAGACAGACCGACAGACAGACATTTCGTAAAAAACACTGTTTTATATATAATATTGGCCACCGGTTGATAAATCTAAAAAGGCTTATTACGCAATGTCCATTCACGATTGGACAAGCCAGCGAAACAAGTCAAATTATAATGGGTGCAGCAGCACACTCGTCAGTGCATCATATGGAAGGGATAGGATAGCAATAAAAAACTCGTCAAAAACATTTTTGGCTTGTCTCTATCGTCTGCTTCGTCTGTAAATTGAGGTTTAAAAGCCATTAGACCTAAGATACTACTTCCGAAATAAGAATATTCTTTTTGTAACATTCTAACGAGCATAGGGAAACACCAGTTTTGCTACAAGAATATTTCTTACGATTTTTACAGCCTTTAACACCGCAACGTTGAGGTTTCGGAGGCGGGGCTGCTTTCTGAGCTGTCATTGGGTATGGAAAACCTGGCGGCAGGTGTATTTTGGGTCCATCGACGGTGGAGCAATATGTCAATAGCGGCCAGTTCTTCCGATTGCTTCGTTTCGGTCCTGACTTTAAGGACTTAGATTCTTGCTTCTTCAATAGCCGCTCCATTGTCTTTTTCTGAAAATATATTACACAAACTGTACAGTACTAGCAGTACACAACTTATTGGAAACGCCCCCCTCCTGGAAAACCAAGAACAATTTCGCAGATAGAATTATTTACTATACAAAACTGAAACTAAAACATAAAACACTATCAATAGAATACGTAAATTATAATTGACAAATTAATTTAAGCATACAAAAGGCTATTTATTCCAATTCCCGGGGAAGCCCCTAAGCCCCCTGTTAGCAGTTTTATCAGCAGCTTTTTGAGAAAATAATACAGGTAGGTAACTTACTTTATCTTTCTCCCTCTTTTCATCCGCTTTTTCTTTTCTTTTCTGAGATTTTATTGCCTTTCTTTGAATAGCCTCAGCCGTCATAACAACTTCCTTATAACCTGAAAAAAAAAATGAAAATATTACTAGTATATATATATTAGTAATAGTACTAGATATAGACAACATAATTATAAGTATGTAAGTCCATCTCTCGCTATGGTAAGCTGTGTTAAAATGCCGCCTATCCCACCTTGGTGTGCCATGGACAAAGATTGATTATTCAGATTGGGCAATTGTTTCAAGATACTAGCTATGTAGAGATTTTGTCGAAGTTTTGATGCCATAGCTTATTTTATCATTCGAGCATTACGATTATAATTAGAAGGAAACCATCATTGCGGCATTTTTATTTGTCATGCAACTAAAATCAGTGCATGAAGACCTTTTCTTTGAAATGAAACACAAACCTGAGGGTAGAGACATCAACTGTTCTCCTGCGTCCCGATCTCCTTTTCTTTCAAACATGGCTCTCTGCCTAGCAGTCATAAGCTTAGGGTCTTTGGGTTTGACTTTCTTTAGCTCTTCATCGACCTAAAATTAAAATGTTGTAGTCGTGATAAAAGAGAAAATTTGGCAATTGTTGGAATAGCATACAGGCAATTTATTGCCATATATCATTCAACATTTGTTTTGCGGACCTTACCCTCGTTTTACATTCTGCAGTACCTGTTACATTAATACATAGGCTCCAATGGACATTTGTTAAATAAAAGGGCCTCCTAGGGCTAGACAACTCTTCTCCAAATTCTTTCAAAATCGCTAATAGAAAAAATCAGGTTTGACAACAATGTATTAAATCTTTTCCTTTTACCATAATGTTGTGGCTGAGAGAGTGAACAATGAAAACAGCAACTCTGATATATATATATAATAGCAATTACAGTTCTCACCTCTTCCAATTTCCCAGACTGTATTGCATCTAGCCAGCGCTCTTCTTCACTCGAAGACTCTGATTCCTTTTTCTGTTTTCTCTTCTTTGCCGACTGGCCTTTGCCAGGCTGCGCTTGTGGTACCAATCCTAGACCCTGGCTTAACTGTGCAACATATTTCTGAACAGAAGACACCATCACATCGTCGTCTTCTGATTTGAGTCCCATCTCGTCGGGTACCTTGTAGCCTGCTTTCAATGGTGACGACGCCGGGGAGGGAGAATGCGCCACCTTCTTTGCTACTGGTGACGGAGATTCCGAAGCTTTTTGGCTTCGTCTTTCATCTTTCCTCCGTCGTTTGTGCCCTGCTAGAGTTTTGGTCCTACCTTTTCTCTTAGAAACCGTTGACTCTAAACAAAAACAGGCTCTCTTACAACAACGAGATCAGTATGCTAAATGTAAAAGTTCTTTTTGATATTGTGGCAGTCCGCCTAGGTTCTATTTGCTGCTATTGGCTTCTTACGCTCCACTACGAATAGAATTGTTCATATTATTCTGCACAGAAATAAATTATTAAGCACAGCGAATGCGTGCTGAAGCACTGAAGTTTGGCGCAGCATGAATGATGCACTTAGCCACTTACCTACATCCACTTCTTCGTCAGACGTTGAATGCATTTTAAAACTAAAGATAATCAGAAACGATGTAGAAACAAAAAAAGAACTTAAAATTATTACTTCTAGAAATTTATTTTAGATATTTTTATTTTCAATATTTTGTATTTTTGTTTACACTTGTACACAAGTTGGGGATTGGGGAAATGAAAGGGAATTTTAGCCAATGTGAGTTGCCTACCTTGTAGCGTTGTTTATGAGCCATCAGGTAGCTAAGTAGCTTATTTACCTTTTTCATTGTTATTTTTTTTCAATTTTCCAACAACAATTTCAATAATCGTTATTTATTTGCATGTGTAATTACTTTATAAGCAAGCGCAATGCAACTCAACTAACTGGATTGCAGTCTTCCAAGTGGTTGTCATGTCAAAGTCTGTCAAGAAGCCTTTGAAGCACAAGCTTAGCGATCCAGTCGCGTCGGGTAGTAGCGCGAAACGATTGCGTGTTTCTTGTAATGTGCCCGCAGCTAATGAACCTCACAATGATTCAGGTATTGGCACGTCTGTTTCCCGCAAAAAGAAGACAGCAACACGTAGGAAGGTAAAGTCTGATAAAGCTGTACCTGCTAAGCGATGCTTGAACCCTACAGTTGAGCATACAAAAATGGAAGTTTCGGAAATGGATGTAACCCAACTCCTGGCTGTCGGCGAAGGCAATGTGATGTCTATGGAAACTCAAGGAATGTCCGAATCATCTGACTCGGAAGGTTACGATTGGGAAGAAGTAGGTGAGGCAATAAAGGAACCAGTCATCCCAAAGGAAGGTGTCAATATTACTTTAGAAGCTCCCATAATAAGCTTTAAACGGAAGAAAAAAGCAAATGATATGCAGGACGAAATTCGCCGACAGTTGAAACGAAGGCAAAAAGAAATTCAAGAGCTTATGCATAAGGTACATCTCCTTTGTTGGATTGCTCATATCAAATTTGTGAATGCCGTGTTGAATGATGAGACATTGCTGGCGATGTCTATTTCTATGATTGGCTGTAAAAATCTATATCCACCGAAACGAGCCGATTGTGATTATTTGGAACGAGTTGTCAACTGGTTTACCAAAACTATAGTCATAGCTACGGAAGTTAAATATAGTTCCGACAGTTCTATATCTGCACTTCAAGAATTAACAATACAGTTTGAAACAAAAACTGCCTTTACCAAGAAATATTTAATATTTATGTTCGTCGCGTTTTTGAGGTCTCTAGGATTGCAAGCAAGATTAATCACGTCAGTTGTTGTTGTGCCACTCAGACCAAGTGGCGAAAAAGATGTATCAAGTCTCAATAAAAGGAAGAAAGTTGAACCAAAAGTAGAAATTGATGGCGAAGAGATAGAGAGCGAAAAACCGAATACTAATACAAAACCTGTACCTAAGAAAGGCCCAAAAGGCGTTGCCGCTAAGAAAGAATTAACACCTAAAGTAGCGGGCAAGCTTGAAAAACAAATTGCAGAAAAATCAATTAAACAAGAGTCCACGAAAGGTAAAAAAGAAAAACCATCTGTGTCTTTAAAAGACTCCCCACCTTGTACTTCTTCTGAGATAGCTGTCAAAAGAGAAACTCGCCAGACAAAGAACGGGAAAACCGTTGTCACCACTAAAAAGGTCGCTAGCTCTTCATTGGAATCGAAAGGAAAATCACCTTTGAAGAAAACAGCAGGCAATGATAATGATGATGACGATGAAGAGGAATTCTCAAAATATTTTAAAGAAACTCCAAAACCAGCTGCGAAGAAAGTTCCCATAAAAGCCCAGAAAAATGAATTGGAAGTCAAGCCATCGACATCTAAAAATGTTTCGCCAGTATGTCAGAAAATTAAGGACGAAGATTCAGAGGATGATTTTTCACCATCTCGCAAGCCAAATGCTGGCCCAAAGAAGAAATTGGATCGTCGCGTTTTGTCTTCGGACGATGACAATTTGAGTCCAACGAAGCGGCAGGGCTTGGATTATTGGGTTGAAGTTTTTCTTGAAGCTGAGGAGAAATGGATTACTGTCGACATTGTTAAGAAAAAGATTCACTGTACACGTCAGCTATGTGTAAGTTCACAATTGGTTTATTTCAAGCAGAACGGTCATCTACAAACATTCCTATCTTCTCTTCGGGTTAAGCAAATCTCAAATCGTTGATTAGGTGCAACTGTGCTAGTAGGCTGCAGATGGCAGTTCTCAGTTCTTTTTACTTACCTGTACATCAGTAGGTTTCTTCTTGGATTTTACTAACACTGGTTTTAATAACGTCGTTTACTAAAACTAATTTACTGTTCGTTTCTTATTATTTTTTATTTTAAAAAAAAGGTTAAATCGCAAACTAACAATTTAATGAGTGTATCCGATTAACCTCTTCAATCGCCTCACGAAGTCACCTACTAGGTACTTGTGTCGAGTTACGACACGTGACACGTCTCCGACCGCATGGTGTGTAGATACTAGCGCAAGTACAAGCAAGCTACCACCTTGCCACCGAAGCAGCTGAATAAAATGAATAAATTCCATAAAGTCACTAGTAACTTAATTTTATGTATGTGTTTCAGGCCAGAGCAACGCAGCCTGTGGCATACGTATTAGCCTGCAATAATAACTCGACGCTAAAGGACGTAACAAAGCGCTATGTAACGAATTGGCACTCTGATACGAGGAAGCGGCGTGTAGCGGAGGCTTGGTGGAAGGAGACGCTATGGCCGTTCCTGCCTCCTGTTACTGCGCAGGACCGAGAGGAGGATGAGGATATAGCTAGGCAGCTTCAGGATATGCCCTTACCCACTAGTATTGCCGAGTACGTATTTAGTAAAATCAATATAGTAATTTTCCGTTTAAATACCAGAACATATAGCTGGATTCAAACCGTCAAAACTTAAAGTAAAAACTAAAAAATACTAGCACATAGTATAATTACAAAGGCTTTCACGGCCGGATTACGTGACGAAGCAGTAGATAGGCCGTGGTCGTTCTGAACGGCGGAAGTACTATCATCACGGATTCTACTGCTTCGTCACATAGTAAGGGTTATCACCACGTGGGTTTCGTTGGAACATTACATATAGTCATATATACGTATGGCGGTGAAGCTAATTACAACCTAGTTCATAAAATTCATTTATCGAGTAGATGGGTTGCGTTTTAAGCTTATGTTCCAGAATTTTTCCATATCGGAGTGACTTTCTGACTGAATTGACCTCTGTAGTGAATTACAATTTATTTTATTGAAATTTAATTGCATTGAAAATGAACAAAAGGCGAACAATAAGACTATAAAGTCTTGTTTTCATGCTAACCCTAAATTTATTGGCCAAATTTGGGAAACTATTCATTGTTTTTGATAATCTGTATCTGCATCGAAGTAAGGAAGAATCATTGGATCATTCTCTTCAAGTTACAGCCGGCTGGTTGGTTGGAAGCAACATGTGGCATAGATGCCTCCACTCCCCTCGATCCTGGCACGTCCTCTTCAGTTCCACGTATGTATTGGCCCCTATACCCTCCATCACTAGCTGCTGATATTCTTTTCTCTGGCGCCCAGTTTGACAGCAACGGTAGTTGCCCGAGAACGGTCACCTCCAGTCCTCCGCTCATTCCTGTCGCTCTCATCTTTCAACAGTTCCAGTCCCAACCTCCTGAGAGCGTGTTTAGTGTCTGTTTCTCTTTGAACTAGCCTTGTATCCTTCATTCCCCTTTCCAGCCACTTCTTGTATTAGTATGTTATAAATTGCGCTTGTGGGATCTTTTCGTCTCAGAGAAGAGACATTTCTGGATGAGTTTCCTATTATTTATTTCCTGACAAATGCCTTTTTTTCAAGGTACAAATTTCACCCTCTCTACGCCCTTAAGCGGCATCTCCTCAAATTCGAAGGTATCTACCCGCCGGAAGCGCCCCCGATTGGTTTCATCCGAAAAGAGCCAGTTTACGCAAGAGAATGCGTTGTTACTCTTCGTTCTCGTGAAATCTGGTACAAGGAGGCACGGGTGGTTCGTCGGAACGAAACTCCATACAAAATCGTCAAATCACGCCCAAAATATGATAAGGTACGGTACCCTTTTACTTGTTGCTTTTTCAATTAGCTGGCCGATTTGTTCAGCCGCTGAAAATTAGTTTGTTTACTTTTTTGTTTAATGTAGCCTTGGACCCTATTATTTGGTAAATGACTGTATTTGCAGTTTCCTCCGTATAAAATGTTTAAACGGATGTAAACTACACTATTTAACTTTTTATAATTATTCGTGAGTTAGTTTAGTTAAGTTTAGTTTTGTTATTCCTTCTATATTCTAGTTTTGTTGTGTTGGTATTACAGATGACTGGTGATTGGCGTAGAGATTTGCCGTTGGAGCTGTTTGGTTTCTGGCAGACGGAGGATTTTATCCCGCCTATTGCAGTGGATGGAAAGGTGCCACGGAACGAGTACGGCAATGTAGACCTATTTAAGGCGTGCATGTTGCCCACCGGAACTGTTCACATCCAAGGTATAGATATATATTGTTCTATTGTTTGTTGAGGATGAAAGGAGAATGAACTGAATTTACTTGATTACTAAGGATTTTAGTACAATAGAATATAATGAGATACAAATAGAGATACAATGCTGAGCTTATGCACCGCAAGATTTCTTTAACTTTTGCCACAGGGGGCTTATGTGAAATTCAGAGTAAGTTGCATCACAAAAGACATTTAAAAAAGTGATTGCCAGGTGGCGTCTTGACGAAAATTTTGTGTCATCAATAGCCCAAACTGGAGATGGTCACAAAACGCATTGAAAAAATTAAAATTGTGTTCAGCCTATGTCGCATTGATAGAAAGATAATCCAATTGTCACTCTGAAAACAGTCTGTCTACCATTTACTCTTGACCGTATACAATACACCGGTTTTCATCTTAAAGATATAGTTTTGATCCAGATTTGAGACCATTTTTTGCAACAACAATTTAAATACCAATTTTTCCATCAACACATAAAAAAATATATTAAAATTTTGAAGGTGTCAATAAACTTCACCCTCACACCTTCTCGAGCACAGCACCTATTTCAGCTCTGCAGGTGACAGTAAAAGCTACCAAACCTAACCGGTTACGAACGATAAAAAAACCCCACTGTTACAGAATGTTACAAAAAAAGAATGTTTATCTTTGTACCTACATTTCCTATTGGATCGTGCTGTTTTATTCTTTAAATTTGTTTCAGTGCCTGCATTAAATCGAGTGGCAAAAAAACTTGGCATCGATTGCGCGCCTGCCATTGTTGGATTTGAGTTTCATTCCGGCGGCTCCCATCCAGTTCAAGATGGGTTCGTAGTTTGTGAGGAGTTTAAAGACAAGGTCTTAGACGCTTGGAATAAGGTTCGTTGATATTTCATATTTATATTGAATTATAATTCAACCTTTACAGGGACTAGTTGGGGTTTGATTTACTATTTTCGGATATAATTGGCTTTTCTGGGTTTTTAGGGATATATGTGAGAACATAGAAAAGTCAGGCCCAGCTAGAAGCCTACAATTACTAAGCCTATAAACTCTTTATGAGAAGGTCGTAGCTGCCATTTAAGATCTCAGAAACGAGACTCCTTCCTCGAGGGGACCACACCATTCATTTTTTTGTACAAATAAAATTCAGTAATTGTGGCCAATTTGTGATAGAGAAAGGTACGTATCATAAACAAAACTGCTCAAAAAAAGTTCTTCTGTTCTGATATTTTTGGCAACTCTACTACTACTAGTGATATATCATGGGATATATTTTGTTGTTTTCACTGCTAAGGCCGATTGTCTCTTTAATGGTATGAGAGCTGGCACCAAAATTTGGGTGGGTATGATCTGTCTTTTTGAGAATATAATTTATCAATGATGAATAGTACTCAGTTCAGTGCGGACCTCCGTACTGTACAGATTGTGTTTGGTGCGTGTGTGTACTTGCTTGATTACGTATCACTTGGATTACAACTTTCTTCAGATACTGCCTTCATATGAACAATTTTCAGCTAGTTCTTGGTCGAAACCGAAAGAAAAGAAAAAAATCCAATACCCCCACCCCTCCCCTAGGCATGACCAGCATGACGGAGTCGGAGGTAGGCCTAATCCAGTCCTGTTATCTATTGATGAAGCCAACGAAGGGTAAGATAAATCCTTTTGTTACCCACAAGTCTGTGAAAAACGCCCTCGGACAAGAGCCGAGATCAATAAAAAGGCTTTTAAATGGTACATACTTGATTGAAGTGGAAAATGAGGAGCAGGTTCGCTGCTTATCGAACATTACCGAGCTGAATCAAGTAGTACAAGGCAGTAGCGAAATTGTCAAGCATCAAGTCATTTTCGAGAGACATCCAACACTAAACCTGGTAAGAGGTGTCGTAAGATGCAGGGAATTCGAAGGTTTAGCAAATGAAGACATTGTATTAGAATTAGCATCCCAAAAGGTTACTGAGGTAAAATGTCTAACTAGAGAACCCAGCAAGACGGATCGGCCGCCGTCATACTTAATAACATTCTCAACAAATGCTTTGCCTTCTTACCTAGATGTTTTAGGTTTTGAGGTGCCTATAAAGCCTTTCTACCCAAAGCCCTTACGGTGCCACAGGTGCAACGTATACGGCCATTCTTCTTACGTCTGCAAAAGCAAGGTTATAGTGTGTCCCAGGTGCTCAAAAAAATTCGAACAACCTGATGATCACGATATCAAAAATTGTAAAAATTCTCCAACTTGTTCAGTATGTGCTGGCCCACATGATGTGAGAGATATCACTATGTGCCCAGTCTATCAAGAAAAAACAAAAATACTGAGTTATGCCATCAGGAATAATATGCCATTGCAAGCCGCAACGCGATCTTTCATAAAACCAAGCCAAGCACAAAGCAATAATGCACCCCCTTCTCAACTTTTCCCCCAGGGTTCCAAAGCTGCCCATAGGGCACCAAATCCGTGGTTCCCTGCAAATCACACCCAGTCTTATTCCCAGCATACCTTCAATTTCAATGCAAAATTATTTCCCCCCCTTGCAAGCCCTAAAACCCCACAATATGCTGCTCAAGCCACTAATCCCAGTACCTCGAGCAGCAGCTCATACAATAACACACAAAGTCAGCAGTATATTCCCTCCAAATTACCGATAAGTGCCGGAAAAAATAGTTCAACCTGTCAGTCATGTTCTACCCTTTTCCCTGCCTTTCACGCCTTGACTTTGCAGGTAAATCAGCTCTCTGACATTATTAAAGGGCTGATAAGCGCCCTAAATGGGAACACTGCCCTGCCACTATAAAAAAATGTGGCACAAATATTCAATGGCCATCATCTGGCTGCAAATGAGCCGTTACAGTTAACAATAAATAAATCTCAGGCACAACCCACTCCCCAGCAACCCATAGAAATTGGTTCGAAAGTGACCAAAGGTAAACCCCTCCTAACAAACAAAAAAGAAAGGCAGCATAACAAAGAAACCTTACCCGGCGACACTGACTCAAGTGACTGTGAACAAAAAGGAAGTAGGAGCTGTCAGCACATGGAAACACAAGATTGTGGTAGCCTCAACACAAAATCATATCCTAAAGAATTCTAAATGATGGACACAATTATACAATTTAATCTAAATGGGTTCTATAGACACTTTGAAGACTTTTTGTGCTTACAAGCCAAAATAAAACCAATAGCTTTCCTTCTACAAGAAACTCATTTTAAACCCAAAGACCCAATAAAATTCAAAGGATATAATATTTTCTATACTAACTGCACATCTAACAACCATGCAAGTGGAGGAGTTGCCATATTCATAGCCCAATACCTTCAAGCTAAAAGAATACCTCTGAATACATCGCTCCAAGCAGTTGCGATTCGAACAACCCTTCATTGCCCTCTGACGTTGTGTTCATTATATCTGCCTCCTTCTCTCAGCTTGCAGCCGGGAGACCTAATGCAACTAATGGGTCAGCTCCCACCCCCTTATATCATTGGCACTGATGCCAATTGTCATAGTCCTTTATGGGACCCAAGCAGATCAAATACTGACCAAAGGGGAAAATTTTTTGAAAACCTCATTCAGCATATGCCAATTCAGCTACTCAATGAAAGAAAATTCACCCATTTTTCGACAAGAGGCACTCACACATCCGTTGATTTAACACTATGCCATGATAATTTAGCTTGTGACCTAACATGGTCCATTTTAGAGGACAGATATGGAAGCGACCACTACCCCTAGCTATAAAATTACTGACTCCCCTTCCAATTCTTGTCCACCCTCCGCGTTGGAAAATTGACCGTGAAAATTGGCCCATTTTTGAATCTGCACTTTCTGTACCCCCACACCCCCAAACCGGGGACATAGACTCTGATGTTTCCAAACTAGTGAAAATAATATCTATCGCTGCTGACAAAGCGTTTAAAAAAAAAACAACTGTAAAGCCCACATCCGTAAACCATGGTGGAACTCAGAATGTTCACAAGTCACCCGAGACCGGCACAAACAGTATAACAAGGTCCGTAAATATCCTACCCAAGAAAATATAATAGAGCTTAAGCGATTAGAAGCTCTAACGAAACGAACTCTTAAAACAAGTCGGAAAACTCACTGGCACAATTTTGTATCAAAATTAAATATCACGGCTACTTCTCAGCAAGTGTGGGCACAAATCCGTAGAATAAAAGGGACTGGGCAGATAGGTGTCGCCCCCCTCGTAAGGGTTCTTACAGAGTGGAGCCGGGATGTACGCTGGTAGCCGGGATGGTAGCTTACTCGCTTACCGCTATGTAACAATGTTGCCTCAGCAGGCAGTGTACCCGTTCACAACGGAGCCTAGCAGGTTACCAGGATGGGCGCAGGGAGCCTAGATGGAAGGAATTATAATTGCTATCTAGATTGTTACATAGCTTGTAAGCGCTGGTCGAGCGGCGTGCGCCAGTTGGCCTCCTCCTCCTCCTCCAATGTCGAAGTGACTGCTGCTATTACTACAATCAACAATCCCCGTCTGTCAGTGTTTATACACTTACTGTTTTACGATTTCAAATAGTTTTTGGATATTCACAATGGACATAGAAAACTCATTTCCGAAGTATTTAATAGGATCCCTATATGGAATCAGGCGCATCCTGATCACCACTTAGTAGCAGCACTATCAATCAATATTGTTTCTTCTAATAATCCATCCATCTTGAACTACAAAACAGAACTGCAAGGAAGGAACCGGCGATTAAAACAGTGCCAACACGAACACCCCTCATTCCGGCCAGGTACTCATCGACTAAGCGAGTAAGCTACCATCCCAGCTACCAGCTTACATCCCGGCTCCACTCTGTAAGAACCCTAAGTTCTGGCAAGATCTACAATACAAATTTAAGCATTGCAAATCACTTAGCGGAACATTTTGCTGAAGTGTCCCACGACGAAACGATCCCCCTAGCCTCTCGTATATTAAAGCATGACCTTGACACATATGCTTCAGAGCTTGATTTTTCTCCCCCTACTGGAGTAAATGAAACTTATAATGAACCGTTTTATTTGAAAGAGCTCAAATTTGCTCTTCTACGTTGTAATAAATCTGCCGGTGGACCCGACTCTATTTCCTATATTTTTATTAAGCACCTGCCGCTGCCTTTATTATTACACTTATTAAATATATATAATCGCATTTGGGTAAAACAAGTCTTCCCTGAAGATTGGCGTCACGCCCACATTATACCAATACTAAAGCCCAACAAAGATCCATCCCTCCCCAGTTCGTACCGACCCATTTCTCTCACAAACTGCTTGTGCAAAATACTCGAAAAAATGGTGATAGTTAGACTATCATGGAAAATCGACCCACTGCTGTCTCCAATCCAATGTGGTGGACTCAAGCAACATTCTACAGTAGATCATTTAGTCCGAGTGAGCACATACATCCAAGACGGTTTTTTAAATCAGCAACACATTGTTGGAATATTTTTTGACCTGGAAAAGGGATATGACAGGACATGGCGTTCCTTAGTACTCAAAGTACTCTTCGACTTTGGCTTAAGGGGCAACTTGCCTTTTTTTGTCAAAAATTATCTGTCTAAGCGTGGGTTCCAGGTTCGATGTGGTATAGATTTATCTAATGCACTGGTGCAGGAGAATGGGGTCCAGCAAGGCAGCTCAATTGCAGTAAAACTTTTTAATGCCGCTGTCAATACAGTTACCACCTTTCTTCCACCTGACGTATTATCTTGTATGTTTATAGACGATTTAGCTATTCTATATAAATCAAATAGCCTTCATTCAATAGAAAAGAAGCTGAATCCTATTCTCAGATCCTTAACAACATGGTCTAGAAAATTCGGGGTTACCTTTTCACCCACCAAAATGGCTGCGGTACACTTCTGCAAAAAAAGAAATTGTCATAACGACCCCAATCTATACTTTCAAGGAAATACTATATCTTTTAACAACTCACACAAGTTCCTCGGACTAATCTTTGACAAAAAATTAACCTGGGGAGAACATATCAAGGATCTTAGACTAAGAGCAATTAAAAGCATAAATATCCTCAAAACTGTGAGTTCCAAAAACTGGGGCGCTGACAGAGTCACCCTTCTCCGTTTGTACCGAGCACTGATACGCTCGAAATTAGATTATGGGAGCATAGTGTACGGATCTGCTAGTCCTACCTTGTTAGAAAGCCTGGAGGTGGTCCATAGGTTGGCAATACGCATTTGTACCGGGGCCTACAAGTCTAGTCCACGTGAAAGCGTATTAGTGGAGGCCAATGAGCCACCCCTCGGAATTCGCAGGGTCATATTGCTCTTGAAATACCATTCTCGCATAATAGTGTCGCCAAATCACATTGCATATGACTCGGTAGTGGACTCATCTCTTCAGCACAAATACCTGCGTAAACCAAGATCCTCGAAGCCCGTTTGCTTTCGAGCTGAGATGGATCTAAAGTCACTCCACTCACCCATGCCCCCACCGCTTATCGTCAAATCTACTAACCACCCACCCTGGCATTATCCCAAAATTATTATCCATGATAATTTAAGACTCTTAGGAGAAAAAAAATATATCTCACCCCTCTTCATCCAAAAATACATAAACATGATGCGTGCGAAATACTTAAGCCGGCCCTATCTTCAGTTTTACACAGACGGCTCCAAATCTGACACAGAAGAGGTTGGTGCGGCCTTTGTGTCAGCTAGCAAAGAAAAATCCCTCTTCCACTTACATCCTGCTAACTCAGTTTTTACTGAAGAGCTATATGCCATCTTACAATGCCTTTTACTGTGCCCAGTGTCAGCAACCCCGGTTATCTACACAGACAGTCTCAGTGCCGTGCAAGCTATCTCTTCGTATGTAAGAAGGGGGGAACTGGCTCACCAAATTACAGAATTGGCCCACTTAATCGGCAAGATTATTGTTATATGGTTGCCATCCCATTCAGGAGTCATGCTCAATGACTGTGCAGACAAAGCTGCCAAGGAAGCCGCAGCTTTAGCCACCCCCCCGCTACCAGTCCTCCCAACCGCAGACAGAATAAATCTTACCACTAGACACATATTAAGCAGATGGCAGAGCCAATGGACAGAATCGCACCTAACTACCTATAAAAAACTTCACATTATAAAGCCTAAAATAGGCGAGTGGGAAACATCATCCCAGAGGTCGCGCCGCCTTGAAGTCTCGCTCGCGAGATTGCGCATAGGACATACGCATCTAACTCATTCGTACCTAATGAGCAAAGATCTACCACCCCAATGTAACCAGTGTGCTTGCCCACTTACTGTTGAACACATACTTGCAGATTGCCCCAACTATCAAACAGCCCGTGCAATGTACAACATACAATCAACTCTCTCTCTAATCCTGGGAGACGACGTTAGTAATGTCGTCTCACTTTCAGCCTTTCTCCACCACACAGAGCTTCTAAAAGCGATATAACTACTAAGACAACTTAGAGTCTTGGCGCATATGCCACAAGCGTGGCCTCGCGCCCTTAAATTAATAAAAAAAAAAGTACTCGCTTAAAATTTCATATTGCCTCAAATATTATACATTGCCTCAAAATATTTAAAAATAATTAGGGGTTCATTTAGCCCTGCTACTTACCAGCCAGGTATCTGCATTTCCGTATTGGGGTGTATTAGGAGAGGTATGTGCTAAGTTTTCAGTTTGCCTCAAATACCTATCCAAAAATTGGTACCAGCTCTCGGACTATAAGGAAAGTAATACGAGTTTATGAAAGTATTGCTCGCCGTATATAAATTATAGTTTGTCTGCCTCTTTTCCATAACATGACCTTGAGGTGGTCAGGATAATTTCGTTCCAGCGGAACTCGTTTAAAGTCCTGAGAGGAACTAATTGAAGCACTACTATCGGGCATTCTTTGGGCTTCCTAGAAAAGCTATCTGCTGGCGTTCAGTCATTGATAACAGGTCCAGGGGTAGGACGAGGACCAATCAGCTTCACCCCCGGCTTAATATTTTGTATTTCCTTATTTTGCAGGAGATTGATGAATCCGCCAAAAGAGCAGAAGAAAAGCGGGAGAAACGTATTTACGGGAATTGGCGCCGTCTTATTCGCGGGCTTTTTATACGTGAGAGGCTGAAGATCAAGTATGCTTTCGATCAAACGCCTGAAGATGGCGCGTCGACCTCCACTCAGTACCTTAAGGCACAAAAGGGCGAGGATAGCGGTTAGAGTCTTTGGAGGGGACACGGCGATTAAAGTAGGTTCTTATTGTTTACTCTTGTAGCAATATTAGTAGTAAGGTCTTAAAAAGCTCATTTTTGTTTATTAATTCTTTCATTGATAGTACGTACGGGTAACGTTTGAACAGTATTTTCTATTTTTTGCTACTAATAGTTATCATTTACCCTTTTTTGCTATATTGTCATGTTTGTCTTGAGGGCGTAATTTCAGAGGTAGGCAATATAGGTTAGGTACGTAACTTTCAAAGCTGTAGTATGGTGATACAATTACTTTATTATTATTATTTGAGTTAGCTACTAAGAAGATGTTCGCTTGTCCATTAGTAAAAATTCTATTGTATTTTTTAATTATGAAGTTAATAATGATTTCCCTTTCTATTTCATGATTTTATTAGCTAATCAAAATTAATGATGAGTTGACAGAAAAATCACAATAATGTTAGTTGACTGAGGCACCCTGTAAAGTGTAACGCAATCAACAGTCATCTTCCAAATGATATATACACAAGTTCGCATCTCATGTATCCTTTTTAGGATAAATGTGTTCACGTAACACTTGCGCACTATGCTTCGGTCAACTTGGGGTGATTTTTCTGCTGTGACGTATGGGTCAGCTCAGCCTAGTTTTACCATAGAAGGCGATGACTTTGCCAAACAAATCTCTTTAACTGCCACCGGTATTATCTCGTTACATAATTGTAGGTAATGTTTAAGAAGAATAAAATAGTGTTAGTTCGTTAGGAGCCTACAATGTTTTTGTGATTTTTGCACGTTATTGATGTTTTTTCTATTCTTGTATGTTCCGTTATTTGTAAATTACATGCCTTACCTATCTAATTTACAATATTTTTTGTTACGCAAAGCAGCGTGCTTCGTTACCATTTGACGTGGATGTGTGGTGTATACTATATACAATATACATATATATATTATAATACCCCTAATACCTTGCAGCGGACACACCGTTCACTTCCAATCATGGGTTGGTTGGTCAAATCATCTCTAAATGAACCTGCCTACCTCCCCTTAACGGACCATCTATCACTCGCGGGACACCCTGTATAGTACCTATATTATGTACACGCCACTAACACTAATTGGCCACATGAGACATGTGACGGCCACATAATTTAAACCAAAATATAGGGGAACCTTTCTTCTGCTTTGTAACTACTCATATATTTCTTGTGAAATTAAATTTTATATACCCGTAAGGTTTTTCACCACGTGCTGTCTCTTGAATTAACTCCTAAGTATCCACCTCCACAGAACATTTTCGAGTATTTCTGAAAACGGATGACTTAGGATGAAACTGGGCTAGGTGGGGCATAAATCGTTGCTCTGTCTTGTTTACTCATGGTTTTCTTTTTCGGATAACGTTTTAATACTTTATCGGTGGATCTGTTGGCAAGGGTCATTCAGCAATAATTATAAAACGGATAAACTAAAAATAAATGACCTCACGGAAAATGGTACTTAATATTCCTGCACGATCATTTATCGCAATCAATTATTGAGTATTTCAACCACAACAAACCAAAACTACACGTGTTTACCGTATAGGAAAGTTTTAATTGGTGATTAATGCCCCCTCCCTTATTTCGGACTAATGCCAGTCCAGTAAATATGTAAGAAAAATAGCTGATTAAAAAATAGTTGATTACTTGTATTGTATAATTTAGCAGAAATATGTATTTCATTTCAGCCCATTTCAGGAAAGTTCCTTTGGCCTCGAAATTTTTTCTTTTTTATGTTTTTGGGAGTTCTAAATCCGATTTTCTCCTTTTCCACCAAAATTTCGAGGCGGAGCATAGTGAAAAATGCAAAAAACGTGAAAAAATATCACAGTTCTCCGCGGTTTTCTGGCTGCAGCTCAAAAAATCATTAACTTTTTTCGATACTTTCTGCAAATTTATTGCTAAAGTTTCTTTCTATGATGGTGTGAGCCGCGTCCTCCAAAATATTTCTTTTACTCTCCCAATGACATGGATAAAGATTGTTAGTTTTTGTTAGATTTACATATTTTTAAGCTTTTAAGCTACAAAATAGCTATCTTACAAATGACCGTCCGTGCGTCTGTCTTAATACATTAAAAGTTAGACTAATATGTTTCGTGAGTCAAAAATTGACGTGATTTTTTCCAAAACGGTTGGCCAATAGTATAGATATGACTGTACTACGAATTTGAACAAGTCTGACACATGTCATGCAGATTATAAATGCAGTGCTTTATATAAACACGTGTCGAAGGCTCATTAGGGCTAGGTATTAGCTCAGTTTTGCTCTAAATTACACTTCACAAACTAGATCTTAAGAACACTGGAATTCCAAAATGGTTGGCCATTAGCATAGATATGACTGTACTATTTGAACAAGTCTCACATATTTCATATAATTTATAAATGCAGTGCTTTGTATAAACACGTGTCGAAGGCTCATTAAGGCTACGCATTGTGTATTAGCTCTGTTTTACTGTAAATTAAACTTCACAAACTAGATCTTATGATCACTGGAAGTCTGCGAGGAAAACTTATATTTTTTTGGGGCAACACTGCTTTTACCAATTCTGCTACTTAACCAATCTATTCTTCATGGAATTTCCTTACATTTGGAGGTATGAGGGACAGATTTCAAAATATTTTGATGACAAGAAAAGGCCGTGTATTTTTGACGAAATGAATTAATTTTTGGTATCACAACCGGAAAAAAAAATGAAAGTGGTCAGATGAAAAAATCATCAAAAAATTGAACCTTTGTAAAACATGTTTATTTCCCAGTCTAATTTATAACATTATAATTATAAAATCGTGCACCTTAAGAGTGTACAGCGCGTAGGAAAGTGGCAGCCCGAAATTTAATACTTTTTATTTAATTAACTAAGCATGTTATTAAAGATTTGCCTCATCAAAGTTGTAGAAGACTAGTTTATCAGAAAAAACTACAATTTCGAAAATTAAAAATATCTTATAATATGATGCATGAAGTAGTCTTCTACATCTTTGATGAACCAAATCTTTAATAGCATGCTTAGTTAATTTAATAAAAAATAAAAAGTATTAGTTGCCAATTTCCTACGGGCTGTAAACTCTTAAAGGTTTTTACTCAAGTATTATTATTTCAGATGAGAAAATGTTCATTTCTTTCGAAAGCTTTAATTATTGCGTTCCTTTTTATGCGCAGTATAACGAAAACTTTGTGATGATCGAAATGTTTGATTTGTGGTCTAGAAAGAGAATCCTCTACCTGTCCTGTATTCAGGCTTAGGCCCTCATCAGGTTTGTTGTGTCACGGCGCTTCTGTTTAAGGCAAATTTAATGATATAACGAACGCTTAAGTTTTTCGATTATTATAGTAATATGAAACTGGTCTTGCTGTTACAAACTACGATTTCATTTTATTTTATTTTTTTAAAATTATTTTATTGTCCAGCGCCTGCTTAGTCCGGTTGATAGAGAATAAAACACTGTGAGAACGCTTTGGAACGGTAGGTCAAGGGTCGAAAGTAATAAGCCAATAATAATAATACAATTTATATACCCTATTACAAACCCTTGCAAAGCTGATTTCGGCCCCCTCGGATAAGGCCTAAGTCAGAGGTTCTCAAAGTGTGGTCCGCAGACCCCATACTATTCTTAGCACTAGATAGAATCACAGTGTTTAGTCGCGTAATTTTTATATTTTTATACGCCTCGTCAGTAACTTTTCCAAGTTAGTAAAGCCGACAATAAAGTTATTCTTTAAAGTCTTATAGTTAATGTTCGTGTTTTTTATATGAGCGAGGGGGATTGGGCTAATAAGGTCTGCGGTCTGCGGAACTATAGTTTTATTCTGAGGGGGTCCGTGGCAAATGAAAGTTTGAGAACCCCTGATCTAAGTATAAAAAATCTCCATGTAATGAAGCCAGCGATACATAGCCTAATAAAGTGGATTCAGATACGCATTGACCGTGAAAACATGTATATTACTCCTCGCTAACGTTATTTGGGCTCCTATTTGGCCGCGTGCACGAGTAGTTTCCAAAAAATGTTTTGATTGCTTTCAGAGTCCAATTCTTCTTTTTCATGATGATAGCAAACCGGAAATGGTCGATAATGTTTTAAGAGTGCTCTCCAATTCTAAAATAGTAGTAATTGGCACACCAAATAAGAGACATGCTGATAACTTCCTCTCCTGAAGCAGTTACCGCATCACTGCTTGGTTGGCACTGCTGCTCTGCCAGAGATCGAGTCGTTGCCTTTGTTGATGGCCGGAAAAATGTTGATCCGTGGCTAAAATACTTGTGGGAAAAACTTCGGGTTGTGAATATAGTAGTCGTTGCCAACGTTACTAATCCAAGTTATTTCACATGGTTTCCCTATCAACTGCAAGAGTGTAACAGCGTCACAACTATCGTCCAACTCAGCTATGACAAATTGTATCCTACGAAAGTAACCAATGGCTTGAATGGTTGCCTCTTGAAATCAATTATGTCACCCCTTAGGCCTCTAGCAATTGATGAGCACACAGGCGTTGAAACGAAAATTATACGGACCGTGGTGGAAAAACTTAATGCCACAATTTTCATTGAAAAACTCGCCTGGGAGAAAAACGTCTGGACATTAACGGATGCGCTTGGTAATCCGACAAATGGAATGAAAAGTCTATGGGTAAATGAATTTGAAATTTTGTTTAGTAATATGGGGAGATCTGAGGTTTTGTGACATCATATTTGCAAGATAAAATGATTTTCTTCGTACCAGCTCCTTTGCCTGCTTCTCCAGCTGGTTCAATTTTCAAGGCTTTTCGATTCGATGCTTGGCTATTTATTATCGGAACTACTATTTTCATTTATATCTTTACTGCTGCCATTGAGTATCACAGGTTGGGAGATTTTTCGTCTGCTCTAATACCGACTGTTTCTGTTTTTTTGAATTTATCTTTCAAACTTCCCGATAGCAGAAGTTTCCTTATTTTTATTGGGTTCGCTTATATCTACAGCATTCATATCACAACGGCATATCAATCGTGTCTTCTGGCTTCTTTGAGAGACTTCCCTCGAGAACCAGCAATGAAATCAATAGACGACATAGAAAAAACTAATTTAATTGTCCAGTTTCTGCCTTCCCTTAAGAACACACTTGCACTTAACTGTAAACTTGAAAAATTATTGAAACCTCCCCATAACATAGTTTTATCATCTTTTAATTTACAAAATGTGAAAGAAGGCAAGAGCGCATTGCTTGGTCCTAAAATTTCTATTTCCATGCGTGCACTTGATGATGAATTTCGTGATAAAGATGGGCTTCCGAAGATTCTAGTTATGAAGCCACCCGTATCTGCCTTGTCTTTGTGTTTCTATGTGTCTATGGGACATCCTCTTTTACCACTCATAGACAAATATACTACGTGGTTGTTAGAATCTGGCATTCCCGTTCACTATCTAGATGAATTCTCAAAAAACCCTCCTCTAGTTGTTAGAAATCTTGCTCCCTTAAATTTCGAAAATGTTGTTCGCGCCTTCTTCCTTCATGTGTGCGCTCTTTCTCTTTCTTTCATTGTGTTTGCTATTGAGCTCTTTCAGCGATCTCGTAATCGTTGTTCTTCGTTAAAGCAAGTGAGTTCATTAGTTGCTAACAGAGTAGTTTATTATCAGTACATAGCCAAAGAATAACTTTTGGTATTTGAAGTAACTTGACAGACTCCACCTCAACACGAGGATTTCTCGCCTCAGGGATATCTCACCACGATGGAATTTTCAAAAAAATTAATAGATTGAAACCTTCCACACCTATTACCCAACGGTATTAGTGACAGCCATGGATGTACAATATCAAAATGCATAGGAACATTCCTTTATACTTATGACACCTCATTCCAATTATGTCTCTGATCAATATTTTCTCCCGTGAAGCTTGCTTTTTTTGCAATTACTTGAGTTTCCGATTCCACCCTAAAAAGACATGGTCGTCGTGAGCTACTCCTCCTCCTTCCCCAAGGGTTCAGCAAAAATGTATTTATTTTTAAATATGCATTAACAGATAAGTGGGTTATTTTTAATAATTTTCTTGGGTTTTACTTTTGCAACTCTGTTAGAGATTACTTGATCTTTTCTGTCTTCATTTGGTCTTAGAATGAGAAATGGAATCAAGTTAAGTGAAACTTTCCTTATCCAAATTATGTGGCTGTAAGGAGCGGGTGTGTCTACATCTAAGCTAAGCATAAGCTCAGATTCTTATCAGTTTTCCTGTCCAGATATATAGTCTCGATTCGCTGACTTTTTGGCTACTCACTTGCATTTCGGAATATGGCATCTAAACTGAAGACTAGAAGTGGTCGACAGTATAATGTGGAATATTAGTGATTTTTACAGTGCAACTACTTTGTTGCGGAGCGGCCTTTCGAAGCCCTATGCTTCTCGGGTCCTGGACACTTAAAACTAAAATTTGAGAACACTACAATTGGAAAGAACAAAAATCAAAACAGTTAAAACAGACCACTGCTGTAAAGGATTATCCCTGTGCCAAGGAAGTGACGATTATTATTTTTAGGAAAATAATTCCAAGACGTATCCCTGTATAGATAGTATCTCAATTTATCACTAAATCTGCCTGGGTATTTGTTTCCCTTGGATGGCAGCATTATAAGCCAAATAATGTAGGATAGCGTGGCTAAATTTAATACAGACCACACGGAAGATAAAACAAACAAAAACCAAAGGTTAAAACAGACCACTGCTATAAAGTATTATCCCCGCGCAAGGAAGTGATGCTTATTATTTTTAGGAAAATAATTCCAAGACGTATCTCTATGTAGATAGTATCTGTATTAAAACACTAAATCTGCCATTCCCTTGGATGGCAGCATTGTAAGCTAAACAATGGCGGGATAGGTGGATGGCGTGGCTAAATTTAATACACACCACACGGAAGACTTCACTTAAAACAACAATAGCAGCAAACTGATACGAATGAGCATTACCTCGTGCTACATATTCATTATCGGGACTTTATTGGACACTCATGCTCATGAGTATTGTCGTGTTGCCCATTGCTAGGACTAAATGTTTGGACTGCATTGCTTGACCGCTCAACTCCACATCCAATTTTAATAATGCTCTTGCCAATTATGCTTTTTAACCAATCCTTGCTTCAGGGACTTTCTTCATATTTGGAGGTAGAGTTATAAGCTTATTTCATAAATTGATACCTTTTTAGATTATGGTTTACTTATTTTTGTAATCCAATTACTTAGGCCTTTTTTAATTTTCCTATTTATTGCAAATATTTGGTTAACATGAAAAAGGACTTTATAAAAGTCTTATTGTTCGCCAATTGTATTGCAATAACGTCGTATTTCATTAATTAATACATTCATTCAAATATGTTGAAAATGTTGGTTCAGGTTAACACTGCATTAATGTTCAACGTGTAGGCTAACCAAAATTCAGATTCAATAAAAAATAAACAATCCAAATATTTCTTCGGTCGAATAAAATATATTAAAGTGTGTAGTCAGTGCCTACATATTATACATAGTACTTACCTTTACTGCGTCTTATCCTCATGGAGGGTCGGTGGCACGATGACAGCTGTATTTTTATCTTTTCGATCTTTTACATATGTACAGTATTTATTTGTATATTTTTATGTATTGCGCAATTTTACGTATAACGAAGACAAAAATAGAAACATTTCCTTAAAGTAAACAGGTGCCCAACAGCTCTGGTTTCCATAATATAATTTTATTTCAGAGCCCGATTCTATTATTTCACGACGAAAGCAAACCGGAATTAGTTGATGTCATTTTCAAAGCTCTATCAAGTTCTAAAGCATTAATGACCGGTTCGCCAAAATGGTGACATCGTATGGGCTATATGGATGGAGTGACAGCTCAAAGCAGAAGCCTAATACTGGTGGCTTCGTCGCCCGAAGCAGTTGTACCATCACTACACGGTTGGCGCTTGTGGTCTGCCAGGAATCCAGCTTTAGTCTTTGTTGATGGCCAAGACTGTGTTGAACAATGGCTGAAATACCTATGGGAAAAACTTCGTATGGTCAACGTAGTGGTTGCGGCCAACATGACGTTTCCTAATTATTTTACGTGGTTTCCTTATCGACCGAAAGAGTGCAGCAACGTCAAAACTATCGTGCAACTGAGTGTCGACAATTTGTTTCCATCGAAAATGATCAATGACATCAATGGTTGCCTCGTGAAAACCGTTATGTCACGCTTTCGCCCTATTGTCATCGATGAGCATACAGGCTTTGAAACGAAAATAATGCGGACTATAATGGAAAAAATCAATGCTGAAGTCCACGTAGAAATTCTTCCTTTGGAGCGCAACATTTGGATAACACTGGATGATAAGGGCAATCCCACGAATGGATTAAAGTTATTGTGGGACAATCAGTGTGACATTATGTTTGGTAATATGGAAAGAGCCGGTAGAGCGCCCCTCTACGCAGATTTTGTATCATCACATACTCAAGATGAAATGGTTTTCTTCGTTCCGGCACCTTTACCTGCTTCACGAGCCGCTTCTATTGTCAAAGCTTTCAGTTTCGAAGCCTGGCTTTACGTCATGGGAGTTTCAATTGTTTTTTATTTCTTTACTGCTACCATTGAGTACCTCACGAATGGAAATTTCTCTTTAGCCCTCATTTCAACATTATCATTAAATCTCAATATTCCATTTAGACTCCCCAAATGCAGAAGTCTGCTTGTTTTTGTGATATTTGCCTATATCTATAGCCTTCACATTACAACGGCATATCAATCCTGCCTATTGCTATTTTTAAGAGACTCTCCTAGAGAACGAGCGATAAAATCAATGAGCGACTTAGCGGAAACCAATTTGGCTGTTCAGGTTATAGCTTCCTACAAGGGTATCGTCACAGTTGACACCAGTCTTCTAGCAACTTTAGAGAATCTTGTGATTGAATATGTACCATTTTTTAGATTGGATTATGTATCTGAAGGAAGAAGCGCAGTGATGGGCCCTAAAATTGCTTTTTCAATACGTTTATTGGATGATGCATTTTTTGATGGTGATGGATTGGCTAAGGTTCTCATAATCAAATCACCTTTATCTGTTTTACCTTTATGTTTCTACATGTCTTTGGGCCACCCCCTTTTACCACTAATTGATAAATATACTGCATGGATGTTGGAAGCAGGTCTTCCCAGTCACTATTTAGATGAATTTAAAAGGAATCCTCCCCTTGTTCTTAGGAATCTTTCTCCTTTAAGCGTTGAAAACGTTATTGGGGCCTTTTACCTACTTTTATGCTGTCTTTCTGTTTCTTCTGTTATCTTCATTTCAGAAATTTTGCAAAAGAGTTTTCTGTTGAATTCAAAACGGAACTTGTGGGCTCTTTCCCGCGCCTACCTAACAGCGGTACACAAACCACACTCATAAAATTTGTATAGAAAAAAATAATGTGAGTAAAAAAAAAAACAGGTTGACCAAATACAAAAATTCCAAAGAATATCAGTGTTTTCCCACACAATTTTTACACTGGATGTGGAAACGAATTGGTCATTTTTATGGAGCATTCATAAATTTTAGTCGGCAAATACAAACCTTGTGTTATACTTATAAAAAGACACATTATGTGAATCAAAAGTAATTCACTTATTACTTATTACAGTATTGTATGATAATATGAAAACCTTTTATGTCATGACAGATTTGTATTTTTCTTCTTTTTTTTCTTTTCTTATAAAGCCAATAAATTAATAAATTAAAAGTTTTGTTGCATTTTTCTTTTTTTTTAGGCAGTTGTTGAACAATTTCTGCAGTTTCCATTGACCTGTAGCAAAGGTGTTTGCAATATTTATTCACAAACATGACTTCTGGCTCTGATATAATGGGTGGCGAAGTAATTTCGAGATAATAAAATTCAATGGCGACTCCTGCATATCGCCACAACAGTTGTTACTAGTCATCAAAACACTATTAAAACTGAACAAGTTATAAAACTCATCAAGTACAAAATGTTTTTTATTAATCCTCACGCGTGTTTCAGATTCATTAAGTCCCGTCTATTGACATTGCCTCGTTATTCACTATATTCTACCAGCACGTTATAGAATTTCATTGTGACGAAAACTTTATTTACAAAGAGATTCGTGGGAAAAAAATTTGATTTTGTTAGTAATGCTACTGCCAATCATACTTTTTAATCAAACTATTCTTCATGGAGTTTCTTCATATATGGAGGTAGGCAAGTTGCCTCACATTAATTTCAGCTGTTGGTTCCAGTCTTACTCTTGCTCCATTTTCTGGCCATGCTTCGGAGGGCGTGTAAAGCAGGTGGTCCCGCGTAGTCCTAGTTGAGTGTAAGAACTCCGCTAGGTTGGCTTAGTAATAGAACAAAAAAGTCATTATTTATTTATTTATATCACTTGGCTACTTACCACAATGCGATTTACTAAAGTCATTATTTATTTATTTATATCACTTGGCTACTTACCACAATGCGATTTACTATATATAAGACGATAGATACATTGCCAAGTCACACTGCCTCAGGTTTGTCAACCAGGATGTTTCTCTGGCCTTCTATCTTCCCTTGGATTAATAACTATATGCAGAAGGCGATATTCTTCGTTCCTCATCACATGGCCGAAGTATGTCTGTTTCCGCTTCTTAACCGTCAGCAGCTACTCGGCTTCTGTAACCAGTAACCTCAGGGCCTCAGCCTCAGGGACACGATCTCTCCAGGTTATGCGCAGCATTCGACTGTATACTCACATTTCAAATGCTTTAAGTCTGTTATCTATAGCTTGTATCAAAGTGACGTCCATCCCTCTATACCATATAGAACGATTGGGAACACATAACATTGCACCATTCGCAATCTAAAGTCCAACTGCAGATTCCGACACCGAAGTACTTTCTTCATTTTAATGAAGACAGTTTGTGTTTGCTCAGTGCGGCTGCGAATCTGCTGACTCACTGTTTACAATGCATCCGAGATACCAGTATTGGTGACCTTTTAATGCAGGTGCACCATCCAAAACAATATTCAGATTTATCTTTGCCTCTTATTACTGAAAGCTATTCCCTTCGATTTCTGCTCGTTAATTAAGATGCCTGCGTTTCTGCCTGCTGCACTAATTTTATTGAATAACGACTGCAGTTGTTCATCAGATGGAGCAACCAGCACAGTGTCATCTGCATAACGTAGATTGTTCACAAGCCCTCCATTGATAGCAATTCCTTCCATGGCTGCATCCAGAGCCTCCGTCATTATCCGATTAGTACATAAGTTGAACAGGGTAGGTGATAGCACACATCTCTGCCTGACGCCCCGTTTAACTGGTTTTTGATTAGACTTCGACTAGGACTGCATCTGTTTGATGCCGGTATATATAAACAATAGCTGTTGGATTCCTATCATCGATATTTTCATTACAGAGTCCGATTCTGTTATACCACGACGAAAGCAAGCCAGAAATAGTTGATATTGTTTTGAAAACGTTGTCAACTACACGAACATTAATGACTGGTACTCCAAAGTGGTGACACGAAAGACACTACTCGAACAAAGCCCGCAGCTTAATACTGGCAGCTTCATCTCCGGAGGCAGTTGTACCATCTTTAATCGGATGGCACTTATGGTCAGCTAGGTATAAAGTCTTGGTCCTTGCCGATGGTCAGGAACTCGTAGAACAATGGTTAAAATACCTCTGGGAAAAGCTTCGGATAGTCAACGCAGTAGTAGTTGCCAATGCGACCATTCCAAACTATTACACATGGTTTCCCTACCGTCCGCAAGAGTGCGGCAATGTCAAAACTATAGTACAACTCAATGCTGACAATTTGTTTCCAACGAAAGAAGAGAAAGATTTAAATGGTTGCCCCATAAAATCTGTTGTTACTCTCATTCCACCTTTGGTCAGTGATGAAAACAAAGGCGTTGAAATAAAATTGATGCTGACTTTGATGGGAAAACTCAATGCCGAAGGCCATGTAGGAATCCTGCCGAAAGAAAGAAGTATTTGGGTGGCGACAGATTCGCTTGGTAATCCGACAAATGGAGTAAAATTGTTATGGGATAATGAATATGATATGATGTTTGGTAACATGGAAAGAACGAGTACATTGACAAACTTTGCAGATTCTGTGGCATCACACACACAAGACGCAATGGTCTTTGTTGTACCTGCTCCGTTACCCGCTTCCCGAGCAACTTCTATTTTCAAGGCATTCCGATCCGAAGCTTGGCTCTACATTATCATAGCTTCAATTATCATTTATATTTCTACAGCTGCTATCGAGTTCCTTATTTCTGGAACATTTGTTCCATCGCTTATCTCAACGACATCTATCATACTCAATTTACCATTCAAAATGTCTAGTAAAGGAGGCGTGGTTGTTTTTATTGTTTTTGCCTACGCCTATAGCCTCCACATCACAACTGCTTATCAATCGTGCCTATTATTATTTTTAAGAGATTCACCTAGGCAACGAGCAATTACGACAATAGGTGACTTAGAAAAAAGTAATTTGACGATTCAACTTTTTGCGGCTTACAGGGCAATACTTCCTTTATACAGAGAACTTCAAAACATAATCGAACACCATAGTATTGAATTTGTACCATTTTTTAGATTAGTTAATGTCATTCAACGCACAAACGCATTTCTTGGCCCTAAAATTTCTTACACTATACGCATTTTGGATCCTGAATATTTTGATGATGACGGACTGGCGAAGGTTCATATATTGAAACCACCCGTATATTACTATCCCCTGAGTTTTTATATGTCTTTGGGACATCCTCTTTTACCCTTAATAGAGAAATATATGACGTGGTTAGTAGAAGCAGGCCTTCCTGGTCACTATCTAGATGAATTTAGAAAGAACCCTCCTCTTATTCGTCGGCATCTTGGTCCGTTAAAAGTTGAAAACGTTATTGGTGCCTTCTACCTTCTATTATGCTCTCTTTTCTTTTCATTTGCTGGGTTTATCGTGGAATTATTTCTAAGATCTAACAATCGTTGTTCATTGACGACACCAAAAACTATTGAAGAGGTTGACCCTGTTTCACATCCAACCATTGAAACTAATGCTCAGGATAGTTTCGTGAATGAAAATTCAAAAGTTTGCCTAAATCTTCATTATGCCTAAAGTCTTAAATTAAAAATTGGTGTTATTATGATTATGAATTCCCTCTAGAATTTCCTATTTAATGACGCCCATTACTCACAGAAATAAATTAGATTGATGATAAGGAATAAATAGGAATAATTGACTATGCACAATATACATTTTAATGATTAAAATTATGTGTTATTTATCGGGACCTACGGTTGAATTTACGTCGTACTGTAAACTGGTAAGCGCGGTGAGCTCTCTACGAGTATTTAAGGAACGATAAAGAATTTTTTTAAAAAATGGTACCAAATTTGTAAATAATTATATTCTCCACAATTTTTGTAATAAATGCAAATGGCATTAAAATCAATTGAAAACTAAATAAAAAAGAAAAAAGTCTGGTTTGTGACCTTTGACTTTGAATATCACTTGCTTTTACTAGACTTTTAAGACAACTTTCAGAATGCTAAAATAAAGGTTTATACGAGTTAAGGGCAATCTGAAGCTTTGCTTTAATATAATAAACTAATTTCAATATCTTATTATCTCTCATTCCGAGGTTGACCCTCTGTTTTTGCTTACATGACTGAAATAATGTAACTACAACTACAATTTGCCCATGTTTTGCATGTTATATCGCATTTTGCAGCCTTTTCTTTTTCTCTTTTTTAGTGCTTAGGCACTTAGACCCTGTGATCTAATGTTCCACCTGCTGAGTGTTATCACCAAATTGTTCTTGAACCATTTCTATAGTTTTGCCGAGCTGTATCAAGATCATTCTCATTGACATCCACATCGACTCGGTCTGGATGACCTCTTCTGGTACAATGGGTACCAATGTTCTCACTGAGGATATCCTCTTGTGAGCGATTTTGAAGCAATATAATTTAAGGTGATTTTCGCATATATCATCAAAACAATTGATTGCTAGTCATCAAAACAATATTAAAACTGTTAATTCAAAAACTAATCAAGAACAAAATGCTCTTAATTAGCTATCATGCGTGCTTCAGAATGATTAAGGCCCGGCCTTTATTCCATACTTACATCTATTGACATTGCGTTGTTAATCACCTAACCAGTGCGAACTTTAACTTCACTGTGACGAAATATATACGTCCAAGGAAATTTGAGGCGGAAAAAACGGTTTGCTTTATTAATAATGCTATTGCCAATTATTCTTTTTAACCAATCAATTCTTCAAACTGTTTTTTCATGCATGAAGGTGAGCAAGTTGTCTCATAATAATTTAAGCTTCAGCTTTCTTGGCCTATTACAATTGTCTGATATAGAAGCCAAGCTTTCTTACCTTATTCCCTTACTTTTTTCTAAGCTGATGATGATATTTTCGTTACAGAGTCCAATATTACTGTATCACGACGAAAGCAAACAGGAAATAGTTGATATAGTTTTCAAAACGTTGTCAAATACCAGAACACTTATGACTGGTACACCGAAGTGGTGACACGAAAGAAACTACTTGAACAAAGCCCGCAGCCTAATACTGGTAGCTTCATCTCCCGAGGCAGTTGTACCATCTTTAATCGGTTGGCACTTGTGGTCTGCGAGGGAGAAAGTTTTGGTCTTTGTCGACGATCAAGAACTCGCTGAACAATGGCTAAAATACTTGTGGGAAAAGCTTCGCGTTGTCAACGCAGTAGTCGTTGCCAATATGACGATCCCAAAATATTTCACATGGTTTCCCTACCAACCACAAGAGTGCGGCAATGTCAAAACAATCGTACAACTGAATGCTGACAATTTGTTTCCAACAAAAGAAGAGAAAGATTTAAATGGTTGCCTCATAAAATCTGTTGTTTCTCCCATTGGGCCTTTGGTTATTGATGGGAACAGAGGCGTGGAAATAAAATTGATGCGGACTTTGATGGAAAAACTCAATGCCGAAGTGCATGTCGAAATCCTGCCGAAGGAAAGAAGCATTTGGGTACCAGAAGACTCGCTTGGTAATCCGATAAATGGAGTAAAATTGTTATGGGACAATGAATGTGATATGATGTTTGGTAACATGGAAAGAGATGGGACAGTGGCCAAATTTGTCAATTATGTAACATCGCATATACAAGATGCAATGGTTTTCGTTGTACCCGCGCCGTTACCTGCTTCACGAGCTGCTTCAATTTTCATGACTTTCCGATCTGAATCATGGCTTTACATCATCGCAGCATCGATTAACATTTACATTTTTACAGCTGCTATTGAGTTTCTTATTTCTGGAACATTTGTCCCATCGCTTATCTCAACAACATCTATCATACTCAATTTGCCATTCAAAATGTCTAGTCATAGGGGCGTGGTTGTTTTTACGGTTTTCGCGTACGTCTATAGCCTTCACATCACAACTGCCTACCAATCGTGCCTATTGGTATTTTTAAGAGATTCTCCAAGGGAGCCAGCAATTAAAACAATAAGCGACTTAGAAAAAAGTAATTTGACAATTCAACTTTTCACAGCCCACAAGCCAATACTTCCTCATTACGCTCAACTTCAAAACATAATCAAAAACCATAATGTTGAATATGTACAATTTTTTGTATTATCTCACGTCATCGAGCGCACGAACGCTTTTCTGGGACCTAAAATTTGTTATTCTACAGCTATTTTAAATCCTGAATTTTTTGATGGCGATGGACTGGCGATGATTCACGTGTTGAAACCTCCTGTATTTAACTTACCCCTGAGTTTTTATATGTCTTTGGGACATCCTCTTTTACCCACAATAGAGAAATATATGACGTGGTTGGTAGAAGCAGGCCTTCCTGGTCACTATATAGATGAATTTAGAAGAAACCCTCCTCTTATTCGTAGACATCTTGCCCCGTTAAAGGTTGAAAATGTTATTGGTGCCTTCTACCTTCTTATGTACTCTCTTTTATTTTCCTTTGCCGGGTTTATGATAGAGCTATTTCTAGGATCTAATACTCGTTGTTCATTGACGACACCTAAAACGGTCGAAGAGAGTGGCCCTTTTTCACATCCAGCCATTGACATTAATGCTCAGAATAGTTTATTACAACATCTTTTGAGCCATCTGCATCTTGGGAATATATTTGGGAAAATGGGAAAAAACGTACAGTGTCTGCAGTACAATAAGCGTAGGTAATTAAGATCTATCACGCGGAAACATCAAGTAAAGTCAATAACAAAATTTACTAAGGTCAATGTTAGCTATTGTAGTAAAGGTTACTGTCACCCTACTGAGTACAAACTACCTTGGCAGAACAAATGCCTTTTTCACACCTCTTTAGAGCAAATGTACTCCTCCATTTTCTGTTTTTATTTTTTTATTTTTATTGTTACATAAATAGGCTTGCCAGACGCCCCGATTTTCCCGGGACAGTTTTGATTTTGAAGGTCCCGAAAAGAGAGGAAAATGTGCTGATTGTTGAAAACAAAAAAGTTGTAGAGCAATTAATTATTATTATTATTATTATTATTAAAAATCGTTTGTCATTTGGCGGATTTGCGCCATAAACTACGTAATTTTTAATGCATTATGTATACTGTATGTGCATATTACATACATACTTGTATATTGTTCAATAGTTGCCTACACTAGATAAAGTGACATTTCATGATTCTAATTTACACTGCAGAGATTAGACGTTTGCACTTCGTCCCGATTTGACGAAATGAAAATCTGGCATGTCAAATTTCTTATAAAATGTCAATAGCAGTCTTACATTTGATGCCATAAAGAAAAAAAAATGTCCCCCTTAATTTTAATGCATAGTATTTAGCCATAGCTAACCCCAGTAAGTTTCTTGACAATTTTTGAAAACCTATATTAATGTGTGTAATCAGCGGGCCTACAATGGCGATAAATGTTAGCATTAACCTGGGATTAAAAATGCAAACAAGATGATTTTAGAATTGAAAGTGTTGTTCAAAATTGTGTTGCTTACATTTTTAACCCCAAGAAGAAGTTAATACTTATGAGGATGTGCTACGTAGAAAATTGGCACCCCAAAATTAAAGACTTTTCATTTTTTATTTCATTAACTCAGCAAGTTATTAAAAATTTGGCTCATTAAAGTTGTGGAACTACTTCGTGTATCACTGTATCACTCACTTTCCAGTTTTGTAGTTTTACCAAAATACACAGATTACGCGATATTTTAGTCCCCTCTGCCCTCTGGTTTATATGAAGGAACTAAGGTACCAAAAATTTAATATTTCCTATTATATGATGCATGAAGTAGTTTTCTACTATTTACATGAGCCAAATCTTTAATAAATTGCTTTGTTAATTAATTAAATAATATAAACAAAAACTTTTGGGGTGCTAATTTTCTTCTAATTTTTTCATAACAGCATAGAGGCACGCAGGTCACAGGGGTGCTGTAGGAGGCAGGAGAATTAAAAGATCATTATAGGCGACAATATATTTGTATTTATAATAATTGTTCTCTTCCTCCTATGACAACGTACCTTAGGCTAAATTACTTGGTAGCTTTACGAGTATCACAATTTTATTTCTCTCCGAGGGAAGGCCCAAGAGAGAAACAAAATCATTGATTTATAAAATAAATAATAATAATACAAAATACATAACTCTTCGATGTTCCAAATGATAGATATTCGGCATGTACAAAAGTATTTTGGCACTCAAAATATTAATGACAAGTAATACTATTATAATCTAATACACGCAAAATTTTAACTGCGCAAACACTCAAAATAATATTAATCCTACGTCTAACAACGATTAGAATTAAATAATTTAAGCATAGATATATATATATTCGTTAGGCAATTAGGTAAGGTAAGTATGAAAGCAAAGTTACTCTAGATATTATAAAATAAATTAATATATGCCTAATTTATAATAGAAGCTATAAAAATTCGTTACGTGGGGTTTTCTTAATTTTTTTTTTGGGATTTTTTTAGCCACGTTAAGTTTCGCAGTTTTATAGCATCGAAGTCATTTGAATTATACAAGAAACCTCGATGTCCGCTGTAAATTGATCGGGTACCAATCGGTATTTTATTTAGCCGTCTTAAACAAAAGAAGCGTAATAGTCTTTTCTTAACCTCGTTAGCTGGTAGTTGTCTTTTCTTTAATCACTCCAAGTCCATCTTCGCATTTTATACTCTAAATAGTTTGGTTCATTCCCGCGGTAGGCGTAAGGGCGATTTCCTAATGCGTTCGTCCTTTTTGAATACCGACCGATCAATGCTCTACACCTTTTTGGATGGTCGTTGCGGTTGTAAATAAGCGTATCTGTTTGGGGGGGGGTTGTGTTGGTTTAGGCCATGGAGAGCGTTCCGGCCCCCATTCCGAAACCTACGCCTTTGGGTCCGAATTTCCGGCCGTAGCATCCGCGGCAGTAGATATCGCCGTCAGGACCGTCGCACAGGTTCATCGAGTCTAGAGCTTTGCGACAGTCCCCGCATACGAAGCATATGCGATGCCATATCTGGAAAAAAAGGGAAAATAATTGAAGGGCTTAGAAGGAAAGGGTTGCAAATATCAATTTTCGCGTTTTGGAGTTAAGTGCACCGTGCTGTTACTCTCACTGCTCTTTTTCTTAGATAGCAATAGGAACATTGGAATCTGCCATTTTGACAATGCTAGAATTAAGCTACTTCGGTGGCAAGGGGGTAGCGTGCTTGCACGTGTACGTGTATCTACACACAATGCGGGCGGCGACATGTACCTATTAGGTTACTTAGTGGGCCGATTGACTTCATTAAATTCTTGTTTGTATGGCGCCCATTCCACCCACCGGCTAGGGCTATTTACAAAAACGGTGACGTGGTAGCAGAAATTCAAGACTTAGGTGACGTTTCCACCGGCATTGCAGAATGCAAATGACATTGACGGCAATTAACATTTTTCTTTTTATAGAAATCTATTAAAATGTTTGGACGTAACATATCCCATGACGCCATTTTTTAATTTTAGTTTGTTTGTGATTTGTGATCATTGATCAATTTTAACTATGGCATAGAGGAAAATAAACATTGCCGTCAATTCTGCAATTCTTTTTGTGAAGAAAAATAAAAAATGCATGGAAAATTGGCATAGGCCTACTTGTACAATTTCATTTGCTCATTGTGAAAAACCAATTTCATTTGAGCTAAAAACTTTAGCCTCAATAATCTCGAATGTTTATTTTTGTCACTTGCACCCCTTAGCCTCTGGGCGCTTCAATTTAGGTACATACATATGCTAATTCGAATCTATAATATTAGTATCGAATGAAAGGAAAGGGCTGTTTAAAGCATTAATTGCGAATTGTCCTTTTTAAGGTATTATTTATGAATTTTCCATCTCTCACCCTAGTTAGGCCTACTTACCCTGTCTTTGCTGATCATCTGCTCTGCCGCGTACACTGCGAAGCCGCATCGCGGGCAGCTATTGGCCTTGCTGCCGCGTCTTCCTGTCGTCGGCTTCGTTTCGGGGCTGTAAAAAAATAAAATCACGTCAAATTCTTTTAAATCTGTAACCCACCTAATTATGTGACTCCCACGGTTATTGGTAAATTTTCGTAAGGCGCCCATTCCACCGACCGGCTAGGGCTATTTACAAAAACGGTGACGTGGTAGCAGACATTCAAGACTTAGGCGGGGTTTCCACCGACCTCGCATTGCAGAATTGACGGCAATGTTTATTTTCCTCTATGCCATAGTTAAAATTAATCAATGATCATACAGTAAAATCACAAACAAACTAGAATTAAAAAATGGCGTCATGGGATATGTTAAGTACAAACATTTTAATAGATTTCTATAAAAAGAAAAACAAACATTTCCGTCAATGTCATTTGCATTCTGCAATGCGAGATCGGTGGAAACGCCACCTAAGTCATGACTGTCTGCTACCACGTCACCGTTTTTGTAAATAGCCCTAGCCGGTCGGTGGAATGGGCGCCTAATATGTGAATATGCCGGAAGCTGCTATGTTTTTTCCTAATCTTAATTCGTTTGTACATATCAGCTTCCGCTCTTGGCTTCTGGTTAGGCGCCACCAATTCTATGTTATTATCTTTGATGTCACTCATTTTCCCTTGCGTTTCACCACTATCAGCATTACTTTTCTTATGGTGAGGTATCTCTTCTATTTTATAATCTTTGATTGCATTATGTCCGCAATACTTACTAGCTGATGGTGGACTCCCCCGAGGTGGAAACAAGCGTAGGTGTGTGCCCATAGCCAAAGCCCTTTGGGCCGTACTTCTTCGCGTAACAAGCTTTGCAGAAGATCTCCTTGCCAGGTCCGTCACACGCAAGGACAGAGTCTAGGGGGCGGTGGCAGTCCGCGCAGTTGAAGCATTTCTTGTGCCACATCTGCAAAATAATAAATAATAACATTATTATGTCTCCTATTAGGACTGAGCTAAAGGCTACTAGCGGGGTCGCAGGTGCCGGGTAGGTGCCCATTCCATTGACCGGCTAGGGCTATTTCCAACAACGGTGACGTGGTAGCAGACATTCAAGACTTAGGTGGCGTTTCCACCGACCTCGCATTGCAGAATTGACGGAAATGTTTATTTTCCTCTGTGCCATAGTTAAAATTGATCAATGATCATACAATAAAATCACAAACAAACTAAAATTAAAAAATGGCGTCATGGGATATGTTAATTACAAACATTTTAATAGATTTCTATAAAAAGAAAAACAAACATTTCCGTCAATGTCACTTGCATTCTGCAATGCGAGATCGATGGAAACGCAACCTAAGTCTTGAATGTCTGCTACCACGTCACTGTAAAGAAGCAACCAATACTAGGGCACTCTAGATGTACACCTTTTACTTCATCATCCAATTAGGGGCCTGTATCACTATTATTGTTAAAACTTAAATGTCTAAAGTTCTCTATAAAAAAAAAAATGTTGACATCTAAATGTTTTACGTCCTTGCTTTCTTAACCACTGGGTCGTTACTCGACAGCAAAATTTACTTTTGCTCCAACATTGCCTTTAACTAGCACAATTGCATAACTTCATATTTGCAGAGAAACTTACCGTTCCCTTTGCAAGCTGCTGTTCGGCTGCAAATACTGCACCTCCACATCGTGGGCAGCCTTCGCCCTGGTTGGCCATGATAGACGTGGTGTCTGGGTTGTAGAATGGCTTCATCTTCTTGATATCTTCTTCACTGCAATCACAAATTATACACTGCAGTACATGATATGATTACCATCAACTCATCCACTGGGCGGACTGCGCCAAATGAATGTAATGTATAATGGAAGGTCCTATATATCACTCGGCAAGGCTTATTTGATTCGAATAGACTTACGTTAGGCCATCTGTCTGGAGGAAGCCAGATCCGCAGGCGAAGCCGTAGCCGTGGGGACCCCACTTCTTTCCGTAACATGTCTTGCAGTAGACATCGCTGTCAGGGCCGTCGCAAGCAATGATCGAGTCCAGGGTCTTGGTACAGTCCTTGCATTTGAAACACTTGATGTGCCATTCCTGCCAACCAATAAAATAAATAAAGTTTATTATTGTCCCATAATGATGTTGACACGCCCTACATTCGGTTCCCATGAGAAATTTTGAAATCCGGTAAAGAATATGTAAGGCACTATATACCCGGGTATTGTCATCCGCCATTTTTTATCCCATATTTCCTATATGCTAAGTATTGTAATTATTTTTAAGAAAAGTAAAAGATTGAAAAAAACGAAAACAAGTTTAGTATTTTTTTATGAAGCACTTCCCTAATTGGTAGAACGTTTTTTATATAAAAAATAAATAAACAACGATAAATTTCTAATAATAAATAGGTAAACGCCTAATGCTTGGCTTATACACCAGACTTATATTGGATAAAAAATGGCGGATGACAATACCTGTCTAATATAGAGCCCTAAGAATATGATTACCAAGTTGTGGTGCTTTCTGGTTGCCATAGAAATGTATAGAAACGTTTTTGATCCCCGAATATGTTTTTTACGGGCGCTGTAAAATTTTGTGAAGGTTCGCAAGGACCACATACATACATACAGTATGTAACTACGTACCCTGCCCTTAGCGAGAACTTGTTCAGCGGCGTACACAGCACCGCCACAGCGGGGGCAACCTTTTCCAGGTGGTGCCTTGATTTTCCCTACGTCGATAACTCCCAACCGTGGAAGGTTGCTATCGCTGAAATAAAAATAAATATTACAGTAGATCTATTTTAAGTAAGTTTTCTTTGCAACTCTGCTCTTCCCCAAAAATACGTAATGTCAATTACATTAATAGTAACTTATTCTATGATTCTGCTTAATATATGTACATAAGTATTTAAACGTTGACCTGCATGCACGAACGTAGCAGGGGGTGCAGGGGACGCCCTCCCCCCCCCCACAAGGATTGGACGAATTAACACTGCAAAGATAGAATTGGGATTTCTTTTATGAATTTAGACAATACAAAAAAGTGCAGTGAATTTAAACTAGGTACAATAAATCAGATTTTAGTGGTTATATTAAGTGTGTACAGACCGTAGGAAAGTGGCAGCCCGAAATTTTATACTTTTTATTTTATTAACTAAGCATTTTATTAAAGCTTTGGCTCATCAAAGTTGTAGAAAACTACTTCATGCATCATATAATAAGGTATTTTTAGTTTTCGAAATTGTAGTTTTTTTTTTTTATAAAATCGATTATACGTGAAAAGTTATGGTTTATAAAATATTTGCATGATTATGAAAAACTACCATTTCGAAAATTAAAAATATCTTATTATATGATGTATGAAGTAGTCTTCTACAATTTTGATGAGCCAAATCTTTAATAACATGCTTAGTTAATTAAATAACAAATACTATAAAACGTATTAAATTTCGGGCTGCCAATTTCCTACGGGCTGTACACTCTTAAAAACAAATTCAAATAAACCCGCGAAAACTATTCGCGGTTTAATCGAACTTTTGCGCCTGTCCTCCCTCTGCGGATCCAATCCTAGCTACGCCCATGCCATTGCCGATCTCTAACCTATATTGATTTTACACGCGGTAACCCGCATTAAAGCAATTTTTTCGCTTAAATGAAATCAACCCTTGACCAATTAAACACAGTAAACATTTGCCTTATCAGTTACGCCATTGAAACACGAGCTTTACTGTTATGAACTCGATAGGGAGTGAATTTTCTTGATTTTGACGATTTTAAGCAGTTAGTTGGGATTTAAAAAATAAAAATTCCCACAGACCGGTCAGTATTAACCGATTTCTTATTTTACTTATTATAAAGTACTAGAGTTTATGGTATTATAGTAGTAAACAAAAACTTTTTATTGTTGAAATGAATTCTGCTTAATAAAAAAGGAAAATTTCAAATGTACACCCTATTTCTAAACTTAATGAAACAAAGTCAAACAAATTGGTAACACCATAATATACATTACATACATATGTGCAGGGAAAGTAGAAAAGAACGTTTTAGACATTTCTTGAAAAATTCTGAAAACTGAGCACGGAGCATAGGTGAAGAATTGAATGACTCTTGTGGTAAGCAAACCTGTTGCGACTTGAGTGGTCGGTTAAACTAAGGGTCGGTTAAAAGGAGGTCGGTTAATCGGGATTCTGTATTTTCATGTAAAGTCATTTAAGCCAATTTCTCGAGAGTTAAGTTGACCTCTATTAAAAACTTTATTTATTATTAGCCTATTATTTTTTACTTTTGGTCTGTAGGAACTGGTAGGTAAGCAAACTTGTTGGGACTTGAGTGGTCGGTTAAACTAAGGGTCAGTTAAAAGGAGTTCGGTTAATCGAGATTCTGTATTTTCATGTAGAGTCGTTTAAGCCAATTAACAGGAACACTTTCTCGAGAGATAAGTAGACCTCTATTAAAAACATAATTTATTATTAGCCTATATTATTTTTTACTTTTGGTCTTTAGGAACTGGTAGGTAAGCAAATTTGTTGGGACTTGAGTGGTCGGTTAAACTAAGGGTCAGTTAAAAGGAGGTCGGTTAATCGAGATTCTGTATTTTCATGTAGAGTCGTTTAAGCCAATTAACAGGAACACTTTCTCGAGAGATAAGTAGACCTCTATTAAAAACTTTATTTATTATTAGCCTATATTATTTTTTTCTTTTGGTCTGTAGGAACTGGTAGGTAAGCAAACTTGTTGGGACTTGAGTGGTCGGTTAAACTAAGGGTCGGTTAAAAGGAGGTCGGTAATCGAGATTCTGTATTTGCCTGTAGAGTCGTTTTAGCAAATTAACAGGAACACTTTCTCAAGAGTTAAGTACGTCGTAGGTCTCTATTAAAAACTTAATTTATTATTCGCCTATTATTTTGTACTTTTGGTCTGTAGGAACTTTTGTAACTAAGCAACAGTGGTATTGAGGCAGTACCTAGGGCAGTCGGTTATGTCGCAGGTGAGACCGACAGACAGTCCGCCCCCATAACCGTATCCTCTTGGTCCATACCGCTTTGCGTAGCAAACTAAACAGCAACAACAACAAAAGCAATATTTATATTAGTGCCAAACAGGTCAGCCATAAGCGCCAAGAATATTTAAGCCAATTATAATCCATTAATCAGAGACAAAGGCTAGAAAGCAGTGGCGGCGCTAGAAATTTTAAGGCGGGGGACCATGGAGGGGCATGACTTCTATCTGGGGGGGCCAATGAAAAAACAAAACACTTTTCATTGGCAGTAGGTATACCGTTCAATTATTGTAAAATGTAATAGTAAATAAAAGTAAAAGATGTAAAATATCTCAAAACTGGGGGGGGGGGCTCCAGAGGGGCCGGAGAAACTGTTGGGGGGGGGGGGGGCAGGCCCCCTCGGGCACCCCCGTAGCGCCGCCACTGCTAGAAAGCGATAATAATGGCCAGTACATAAATAAATAAGTATAAATAATGACTTTTTGCTCTATTACTAAGCCAACCTAGTGATGTTAGTGCTGCAAAGCCAGAGCTTTCACTGTACTAGGGATTCTCCAGTAGGTAGATCCGGGACCGCGTGTTTTACATGCCTTCCGAAGAAAATATAGCTAGTGTGAGTCTCGAACCAACAACCTTTCGGGTGAAAGTCAGAGGCCGTGCCACTACTATAAAATATGTTCTGACAGAAAAATAAAAATCAGGCCTAAAAGCCATGAGTCCCACAATGCACATAGCCCCACATAGCAGGTAATTGAAAGATTCTTTGCTTACTATGCGAAATTTAAATTTAAAAAAAAACGGATTAAATATGTTGTAAACGACGAAGTAATACGTATATTATACTATATTGTAAATTACATACATTATATACCACAACTACCTATATTCCCAAATTTAATAAAAAAAAATATTCATGTTAATTTCATTAAAAAAAAAAAAAAAAAAAAAACATGTGCCATGGGCCTGCCTCCAGGTTCGGCGATTTTTTCCCCTGATATTATTACTCGCAGAATTATTTCCAGCAAATAGCTAAGATAGTAATAGTATTTTACTGTGGCAAATAATAATCATTGATTTTTTTTTTTACAAACGGCTGGGTAAAAAATAAGGAATAAAAAAAAAAGGAAAATAGGAATAGGAAAGGTGAACATAAATAAATATTGACTTTTTTCTATTACTAAACCAATGTAGCGGAGGTAAGGGCTATAAAGCCCTCTCTTACACTCAACTAGAATGAGAGGTGCGAGACCTCCTGCTTTACATGCCCTCCGAAGCATGTCCAGAAAATGTAGCAAGTATGGGATTCGAACCAACAACCTTTCAGGGGAAAGAATGAGTCTGTACCACTACTCTACATGTTCTGACTGAACAGTATACTCGATCAAATTCTACGTTCTACAGTAATGATGAATTATGGGCTCATTGAAATTACATTTATATTTATTAACAAAATTCTTTGGAACTTATGTCGTAAAAAAGTGTATATTCCGGCGTGCCTTCTTAAGAGGACATGCTACGTAGAAAATGAGCACCCCATAATTTGTTGTTTTTATTGACTTTTTATTTTTTATTCAATTAACAAAACAAGTCATTAAAAATTTGGCTCATGGAAGTTGTAGAAGACTGTTTCATGCATCATGTCATAGGAAATATTAAATTTTTAGTGCCTTAGTTCTTTCATAAATACCAGAACGGACTAAAATTATGCGTATTCTGGGATTTTTGGAAGAACTACAAAACCGAAAAGTAAAAATACTCGATTATATGATGCATGAAGTAGTCTTCTACAACTTCCATGAGCCAAACCTGTAATGACTTGCTTTGTTAATTAAATAAAAAATTAAAAGTCTATAAAAACAACAAATTTTGGGGTGCTCATTTTCTACGTAGCATGTCCTCTTAAAACAGCTCTGTTTTCCCCCTTTTAAGGAACACATGTTCCCGTTTTATGTAAACAATTCAACTAAGTTAGCTTCAAGCAATATAGAACTCTTTTGCATTTTTGTTACAAAGCGTCCACCTTCTATGTACAGTGCTTTTACTATTTTTTGCTTATTTCTTACCCGTTGGGGATGGTGGAATCACTCTGTAGCGCGCCACCTCCCTGGCCATATCCGTAGCCTTTAGGTCCAAATTTCTTGCCATAACACACTAGGGAAAACACAACACACTTTCATTTCTGTATGATGCGGTCATTAGGAAGACGTGTTAGTAGGAAATGTTACCAATAAGAAAATCTATGGCAGATCCTACTAAGGTTTTTATATCCATAAGAGCTACAAAATATAATTGACAATATTTGGACTCTGATCATTTAAGTATCCGGTTAACACATAAGTATTTATTGTTGCTAAATTAAGTAGGCTATTATTTCTGCAATTCCATCAAATTGTATGTCGCCCGTGTACTGCTGTACTGTGTATACATACAGTACACAAAGAATTCTATACGGTGGTGCAGACCTTTTTTCAGCGCATCCTTATAAACTGTGCTGATTGTACCCGTACTCTCACGGAGGATCTCAAATCAAAAGCCTTTAAAGAAGCATATGATGTGCAACATAAGCATGATACAATTCATGACTGGAATTAATAATTTTAACGTTTCAGTTTTCATGTACGTAGCAAGGAGAACTGCCGTAAAATTAAAATGCTCGACAAATGGGCAGCTTAAGAGTCTACGCCAAGTTTTCGGGCACATCACAACAATGGCGGATTAATTGTCTCCTCAAATTAAGAAAAGCTTCAATAAACTAATAGAAAGCGTAAGCGATAGAAGAGAGTGAGCCGAGCGCGTGATGTTTTTTGAACAAACCTTTGCAATAAATGTTCTTATCCGGACCTTCACAACAGTTCACGGAGTCGAGTCGTTTCGAGCAGTCGCCACATTTGAAGCATTCCTGATGCCAACTCTAAAATAAAACAGATAGTCCAGTTGATAGGAGAACTGGCTATGCGCTGACACGTTGGTGGTTCAAACCCCGAAAACCGCAAGAAACAGATGAATTTACCAACCGTGCCATAGATGAGAAAATTTCACTAATCAATTAATAAACGTTAACGTATTGTGATACGCATCGAGTTGTGGTTACATTGTATGTGTGGGACAGTCATAAAATAATAAGAACGCGGTCTTTTTCACTATTTTCTCCAGAACTATTTCAGATAATAATTATAATTGCACCAAACTTGGTCATAAACACCACTACCTAGCGGTACCTCATAACTGTTCCCATCACTCCATCAGTTATAAAAGCAATGTAATTTCTTCCAAAAATGAAGATAGTTGACATTTTGCTAGCAAAAATAATAAGAACGCGGTCAAATTTTTTAAAACTGTTAGCATTATTATGCATATTATGACTGTATATTGAATTTTTTGAGAAAAAAAATATTTAAAACCTGTACAGTAACACTACTGATATAGAAGAGAGCTCATGAGTCCCTGGTAAGGAAAAAACGCGGCTGCTGGAAATGCTGCGGACCACAAAATCCCTAATATGTCAGTAGCCAAGAGAGAGGATCCTCAGTGAGTCCTCAGGCCTAAACCTCAATGGTTTGTCTTTCTTTACAAATCGGAGGGCTTTTCAGGGGGTATTTTTTCCATTCCCTTACACCCAATATTGTACGAATAATACGGTATATTTGAAAATTCTCATTGGACTATATACCTGTTACAAAAGCTTTCACGGCCGGAGTTACGTGACGAGGCAGTAGAATCCGGGATGATGGGCCGTGGTCGTTGTGAAAGCGTACTACCTAACGTTTCGTCAACATCTGCGGTCGACATCTTCAGTGGAACTGCGTAGACTTCGAAGACTGTATCTTGGAAGCTCAGCAGCAACGTTTGGAAGTACGTTTTCAGAACGACAACGGCCTATCTTCCCGGCTTCTACTGCTTTGTCTCATTGGACTGTTTTTGTGTTATTTCCATCTGTTTAATTTTTCACTTTAAATATAACTACGATGAGTGACTCAATTTTGTTTATCTCGTCGTGGGCGTAAATGTGTTGAAACGGCATTAGTCGTCTGGCACTCTGACCGTTTCATCATGCGTTATTTATACTTCGAAGACTTCCTATGCTCAAAAGTAAATATGATCTTAAAAGAAACAAGTATTGACGGATGTTTACGCAATGGGCAGTTTGGCTACTTGCCGAATTGGAGTAAAAGTTGGAGAGGTGTCGGGAGTAATTTAAAATATGACAGTTTAAATAAGCTATCGTCCTTAATATTGTTTTAAAGTAAGGATGCGTATGATGAACTATTTTCAGGGGAATCTTTCCCAACTAAGGGAAAAAAAACATGGAGTTACAGCTAAGGCGGCTATTCCACTTGTCAATTTTTCTTCAATTTTGATAATGTCATTGACGGAAAATCATCAATGCTGCATTTATATTTTTACACCGCATTCCACTTGTCTTCAATAATTGACCATTTTTGTTTTCAATTTTTCCAATTTTCATTCTTTTAATTTTATAATATACAAGATATTTTATGATTTAAATTATGAAAAATAATTCGTTTGTTCTCAAGAAATGAATTACAATTATTTATCATATCCAGACGACACCATTGTTTAATTTTAGTTTGTTATTGTCTGCAAATCATGATTTTACTCTATGATTATTGATCAATTTTAACATGCAGAAGTTAAAATGGACAATGGCATGGAGTAAAGAAAAAATCTCATCATGTATTGAAGAAAAATTGACAAGTGGATAACCGGCTAATTGATTAATTTATCGATCCAGAGCCAGCTTACCTTTACGTATATATTGAAAGAAATGCTCTTTGACTACCTCTTAAAATCTTACATACACTGTGATAACCAACAATTGATTTTGTCCTGTGAACTACCTATCGTTGATCCATAAAAATCGATAAAGTAGATGTCCTATTTCTAAAACACATCGTCTACTTCTTCCTTTTAAATTTTTTAATTTGTAGATTAACAATAAGCAGTGCATATTAGCAAATGTACTGCTTCTTATAAAAGCTTATATATTTTTGGAATGCTCAAAGTTCGAATTTCCAGTAAAACCTCAGAGGAACGAGGATTTAATTAATTAGCTTTCACGCCATGCTGTTTTCCGAAAATTTGGAAAGATTCTCCCTAATTCTTCAGAGCTGGACTGTTGAACGTGCCATAATGTTGAAGATTTTCAGCCGAATTCATAAAAAGAAGCAAACGCTTATATTCTTCACATATTTTACCTGTTACTTGTACTCATGAATTATATAGCCGACTTATTTTTAAAAATTCTGCTGAATGTACTGGTTTTTTGCTGCTGCCAGTTCTTTTTACCAGTTCGAACCCTTAAGTCATGAGTTTTGTTGGCATTCTATGTAGGGGGGTATACAACAAAGAACGAGCAAATAATGCAACAACGACGGGTTTGGAAGGAAAAAGGGGGGAGGAGGGTTCATTAAGGACACATAGAAAGTCAGGGGTGACCATAATTGACGTACGATTGCAGAAAATCTCTCCATCGGGGCCATCGTTATGCGTTGTAGAGTCTAACCAGCGTGTGCAGGCTACGCAGTTGAAGCACATTTTGTGCCACCCCTAAACCAGGGAGAGCGGTCAAAATTCCATCCTGTACAAAAGAATGGGCCTCAGCGTAGACACTTGTACACAATGAGGCCATTACGTTTGGCAACCCTGTCAATAGTACGGTATGGCATACGATAGCTCTGTAGTAGGGACCGCTATGGGGCTGGGGGCGGCCAAAAGTGACAGACCCATACGGAGTGTCGAAAGTTTGGGGGATGTGTAATATACCCGGATCAGTGTTGAGCGGTCCGACCCCAGGATGTTTTTTTTTTTTTTTTGGTTACGTCCAGTCCATTAATCACGTGATGTTTTTTTAAAACATTTTTTAACCCCCCTCCCCCTTGGTGATACGTGGTGAGGTTTAAGACTAAGACTAAATCACGAGTATTTTTTAGTACCTACAAAGAATCTTAAAATTTTTATCATATTAATTTTAAATATAGGTAGCCTATAAAGTATAATCTAATGTTACTCTACTGTAGAAAATTAAGGACCATGATAAAAATGTCTAGACAGAAAGGTTGCAGGTTGTTTATTTAATGTACATTGCCCTCCGACCACAGATTATCAAGACTTTCTTCAACACTAACAACTGGATAAGCATCTTGCAAGTCAGTTGTTGGCACTGTGCTTTGTTGAAGATTTTCGGTTTAGAAATCACACGTTTGACGAAAAAAAAAAATACACGTGATATCTTACTATACCACCCTCCCCCCCCCCCCCTTGTGATACTTCGTGATTTTTTCCAAGTCCCATCCCCTTTCGAACCTCACGTGATTAATGGACGCCCCCTAACCAATTTTTATTATTTTTATTTTTGTCTTTTCAGTTTGGTCCATCTCTCATCGGTCCTTGGTGCAGCTTGACCCAAAATCTATCACTAACCCGGAGACTTGATACCTCTAACCTTATAATACCTTTAACCTAACTTCGCAGTTGGGCTAGATACGGTGGTCGGTCTGCACTTATTTTTCATTTTAGAAATGCTAAGAATTGGCTGCGGCGTTCCCACTTCGAAAACAGCCAATTGCATCGTATAAGAAGGGTTTAAGTTGCATAATATGCCGAAACATCTTCCGACTTTCCTATACATTATAGTGATTTTCAATAGTTTTCGAATTCATATTATGGTCGCGCTTTTTTCGGGGGAGGGGGGTCCATCTGACGTCACCGGAGGAGAGGAAACGTCAATATGTTTAAAGCTCCATTCTATCTGGTGTATGCTGAAAAAATTTCGGGGGAGGGGGGTCCATACCCCCTGGACCCCCCTTCTGGCTACAGCCATGGTCGCGCTGGTTTCATCCCATGCCCCATAGCGGTTATTACTAAAGAGCCATCTATTTACCCAATCAGCAAACGGCCTCAACATTCGGCACTGAGTGGAAAACATGTTGTTTTACACTTTGAAAGGTTCTGATTTCACTACAAAGAACGTGTACGAACAAAACAATATGTTTTCCCAGCGTTTTTCCCCAAGCACCCGAAGCCGTGCTGCTTGGGTAGCCCTTATCGTACTATAAGATGCCATTTATGTATATAAGCTGCGTAGGGTCAGCCTGCTATACTATGTGCGGCAACCAGCTCCGCGCCTTTTTTAACCTTAGAAAAACTTTCCTAAAGGACACTCAAAATTGTATTATTCCTTAATGGCTTAAATTGACAATATTTATGTAGCCTATTTGTTATAGAACAATTCCATGTCTGCAACTAGCTTAAGAGGATATGCTACGTAGAAAATTGGGACCTCAAAATTAAATACCTACTTTTCATTTTTTATTTCATTGACTCAGCAAGTTATTAAAATTTGGCTCATTTAAGTTGTAGAAGACTATTTCGTGCATCATACGAGTACAATCGGGTACTTTTCGGTTTTGTAGTTTTTCCAAAAATTCCAGATTACGCGAAATTTTAGTCCCCTCTGGTTTTTATGAAAGGACTAAGGTTACCAAAAATTTAATATTTCCTATTATATGATGCATGAAGTAGTCTTCTACAAACAACGCTACATGAGCCGAATCTTTCATAACTTGCTTTGTTAATTAATTAAAAAATAAATAGTCAATAAGAACAACAAATTTTGGGGTGCTAATTTTCTACGTAGCATGTCCTCTTAATTTTATTTTTAATTGTAAAACTTTCTTGAACAGCTTTTCAAAACATTAATAAGTCTTAAAATCCTTAGGTAAGAAGTCTAATAATAAGCGTATAAGTTTGCACGGTTGCTGCAGCGCGCATAGAATCGTGACATTGGTAACGGTAGGTCCGGCAAACGGTAAGCACCACTGTTACTCTTAGGCCCTTATCCAGCCACTAAGTATAGCCTATAGGGGGAGGTTATCTCAAAAGCTTATAGTGAGATAAGCTCCCCTGAAACATAGTGGCTGGGTAAGTTTCGTTGGTTGGAAATGGCCTTTGTAGAGTATAGCCGGACATGTTTAACTTATGTTTACTTACCCGGCCTCTTGCGAGCATTTGTTCAGCCATGTAAACATATCCTCCGCAACGAGGGCAACCCTCGCCCTCGGGTGCTCGGGCGATGGATCGAGGCTCTAGCCTGGCTCCGGACATTGTTGGTCCATTCCTACAACATTAGTAAACTTCATATGAATGTGATTAACAAAAAAAGAGGCTCTAAAAAAATGTTGAGACATCATTGGTGCAAAGCTATGATTTTCTGGCTGCACCACTAAAAAAAATTTGCCGTAAAAATATTCAAAAAAGTTCGAAAATTCACCATGAAAACCGGTCGAGTCGGGTCTTTATAATTTTTCAGGCCGCGCTTTTCATGAAGCCTCCATGAGAAAAAAATCTGAATTATTTTTTATAAACTTATTATATATGAAAAAACTTCGTAGGCTATTATCAGGTTTCCAGGTATTAAATTGCATTTGACCTTTGTATTATTCACCATAGATACCGGCGACATGTAGAACAAGCAGGTGTGGAATTTCTGTATTGACCTAATTACTGCAACTGTTTAAAATTTCCTCACTTGCCCTTCCCATACTTAAACAACAAGCAGTACCACCATAAATCTTGGCTAGCTGGTTATTTAGGATATTAATTAAATTTTGAGTTTATCAATTAATCTGCAGTTGATATCGATAAAGGTGTAGAATTTGATTTTATATTTTTCTATTGAATATGGGTGAAACATTTCTATTCACATAACTGGATAATCTAAAGCAGGGGTTCCCAAACCACCGGTGGTCCACAGACATATATCATGTGTATATTACGGAGCAAAGTAAGAAATTAGAAAATAAAACAGCTCAGTAATTGGAAATTAGAAGTAGAATAACTTACAGTAAGTCTTGGCACTAAACTATAAAATCTAACCGTTATCAGTCCCAAACATTTAATCAAATATTAGCACGTAGGCTCATTGTAGGCGCAAACTACTTGATATTGGTCCTAGAATCTAACGATTTTCCTGTCACAGCCATGGTGAATTGGTAGTCCACGGAAAATCATAAAATAATCTAGTGGTCCACGGACAAACAAAAAAGGTTGGGAACCCCTGATCTAAAGGCTGTAGCCTATGTTTGTAGTACACAGTACCGAATGATCTACTCAACTATGTTTTTATTTTTATTTTTATTTTTAGCAAGCGTATTTACGTACAGTACGTGCAAGCTTGCAATTTCCGCACTGTGATGTCTCAACATTTAGAAGCAACAGTCTAATTATGCTACAATATACTACGTGCGCATTGCGAAGCTGCTTTATGCGTTACACAACAAAATGAGAAGCTGAATGGTAATGCAGAAAACTTTTGTTCCATTTTAAACGCGGCTTGTTAAAAATAATTTTAATTAGATGACTTGAAAAAGTGCCCCGAAGCACAGTAAAAATCTTTAGGCCATGCATTTATGGTCACTGCTCTTCCTAATATTATCTTTTATTATCTTCATATTATTAGGAGAAACTTCCCCAAATTGGTATTGCTCAGTCTATATAAAAGTGTGGCAATTGCGCAAAGTTTAAAGTGTAAACTGGACTTAAAACCATCACTATTCATGAGCCTATCCACCATTATTATTATATATTATTTTCGAATGAAATTTGACATGTTTCTAAAGCCTATTTCGAAATGCAAATTTTTTTTTGTATCTTAGCAACACCCCTCAAAAGATTACAAAGCATCCCATGTACATTAATTTGGATTTTTTTCCTTTAATGAGCGTATTTAATTTTAAAATAGTAATAAAGACGCCTACAACCATTGCCACAATGTAATTAAGAACGACGGTTAATGCTTGAAGAATGAGCAGCTGAAGCCAACAAAAATATATAAAAATCATTCCACCACATCAAGCGGACGTGTACAAAATTTACACCAGCCAAACTGAAAGATGCGATCAATTGTTAAATGCTGCATAATATTGCTGAAATCATAGAACAAGATGGTATTAGAATGCACGAAAGCAATGGGAGAAGGCGTCCGAATTCAAATAAAAATTATACTTTATATATAACAGGGGGCTACCTCACAACATCCGGTTTTTTGGGTGGCGTTTCCTTGTCCCATCACTTGTAAGGCTGGGAAGGAAGACAGACCTTCCCGTCAGCTAGGAAATGAAAATTAATTTTTTGAAAAATTTTAAGTTTTTGTAAATGCAACCTTTCGTGATACAGCTTTGGTTGAGCTAATTTTAAACTTTTCCAATTTATACGAAACCATGGAATGATATTCTAGGCAGCACTGTGAACTTTTAATTCTGCGGTCTTTAAGTTGAATTGAAATCATTATTTTTCCCGGCCACTGAGAGTAACGTCACCAACACAACATATAATCGTTGTAATTTGATAATTTAAATAATTTGCTTATCTATCTTAGAGTTTCGCACCGATTGTGTTCTGCCCATTGCTGAAATCCACGGCTAGAATTGATAGGAAGGCACAACTGCATTCCACATTCATTGCTCATATGACCAGTATGCCTATAACTTAGTTCAATTTAGTTACTTCCTTAGCTTGACTCATTTTATATTTGATCATTTACTGATATTTGATATTTTTAATCGTGATTATTAATTGTGGTTTATAGAAATCGCTTTTCCTGATGCACGTTTCAAAATCAGCGTCGCAGAAGCAATAATTAACAAAATATAAGGGAGATTTTTTTCAAGTTTTCCTCAACTAGAGCAGAATTTGATTTGCAGTCCAAAATCAAGTCGTCAACTTTAATTCTTTGCTCGTAAAGTTTTAAAAAATGTCGGAAATACCGACTTCGAACCATAATTCTCCCCAAGAATTATAAGTGTATCAAGCCTTTTTTGTTATTGCCAATCTAAACATTTATAAAAGTCGCTGACGGGTAAGGTTTTGAAAGAAGAGAAAAGACAGGAGAGGTGTGCGGGAGAGAGAGAGAAGCGATAGGTTAAGCCATGTTAAAAAGCGATTGAGATAGAATTTTGCAGCATGTGAAATCTCACCATTTCTCCAGAGTTGAATTCGTGGGATACCCATCTTTTATCAAAAGACAAATCTACCTGATTTTAATGGTTTTCATTTATTTTGTTGGTCATTCGAGTGCCTCAAATATAAATATTCACTCTTGAGCATAAAAAAATATTAACTCTATTTCAAACATTTGCAGAGATACAAATCTGCTTTTGCAATTTGAGAGCGAATGAAAAGAATTTACGCAATTCATTGTAGTCGTTGAATAAAATGTAGAAAAGACAATTACAAAACTTGAAGGGCTTACAGTATTTGAATCCTGACATGAGAAATTGTGGGGATTCTGGAACTATCTCTAAATTTGATGGGAATTTTGAGTTTAATTTTGAGAGCGAAAGCGTAGAGGTAATGAGGGCTGTATGGAGCGTTGATTCCTGCAGCTGCTCGCCGGGACGAGAGTCGGTCGTACCTCCCGTGTTTATTGACTGGGAAACAAAGAAAAAGGGACATGCAGAACTTGATCATAATGGGCTGGGACTATGGTTAGTTATTTGTAAACAGGGGCGCTTCAACAGAACCAGTGACAACGCGGCAAATTCAAAACTTCCAATCGTTAGTAATAATAATCATTTAGTTCTTTTTTCACCCTTTCCCAGAAGTTATTCCCTTTTACGAGAAACAGTCATTGAAAACAGATCTAAAAGCGTATGTAAACATTATTTTGAATGGTTTTGCATACTCTGCTCTGGTGTAGACTAATGGTTGCATTCATTTCGAATGTATAGCTATATGTATTGTATTATGAAAAATTGTCCATGACTTTACGTCTGAAACTATCGTCCCTTGTAACTACCAAATTCTGTGTGTGTTTTTTGAAAGTGTGTCTAGCACCAACTAAACGTAAGGTTTGAATGTAATAAAGCGAACGTTCTATTTGCCTTCATTCTTATTGTCACTGGTGATACTTGTTAGCCCCCTGCTACGTATGATATTATCAGGTTAAGCGCCTTCGTGAAGGGATATGGAAATGCCCCCGTGAAAATTTATCAACAACTACTGGGGTATTATTTAGTATTATCTACTGAACACCTCCTCTCTTTGTTTTGGTTAATTTCTACCACCAATCAGATCCTTAAGGCCATGTTAAATCTCAAATGAAAGCAATAATTGCTTACAAGCCTATGTACACTGTAAATCTGACGAAGAAAGCCTTCGTCGACGATGTAGTTATTGTTTCTATATTTCTAAATCATGTCGTTAAAATTTAATTACTTGAATCTTGATGTGGAATATAATTTACAGGCATACACCTTAACAAAGAAGTTCTTGCGTAACAATTATTGGCACCCAACTTTCATTGTTTTTATTTACTTATTTTCTATCATATTGAGCTTAAGGATCCATGTTTAGTTTACGAAATCATGCATCGACTTACGATTCTGACTTGAATTGATCTCCAGCGTCCATGCTCAGGCAGCCAGCACCCCCACCGAAACCGTAACCTTTTGGACCGTATTTCCTGGCGTGGCAGTTCTTGCAATAAAGTTCTCCTTCGTGTTCGGCACAGTTCGTTGAGTCCAACAATTTGTTGCACATACCTAGGAATTATTTGAAAGAACTATTAGAACTACTTTTTCTTCTTTGTTGATCTTCGAAGCACTAATAAGGATCGAAAAATCTTATAAATAGTTTAGAATTCATAGATTTTGATTGGAGACTGGTCATGGTATCATCCAAGTTTAATCGTTTATGAACAAAAACAGCTGATGAGATTCATTAGTTTTTTTTTTTTTTATATTTCTGAAGTATGACACAAATTTGATTTTGCTCATTCTGTATTATCATTGCTACATTTTTGAAGACTGCTAAATGATGAAATAATGACGTAAGTGTTGTCGTATTCCACTTCGCCTTACACTTAATGCATTTATAGAACATTTGTAAATTATTCAACAAGTTGATCACGAAAACTTTAAGACCTTCTTCTTTTATCGCACATAGCCAAGTGGCTATTGCTTAGCTTCATGTTTGTGAGTTCATCATTACTTACCGCATTTGAAGCACATTTTGTGCCATTTCAGTCCTCCGGCTACTCTCTCTTCTGCAGCGTATACGGACTTGCCGCATTTCGGGCACTTGGGGTTATCTGCTGGCTTGAAGGGCATTGTGGTATTTTATGGAATCGCTTCTATAACTGGAAAAAAGAGCAATGGTCAGTTTTGTTGAGCAAATAAATGCTTCGCTGTAATTAAACGTCGCTTAGCCAAATGAATAAGTTTGGAAAGAACCCTATGCATTTAGTTGTTAAATATGTATTGTTTTATATGTATATATATATTGTTTTATATGTACGGGATCTAATGGGTTTTGCGTCCTAAATTAGGTTATCAGTTCGAAGCTAGGCACGATGGAACCCGTTGGCGTAGTGGAACCACGATGCCCTGGCAAGGGAAAGTTTTTGGATTCGGGTCTAAGGTGCCCATTCCATTGACCGGCTAGGGCTATTTCCAACAACGGTGACGTGGTAGCAGACATTCAAGACTTAGGTGGCGTTTCCACCGACCTCGCATTGCAGAATTGACGGAAATGTTTATTTTCCTCTAAGCCATAGTTAAAATTGATCAATAATCATACAGTAAAATCACAAACAAATAAACTAATATTAAAAAATGGCGTCATGGGATATGTTAAGTACAAACATTTTAATAGATTTCTATAAAAAGAAAAATTCTAATTTCCGTCAATGTCATTTGCATTCTGCAATGCGAGATCGGTGGAAACGCTACCTAAGTCTTGAATGTCTGCTACCACGTCACCGTTGTTGGAAATAGCCCTAGCCGGTCAATGGAATGGGCGCCTAACCGCAGGATCAATTTTTTTCATAGGCACTCTATTTTCGGATATAATGTCCTTAGAAGGTTGTCTTTTCAACCTAAATTCAAGTACGTTAAGTGTTAAAATTGATAAATGTTATCAGGGTTGGCGTAAACAAAGTTTTCACTTACTCCAAGGAATTTTTATCATAGGAAATAAAAATAATATGAAGCAACTTTGTCAAGTATTACTTATTTAAAAACAACTATCTGTTTCGATACAGGACCATCGTCTGGCTACAGAAATATCGACCAAACTCAACGCAAATTTTACAATTCAAAACAAAGAGCGAGACAGTTATGCTGCAGGTATTGGATAATTGGCGGCAGCTTAACTGAAGTGATCTATTTATGAAAGATATGTCGTTTGAGGTTTTTTTTTTTTTTTTTTTTTTTTATTTCAATAGTCCAGAAAATTATCCTTAGCTCCCATGCTTATAATATCGAAAACCCTCTGTATTCAAATAAAATTGGTACCAGCTTCTTAATTCTATCTTAAAAATGCCTTCCAGTCTGGCCCACATGTACACTACCACAGTTGTTGCATACTTCCTGTCATTGTCCGTGGAGGCACAATCCATAAATGCATGAATTTTGGAACAAGAATTTAGCCCTTTTGGACAAATGTTACGTTAAGAAGGGTTTCATCTGTGACGACGCAACCGATTGATTATTGGGGGTTAGTGCTTGTAAATTAACTCATACTAGTGGTAGTTTATAGAAAAGGAACACAACATGTGAACAAACAACTTGGTCTCCAACTCCAATCGTTAGTTTCTCATGACAGAAAACTTTATTAACCCATAAATTCTTGAAGATAATTACAACATCTAATCTTAAAACCCGTCTCAAAAGACAATAAACTAGAATCTTCCAGCAGAGATAGACAGTTTGCTTACATCAAACCACTAAATTACATCTTCTATGACTCAGACGAAAATAACAAGCTATGACTTTCATCTTCTTTTTTTCGACGGCTAGTCCACGTTTGACAATAAAACGTTAGAAGATACTTCGCCTGCCAACGCCCCCGACGCCGGGAAGTTCATTTTAAAGTCATAATAAAAGTTTTTGGCATTTTGTTAGTCTTGCGCACAAGATTTTTTAAATTTTTGTAGGAGAATCCAAATTTGGCTGAGGGCGACAGGTATTTTGTTACATGTCGGAGGTATGGAGCATATCACATGGCGCCCGGCTTTGCTTGTTTATTCAATTTTGCTAATTGGCACCCGTTGCTGGTTTTATACATTGCACCCAGGTTGTGTGCCAAAAATATGTGCAGTGGCGGCGAAACGGATCCGAATTTCAGTTTATTTTTGTTTTGGCTTCGTCAACTTTAATTTTTTGTTTTTCATGGCTTCATTAATATAATATCATAGCCTATGCTGTTCGCGTAATGCAAAGGACATGTAGAGTGGTGGTACAGACTCTGACTTTCACCTGGAAGGTTATTTGTCCGAGCTAGACACTTGCTTTATTTTCTGACCATGTTCGGATGAAATTAAATGTATAGTCGTTTCTGAATATATTTACTACTTCAATGCCTAAAGTACGGTAATTTTTTTCACAATTTACGGAGATATATGCAGTAATACAATTTTACAAAATTTAAGTTATTTGATCTCTCACGCAACTGTGGAAGCCATATTTTTGAATGGGAATAAAATCAAAGTTTCATGGAAAACTGAAAAGGCCTTCATTTTGTTGTCAAGTGCCAAGAAAGCCAGCCGCCGGGGGCCTTTCTAGTTGAGTGTAAGAGAGGTTTTTTATGTATCCCTAACTCCGCGCTAGGTTGGCTTAGTAATAAAACAAAAAGTTATTATTTACTACACCCTCAAATCGCATGGGAGTGGGATCAACTCTTTGACTGATTGACTGACTTGCAACCCCCCCCCCCATTGAAATATTAAAATGTAACCGTTAGCCCACTCAAAAGTTTAAAACCCCAGCCGTTTTCTGTAATTTCTATGTAACCTGAGTTTTCCATCTTTACCTCGAGAAGCCCTCCCTTGCCGAAGATGGAGTGCTCATTGCGCAATGTGTTTTATAACAGAGGGGTACTTATGAGTTCTATGTAGGAGAAATAGGACCTTTGCTTCCCGCCAAAAATACATATTTGAATTTCGGGGGCCACTCACCGCGCCTCTTATGACCAGCAATTGAAAACGCGTACCAGGTGGCCCCAGGTTTAAAAATATATTTTTAGCCTCTGGAACGTCCCATCTCTCCTATATAGAACTCTGGGGGTCACTCATATAATGTGAACACCCAGCCAAAGGTGTAATTTCTTGGAATTGGTTCCACATTATGAACTTGGGGGAGTACCAAGTCACAATCCTGACTATAGGCTATAGCCTAAACAAGTAATTACCGTTATTAAGGGTGTCCTAGCATTCACCCCATTTTTCCGGTTTCTCATTGACTTGATTTATGGTAAATTGATGGTCATTACATTTGCCAAAATTTTGATTTAAAGAATTCGAAGTCACGGTTACACCGCTTGGCTAAATACGAGGCCGGCAACATGCCAGGCGGGCCAGCTGTTTTTCAATCTACAAAGTGTCCCCGTTCTATAATTGATCCAATTTCGAAATAGTCGGTCAAATTTTGTAGAGTACAAAGCTGCTTTAGTAATTGTCATAATTTATCAATGGAATGTTGAGTTTTTTAACTTCGTATGTTATTATACAACATATCATGTTTATTAATTTCTTTAAATTATTAAAATTTTATAAATAAAATTATATCTTTTAAATTTCGCTTATAAAATTATTTAAATTAAATTAACAAAATAAAAAAATTAAAATTTTAATAGATATTGAATGAGTCATATTACAACAATTGGAGGTACAGAGTGACTATTAATTACTAATAAAAATAATAAAAACCACTTTGCACTATTTCCCCTGATTATATAATAATGTATATATTATACTACAGTGTACTATATACCTATAGGTAGTAAACTACCTTCAGTACCGTCACGGCAATTCTATGTAGCGTTGTTGATACGTGAAAATTATTCATCATATTGCAATAAAAAAAATAACCTACTGTACCGTATCTACTGTTTATCACTTTTGTTGGGATATTGTTTTTATTGAAACTCATCTTTTAGCAGTGCCGGCAACAAATTATAACATAATTGTGAACAAATTGCAAAACAACTATTTAAACAACTGTTTACCAATGACTAGAAATGCAACAAAGAACAGTAACACTAATGCCCTAAAGCCGATGAAGTCATTCAAGCCTATTAAAATGTATATGAAAAGCCTAATCCGCAATCAATACCAAATGATATGTTATTTACGCGCGTGAAAATATTAATGCTACAGGTGTCAATGATTCGCTTATGAGACTCAAAAGTAAACAAGCAGCTTGGAACTCATCGCAACCAGTCTACATTCTTAGTATTCTTTCAATTTAATCATCCCTCACAAGACTCACATATTTAGGCGGGGTTTCCACATACGTCAATAGTCAATAGTAAATGTGGTATTGACGTTTTAGCAGACATTTTTAGTATGTCTTTAATGTCTGCTACCACGTCAAAACCACATTTACTATTGACTATTGACGTATGTGGAAACCCCACCTAAAAAAGACAGGCCAAGTACTAACGCACTGCAACAGCCTCCCAAGTTACGTAAAAACTTTTTAACAAAACTGAACATGTTTCGAAAATATCTAAAAACAAATCTCCAACAAACTTACTTAGCCTACTGACTTCCTTACTGAATGTTAGATTAGATTAGATTTTTCAAATTTATAAGCTGCACGCGCATTGTAACTTAACTGTTAATGGAAATAGAAGTAATCGGTTTGTTTGAGGAATTCACACAATATAAAAAAGTGTGGAGAATATACTAGATACAATTAATAAGATTTTAATGTTTATATACCAAAAAATATCAAATAATACCCCCGCAAACCAATCGATTTAATCGAACTTTTGCACCTGTCCCCTTCCCCCTATTCCTAATTACTAGCTACGTCCCTGCACCAGCATACTACACTAATGTAGATTTTCAACGTAAATAAAACAACCTAAGATTGTCGATTCCAGGAATATTTAGAAGGAACCAGAGAAGAACATACCGGTACCTGTAAAAACCGAAAGTTAAAAAAAAAATGCATATAAGCTTTTGATGTCTAAGTTGAAACCGAGCTGTAATGCCAACAAGATCCTGCAAATGGCAAAACTATGGTAGGCCTACCTATGGTGAATCAAGGGCGGATTTTGCCTCCAATTTGGGGGGGGGGGGGTCAGCGGGCTGGTTCAGTGGATTATCACATTAAAAAACATAATTATTTTTAATTCCCACTGTAAACCCATTGTTATATAGTGTAAGTTAATTTATTTGGGGGGGGGGGGGGGTCCGGACCCTCTGACCCCCCCCCCCCTAAAATTCTCCCTTGTGGTGAATAGAGTCATGGTGGTGAATCGGGTCATTTTGCATTTTTTTGGTTCTTAGCCCCAAAGCCGTACCCAGGAATTTTGAGGGGGAGGGGTGTTTATAGTTGAAATTAGATATAGATTTACCAATAGATTTCTTTTAATAAGAGATACATAGTATGTTAGGGCATTAAGGATTTCGATTAAAAGTGGTTCTTACCATGTTGGGGTAATCGTTGCTGCGAATAAATGCTAGCAACAGGTAACCTTATGTCCTACCGACAGTCGAAAGTTACAGTAACTTCTGCTCTTAAAAATGGCAGATATATTTATTTTGAATGAATTGCATATTATAATTATTAAATTTATTAATAGAGTTAAAATAAAAGTGAACTGAAAATCAGTTAGATTTTAACACACAGTATAGGCTAGTTATATAGTACTATCGCAGTGCTAAGAAGGTAATAAAATTGTTGTGAAAAAATAAAATAACGTTGTCAAGTAGTTTCCGTATTTCTAAAACAAATAGTAATAGGTACTTCACATAGTTTTTTTTATTATTTACTACGACGAAGTATTACAATACAAAGTGAACGTGGAAAATATTACTGATAATGTTACTCGATTATGTTAACTGCTTACATCGGAAATACTGAAAATTATGGACTGATGTCGGACTGTCAGACCCAAGACCGAAGCTTATCTCAAGGTAGCATTAGATCAGATTTAAAAGCAAGCTTATCTTTGGATTGAATGATAACTACTACCTACTTCGTGCGAACCACCCCAGACGAAAATAATATTGAGTGAGATTCATAATAAGTAAGTCAAAAACTTTTACTTCACTAATTTGAAGCAAATGCTTCAGGAGAAGAAGGTTTTGTTTCTTGTATAATAGTAAAAGGTACTATAGCTAGCTATGTATATGGACTTGGGTAATTCAACAAATGGTATACCAATACCAGCAGCCTGATCGAGGCGATTATAATACCGGTATTTATTTAATCCCTGGTAAACAAGGTAATTTTATAATGGAAAGTGCTATTCAAAGTTTGTTTGTTTACAGTTATAATCCTAGGGTATTTATTTAACCCCGGTATTATAATCGCCTCGATCAGGCTGCAGGTATGAAAACATTTTTGTGTTACCCGTGGTTTGCCACAGGAGCGTATTGGTCATCGGGTTGCCCTGGGATCGTCAAAAAACGGTTGCCGAATACCGATGGTTACGGTTGTGGGTGTGGATGCATTTGGTGGTTAGGATGTTTGTTTAGTGGCAAGGTTTATAGATTTAAAAAATCGGATTGGGGGTTGTCAGGACATTTGGAGTAGTATTACAGACTCCAACTTTCACCCGAAAGGTTGTTGGTTCTAGTCCCACACTTACTACATGCTTCGGAGGGCATGTAAAGCAGGTGGTCCCGGGTCTTCCTAGTTGACTGTAAGATAGGGCTTTATATACCTAACTCCGCTAGGCTGGCTTTGTAATAGAAGAAAAAAGCTAATATTTATATATTTATTCACTGGCAGAAGTGAGTGAGTTATTATCAATTCCACCGAATAAATAAATCCGGCCCCGTTCCTGCCGCTCTATTATGGCAATTTGAGAAACACCGGGGCTAATTTAATTGTTTTAAACAAATGAGTGCAAAATGCGCGGGAAATTCAACTTGATAAATTTTATTGATCCTGAGCTATATTTTTGGTGAGTTATCAATGTTTTCTCCACATTAAACACATTAATTAAAATTCTTATTATATTTCAAAATTCTACATGTACATTTTAAAAACAACGCAACCACTCTATTGTATTCCAATAATTTATTAATTTGAGTATCCTGCACATTTTGCCCTTGTTTGTTTAAAACAATTGAATTAATAGCTAACATCTTGGGATTTATTATACTGTAACACCGTTTTGTGACACCTTACTAATATTTAAAAAAATAAATCCCGGTGTTACGTTAATCCCAAATCGCCATAGTAGGGCTTCTGGATTAAAATAAAATAAATAATTCACTTACCATTGGCATCCCTATCTAAGCACCGCCACTATTATTTTTTATAAGCACTAAATATCACGTCGAATATTCAAGCATGGTATTTAAGCACAAACCTCATTCCATCCCTCGCAGCCCCGGTCAAATCACTTTTGTTAGCATATATTTTACATAAGCACAGAAGCACAATATATATATAGGAACCTTAAAAATTTGGCCTTTACCTTAGGGTTTCGTACGATTAGTCGGTAAGAAGCAGAGCGTCTAAGCACGGACACCGCTACCTCTTGTATAACTCGAATGACTCGAAGTCTTCGGGCCACGACCCAAGCCTTTTACCAAGTTTGAGCAGCCTCGGACGGTAGAAGGAGGCGGAGGGGCCGGCGTAAGTCAGCGACGAACGACGGGCGCGCCACTTACGAAAATCACTTCAAATCATGCTGATAGCATGGGCAGCGTGGAGCGAACGCCTCTCACCTCTGTTGCTGATGACTTTTTCGAAAATAGTCTCCCCTCCCCAACTGATGACTTTGCCTGTGAGAAGCTCTGTCGGAATCTATGAGTGGCAGTGTAAAAAAATAGGTTTGAAATCTGATTATTTTGCGGGTACTGACTCTTTCTTCGTTTTTGTGGGTAAATCTTTGTTTTGCTGGAAATTTGTAGGTATTGTTGTGGAGTTGAGAAGTATTTGTTGTGGTTTTTTTAATAACATGATACTTGGTCACACAATAGACATTGTAGTATATTCAATTTGCTATTTAAATTCCTGAAAATTGGTGCGAACGAGCCAACTTATGTCCATGCTTTAGAATTTGTCCTTTTTTATACTTTTTGTCTTCAATTTATCGTACAGTACAGTAGTTCAGATTATTGCCGATGATATTTGCTGCCACAATTTTCCAAATCGCAAAGCATGGGAATTCGTAATGGAACCTTTTTATTTAGTGGAAATGTTTTGTAGTGACGTCATATGCTTACAAACAATATTGTCTGTCCGAAAGTTACATAAGCTAAACATAGCAGCACCCAATGTATGTCTGATTCATAGCAGCGACATACTATTACTGTACATGCATAACATCCCTGTTGGATTTATCTGCCCAACAACTATATATAATATTAGTGGTAGAATACAATTAATTGACAATCTTTCTTTTTTCAAGAAAATATTTTTTAAGGAAGATTCATATACCTATTAAGACGGTGACCCCCAATATCCGACTTCCGAAAAATCTCTTCCCAACTTATCATTTCATGACCCTCTGAGTCTAAATCAACCCCCTGCTCAAAATGTTATTTATATACATATACACACTACCCGACCACGATGACTCGATGACATTTGGAATAGGCTTTCTTATAAATTTGGAATACATGAGTGTTTTGTTTGTTGATGTTGTGGTTGGGAAAATAAGAGATTTTATTTTTATTTTTTTTTTTTATATAAATTGGGGTACAGGTGTTACCTGTGTGCACTTAAGCCTATTGGCCTATTGTGCCCCCTACAACAAAGTATCTACATCACTTCTACATCAAAATAAGAGATAATAGAGCGTAATTTTCCTTTAGACGTCCTTTTTTTAAATTACATACATACTTCCCGTGGCTGGAGACCGTTATCAATATGGCTGCTAGTGTAGCCTGCACAAGATAAGTACGCAATTTGGCGGGGGAAACCGGTGATAAGTGTAGCCTGCACAAGATAAGTACAGACTTTTTGACCGGGTCCAGGTATCCGTTCTGCAATGCTGCAATGTGTAAGACTTCGAAATTTTTTGCGTTGGTACTTATCTCTGATAGTTGGCTTATGGTAAACGGTTGCCTCGTAAGGCATATTATGGCTCCCGCCGCTCCAGTTAATGTATTTCTATGCATACATATCGTAGCATAGAGACATTGTTTTGTAGGAATAAATTAATGCACTAGTATTATAATAGGCCTACAGGTAATTTAGCGGAAAAGCGGGGTCAGTGCCACTGCGTAATGTGTTAAAAAATAAGATATAATTTAAAATGAAAGAACAAACCTCCACCCCGTGAAGTGGGGCGCTTCTATTAAATCTCCCTACACCTGATCAGTGATCGCAGTGGCGCCCCCCCCCCCCCGTAAAATAATATTTTTTTTAAATCAAAAGCAAGGACTTCCAAGTTCCACTTCATGACTTGTAAATGGAACTATTAACTTATTCCAACACATTTTCAAAAAAATTGAGACGGATTGGATTTTCTACTTTTAATTTTTTTTTTTTTAATTTATTGTTTACTATTTTTGTATTAATGGATTTCCATTATTACAAATTTCACCTCCCGTGGCAGTGTCTGTTAGGGCGCCCTTCGTTTCCTCGGTTTCGGCGCACCTCTTGCACTTGCCTCGGGCCGCCTCTATGAGTGATCGGCCAGAGCCGAAAAGAATTTTGCATGTTTTCTCTCGGTAAACACCTTAATGGTTTTCTTAAAACTGTAATTACCACCTGTTTATCATGTCTGAACTTATGAGATTATAATAATATAATAGGTATAATAAGATTAAACCTATAGACCGATTATGCCGAATAGCATTGGCTTACTCCTGGGGTTAAAATGTAAACAAACCAATTTTGAATAGCACTATCCATTGTAAAACTATCTTGTTTACATTTTTAATCCCAGGTTAAGATTAAAATTAATCGCCATAGTTGATGGGTGGATTTATGTAATATAATAATAATTCGCATATGCTCTCAGTTATTATTACGCTAGTATAATTATATATATGATTTATTAGATATAGTAATGTAATAAAAAGTCAGAAGGGCTCCCAGCAGAAGATAACCATCTTGGTTGGAATCCTCCTGAGGCAGTGGTTTGGCAAGAACATTACTTCCCTTTTCAGAGCAGCTGTCTCCAAGATACAAATTGCCAGGAAGATCGCCAATTTTCGATAGAAAAGGCATGAAAAAGAAGACGAAGATGTAATTAGCCTAATATAGGGATAACATTGACTCGCATGGACTAAGTTACTTGTCTATTATTGTAGGCTACTCCTCCCCATGGTGAAATCATTACAGTGTGGCGTGGGCCGGTGACAATTTCTCTAACTTTGTCACGTTTGCCAATGTTTTTGTTTTATTTCGCGGAGGGTGACTGTGCGGGCCCCAAATAACACAAAATGACGTGTCTAATTGCATCTCATTCTTATTTTCCTCATTATTTCACCAGCATTGAGTAACTCGCACAATCACCACAAATTATTTTTATTCTGTAAACACATCATCATGAATACCGGCTTCACAATTTCCTAACTTATTGTAGTAAAATTTAACCCCTTCGCTCCTGAATTATGATCTAGTCCGTGGAAAATTCTAATTTTCGAGTCCTTGAGTCCATAGGGGACCAAAAAGCAAAATCCGAAAAAAAATCTTTTTCCTTGTAGTTTATGAGTTCTGACTTGTGCCACTGGTGTATAAATAAATAAATAAGGACTTTTTATTGTTTCTATTACTAAGCCAACCTAGCGGAGTTAGGGCTATAAAGCCCTCTCTTACACTCAACTAGGAAGGCCCGGGACCGCCTGCTTTACATGCCCTCCGAAGAATGGCCAGAAAATGTAGCCCGTGTGGGACTCGAACCAACACCCTTTCGGGTGAAGGTCTGAGTCTGTACCACTAAGCTCCATGTTCTGACCTTTTTGCATCTTCCCCTGCTTTCCGAAAGGCTTGGAAGACGTCCCATCCTACCGAATGTCAGGATAAGGGCGCACTCTGACGTCGCAACAATTTTCCTGCAACCTGATCATATATGGCGATATTAATACCGGGGTTAATATAATACCATGTCACGTGATGTATTAATTCATTTGTTTAAAATAAATGAACAGTAAATTTCAGAATTTTTAAATTTTTGATGTTGGTAATTGTCGGAAGAGTGTAAAGCTCGGAAAATTCAAATTGTGTCTATTTAAACAATCGAATGAACTTTGGCTATATTTTTGATGAGTTTCTTAATGTTTTCTGCCTTAGATTTAGACAAATTATTTATAATTCGTAATAATATATTAATTCAAAATTAAAACTTGTTTATTTCTAGGGTGATATGTGTTTATATTTGCTATTTATATTTGCTACGGCAGCGTCGCGTCAGTTCAGTTCTTAAGAATTGCCAACATCACAATTTAAAAAATTCTAAAATTTATTGTTCATTTATTTTAAACAGTTGATTTAATACCATCACGTGACATGGTATTATATTAACGCCGGTATTAAAATCGCCATGATCAGGCTGCTGGCACACTTCGGCTCGGTTGGAATTGATGGTCTCTTTTTCTCTCTTCCTTTTCCTCTTATGGGCTGTCGTGATTTTAACATTTTTGTACTAAACCAAAATGACGACACCTCCAGACAGAAATCATAAAAATTAGAATGCGACGACAGTTTGGCCCCAAAGTTGTGATGTAGGGCATAACGCCAACATTTCAAAGCAGGCAAAAATATCAGAACTGCTGACAGACTAACAGTTTCCCTGCAATATCTAAAGATTCCTCCCTAAATATTTTATTTCATAAGTTTTACTACTTGGCACAATTTTATATCGGTTTGATACATGCTTGGTTGCGACAGGCGACGGCAACAGTGTCGGATGAATTTTTAAATTTCGAATTTCGGATTTGCTGTTAGTTACAGGTGATGGAGTATGAAATCTTGGGTTAAATCAATCTTTGTGAACTTGTCCACTTGACGTCACTGGAGGTGAGGTAAATTCTAGATAGGTCAGACCAACACATTACCACACAGTAATAATGGCAGGGCACGCAATGCATTTCAGCGTGAATTTTCTATCATTTTTTCAAAAAAATTGTTTTTGCACAAAACCAAATAGCTTTTTGGGAAAGCAACCTGTCCGGTTTCGTTAATCAATTTAACACCTAAAACATGCCTGAAATGAGAAATCATCGATAGAAAGGGTTCGCAGAAAAATTATTTTTTTCATTAAAATTTAGTTATTTTTATATATTTTTTACCACCAGTAGCAAACTATCAAGAGGCAAGCAACCCCCCGCATTTTATTAACATTAATAACGGCTATAATATATGTGAATTTAAAAGAAATCGTTGGAACCGTTTTGAGAAATAATTTTTTTAGATGTTTTTTTTGGTTTTTTTTGAAGAAAACCCCCAAAATCGAGTTAGCCCCCAAATAAATAAATAAAAATTTAAATGATTTTTGTGAACCTACAAGCTCAATTTCATCAAAATTGACCAAGTAGTTTGCCCGGAAATCAATGAACAGACAGACATTTCGTAAAAACCACTTTTTTGGTTCCTGGGACCTCAGAACTTGTAAATCCGTTGAAATCTCGGTATCCAAAATTTCGACCATCACAAAGCTTTCCTTATACTACGTAGAAATTGGAAAGCAATAAATGCATCCGAATACCAGAAGGGCAAGGGACAAGTTGATTTCATTCAACATGGCAGGGTGACTCGCTTAGGTGTGAATAACAATCTACAAATACCCAAGTATCAAACATCAAATTTTCATCATTCTCATACATATTTATCTATCTCAACTTACAAGAGACTACCAGATGAAATAAAACAACTATCAAATATTAAATATTTCCAGTTTCTAATTAGTCAATTTCTAAATAACAATTCAGGATATCTACATCAAATAGTTCCTAACCACAATTAAATATACTTAATTAAATATGCTCCCGATTATTCTACTAACTTATTTATATTTCCTATAGCCTATTATTGTTTGGATTGACTTTTGACTATTATTGTAACAATAACAACAGTTGATGTGGGCACGGCCTACCGGGTTCATGGTATTGCAAATGTATTGTATTGTATTGTATTATAAAGTATAAAGTAAATTAAGTAAAGATTAACCTCTTCAATCGTCTCACTAAGTCACCTTATAGGCTGCGACACGTCCCCGACCGCAAGGTGTGTAGATACCAAAACAAGTACAAGCACTGTTCCACCTTGCCACCGAAGTCAGCTACTTATCAGAAAATTGTATTGACCTAATAGCCTATGTTATCGGTGAAGAGGAGGTTGTTCTTTAATGAATGAAGTTGATTGCGCCCGGAATTAGAGGATATGAAAAAAAAACCGACTTGGCGATATTCGAAGTCAAGATCTTCGCCTAACCGGGGCGTCGTCCTAACCGCTGGACCACAAGCCCATCAAGTGGAGTCATCTTCAAATCCTTTACTTATGCTCTTATTGACATGATTCGTATTGCTAGACAAGTTAGCACAGCTACGCAACTATCTAACGGAACAGGTCCGTGAGCTTAATTTACTACATAAAGGCAATGCTTTATTTAATATACCATTCAAAACTCCCTGTGGCATGTTTGCATCTCCTATCTCTGTCCCCGATCTGCAGCTTTATTCTTGTATAGCGCCCATATGATTTTCCTATTCTCTTACTTAACTACGGCTGGTTTGAGTATTTCGAATAGTATTACCTTCTCAACTAGGTCTTCTTCAAGACGATGGCGTCCCGTCATCTTTTTGGGAGCTGTAGTGCCATTAATATCAATACCTTTTAGAATATATTGCACCGTAGATTTCGAGAGAGAGAGTAATCTCTTAGGCGGGGTTTCCACCGGCCTCTCATTGCAGAATGCAAATGACATTGAATGAAAATTTTCTCTTTATAGAAATCTATTAAAATGTTTTTACTTAACATATCCCATGACGCCATTTTTTAATTTTAGTTTGTTTGTTTGTGATTTTACTCTATGATCATTGATCAATTTTAAGTATGGCATAGAGTAAAACGAAAATTTACGTCAATGTCATTTGCATTCTGCAATGAGAGGTCGGTGGAACCCCGCCTAAAGCGAGAATATCTAAATAACCAAGATTTTTTTATAATAATTTATTTTCGAAAGTGATAGAGACAAATAGGATACAATAAACAGCGTTAGCATAAGTTCACAATTGTTTGATAAAATATATATATATAATAATATATAATATAATAATATATAATGCTATCTTCAAATGTAACAAAAATATTCTTCAAGCCCGATTACCTAATCTAAGGCGGGGTTTCCACAGACATCTCATTGCAGAATGCACATACTTTGACGTGGTAGCAGACATTCAAGACTTAGGCGGGGTTTCCACCGACTTCTCATTGCAGAATGCAAATGACATTGAATTTTTCTTTTTTTAGAAATCTATTAAAATGTTTGTACTTAACATATCCCATGACGCCATTTTTTAATTTTAGTTTGTGATTTTACTCTATGATCATTGATCAATTTTAGCTAGGCCTATGGCATAGAGTAAAGCAAAAATTTCCGTCAATATCATTTGTATTCTGTTATGAGAGGTCGATGGAAACCCCGCCTTTATTAATGAAATCTGCTACCACGTCAACGTATGTGCATTCTGCAACGACAGGTCGGTGGAAACGCTGTCTTATACTAATGATTAAGTACGATGTTCCTAATTTCTTAGCATTGGCAATATTTGGCCAAAAATCTTTGAATATCACCTTATTTAACCATTTCCGACGGTCTAAAGATTTTATCATAATAATTTGAAATCTCATGAACATCTTACTCCGGTTTAAATGGAGCGTAGAGTTAATAACGCAGTGATGGTATCGTATGAGTAAGAAATGCGACGAAGACATGGTAGGTATCAACAGAGGCGTAAAGTTTTAGAATGATGGCGGGGGCAAAACGAAGTTAACCTTATGACGTCATCAGGCAAGATAAGGAAAAATTAAAAATATAAGAGCAAAATAGTAGTAAATTGTAGCTGTAGATTTTACAAAGCTAACAAAGGAATGCTTATATTCATATTGCTGCAAAGGGGCCCGGGGGTCTCATGAAGCACGTCTTACAATGCTCGAGGCTGGGGGGGGGGCAAAGCCCCCCTCCAAATGGAGCTGGGGGGGGAGTTGAACTGCCCCCCCCCAACTTTAGGCCCCTGAATGCGACGTAGAAATTGTAGGTATCAACACTTGTGATGCGACATTGGGTACGAATAAATATGTAACCACCTTTGCATTTTTTTTTTTAAACTGAGAGACCTAGAGCCTAGAGGAAAACCAGTTATATACCATAATACAGGAGACATTTTTTGCCTTTTAATTATTTAACATTTTAGCTGTTATAGCTGATAGAATTAATTTACTTACTAAGGAAAAAGAGATAGAGAGTCCTGAGCCATGAATAGGGTAAGTGTGTTGATATTGTATTATATTGTATATACCTGGGAATACGGTGGTGAGGTACACAACCTATTCGTCGATTTTTGCAAGGCCTACGACTCCATACAACGTCAGAAGATGTGGGAAATCCTAGAGGAATTTGGCATCCCAAAAAAACTACGCACAATGGCGAAAATCTGTGTCGACGGATCACGAGCTAGGATCAAGGTGGATGGCAAGCTCTCAGACCCCTTCGAAGTACTCACGGGAGTAAAACAAGGAGATGGCCTATCACCATTATTATTCAACCTGGTCGGAGAAAAGGCGGTAAGACGCGCTATACAAACACCGGGCGGGATCGACATGGGAGTAAAGATTAAATTTCTCGGGTATGCTGTCGACCTGAACGTCATGGCAGAGGCAATAGAAGAAGCCGAGACCACAGTGAAAGCCCTTGAAGAAGAAGCTCTGAAGCTAGGTCTAAAAATAAACGTTGAAAAAACCAAGTACCTATTAGTGGGAAGAGACCATGATACCTGCACAGGGCGCTTTGAAAGAGTGCAAGATTTCAAATACCTTGGGTCCATCATCACGTCCGACAACAAGATCAGTCAAGACGTTCTTAACAGAATTAAATCAGCCAATGTAGCTTTCTTCCAAACAAGAGCACTATTCTCGACTCGGATTCTATCATGGACAACAAAGATCAGGCTTTACAAGACGCTAATCCTACCTGTCCTTATATATGGTGGTGAAGCATGGGCCCTGACAAAGAAAGAATCAAGAGCGTTGGCTGTTTTCGAGAACAAGATGTTACGAAGAATATTCGGAAGAGTTTTTGAAAACAACAGTTGGAGAATCCGAACGAACGAAGAAATCCACCAACTCTTCGGCTCGCCAGACGTCACACAAATACTACGAAGCAGAAGGCTCCAGTGGATGGGACACGTCGTCCGTATGCCAGCGGATAGAACAGCACAAGCAGTATGGATGGCATGTCCCAACAGAAGAACCTTTGGGGCGTCCGAGACGACGCTATGGCGACCAGCTAAACGAAGATATGCAGGAAGTTGGCCTTCGGGCCGATAATTGGTGTGATCTGGCGAAGGACAGGATCCGGTGGCGTGGTGTTGTGAATGCGGCCAAAAGTCCCCCAGGGCTGACAGCGCCAACTTAAGTCATTGTATATACTAACCATATGTCCATTTATTTAGTACAGTCTTCTTACATGGTCAAATGGACCATTACATACTCAAATTTTTGTTTGTTATTTTGAAAAATTGACTATTGATAGAGTAAAAATGTAAAGTAAATTTTATTTATCGAGAAATACATTCTACATACATTTCATTAGTGGTTCAGAGGGGCTCCTTTGGGAATTCCCGTGATTGACCTAATAGATAACATTTATATTAAAACTTATTCTAAACACTTAATCTACAATACAAAATAAATTCTTTTATAATTGTGTTACAAAACAAAACAATTAACTTCAGGTCGTGTTATTAAAATACAACGTACCTATTTAAATTATTAAAATTATTAAAGTTATTAAAATACATATATGTTATTAAAATACAAAAATAAAATATAATAAAATGAACTTTAAAATGAACATTAACTTATAACATTAACTTTTTAGCAAGGCAATTGAGGACAGGTAATTTCGCATGATAATTTTAATAGGCTTCCTTATAAGGGACTTGTATATATTGAGACTTGGGGCTTTTCTAATTGATAGAGGGATGGAGTTACAGACCTTTATTGAAATATATGTATGGGAGCAGTGCCGGGTTTGGCTATGGGGCACTGTGGGCCCGGGCCCCAGGGCCCCCACAAAAATGGGGCCCCCACAAAACGAAAAAATACAAATAAAAAATTGAAAAAATTAAAAAAAATCAAAACAGATAACTTTTTAAATTTTCGCGGGAAATTCGAACGCATCGTGGCATTAATGACTCATTTTTGATAAAAATTTAACAAAAAATGAAGTATGTCCACTCCTGCTCTGAAACCACGATTGTTTTGCTTCATTAAATACAAATTGAAAATTTGAAATCAAATTTCTAAATTGAAACTACTTTTATCAGCACTTTCTGGTTGGTATATTGTTAAGGTAAGTAGCATAAGTTAATTCTTATATTAGAGGCGGAAGTACCTAATAGTTGTTCTTTATAAGATAAGGTCCTTATTTTTCGTATTCTGCGCCCATTTACCACAATTCACAGAACGCATCAAAACTTTGTAAGCCTATTAATTTTAATACGAAATGTGCCCAGCCACGTGGTCGCCACAAAATCGAGCACGTTATAAATATAAAATTCATTGGTCTAATTGGTCTAAAATGTTATATGTCATAAAATGTTATATTATAAGACGCATGATTCGGAATTTTGAGATGTTTTATACAAAAGGGGATAAAAAATAAAATGTATTCGATTTTGTGGTGACCACGTGGCTGCACATTTCATCTTAAGTAGGGCAATAGGAACAAGTGGACTAGATAATTAGGCTCTGGCTAGTGAGTTCTGAAAAAACTAATTTATTACAATTTTTATTTTTGATTCCGTAGTGAAATAATGGATCGTCACAAGGGAAAACGCGAATATGCAAGCGGCAGTGAAAAGCGGAAAATCGCAGCAGATAAAGAAAAGAAAATTCAAGATGTTTTATCTAAAACGCGCCGTATAACGGATTTTGTAACAAAAATAGAGACGGGTCCATCTACTCCTAGTTCTACTTCTAATTTTGTTGAAATGATGAGTGGTGATTCTGATTTTCCTGCATCTTCTCAAGTTATTGCTAGCCCTACCCAAGAGGTAAGAGTTTGACTTTAATTACTTAATTAAGGTGACCGCAATCAAAAATTACCGACCCCACTCACCCCAGTAAATATTACTGGTGTAATTATTCCACTGCTATTTGGTTAACTTTAAGATGGGGCTGGGTTTTCAAGGTCCCGTGGCTTGGCAATTATGGCGTCCCCGTGTATCGCTGATTGTTAATGCCCGCGCCAGATAACTTTAATTTATTTTTATAAAATAACTTTTTATGTAGTTCATTGGTTTTTTTAATGAAACATGTTCTTACATAGGCTTGGGTTGAAAGAATTGCTATTTTCTACAATTTAATTTTTACAATATATTTAACGTAGGCCTATGTAGGTATTTTATTATTGCAACTTATTTAAAGAGTAATTTAATTGAGTTACCTATTGTAGAAATTAATGAGCCAGCTTATAATAATATTCCGAAAATGGCATCTAATTATTTTGGTTATAATGTGGCGCGCCATTTGAATATATATGTACTTAATTCTTATGGAATTAAAAATGGGGGACTCCTGTTAATTTACTGTATGAATTAAACCTACCTAAACTTGAGTCGGCCATGCCGAAAGGATTGTTTACAAAATTAATTACAACTGTAATTGTTTTACTTGTAGGCAGTAATTGATAACAATGACGAATCCGAAAATACTGCTGATGATGGATTTTGCAAAGAAAATGACGTGGGATTGTGGCCAGCAGTTCTTAGTCAACAACACATCGACTATTGGATCAAGAAAGGAAATTTGGAAACTGAGCATTGTAATGAAGATATTTTGAAAGAAAAAAGCTTGGGACAAGTAGATGCAGTGAAAAGAAGAAAATGCCATGCAAGTTTATTCCTTCGTCAAACTCAGGCAGGCAAGTCTATAAGCCGCTCTTGGTTATGTTTTTCACCTAGTACGGGGAAGCTATACTGCTTTTATTGTAAATTGCTCTGCAAATCAGCAAATCAGTTTTCAACTGAAGGGTTTGCTGACTGGAAGCATGCGTCTGAGCGTTTGAAAAGACATGAAACTACCGTAACGCATTTGCAAATAGTTTGCCAATTTAAGCATCTCTCAAACGAGGCAATGCGTATTGATCGTGAGTTGGCCACACAAGTGAAGGAGAGCATTGCTTATTGGCGAAACGTTCTAAACAGATTGATTTCCGTCATAATATTTCTTTCTGGACGAGGACTTGCCTTTCGAGGGGACAACGAAATTTTGGGATCAACCAAAAATGGCAATTATTTGGGAGTCCTTGAGCTAATTGCACAATATGATCCGTTTTTAGTAGGCCACTTAGAGAAGCATGGAAATCGTGGCAGTGGTAGTGGCGGCGTTAACTACCTATCTGCCCACATTTGCGAAGAATTAATTGCGCTGATGTCCACCAAAGTTAGCGATGAAATAATTAAACGCTTAAAAGCCTGCAAATATTATTCGGTTTCGGTAGATTCAACAACTGACGAAGGCCATATAGATCAAATGACTGTGATTGTCAGGTATCTAGAAGAAAGCACACCAAAGGAAAGATTTCTTAGTTTTATGCCAAACCAAGGCCATAAAGCTAAAGAATTATTTGATGGCCTCAACAAAGTTTTAAAAAAGTTCGGCCTGGATTTGAAAGATATTCGTGGGCAGTCGTATGACAATGCTTCCGCTATGAGTGGAGAATATAGTGGTCTACGCACTTTGGTGCTAAATGAGAATCCTTTGGCTTTATGGGTTCCATGTTTCAATCATTCCCTCAACTTAGTGGGCACAAAAGCGATGGACTCCTGCTCCCAATCGAAATTATTTTTTAGCTTTCTTGAGCAAATTTATGTATTTTTTACAAGTTCCACAGCTCGGTTCAACGTCCTTTCAAATGTTCTAAAAAGTGCTGCGAAGAAGTATGGCCACAACATACCAGTGCCCAAAAGAATCAGTTTAACCCGGTGGTCCTCAAGAGCGGAAGCTACTAATAGCCTAGTTTTGGGCTATAACGAAATACGAGAAGTCCTTAAAGATCTCTCCGAAGAAGATGTCCAAGCAAGTGGACTCTATTTGCAAATTACCACGTTGGAGATAGCAATTTACGCTGTTCTTTGGAACGATATACTGGCAAGGGTGAATGCAGTAAACATCAATCTCCAGAATCCAAGAATCGACATTAATACTTCGATCAGTCTGATGGAGTCCCTTAAGATCTTCATTGGGGAATTTAGGGATTCTTTCCAAGAATATGAGAAAAAGGGTGTTGAATTGTGTGGGCACAATTCTTATAAATCGGAAACTTTGCGGAAGCGGATCCGAAATGTGAGGCTAAATCCTTTGGATTATGGGAAAACTGAGGAAGCTGAATTCAGTCATAGCGAGAAATTCCGAATCGAAAGTTTCATTCCCATAATTGACCAGTTTATGCAATCATTGGATCGGAGAATTTCAGCATATGAAGACATAAATAGGAAATTTGGATTTTTACAATATTTAGAAAAAATAAGCCCTGATGATTTGAAAACTAGGGCAGAGAACCTGGTGAGTTGTTACACAGGTGACTTGGACGGTAACTTGTACTTCGAGCTAGTACAGTTTCGTGAGTTTGTGAAATTATTTGTGATAGATGATGCACAAAAAAACAATATAATCGAAGAAAAACGTATCAGTTTTGAACGGTTCATGTACAATTTGATTTTAGAAAGAGGAGTAGCTGATAGCTTTCCCAATGTAGAAGTACTTTTGAAGATGTACTTAGTTATAATGAGTGGCAACATAAGCAGCGAGCGATCTTTTTCCGTACTAAAACACATAAAAAATCCTCGTCGCACCAGTTCTTCTGAAGCTCGGCTTAGCCATCTTTCAATGCTGAATATAAATCACGACATAGTGGCAGCGTTAAATTATGACGATATAATTGACAGTTTTGCTGTAATAAAGAGTCGAAGAGTGCATCTTTAAATAAATTAAAATTTTGTGTTTATAATTAGGTACCTATTAATTTATTCCTTTTAAAAATACACCGCAGTGTCTACAGCTTTAGTTGAGTAGCCCTTAGGCTTGTATTGTACTATTGACTTGACTTTATATTACTAAGAATCGCTTTTCTTTTTTATAATGATTTTGCAACCTGTGTCACCATTTTATAATTTATTGTGGGATATTCGTCTAAGGGGATTAGAAATTTCTCCCCGAGAAAGGGCCCCCACATAATTCGGGCCCACGGGCCCCCACAAGCCCAAACCCGGCACTGTATGGGAGTGTTTAAATAGCGACGTTTTGAATTGTGGTATTATGAGGCAACGATCTTCTGCTAGTCTGGTGTCACGGGCTGCGTGTGTAAGGTTATGGTAAAAATGTTTGTATGTGTATATGCGAATTTGTTCAATATAGCAAGTCGGAGGCATCTGTACATTTGATGCTGGGTTCGTTTTAATTTATATTTGTACAATGTCTCAGGTATTTGGCAGTGTGACTCATGTACGCGGTTATTGAGACCTTCAAGCATAGCAGGAGCAGCATGCGAAGTGTTCCGATTGCTCAATTGGTCAAGTTGCTGTAAGTCAGAGATTCCACCAAGAAACACTGTGTTTCTACAAGCAATGCCCACAAGCAATTGCTCCTTTGGACCATCCACTATGTTTAAATATACAAGACTATTTACAATTTTATGGTCAGCATAAAACAAGATTTTATGTAGGCGACAGCATATCGCACACCACTTTGCTATTTTCTCGCAGCATATAGAAAGCATTATTGATAAAAAAAAATTCCACAAAAATAAACCGCGGTTGGTTTATTTTTGGGGGCCCCCATATAGCCGGCGAGTTTTTCCCATTCTAAGTAGACTCTTTGGCTGATAATTTTGGAATGTTCGCTTTGATCTTGTTAGACTAAAACGGTGTTGTTCAGATCACCTGCAGACTCTTTGACTTCGTATTTCTGCTGTCAACAGTTTTGGCCGCCTTGTTACGAATATGAAGAAAGAATTCAGAAATTATTTTGGAAACATTCCAGTTGAGAGGCTTAGATTTCCTGCTGCTGAGTTTAAAATTTTTGCATGTAAAACATAACCATGCTGTTTCGACCTGTATTTACATAGTATAAAGTAAATAATTTCCAGGGGAGGACACTTGGCCGCCTCTGAACACAGCACAGGTGGGAACATGAAATAAATTTAACAAATAAACAATTATTTATTTGCAAATCGACCTAGAAGTCCATTAAAATGAAAATCTTACACAGAATATTGAGTACAATTTAAATTCCTTCATGTTATAATTTTTTTATGTAAAATATACAGTAGACAGTAATCATCAAACTATCGAGACAGAACAACTGCCCATACGTCTGTAGACATAACAATCAAACATAAAAATTAAAAACATAAGATGAATAAAATAAAAAGTAATAAAGAGAAAAGCAATTTTCAATGGGCTACATATGGATGTAGTATTACCATGTCCGTGCCCAGGAGGGTGGTCCAAGGGTCCAGACCCCCCCCCCCCCGAATAATTGTTTTATGTACCTGTATTGTTTGAAGAATTGGAATAAATTTATTTGAGTTTGAACACTGGATAGAATGGACTTTCATTAATAAATTACCTTAAAAAAAGTTTAGACCCCCCCCAAAATCCAAACCTGGGCACGGCCTTGAGTGTTATCTATATAATAGTCCATAACCCATTATATTAGTCACTATAATATTGTATTCGTGTACCTAAGTCTTGTTGTTGTTCGAGTTGTGTTACTGGCTACATTTTCTGGCCATGCTTCGGAGGGCATGTAAAGCAGGCGGTCCCGGGTCATCCTAGTTGAGTATAGAGGAGAGGGCTTTATAGCCATAACTCCGCTAGGTTGGCTTAGTAATAGAAAAACTAAAAGTCAATATTTTTTTAATTTATTTATTTAAGTCTTCTAAGTACCTAGTAAGTGGCCTGGTCCCCAAAATGAACCTATCCTTTCTCGCTTAAAAACAAATATTTGGAAATATGAATTGCTACTTAAGTATGACAAATCGGGGGACTTTGTATTCAAGTGGAAATAGCATCAGAATGAAGGACTTCATAATTCTGCTTTCTGTTTTCATTTCAACTTAAATATGCTTATGTGTACTGTAGGAACCCTGGTATATTCTGTAAATGTGATAGTTTTGGTATGTTTTGACTAATGTGATTCACATTATATACAGTATATTATTTATTTTTAAATATGAGGACTGACTCACAATTAATTTTGTAATTCTATTGGAGGTATCAGCAGATTTAGCACCAACGGTTAAGACTAACTTCTCCTCTGAGGTCACATTATCAACAATTGGGTGACAGCAACTGCGTATCATTCTCCAGCTCTTTCGGTTCTGCACCATCCTCTTCAGCTCTTGGTACGTTTAAGACAAGATAAAGAACTGAAGAGACTTCAAGCGTTTTAAATGAGGTGTTACAGAAGGTTCTACGGATCAGCTGAAGAGACCACGTGACAAATCAAAGAGTGCAAGAGGCTATTGAAGAAGATAGACAGCTGCGACCTCACATAAAACATTGAAAAAAATGAGTAAGGCATTTATTAAGACGCAAAAATTTCGAACACACCGTGAGGGCATAATGGAAGGAACCAATAGAAGAGGGCGGCCGAAGAGAGAATTCATGGATTAACTGAAGGAGGACGCAGGAGCTCGAACGTACCAACAGCTGAAGAGGAAGGCCGAGAGAGCCGGAGGATGACATGCAGGGAGTTGCTGCTAACCAAACAACCCGACAATGTTTCGTGCTGTTGGAATGCGTTTCGAGGAGAAAGCTTGCCAGTTGTTGCATTTCAGTCAACTGTCTACAAGCTTTCAGGAAAGCAGTGTTAGATCCCTCTGATAATAAACTTTGGCAGGCGCTGAGTCAGCGTTAGCAGGGTTACTACTCCTATATATTATAAATATCAATTATACTAGTAGTAGTAGTTACATTTGCTCGAAGGGAAGCTCAAAGCCTTATTAAGGCGCCCATTCCACCGACCGGCTAGGGCTATTTCCAAAAACAGTGACGTGGTAGCAGACATTCAAGACTTAGGCGGGGTTTCCACCGACTTCTCATTGCAGAATGTAAATGACATTGACGGAAATTAGAATTTTTCTTTTCATAGAAATCTATTAAAATGTTTGTACTTAACATATCCCATGACGCCATTTTTTAATTTTAGTTTGTTTGTTTGTGATTTTACTGTATGATCATTGATCAATTTAAACTATGGCATATAGAGGAAAATAAACATTGCCGTCAATTCTGCAATGCGAGGTCGGTGGAAACGCCACCTAAGTCTTGAATGTCTGCTACCACGTCACAGTTTTTGGAAATAGCCCTAGCCGGTCAATGGAATGGGCACCTTATTGTAATTAATTTGAAATAGTTTTTATGAACGTGCAGCGCTAACGAACCCATTCAATTTTTGAATATTATTGATATAAAGAAGGAAAGAAAGAAAATTGTCTTTATTTTCCATGTGGGCGAATATATATATGTTATTAACTCCATGTGAATTTTGGTACATGTTCTTGATAAGTTTTTCGCTTATCCCGGTTAAAAAAAACTGATTCCCCTGTCTGCAAGAATTTTTTTCTGGGGGGGGGGGGAGGGGTTCAGAAATTTTATTGGATATTACATAGTAGTTTTTATTTTTCCTCTCAAAATCCGATTCTACCTAGTGTCTAGCCATTTCATGTCGGGGGGGGGGGGGAGGGGGGAGGGGGGGGGTGTTTGAAACCCAATAAACCCCACTTGGCTACGGCCTCGCCTGTCTGATTAGTCGCTATTACCCATCTTCACCACGAGGAGGTACAGATTAGGGTTTCACGTCTACACCTCTGAGACCATAAGGCGGGGTTTCCATTGACCCCGTTTTTGAACGTGAGCGAGATATTGACGTGGTAGCAGACATTAAAAAGACAGTCAAAAATTTCTGCTACCACGTCAATATCTCGCTCACGTTCAAAAACGAGGTCAATGGAAACCCCGCCTAAAGCATTACTCAAAAGCTCAGCTACCTTTAAACGCGTTCCTGGCTATGTATTTGCAGAAGCAATTGCCGGATTAACCATCGACTTCGATGGCCAGGTGGTAACGTGCTTGCACTTGTGCGAGTCTTCGCCATGCGATCGGAGACGTGTCGTAACTCAACACGGGTACCAACCTACAGTGCTACAGAGACGACTCAAAAGTTCAATCGGATACATTCACTAATTGTTTGTATGCGATTAATCTTAAAAAAAAAAACATAAAAAAGAGAAAACCGAAGTTGACTACCTAACCGTATTGGTTAGTTGACTATGGTGGCTATTTAACCGGCGATTTTACTTCATATCTGATTTTGTGAATTTTGTCACCATGACGTTTGTTTTGTTTTAAGGAGACTATTATGTAGATACTTAACTTATCTATCAACATAATAGTCTCCTTAAAACAAAACAAACGTCAATGACAAAATTAACAAAATCAAATATGAAGTAAAATCGCCGGTGGAATAGCCGCCTATACGCCCAGTCTTCATTTTCAGCTTTTTTTGCCAACAAAAACAGCACAAAACATAAAATTAGTACCACTTTTGAAATGATTTTGTTTTGCTTGTGTCTATTGTGGGGGGCCCTTTTTAACGGTTTTTTTTTGGGGAGCCCTGAGTCCTGAGCTTCATGGGCCCCATGGTTAATCCAGCACTGCACATGACAGAATAGCAAACTGATGTGTTCGTTGCTCTAAAACCGGGGGAGAGAGTTAATGAGCCCCGTGAGAAAATTCAATTTCTCGGAATTAGATTTTTGCTTCGGCAGGTGGATATTTTTAGGCAGAAAACCCATTAACATACCTGTCAAAATTAATTTGAATCTGTCTCACAGTGGCCTAGCAAAATGATTTACGGCTCGCACACGCAAATAACTGATCCAGATTTTGCTCAATATATCGCACGATATCTATTCAATTTATTCAATAATCAATAAAACAAGATATGTTAGAAGATACAACTGTTGTAGTTTCCCCGAATTTTTTCATTCCCTTATGAGGATATTCCAGAATATCCCGTCATTTGTGCCTCAATAATACATGAGATTTTTGTTTCAAGGAGACTATTATGTAGATACTTAACTTGTCCATTATAAATTAAGTTATAATATGGTAAAGACTTATTATTGAGGCATAAATGATGGAATACTGACAAGTGGAATAATATTTTTTTTTTTTTTTTTTTGCCTTGATCACATCATTCGGCCATGCTCAGGTTTTGATGTATATGGCTATGGAGTTAATTTATTTGTTTTATTTATATTAGTTTGGTGTATGCTAGACGGATATGGAACAAGTTTGTATGAAATTGTGGAGTAAATGGAATAACTCATAACTGCTTAAAATCGGTTGACAATTGAAAGGTGATGTAATAAGTGGTATTAAACTGTCAAAAAAAATTTCTCGATGGGTGGCAAAATTGGGGCACTCCAAAATTAAGTGTTGGAAGTCGCCGTAATCCCCTCCGCAGTGAGTGCATGAGGGGTTTGAACTTAGCCGCAATGGTTGGTAAAGATAACTCGGGCTTAGTCCGTGGTTGGACCTGAGCCGGCAAATAGTGGTTGACATGGACCTGGGGGTGTCTATTAGTTTCAAAAACCATGGCTTCCGAGGGGGGTATATTTGAAATATTTGGAATAATATAATAATATAGGTATTCATACAGTATGTACTGTTAGTTATTCTCTATAAATTATGTATTGTACACACAGCATATGTACAGTATTCACGTTACAGTAGCCTACTACTGGCTTGTACTTCCTTTATTAATTCCTTCAGGCCATTATGCTTTTTGGTTAATGCTCCTTTGGGTGTAGAGATTGGCCAATGAGAGTGCGGATTGCTTGATTCTGAGTGGGCGGGCGATATATCGAGAATGCTGACTCAGCGGCGGCCCCCACGCAAAAACACGGGGCTTGCTGCAGTTACTCACCGCCCCCAGCGTGTCACAGCTGACAACTCCCTTTATCCCAAGCCCTATCTACAATATCTCTCGAATGTCGCCTCTCAGGCTAACTTTGATTCGGGTTTTTTTTTTTCAAAATGAATACCCGTGGTCTATGTTTCTATAGACTGTGTGACAATCCGGAAATCTATAAATAGGCAACGAACAACTCTATCTACTTGAAAGCGTACCTGCAATATCTCTCCAATGTCGCTGCCCGCAGTCTAACTTTGACTCGAATGTTTTTACTACTTGAAAGCGTACCTTCAATATCTCTCGAATGTCGGTACCCGCAGTCTAACTTTGACTCGAATGTTTTTTTCATTAATAGTTTCTATCATAATAAACTACATAGTTGCCCGAAAATACACAAATAGGAATTTGAGCGAGCATCTATTTGAAAGCGTTCCTGCAATGTCTCTCGAATGTCGCTACCCGCAGTCTAACTTTGACTCGAATGTTTTTTCCATTACTAGGTACTATCATAATAAGCTACATAGTTGCCCGATAATATACAAATAGGAATTCGAGAGAACATCTACTTTAGAGCCTACCTACGATATCTCTCGAATGTCACTCCTCGCAGTCTAACTTTGACTCGAATGTTTTTACATTAATAGTTTCTATCATAATAAACTACATAGTTGCCCGATAATATACAAATAGGAATTCGAGCGAACATTTACTTGAGAGCCTACCTACGATCGATATCTCGCGAATGTCACTCCTCGCAGTCTAACTTTGACTCGAATGTTTTTACATTAATAGTTTCTATCATAATAAACTACATAGTTGCCCGAAAATACACAAATAGGAATTTGAGCGAGCATCTATTTGAAAGCGTTCCTGCAATGTCTCTCGAATGTCGCTACCCGCAGTCTAACTTTGACTCGAATGTTTTTTCATTAATAGGTACTATCATAATAAGCTACATAGTTGCCCGATAATATACAAATAGGAATTCGAGAGAACATCTACTTTAGAGCCTACCTACGATATCTCTCGAATGTCACTCCTCGTAGTCTAACTTTGACTCGAATGTTTTTTTCATTAATAGTTTCTATCATAATAAACTACATAGTTGCCCGAAAATACACAAATAGGAATTTGAGCGAGCATCTATTTGAAAGCGTTCCTGCAATGTCTCTCGAATGTCGCTACCCGCAGTCTAACTTTGACTCGAATGTTTTTTCATTAATAGGTACTATCATAATAAGCTACATAGTTGCCCGATAATATACAAATAGGAATTCGAGCGAACATTTACTTGAGAGCCTACCTACGATCGATATCTCGCGAATGTCACTCCTCGCAGTCTAACTTTGACTCGAATGTTTTTACATTAATAGTTGCTATCATAATAAGCTATATAGTTGCCCGACAATACACAAATAGGAATTTGAGCGAACATCTGCTTGAGACCCTACATAACAATGCCTCTCGAATGACAGTGTCCGTATAGTCTAACTTTGACTTGATTTTTTTTATATTACTAGTTTCTGTCTCTTTAGGCTATATAGTGGCCCAAAAATACACATGTAGAAATTTGAACTCTATCTACTGGGGAGAGCCTGCCCTACAATATCTCTCCAATACCGCTGCTCATAGTCTGACATTCTTTTGGGCTTAATATTAAAGTACCTGTCACTGTAGGCTACAGAGTAGTCCAAAAAATCATCAATAGGGATTTTTTAGTGGACAATTCTACCCATGTGAGAACCCATTTACAATACCTCTCGAATTTCCACTCAGAAGTATTAAGAAGCATGAAATCCCTACAAGAAAAGAGTCTTTTAACAAAGTAAATATTGATTGTAACTTAGAGTTGGAAAAAATAGCACTGCCACTGGAAGAAATATTTTATATAGGCCTATATATTTTGAACATATTTTTCGACATTTTGATACAAGCTACAGCTACACCGATTGGCCTAATGTTCAGAATGGTTTTGTTCACAAAACGGTTCTCATGGCAACCCCAGCAACAGCTGTTTTTTGTATGGCAAGAACCACCCACATTTTAGTCGATAACAGGTAATTAATTTGACCAAGCATTCCCCCGCGGTGCCACCTACCAGCAGTGGGACAATGATTTTTGCTACATGTGTACATAGCATAATGTAGCTCAGCAACTATTTTCAATTTGTCAATGACAATGCAGGTCATCATTAATTAAAATTTTGGTCCTTGACTCATAACAACAACAGCGATGATCGATAACAAAAACATTCTTACCATTGCCACTGACAACTGTCGCGTTAGAGCTCGCCTACGCTATGAAAATTCTTCGTCCAACGCATCTTGGATCTCCAACGCTCTTGGATTTCATTTCTCTTGGACAACGCTCAAAGCGTCTCTATCATCGTTAATGGGATTTGGCCAAGCAAACAGTCCAACAGTCATAGCTTCAATTATAATTGCGCATTTTGATCTTTATCGTTCATATTCTGACTCATATTTTGATTTGTTTCTATCACCTCTGAGACTCTCACCCAAATTTTGGCTCAATTTCAAATATCCTTCTTGGGATATTACAATTAAATTAATTACAATTTGTATTTCTGGTGAGTACGGTGATGTCACCGGCTCAGGTGGATTGGTGCTTATCTATATCTGGACTGAAATGTTTTCCATTTGGAGCGCCAAGATGTTTAATTTTGTACTGCTGATTATGATGTTTTGTCTTGGAGTTTCGCCGTTTGGATTCTTAACTTGCATGCCAGCAATATAACTACAAAGACTTTCAAGAGTCAAATGATGACAAAAAAATCCGGGCTAATGAGTCGTGGTTGATCCGAGAGCGCGTGCCTCCAAAGGAATCGTCACCCGTGAAAATTTCGACCGTCGCTAAGCTTTCCATGTACTAAAGTATAAATAGAAAAGCAATGTATACAACATTTTAAACAGGGCCGCAACGTTTTGGAACAACATACGATATCGTAAGCCAGATTATGCTGAGTAAGTAACCAGTATCCAATAACCCAGTAATGATTTTCTGTGAAATCTTTCTCTTCACTTTTTCATTTACATTTTTTGCGTCAGAATGTTTTAACTATTAAGTACAGGCTGCAGCCACTCTGGATTTTCATGTGGGACTGGAGACCATGCACTTGTGCAAATCCAATCGCTTACCAACCGTAGCTAATTTGGAATGCAGAAATTTTGAGTTTCGGCCAACATGTGTTTGGTTATTGCAAGTAATGCTGATTCATTTATTGGTAATGAATCATGATGTAGTTTGTTTGTGCACCAGTCCCACCAACTCACCTTATTTATGACCAGATCGGTCAGCAGGCACTAACTGTCAGTCCAAATTTCAAAACTGCGTTACTTTGTCTGCTACAAAGAAATGAATTTTCTATGTTATACTGAGTGCAGAGGCGTTGCCACCACTTTCTTTGTAACCCATTGTGTACAACATGGTTTATTTATGCACGCTGGGTACGCCATTCTATAAAATTATTCTTAAGGCATATTATTTGCATCTTCTCTTCGAGTTGGGCAGATCTCAAATAGCTGATGTGGTGTAACTGTGCTAGTGGGTTTCCCTCTGCAGATGGCAGTTATTGCCGAAGGCGCTCAGGGTTTTGTATCCACTCGCCCAAGGACCTTGTCTTTAGGGACACGGTGGGTCAGTTGGGACTCTGCAGCGCATGCAATGAAGCGGCAAGCAATCGTTTCCTAGTCTAAGCTGGTGGTTCCCACCATAAGCCCAGCACGTCAATATCAAGCTGTTTAGATTGCAATGGACCCCCAAAGTCATGATCGCAGAACAAGGCGCGCATTTATTCTGTTGGCAGCCATAACTGTTGAATTGTTCAATTGTTTTTTCTTTTATTCATGTCAGACCTCTACAATCTCTATCGCAAATACTTAGCTTATGGTTAGGCGCCTGCTATTCAAAAGTTTTTTATTATCGTTACCATTGGCGGCATAGCTGGCGCCAATGGCTGTATTTCTTTTCTTCTTCTCCCTCTCGTAAAAGCGGCTGTGGAATCAATCAAACCGCTGACTCGTATAAAAACAAAGAAATTTCCCAATTTAACATTTAACAATATGTAGGTAGCTTAGCTTGGCAGCAGAAGTATCTTGGCAGAGATGTGAAATGCAAGTATATTTACCGAGTCATAACAATCCAATTTAATGCCCACGGACATCGTATTTCTCGGCAATGCAAATTTCAGGACGCAGTCATATTTATGATTACATTTTTAAAAAAAGTGGCAGTTGCACTAAATTATGAGACCACTGCTCCATTATAAAGTAAAAGGAATGGTCGTTGACCTTTCTGCAATTTTCCTGAATTCATTTATTTTCTTCAAATTTATATCACCTCTAACGAATATGAATACAATATATATTGTAAGAATATATAATATATATAAGAATATGAAAGAATATCACCTGCCACATCACCCAATTGGCCTGCTACGGCAATGGCTATATATATAGTATTATATGGTCTAAGGTATTAACTTATTCTTGGGGCTAAAAATGTAAACAAAACAAATTTGAATAGGCTAGCTGCATTTTCAATTGCTAAATCTTGTTTAAACTCTCAATCCCAGGTTAATATTTAAAAAGGGTGGCCTTGGTGAATACAATAGAGGAGGATGCTACATAGGCAAGCCAAAACACTTTACAGTCGAAAGAAGAGCCGGTCTCTACCAGGCGAAGGTAGTCCGCTTCGAGTCGGGTCAGCAATTCAGATACCTCGGCTCGGTGTTGACAAGGAACAACTGCATGGGGGAAGACATTAAGAACCGAATCAAGGCTGCAAATGCGGCCTTCTTTCATGTCCAACCTCTATTTAGAACTCGACTCCTGTCTAGAACTACCAAGGCTCACCTGTATAAGACCCTAATTCGGCTTGTTCTAATGTGCGGAGGTGAGGCCTGGTGCCTGGACCCTATCTATATAAGGGATGCCCAATGACTGAGAGTCTTCGAAAACAAAATGCTTCGCATTATCTTCGGTGGCAGATGTGAGAACGGTGTCTGGAGGATCAGAAACAATGCCGAAATACATGCCCTATTCGTCTCCCCGAACATACTATTATAGAACTGAAAGGGCGTCGAATCCAATGGCTGGGTCAACACATCGTCAATGACCCTAGGTGGCCCGGTAGGCCAAGGCTCAGATGGAGGGACCAAGTGCAAGAAGATGTGCACGCCACCGGTACCCGAGACTGGAAGCTAGTGGCGGAAGATCGTCCAAGATGGCGTGGTGTAGTGGCAGCGGCCAAAAGTCCCCCCGAGCTGGAAGCGCTTACCTAAGTCAAGTAATATTAAAATAATCGCCAAGGTAGGCTCGAAGGTGTAAGATTTCAAAAACAAAAAAATTACAAAAATGGCCTGTCAATGTTTTTTCGTTTTCTTTATTTAGGCGGGGTTTCCACCGACCTCTCATTGCAGAATGCACATACGTTGACGAGGTAGCAGATATCATTAATAAAGGCGAGGTTTCCACCGACCTCTCATTGCTGAATGCAAATGACATTGACGAAAATTTTTGTTTTACTCTATATGCCATAGTTAAAATTGATCAATGATCATATAGAGTAAAATCACAAACTAAAATTAAAAAATGGCGTCATGGGATATGTTAAGTACAAACATTTTAATAGATTTCTATAAAAATAAAAATTATAATTTCCGTCAATGTCATTTGCATTCTGCAATGAGAGGCCGGTGGAAACCCCGCCTAAGTCTTGAATATCTGCTACCAGGTCAATGTCTGCATTCTGCAATGAGAGGTCGGTGGAAACCCCGTATTAGTGCTGCGTGTCTGTCTGTTAATAACGAAACCGAGATTAGTACAACTTGTGGCTGCGAATATTATGGTGAATTATGAATATTAATATTATGAATATAATTATTATAATATTATTTTAATTTTTCCTTAATTCTTAATTTTTTACCTGTATTTGTTTAGACACTAATTTCACTTTTACTTTTATATTTTATATTTGGGCCCCTTTCATTTGTAATATTATAGTAGTAGTATGGTTGGACACAGTCCCAGGCGCGGCGTAATATTGTAAGTTATGTAAATGTTGTTTTAATAAAATTTAATTAATTTGATTTCCAATAACATTTTTTTTTAATGTTAATCGCATACAAACAATTTAATGAATGTATCCGATTGGACTCTTCAGTCGCCTCTGTAAGTTAGTATCCGTGTTGAGTTACGACACGTCTTCGATAGCATGACGTGTAGAGACTCGCACAAGTACAAGCACTCTACCACCTTGCCATCGAATTCGAAGTCATCAAACCTTATTCCGCCAACTTATCTACTGTACGCTAAATATTTATTAAGCACATTGCTTGTATATGGAGTTATGATATACTGAGCACATAACGACACCTTTTGGCCGGATTTGAAAGCAGCGGTCTGGTTAAAGCTTACTAAAAAGCTATAGCCGCGCTTCCTTGAGTCGAAATCTGAAAGCTTCGTCCACTTTCTCTGTGTGAATTTGCTGAATGTTGCTAGCCGTCTGGTGCTGACACCTTGCTGATCGTTCCTCCATTAAAAAATTTAGAATTCATTTATGAAGTCACAAAATTGCTGTTGTAGCTACCTACATGTATACTGAAGTTTTCCAGTTGGAATAAGTTGCAAAGTAAAAAAGGAAAGAAATAGAAATATGATGGTAAAGCAGGAAAAATGAAGGTCCGGGTATATACTCACGTTCCATAAATACAATGGAAAAACTCAGTGAAAAATTAAATAGAAATTAGAAATAAAACCGAAAAATAAACAAGAAATTTAAAATAGCCTTATTTTCAATTATTATTATTATCAATTGCGTGGTAATGATTCACTCTTGTCAGCTAGGTCTAAACGTATTGTATAATACACTTGTGATCTAGTGTACATGACCTGCTGTCACAATTGTGCGTCATTATTAGCCAATCAGAATGCTAGGCTACTTGCCATTTAGACTACTTCCTCGTATGCCTCTTCCGTTGAATTCAGTGAAAAATCTTTGCTTTAAATGATTATGTTCTACTACATAGAATACAAGGAATTGGAGTAATTGCTAAATGTAGGCTTAGTGGGAACTGGCAATAGGCTACATATGCGATTTTTAACCTAAACTTTCAGTATATTTTATTAAAATTTTTAAGCGAAACCTCTGTCCTCTGGCTAAAGTGTATACTGCTATCTTTGATATGCGATGAAAGTCTGAAGTATACCACTTAGTTTCAAATCGATTATCAAAAAAAAAATATTGACCCACTTGGATCTATTTTTGCCGAGTGTTGAAACTCGCCACACTGTTTATCTGACCTCTTATTCCACTTTCTATAAACTCTTCCCTAAAAATATTCATTTTCATATTGCCAATGTTATAAACCGTGTTTTGCAGTAAAATGTAAAGAATGTAATGGGAGCATGTACAGGTATATGGTAATAATTTACTTGGACCTGAGAGTTACGGCTACCTGTACCTACGGTTTTTTTTTTTATATAGAATTGAGGAACATTAGCTCCCATCTCGAGAAAATTATTTCAAAAATTTGTGGGCTGCCATTTTAAGAAAGTTCATATTTATTTATTTACTTATTTATTACTTAAATAGGCATTTCTGCTTAATGTTTGCAGTATTGTCAACTATAATTTGATTTCTTTAGTTTCTACCTCCAATCATTTAAATGCGTTACAGGGCGCGAAATTAAACAAAAACAAATTGAAGTTTACATTTCTCGAATTTTCAGGAAAATTGTTAAATGCGCGATTTCTTGAATGGTTGGTCGGATATTGCCCCATATTTTAAAAAGAGGCTAATTTTGTTAATCAAAAATAGAAAAAGGAATAGACAGTAGGAATGTGTCCATGAGATTAATTAAAATTTCTTGAAAACTCTATGCTACGAGTAGGCTACTTCCTGGGACTATGCTGTATAGTAGCCTATTAATTTATTCCAAAGGTTAAAAATGTGGACAAAAAAATTTTGAATAGCACTTTCCATTCTAAAGGCGCCCATTCCACCGACCGGCTAGGGCTATTTACAAAAACGGTATCAAATGGTAGCAGACATTCAAGACTTAGGTGGCGTCTCCACCGACCTCGCATTGCAGAATGCAAATGACATTGACGGAAATTATAATTTTTATTTTTATAGAAATCTATTAAAATGTTTGTACTTAACATATCCCATGACGCCATTTTTCAATTTTAGTTTGTTTGTGATTTTACTGTATGATCATTGATCAATTTTAACTATGGCATAGAGGAAAATAAACATTTCCGTCAATTCTGCAATGCGAGTTCGGTGGAAACCCCGCCTAAGTCTTGAATGTCTGCTACCACGTCACTGTTTTTGTAAATAGCCCTAGCCGGTCGGTGGAATGGGCGCCAAAAGTAACTTGTTTACATTTTTTTTAAATCTATGGTTAACCGATTGAAAATGATCGCTATAGTAAGCCCGCCACTGCTGGGTTTGGCTATGTGGGGGCCCCTGGGCCGGAATTGTGTGGGGCCCATTCTCTAGCAGAAAAGTCTTGCACCCTTAAACGAATATTCCACTATCATTTATAAAATAGAGACTCTGGATGCAAAATAGAATAGAGTAAGGTGATTTATCATTAATGCCACGGCACGTTCCAATTTCCCGCCAAATGACTGTGTTTTCCACAGTTTGCTTGAGTTTTTTAAACTATTGGGAGTTTGTATTCTGCGGCTTTCTGTGGGGGCCCCTTTTTTTGTGGGGGCCCTGGGGCCATGTCCATCCTGGCCCCATAGCCAAACTCGGCACTGAGGCCCGCAGCAGTCCAAGACTGATACCATCTGTTTAAGTGTGCTGATATTAAAGCTATACCACTTTCTAAAGAGGAAGTTCTTCTTTTGGACTAGTTATGCAGATGGATTCCATTACACTTGACGGAATGGCACTTGATGGTTTCAACGACTGAAAACTTCAAAAAGTCAGCGAAGAGCTGGTGAAATCATCCTCCAACTCACTGATAAAGCTGATCCAGCTGCCGCTTACGTGTTTTATGTGTCTAGAAATAGCTCCACAGATTAAACAATCTGGCACCGAACTGTTCAACATCAGCAGCCATAGAACTAAGCCTGTCAGCTACTGGAATTTTTAAGTCTACAACATTTTGCCCCCCCCCCGTTTTTGCTTTCCAATTTATACATAGTATTGCTTTGTGATGGTCCAAATTTTCGATTCCGAGATTTCAACGGATTTACACGTTTTGAGGTCCCAGGAACCCAAAAAAGTGGTTTTTACGAAATGTCTGTCTGTCGCTCTGTCTGTATGTCTGTATGTCTGTCTGTCTGTCTGTGCGTCGATTTCCGGGCAAACTACTCGGTCAGTTTTGATGAAATTTGGCATGTATGTTCACAAAAATCATACCTCGAGACCATTTATTTTTAATTTGGGTTAACTCAATTTGGGGGGGGGGGAGAGGGGTTTATTCTCAAAAAACTCAAAAAAAAACGTCTAAAAAAATTCTTTCTCCAAAACGGCTCCAATGATTTCTTTTAAATTCACATACTGTATATTGTAGTCGTTATTAATGTCAACTAAATGCAGGGGGTCGCTTGCCCCTTGATAGTTTGCTTCTGGGGGTAAAAAAATAAAAATAACTCAATTTTCATGAAAAATGACTAAAAAATAATTTATCTGCTAAACCTTTTGATCGTTGATTTCTACCTTCAGGCATGTTTTAGTAGGTGTTAAATTGAGTAACGAGAGGTTGCTTTCGCAAAAAACTTTTTGGTTTAGTGAAAAAAATGTTTTAAAAAAAAAAAATGATAGAAAATTCACGGCCAAATGTATTGCGTGCCCTGCCATTATTACTGTGTGGTAATGTGTTGGTCTGCCCTATCTAGAATTTACCTCACCTCCAATGACGTCGGGTAGACTGCCCCCCCCCCAAATATCGAAAATTTAGCCATAGGAAAATTATTTACCACGAAATTACTAATTTTCTCTAACTACTAATTGATAAATTGGAAAGCATGTTCGAGTAAACTCGGACCGGTTCTTTAGTCTGGAATCAAAGGAAATGTCCTCAAAACGTTAAGAAGCTAAGCTATTTGTACTCGTAGCAGCGATCAATACTTAACCCCGTTTAGTCTTTATATGAGTTAATTGTTTGTATACCGAGGGACCAAAAACTCGCGTGTATTGAAAATGTGGACAATTTTCTTTCTTTCCTTCATTCTTTATATTTGTGCCCTCTGCTGAGTATCACTTCTACTTTCGTTCATATATTTGCTTACATATGCATACTGAAACAATACAAATAATGCCCGAAATCCACGGGGTCGTTGGCAATGGACAAGGGACCTATAAGGGGCCACTATAAGTAGGCCTGGGTCCATAAATGGTCCTTCAAAATACTTCTACTTCTACTAGCCCAGGTAGCTGAATTAAATCCTATTTGTTTCGTTATCGCCCGGGTATGCCTTATCATTGAAACCTTTCAATAACCGTTTCTCACAATCTCCAATCCCATCAGTAGCCTGATCGGGGCGTTTATAATACCGGTATTTATTTAATCCATCCACTGGTAAACAAGATAATTTTATAATGGAAAGTGCTATTCCAAATTTGTTTGTTTACAGTTATAATCCTAGGGTATTTACTTAACCCCGGTATTATAAACGCCTCGATCAGACTGCTGGTCAGCAAAAGTTTTCTAACTTTGTGTTTCACAAGCTATGCTATCAGTGGCTATAATAATGGTATAGGTACACCTTAACACAACACCCATTTTGTTGACCCCGATTTGTTTCCAAGGCCTCAAAAGAAAATTTCGGACCGAAAAAGATACTTAAACTATACGCACCTTATTAGCCGGTAGCTACCCTATCATAATGAAAATATATACGTAACATAATCGAAAACCGGCTATAATGCAGATTGTATTTTACCTACTACTGTAAACATGGACCTAATTTTGAAGGCTTGCAGTTATGTTTGGAAGACAAAATTTTAAGAGATAAATTAGGTTGGAGTTTCTTTAAAGAACATAGGTTGATAGATTTCGTATAGGAATGGGTGATTCTCAGGTACCGTAATGATTTATTCTGAGGTCACAATCTCAGCGATTGGTTGGTTGCAACTCCTTGCATCCTCCAGCCCTCTCAGTTCTGCGCCTTCCTCTTCAGCTCTTGGAGCGTTCAAGCTCCTGCGTCCTCCTTCAGTCGATTGATGATTTTATTCTTCCGCTGTCATCCACTGTGCCCTCAATGATGGTGTGTACCAGAAATGTCTTTTTCTTCAATAGCCTCTATCGCTCCATCATTCGCCACGCAGTCCTTCCAGTGATATTTTAATTGGTTACACTGGTCACTCAACTTACATAAATGATTACTGGATTTTTTTACTAAAGATATTAGTCTCAAAATAAAATCAGGGGAAAATTGGTAACGAGATAGTCTATATCTCTTTGTGCATTTAAAAACTTAGATGCACGCAATGTATGATAAATTGTGCCTGCAAATAATTCAAGATAAGTCAAGACATGTAGAGTAGTGGTACGGACTCTGACTTTTCCCCGGAAGGTGGTTCGTTCGAGTCCTACACTTCCTACATTTCCTGGTCATGCTTCGGAGAGCATGTAAAGCAGGTGGTCCCGGGCCTTCCTAGTTGAGTGGATGAGAGGTCTTTGTAGTCCTAACTCCGCTAGATTGGTTTAGTAATAGCACAAAAAGTCCTTACTTATTTAATTCAATGAATGCATCCCAATAACCACTTAATTGGCCACTGCCAGCAGGTAGTACCTATGAATCTAGGCCAATTTATAGTGGTCCCTTGTCTAATGCAAACGACTCCATGGATTTCGGACATTATTTGTATTGTTTCCGTATGAATCCTCGATGTCAACCTACACCGGCTGCAAGCGATAATGGACAAGCTGAGATAAGTTTACCATTGACGCAATGTACCTGCAGGAGGAAGCAAAACTTAACCAAGTACACTTACGAGTCAGATGCCTACTTAACTTATATTCTGGTAGGTATAAGATAAATTAACATTCCTACATATAAAAAGAACTGGACAATAAAAAAACTACGAAACGAAAAAAGTTATATTTAGTACAAAAATATGTAAAGTGGCGTAACACTGAAAGCGACTGTAAAAGAACACGGTCGACATTGTAGAATCCATTGGCCGCAACTACCCACACGTTTGCCGCCCACTCCACAAGCAACGCTGCCAACCGAAGCAACATTAAACGAGAAGAAAAACAGGAATGAGACGTAGTGGCCATACACTGGGGTGACTCCAACTCCAACGACGCCAATTCAACGACTTTTTGAGTTTTTCCTGGTATTGTTATTCTATAGAAATGCCATTTTACTGAGATACTGAGAGGTAAAGTCACTCCATCAGGAAAAATTTACCTCGTCTTGAAGAGTTCAATCCCTCCAGTATATGGTAGAAACGACTATGGCTTCTTATTATCACGGGTGTACTACAACTGCAATACCCCCGTTTTGACGGTTTTGGAGTTGGCGTAATGGTCATCTTATGGAAACATCATTTCAAGCAGACAAAGGCCATCAAGAGGAAAATCCGACGATTAATGAAAAATCTCGTCTGGAAGAGCTCAGTCTCCCCAGTGTAAGGTAGAAACGACTCTTTATTGACTATTCTCGTGCATATGACACTGTCACCCTTAGACCCGATTGTGAACAATGTCCTCCCACAACCCCATCTGGAGTCAGTTAAAGACCCCGTTCTGGAGATAGTAGAATTTACCCTTAAAAAGAAAATAATCCACTAATATTATTCTTTGGCTTGTAAGTCGATAAGGCTGAGGAACGCCTCCACACATTGTTCTTCGAACCTTTTCTGTTATCCATTCTGTTGTCGTCGCTTACTTGCCGAGCAAGATCTTTCTGCCAGCTCCCATATTCTGTCCCGCCTGTGTTGCTCCCTTATTTTGTCCAGCCTGGAGTCCGATGATACCTTCTCCAGCTCTCAACTGGTCCTCGGTAAACTCTCGCTTGTTTTCTTCGGAGGGTTTGGGTCCAAGATAGGGTCCGGCGAATTCGGGGTGTCTGTATGTCTGCAAGGTACACAAAATAATATTTATTTTACGTGACAGGTTCAGTGTGACTGAATAAGCGTACCGTTAAAGGACTCTTAGTTCGGGGAACTCTGGATGCATGCATGTCGATAAGTTACAAAAATTAACATTTACTTTACATGTCTGGTGGATCAATGTGGCTGGACAAGCCTACCTATACTGATAAAGGACTCATACTCTCGTCCCTGAGCAGTCATTACAATGAATAGCGGCTTATGCTTAGTCGGAGCACTGCCGGATATTTTTATTTTGCTGCATTGTCCATGTGGTATATCAGACAAAACAAAAGTCTGTAAGAACAAATTCTACTAAAAATCAAGGGTGCGACTGCGGTCATAGTATCTCATTGAGTCCGTTAAGGTACAAGACAGATTAACATGGCATTTTCCCTAAGGGGATCAGTTACATAGAGCTAAATGGACGATGTTAGAATACCGTAGACCCTTGGAGTGGCGAACGCATTAGGAATGGCGTAGAGACAGACTTTTGGAGACATAGTTTTCCGTCGTCCAGCAATCTACTGGATACTAGCGACCTCACGAATTTCCCTTCTATTATTGCACATGCATTCTATTCTGTACATTCATTTCAATTGGCTTCAGTGATCAGTCCTGAGGTAATTGTTACATACCTGACGGCCGAGAGCGAAAAGAGTGTTGGTAACCTGAGCAATGTCCTTTTGCTCCCAGAGATCGACGGTCTGGAAGACGTCCAAATCGGCGACTCCGTAAGCCTTGATGGCTTTCTGGAAGTTGTTGATGTTCTCCATCATCTTGAACTGTCCGCCGGAGCTGTTGATCTTAGCCACGCTGCCGGGGGCGAGTTTGTTGATGAGCCTGCAGAGAACCTGGCCGTCCTTCAGGTGGTCTTCGTAAGCCTCACTGGCGGGGAATTTTTCTCCCAGAACAGTTTCGACCCAGGCCTGAGCCTCAGCGTCTTGCTGGACATTGCGTTTGCCAGCAATCTGTAACAATAGACGGAGATGTTTTGTTAAAAATGATTTCTCGTTATGGTTCTTGCTGATATGTTAGACCCATACATGAAAAAAATGGGTTCTTTCTTCTCTTCAGCATAATAAAAGAAAGAAAGAAATATGGGCGAATTTTGGGTTACAATCAAAGAATATATGGTAGATTATTGCGTAATGCTGCTGGATATATGCAAGTAGGCTACATCCATAGATTATTACGGCGTGCAACCATTGCAAAAAATTCTTTTGGTAGTTACAAATTATCTCAGCTCTGTAATCTGTTACCTATGTTTAAAAAAAAAAAAAAAAAAAAAAAAAAAAAAAATCCTACTATTCTGATTTTCAACGAGCGCAGAAATATTACTAATTTTTTATTGTATTATACCTATTAAATTTTATGGACTCATTTTCAATCTAAGAATCACATAATATGCGTACCACTAGACATATTTTTCCATAAAATAGTAACCATTCATAGACTATTTGATGATACAGCAGTTCTCCAGTAATGTTAAATATTTTCTCAAAAATTGCGCCCTTTAACAGATTGACGACTTATCACTTCTTTATGCCCTAGACTATTCTATATAGGAGAGATCAGACATTCGAGCACGATAAAATTATTTTATGAAAAAACGTATGCCCCAGGATTAAAAAATATTTATGGCGCTCCAATGCGCCATCTCTACTCTATAAAACCCTATGCTCTAGCCGTTAGCATCCTAATCATGTATCAAAAAAATTCAGCAATTTGTTTTTTCCTAATAGCTGTTGCCTAATAGGCTACGGTACCATACTAACCTAACGGTAGAACAATAGCGGATACCCCCCATATTTATACCCATTGTATCCTTATTATTGTAGTCAGAATGGCGTAGAGGTAACGACTCGGACTATCATCCAGAAGGTGACTGGTTCGAGTCCCACCCGAATGCCAAAATTTTCTAGTGGTACAATTATTTATCTTCTGACTACCATGCTTCGGAGGGCATGTAAAGCCGGCGGTCCCGGCAGTCTTCCCTGACTGTCGATAGGTTAAACAGGAGGCTGTTGATGCAACCTGAAAACTCCTGTACCACGGGTAGTACCACCCCGACACGAATTTACTTTTTTTACCCTTATTATTTTCTGCTGTAGCTCTAATGTATCGCATAATAGGTGCGTAATAAATAATTAAATACTCTACCGTAAATCCAAGTTTTGTCGGTCCAAGTAAAGATAGTTGGGGTTGCCTAAAGTATTATATAGGAGAGATGAGACATTCAAGCGCGCCAAAAAAAAATTATAATCCTGGAGCCACCTGGTACGTTTTTTTCAATGGCTCGCCATAGTAGAAGTGACATCTGGTAAAATGTCCCGCCTCTTTTATAAATGTACCTATAGAACTCGAAGTTTACCCGCATACTAACAATTGTAAAATTTCGGTAAGGAAAGCTGAACGGCACCACCATCTAACGATGCAGTATTTCTTTCTGAGACTTTCCAAGCGATACCTACGATGGTGGGACTTGCCTTATTACTTGTAGCAACCTACCTCAACATGTTACATGACAACCCAAACATTTACAAGCCAATTTTATTTTCATTTTCAACCACTTGACCTCTCATTAGCCTTATAGGTATAATGAGGTCTTTCCTAATTCCCCCGCTGTTCAATTAATATTTATTTAAAATTTCAAAATGTGCTTATCTTAGACGTACCCTTATTACCTGAAGGAACCTACCTCAATATTTTACATGATAACCCAAGCGTTTGCAAGCCAAGTTTAAGGTTAATTTCATTTTCAACTACTTGCCCTCTCATTAGCCCTACAATGAGGTCTTTCATAACTCCCCCGCTGTCCAATTAATATTTATTTAAATTTTCAAAGTGTGCTTACCTTGGCCCTGACAGCTCGTTCCAAAGACATGTTGTGTGGACTGTATGCACCAAGTTGGTATCCCGTGAGAACTAGGACAGATTTTATCTTGGTTTTAGTTTTATACCTCCCCTCTCTGTGGAGGGCGGGAGGGGCACACTCACACACTTAGCATACGTCAGCAGTGACGCCCACTAGGTTTTCCAACGGCCTGTTATAAATTATGTATCGGCAACAGTTCGAAAAACTGCGGGTTTAAGGTTTCTTTGAATTCCATTTTACTGGCGATTTGAATTTTACATGTTTCAATAGTTTTTGATCCTCGTTAAATAAATAAATAAACAAGGACTTTTATTGTTCTATTACTATGCCAACCAAGCGGATTTAGGGCTATAAAGCCCTCTCTTACACTCAATTAGGAAGACCCGGGACCGTCTGCTTTACATGCCCTCCGAAGTGTTGTGGTCTATTTGGCCATTTAGGAGGCCGAAACAAATAAATGAACCTAATTAAGGACATGTAGGTATGACATGTAATGTCAGGACATGTAAATTAGTGGTACAGACTCCGACTTTCACCCAAAAGGTTGTTGGTTCGAGTCTTATTCACTTACTACATTTTCGGGCCATGCTTCGGAGGGCATATAAAGCAGGTGGTCCCTCTTAGTTGAGTTTAAGACAGGGTTTTATATCCCTAACTATGCTACGTTAGCTTAGTAATAGAACAAAGAAAGTCAATTTTCATAGGATATTCGTACTAGTTTTCTAGTTCTAGGAATCCATGATATGAATAAAACTTCCCTCAGGCGTCAATGTACGTAAGATTTATTTGAACAATTATAATTTTAAATTACTAAAATAGTACGTATTACGTACTTACCTTTTTAAGACTTTTACTTATTTTTCCTTTTGAAAATCTGCTAAATAGAAAATTTAATCATGAACTACCAGTAGGCTTGGACTCAAAATGACGTAGCCTATCAATAAGAAATTTCATTAAGCCCCAAAAATTTTACAATATTTGGAAAAAAAAAATTTATTACTATGGGGTAAAAATATTGACTGCGAAATAATTTACCGTTTTATCAGGAAGTAAAATAAACACAGTGTTTTATTTTTGTGATTGCTGGTCATGCAAACTGGCCACTGGAACGACTGCCGTTAATGAGGTTCTGTAGGGACAGTTTTGGTCACTAGGTTCGCTGACGACAAACCGATATCCATATTATTCAAAAAGGCCGCCGTTTGCATGCGAAAACTAAGCTCTTAGCATCTAATTAATTCTATTAATATTTTTTATAATATTTTTACTATGCCTGGACCTTATTTCTCTGCATATAATTTAATATGCATATTCTCCGTGATTTATAGAAAAATATCACTTTAAAATAATACGTAATTAAAAATCATTTTAAAATAGTATTGAGGCTTATGGAAAAATCAACGCTTTGATATCATTGCAACTGGTGCTGCCATCTACAAAATGACGCCACAAATGAACCCCATTGTTCCCATGAATAAAATTTGCTAACGGGGAACGTATCCAGCTGAATGTCTAAGGCATGAACAAATGGTGAAGAAAAAACGCCCTACATATGCGAAAAAGGCGTACACACAACATTTATTTTATTATTATTATTATTAACTTGGAGGCCCACAGGTATTCTGTATTACAAGGGTATAATTGATTAAATTTATAAATATATTCCTTCGGCGCAGGGGAGTACCGGCCGAAGAAGATGAAGAATTATTATTATTATGCAAAACTTCTAAAACATCGATTTTCCTCCTATCAAAGTAACTTTCTTAATTTGTTGTCACTCGTTAAATCCGCAATCGCCCCCACTGTGCAGAGTGCACGTAGAGACGCGTGTCTCAAAGAAATTAGAATTTTTTTAAAAATAGAGAATGAGCATGTGCCCACGCAAAACCGGTTGTTTCAGGTAGACCCACGCTCAGCAGTGTTGTCATTCCAATCTTCTGATTGTCAAAACTTTTGCCCGGCTGTCGTCTTGCCGTCAAATTCTCACTTATTAAGCTATGATTTGCAATTGCAATTTTGAATTGCATTTGAAACAACAAATTGCCGGTTACAGATTTCGGTTGAGGTAAGTGAATTACTACTATTTTTGTTTATCTTATGGTTCTAGCTCCTATTGGGCTAACTCTCTAATAAATAAAAATATAATATAAAATAATTTTTTTTTTTTTCAAAACCAGCTCCAAAGATTTTCTTTATATTCACATACAGTATAATGTACTCGCTATTAATATTAATCAAACCCAATACTTGCTCTTTGATAGTTTAGTTCTATGGGCAAAAAAATAAGAAATAGGCCCTACTCCATTTTATGAAAGATGATAAACCAAAAATTAGAGGATATAGAAAAACTGGGCTTGGCGGGATTCGAACTGACGATCTACGCCTGAACGAAGCGTCGTCTTAACCGCCCCGGTTAGGCATAGATCGTGGGTTCGAATCCCGCCAGGCCCAGTTTTTCTAAATCCTCTAATTTTCGGTTATAACGAGGAGGTTACCTCTTCAACAAAAGTTAATTTAATATCAGTGTTCTATACAGTATACAGTATATACTTGTAGGCCTACCACATAATACTGCAATATAATTATATTATGATTATTATATTATTTTATTGATTTATATTAATTATATATATAATATAAAAATTATTAAAAATTATGTATTCTGTCTATCCTATAATAGTGAGTAATGTTTCACTTTGTTTTATCTTATATTTTATTAAAGTCCATTTTAAAACGGCGATTGTGCGGAATTTGTTCTATTTATTTATTTATTGATTGATTCTAATAACTTAACTTTAACTTTAATAATAACATTATAAACCTGCTATTCCAGCGAAGTTAGGGCCCTACGACTCTCTCCTACACTAAACTGGGATGACAAGCTATCATACACATTCGTCAGTACAGTACGGGTGTAAGCACTGTAATAAAAAGTATGGTACTCATCACAATTGCATAACCGTTATGAAGTGAACTCTTAAACTCGACCTTAAGAGTGTACAGCCCGTAGGAAATTGGCAACCCGAAATTTATTACTTTCTATTTTTTATTTAATTAACTAAGCATGTTATTAAAGATTTGGCTCATCAAAGTTGTAGAAGACTACTTCATGCATCATATAATAAGGTATTTTTAGTTTTCGCAATTGTAGTTTTTTATAAAATCACTTTTACGTGAAAAGTTATTGCTTATAAAATATCTGCATGTTTATGAAAAAACTACAATTTCGAAAATTATAAATATCTTACAATATGATTCATGAAGTAGTCTTCTACAACTTTGATGAGCCAAATCTTTAATAACATGCTTATAGTTAATTAAATAAAAAATAAAAAGGAATAAATTTCGGGTTGCCAATTTCCTACGGGCTGTACACTCTTAAGGAAACTAGTGTACTCTAATAGTGGAATATAATAATCATTTATATGGGAGAGAAACTGCCGCCCCGCGTTTTTATGAAATCTACGCACACGTGATAGGCCAGAGCCGAAAGGGTTTTTTTCTACTATATTCGAGTGTGTAATAGGGGGTTTTTCTAATTAATTCATCACTTATCTTTGCTCAACCACCACTGGGAACATTTCCCAGACTATTTTTTTAGGACTAGGTAAGCCTAAAGTAAGGTGCACAGTAGGTTTTATTTTTCCTCTCAAAATCTGATTCTATCCAGTGTCAAGACATTTCATTTCGGGGGGGGGGTGGTTGAAACCCCCCCCCCCCCTGGCTACGGCATTGGCCTATAGAACGGAAGAAGGAGCACATATACTATCTAAATAATGCGGTATATAACAATAATGTTATTCAGGCTAATGAATGTCTCGTATTTTGTTATTTTGTCACTTTCAGCGTTAAGAATACATTGTATCACCATCATTTAATTAAAATAGCCAACTCAAATTTGACCTTGCTTCCCCCACAAATATGTAATTTTGATTTATTGTGTTTTAGAGTCTCGACCACAAACAATCGAGAGCACGGTTGACTCACAATCGCTGACACCTGACAAACTGCTGAATCCGTAAACATTATTCATGGATTCCACGTCAACAGTTTGTCGGAAAGACATCTTGAACCTCCTCCGCCCAGAGTTGTCAGCTTTGCTGACTCAGCTACACAAGTTGGAGACAAAGATATGGAGAGGGTGAAGGCCAGTCATGAGATGTGAACACTGGTTATAAATAGCCTATTCATTAATTATTTTATCACCTCGCCCGTTTTGAATCTACAATTCATTGTGGTGGTTTTGAAGATTCGCTGAATAAAACTTCAATAATCCCAAAATTTAACTTCTTTGGCTTCTTTTTTAGGCGGTTATTCCATAAGTCAATTTTCCGTCATTTTCCTACCAGTAATCAATGAGATTTTTTTTACTTTTACTGGTATATATGTCAATGTCCACTGAAACTTTTGCATGTTAAATTTGATCAATTATCATGTAGAATAAAAACACGCTTTGCAAACAACCCCAAAATATGACAAAACAGTAGAATCCGGGATGATAGACATGGTCGTACTTCCAAACGTTTCGTCAACATCTGCGGTCGACATCTTCAGTGGAACTGCGTAGACATCTAAGATTGTACCGCGGCTCAGCAATAACTGTGGAATACAATAGCCGAAAGGCCAACAGCCATAACTTGAATATGACGTCACAATGCAATCGTCTTCCTACGGTGGGTGACCACTGGTTGCCAACCGTCAAATTTAAATTCATGGGAAAAAATATTTTCACCTACTAAATAGGTACCGTTTTTTAGAACAAAAAAATTTTTTTTAAGGGTTAAAATAAATTCACCAATCTACTAATAGGGTATAGTAGTAGTAGTAGATTTTTGGCAGTCCCAGGCCACGGTGAGGGCTCATAGGACACACACCCCATCTTGCTCACTCGTACAACCCGATTGCGGTCGCGAAGCGCGCCGCCTCCTTTGGGCGAAGCTGTTTCCATGCCTGTAGTCCTCCCAAAGCAAAACCGACCGAGGTAAGACGTTCTCGCCAGACAGCCGGGCAGTCCCTCAGCACGTGCCACCCGGTCTCCGCGCCAGTCTCGCAGAAGCGGCAATCCTGCGTGGGAACCTGTACACCCAAGCGAGCAAGGTGAACCCGGAAGGGGCCGTCAGCATAGCAGCAGCAGCGCGTACTGCTCGTCGACTCCTGGAGATGACATCTCGTTTTAGCCGCTCATCCGGTCCGAGCAAACATGCCTTGGAGTGATGCATTCCGCTTGCACTGGATCACACTGAGCTCCACTTGTCCCTCTTGACGCAGTTCCCCTGGTTAAGGATAACCCTCCATGGGACCGGGAGAATAGGCTCCGGACCAACTGGGAAAACCGCTGAGCCGGCACGAGCTAGTTCGTCCGCTTTTTCATTGCCAAGCACTCCACTGTGACCGGGAACCCACACCAGCGTTACGGAATTATGGTGTCTCAATGACATATTGTATGCAGCCTTACAGTCCCGTACAACAGCAGAGGTAGCACAGCCCCGTTGAAAGGGTTAAAATAAATTCACTGATCTACTAATAGGGTTTAAAGAATTGTCAAGTAATTTATAGTCTCATTAAGTTTACTTCCAATTTTCCAACTATTGTAGACACAGAATTTTCCGGAAAATCCAAGTATTAAATAGGTACCCTTCTTCCTGCCTAATTACCGGCGGCTGAAAACAACTATAAGTCATTTTCAACGAACTGAGTTATAGCTGATATTTGTCACGCATACTTCGCTAATGAGACAACCCGTCAAAGTATGTAATTCGTCAGTAGGAACTGTCGCGGGTCAACGTCCCCTTGTTTAATTTTGTAATTAGCATTTTCATTTCTGTCAGTTCCTCTCTGAAAAAATCCGTTATCAGTTGGACCTTCTTGAGTATCCTTGCCCATTGCCGCTTTCATTGTAACAATTGAACCCCCCCCCCCCCCTACAAGCCTCTGTTATATGCTTCAGTGGCATGCAGATAACTTAATAATATATTCTTGATCTTGAGTTAGAACAGGTCTCCGATCGCATGGTGTGTAGAGACTTGCACAGTCTCAAGCAAGCTTGCATAACTTCAGCATAATGCTGTATGTGATTTAAAATTTCAATAATTTACCACTCGTAAATTGTCCTGATATTGGTTTAACTTTACAATTAAAGCCTATGGCCCCCCCATTCGCCTATCCTGGCTGTGAAAAAAGTAACGTGATTATTATTATAGTACGGCCGATATAGGTTGAGCGACTGCAAGACCGATGAGGTTCAGATAGTTTGCTAAAGTAAAACTACTGGTACATTCTGCTTTTGAGATTTACAGTTGGTATACATACTGAGTATGAAAAGAAATTCACTAAAGCTTACAAAAGTAACGGTAAACTTTTCAAAAGTTGCTGAAATCACACATTTTTAAGATATTCTGCTTAAAAGCTCAGGTACATCAAGAGAAAAAAATTGAGCCTGAGGGACCCGAAAATGTTGTATGTGACTTATTCAAAAATTCAGACACGGACCCATAACTTATTTCTCACCCCTGAGGAGCGATTCCGGTAATATAGTGAATATGGTTCTGGGAAATCCTTATATGCTTTTGAAATATGAATGAGCACCCTTCTGCACTTCAGCACCCACCAAATTCTTTCAAGTCAATTTTGCAGCTGCTCTTCTGTGTTGACGGGCAGGTTTTGTGCTTTTATGGAAATTCCTATCTTTTTTTTCACGCCCCTCCTGAAATTCCCCCCCCCCCACCCTCAATTTACAGCGTTGCGTACCAAGCCATAAGCCGAAGTGTTGCTCCTATGTCAGTGTTGGAAAAACTACTTTTAATACAATAGGCCAGCCATAACGCCTTTAAAATTTGGATTGTCAGAGTAGGGTCACTCGGAGATTATAAATTGTTTTTTTTTTTCATTTATATATTATTATTTATTGTTATTATTATTAATACTATTAATTATTCTAAGGAATGATGCTAGAAATTTTCGATTTTGAGATTTCAACGGATTTACTCGTTTTGAGGTCCAAGGAACAAAAAAGTAGTTATTACGAAAATAATGTCTGTCTGTCTGTTCGTCAATTTGTGGGCAAACTACTTGTTGGATTTTGATGAAATTTGGCATGCAGGTTCACAAAAATCTTACCTTGGGATATTTTTTTCTAGCTAACTCTACTTCAATTTTGTGTGGGGTTTCGCCCTACATCTGTCCATATTTGTGGGCAAACAACGGTACTCAATGGATTTTGGTGAAATTTGCAGGCTCACAAAAATCATATATTGGGATATTTTTTTCGATTATGGGCTGACATGCAATTTATTCGTAAATTATATCAAAAATAACTTCAAGAACTCCAGAAAAACTGCTATTTCCCCCCCTCAAAAAGGCTTAAACATCATCATCACCATATCATCAACTTATCTTTTTTTAAACCACAGTATTGCAGTCGTTAATAATTTAAACAAAACCCAATGGGTAGTATGCCCGCCAATAGTTTGGTTCTGCGGCAAAATAATTGAATAAACTCAATTTGCAAATTGCTAGAAAAATTACTAAAATATAATTTTTCTGTGGAACCTTTTATTCCTTGCTTTTTAACTTCAGGTGTGCTTTAGGTGCAGTAACAAAACGGAATATGTTCCTTTCTAAAAGAAAATTTTGGTTTTGATTAACGTTCTAAGTACATTCGATATTCTATATATCGTACCTGCTTGACTTCCCTTTGGGGTGTCCGAAGTAAGGTATCGTATCTATACGTGTCTGCGATTACCATGATGATCGCCAATCAATCAATCAATCAATCAATCAATCAGCTTAATTAAGCTAAAAAATGATGTTGGCTGCTCACCCTAAATGTAGCATCCGCCGCCAACTTTTACTAGACTTTGACTCCTAACATTCTCATCAGTTAAACGGATTCTCAGCCATTTCCACAGATTGGCCGCATAATAATAAGAGGGGGGCGAGTAGGTTAGAGAGGGGGGGGGGGCGCAGAGGAGGCGAGCATTTCTTACTGCGGGGTCCCCTGGGAAATCAAGGACTTGAGACCAACTTCCGTCAACAAAAACTCAGAAAGGGGGGAGGGGGGAGGGCCGCAGGACAAACGATGTCGCATTACAGTCCACGCTCTTCCCCATTTATCTAGCCTTCTACCTTCCATCTTACCGGAGATCTTCGCCTATGGGTACCTTTCTGGGACTGTGGTTTATAGAAAGTTCCGAGTAGCTGAAAGAAAGGTTTATTGACGGTAGATAAATTTATCATTGTACTTGGACGGGAGACAATGTAGGTAGTTTTATAGTCAAGGGAGTTACAATAAATATTCCTAGGTAGCGCTCCTTTCGCCAATTGAAAACCTTTCTGGAATATGTTTTTATTCATTTATATTTTAATTTTGTATGTGAAAGACTTCCTCTGCTGGTATTTAGGTTCATTTATAATTTATATTATTATTATTTATTTATTTATAATATATATAATATATTGATATTGATTTAAAAGAACAGAAAAAAATAATTATCATAATATAATATTATAATATCAATAAAAAAATATTATGGCCATATATTAAATAGGTTTAATACCGCCTTACCTCATAAGCAGTTATTATATTGTACTTCAGATCCGCCGCATGTTGAATTTATAAAATAACACTTATTTTATATTTATTATATGTTCCTAGGCAGCCCTTGCAAGTATCTAGCACCAAGCACCGTAGTAGGCTGGTTTACCCTCATACTTTTACCATTATGAAGGCTTTAAATTGGGTGCTGTACAGTAGCGTAATTAACTTCTGCTTCGCCCCCGGCAAGACCTTCCCTGCGCCCCCCCCCCCCCTCCACCCGTAAGACCTTTGCTGCGCTCTACCTTGTCTTTTTATTTAATCTTTTTTATGAGTGATAGTCAATAGTGGAATGCAAGGCCGTAGCCAGGATTTATTTTGGCTGCGGCTATTGTGATCCTATCTAGTGTAAAAGTTTTTCTTGAGAAATCAATTGTATGTAGTGTATTCTTTGTGCCCATTCCACCGACCGGCTGGGGCTATTTACAAAAACGGTGGCGTGGTAGCAGACATTCAAGACTTAGACGGGGTTTCCATCGATCTCGCATTGCAGAATGCAAATGACATTGACGGAAATGTTTGTTTTTCTTTTTATAGAAATCTATTAAAATGTTTGTAATTAACATATCCCTTGACGCCATTTATAAGTTTTAGTTTGTTTGTTTATGATTTTACTCTATGATCATTGATCAATTTTAACTATGGCATAGAGTGAAACAAACATTTCCGTCAGTGTCATTTGCATTCTGCAATGCGAGGTCGGTGGAAACCCCGCCTAAGTCTTGAATGTCTGCTACCACGTCACCGTTTTTGTATTTAGCCCTAGCCGGTCGGTGGAATGGGCGCCTAAGAGGTTATGGTGTTACTTGTATAGCATAGGCACATAAAATGTCAATTTAGTGGGGGATTTAGCTTTGGTGCGGATACAACCAGTTAACATTTTGGGTATTTGCGGACTAAATCGTTGTTATCATTACGACGACTTAGATTGTATAGAAATAATAAATTGCGTGTAATCCAAAGAGTGGGGCTTCTCGAGGAAAAAATGTGAACATATAAGTGTAATATAGCAGCGTTTTACGCATTTTAAAACAGCAGTAAAGTATATATTTCTACAAGGCTTACAAATTCCTACTGTAGCAGATAGGGGGGCGCGGGGGTCTCCCCCCGGTGAAATTTTTTGAAAAAATAGGCCCAAAATAATGGGGTTTTACGATTTTAGCAACATTAAAGATTATAATTTACAGTTTGTAGCATTTTTTTTTTTTTTTTTTTTTTTTTTTGGCATTGTGGGTTCACATACAGCCATGGTGGGTAGGTGGGGTTAAAATTCAACGTGGACTTCCCTTAGAAAGTCATATATAGCCTTATATATAGTTTGTAGCATAAATAATAAAATAATAATAAAAAACGTACCCGAACTAGCTACTGTCTGGTTTTGCTGGTAGTGCATTCTACTGCCACTGGTGAAGCGCAGGATTGGCGGGAAAGAAACTTTTTAAATGGGATGAAGTTCCTAAATTTCATAATTAAAGTCAACATAGATAAAAATTGAAATTTAATATTAATTTTCATTAATTACGTAGATTTCTCAATTATCTTATTATTTTTGGGAGCCGAAATGCGTCCCCAGCAATGCTGCCCCCCCCCCCTCCTCCCCGTGCCACGGGGGCTGCGGGGGTGTTATTTACGCCACTGCAGTGTTGTGAGGAGCCGGGTACAGTAAATCGCATTATTCGGTCACAATAACATACATTACATAATCAAATATTTACAGGCGTATCTGAGACCAATGTACCACGGGGGCCAGCAAGGTAGTGAATAGGACTTTGAATTGGAAAGTCGAGGTTTGAGAATAAACTAATAATAAAAATAATAATTAATAAAAATAAACAGAACGAAAAATATTCCACGAGGGCCTGAAGCGTCCTTCATCTTCTTTACCTGTCTCATCTAGCGAAGGATAATCAGACACTCAGACACAATATGCATTGCATACCCTAAAAAATTATTTCGGGGGGGGGGGGCACGGCCATGGGTGCAGTAATATAATATTGATCTGCCCATTCTATACTATGCAATCGACCATCGATCAATTCAGTGCTTTAGGATAAGGAAAATAATTATAATAAAAATAATCTTTGATGTAAAAAGAAATGTGGGCAGCGGATATTCTGGCTCTCTCTTACAATTAACTGCTTGTTTTGTAATAGTGTGATAACAGACTAAGTAATATTCCCATTCACACACATTCACAGTCATTCACACAGCCATTTCAGCTCATTCACTCAATAACCCGCTCCCACCGCCAACAGGACATGTAGCGTAGTGGTACGGACTCTGGCTTTCACCCGAAAGGTTGTTGGTTCGAGTCCCACACTGGCTACCTTTTCTGGCCATGCTTTGGAGGGCATGTAAAGCAGGCGGTCCCGGGTCATCCTAGTTGAGTGTAAGAGAGGGCTTTATAGCCCTAACTCCGCTAGGTTGGCTTAGTAATAGAAACAATAAAAAGTCCTTATTTATATTTATAACAGCCTTACCATGTTGAATCCATGAGAGCAGAGCTTGTTGCTTTCCAATTTATATGTAGTATAAGGAAAGCTTTGTGATGATCCAAATTTCCGATTCCGAGATTTCAACAGAATTACACGTTTTGAGATCCCAGCAACCAATCTCCTCCCTGCTCTATTTATCATGTTCCACCAGCAACATGCCCGACAGCCGCGTTTTCCCTGCCGGTACCGTTTATGTAGGTTCTCGAACCAAGACCTTCTGGCTATTAACCCAGTTCTGTACTAACTGGACAACTCCGGTCATACAGTATAAGGCAAAGTAGGTATAAACAGCTTTAGAGCTAAACTGGAAAAGTTCTGGAGATAGCTGGAAGAATAATAGAAATGGAGGTGAGCTGTAAAGCGGATGGTGCGGACAAAATTGACTTTTTCCATTAGGAGGGCCATTGCAAAACAATAATGGTGCCATGTGTGTCCTCTTAAGTGGATGTCCAGTGAGAGTTTTCGTCTGCTGGAAACCGTTAAGCTCAGACCAAAATGGGGAAAGGGGGGGGGGGAGGATGACGGCAGGTGGTCTTCTTCTTCTTCACCATAAATGCCTCTTCTAGCTAAGATTGGCGATCATTGTGGCAATTTGAACCTTGGAGACTGCTGCTCTGAAAAGAGAAGTCGTGCTCTTGTCAAACCACTGCCTCATGTTTTTCAACCAGGTTGTCCTTCTATCTTCCCTTGGACCATTACATGCAAAAGGCGATACTTTTCGTTCCTCATCACATGACATGTTAGTTTCCACTTCTTAACCGTCAGCAGTAACTCGGCTCTTGTATCAATTCGCCTCAGGACCTCAGCATGGGACATGGCAATCTCATCAGGCTCATCTGTATACCCGTATTTCAAATGCACTGTTCTCCATAGCTTGTGTCAAATTCCATACCATGTCTTTGAACGATTGGAAGCACATAAGTGACATAACATTTCCAAATTCGCAATAGAAGGTTCCACCGCAGATTCCGACACTGAAGGGCAGGTGTTTAGCAAAAGTCAATGGTGAAATTATTATTTTTTTTTTACAATTAATACAAAAATTCAAGGTACGGTACAAATTTACAAGGATGAGAGATGGGGCATCCACCATTAACAAGGATATATTTTTTTTTAATTTCTTGGGCCACTTGCGACTTCTTTGACATATTCCAAAAAAATATTTATATATGCACGCAGAGTACATTTATTTAAATTCTTTAGTAGGCCTATATATAGAAAGCTTTGTATCGGTCGAAATTATCTATTTCGAGATTCCAACGGGTTTACACGTTTTGAGGTAGCAAGAACCCAGAAATGTGTTTTTTTACGAAATGTGTGTATGGCTGTACGCCTGTCTGTCTGTAACTAGATTTGGGGCCAAACTACTCGATAGAATTTGTTGAAATTCGGCATGTAGTTTCACACAAATATTTTTCATATTTTGGTAACATCACTTTGAGTGGTTTTATACCTACCTAAAAAAAGGACTAAAATATGCACTCATATCGGTTTTTTATTTATTGTAGTCCGGGCATAGGTTATTCGTAACAAGCTACAAGCTAACTAATGATCTGAGGTAGAGCTTTACATACGATGCTGGTAGGCTACTGTGCAAACATGTAGCAAATTTTTTTTTTAAATGAAAATGCACAAATAAATCAAGAGAAAAATGTTAGATAAAGTTGGGGTTTGAAAAAGAAGGAGCTGGCAATTAATAATAATTTTGGTTTTGAGAATGGAAAGCTCGGAACATACGGCACGGAAAAATGTGTAATTAGGGAGTTGCGAATGACCCCCGAGGGGCCCTTGTTGCTCGATTTATTTTCAATTTTTTACAATTTATACCCTGCAGTGGCCTCGAAGGGATGGCTGCCATTTCTGACCACTCCCCATTGTAATTAATTTTTCGAAAACAGTGGGTATATGAATTTTATAGTTTTTGTTATTATGGTTGGAAAAATGGGAATCCTTAATACTACGATAGGTATAACCACAGACCACAGTTGGGAATTTTATAGGTAGGCTGTACAGAGTATAAATGCCACGAATATTCGGTTTTAGGCCTACTTGGCTACTTTTTAATATTTTGTATTCGGCCGAATAATGCGTGTTTTTCGGCCGAATACCGAATACTCACATTGCTGAAACTTATTCGTATACTAAATTTTAATTATTACATTCAATCTTACATTACAAAAATTAATTTAAATTACAAAACCTTATGAAAAATGTATCAGTGGTAAATTGTGTTGCATAAAAATTTGTTTTCCAGCATTCACAAAATATGGACTATGGATTTGGTATTCGGCACCTGAGGGTAGCCAAATATTTTGTGTTCTATTCGTGGCATATGTAATAAATTGTAATCAATTGCTGCTGAGCCTCCCAGATTCAATATTAGAAGACTACGCAGTTCCACTGAAGATGTCGACCGCAGATGTTGACGAAATGATTGGAAGTACGCTTTCAGAACGACCACGGCTTATCATCCCGCCCCCGGATTCTACAAATTTGTCGCGTAACTCCGGCCGGGAAAGTATTTTTTTAATTATGTAGAGTATATGTACACTTTCAAGATTACGCTTAATTTTGAAGACAAGTTGTACCTCAGAGGGAGAGAGCAAATAGCGTGAAATTCGAATGAATGAATGATTTCGCAGCAAGAAAAAAACGTAAACTTGCAATTTTAATTATTTGTGTTAAGCTGGCCATTCACGAGGGCTCCAAACGGACTCGCGCCTAGCCAAATGGCTCGTCCTGTTCCATTTGGCGTTAGCGCTATTTAGAGGGGTCATCACGAATACGCTGGACCAGTCGCTCTAAATCTTTCAAATTGTGCAGTGTGACGATATGGAAGAGGTACTTTTACACCGTACAATTTGAAAGATTTGGAGCGACTGGTCGTGAGAGACACCTCTAAATGGCGCTAACGCCAAATGGAACAGGACGCGCCATTTGGCTTGGCGCGAGTCCGTTAGGAGCCCTCGTGAATGGCCAGCTTTATAGTTTTTCCATGAACTTTACTGGAGGTGATTTAACTTTCAGTAACTTTCATAAAAGAACTGCCGCAAAATTAAAGTCGCATAAATTATATTGTGCCGTGTTCGTGATTAAAACTAAGCTCAAAGACGTGTGAAGTGTTAATTTATGACTGTTTAAAGGGCTTTAGCCTACTGTACGTCAGCCGATTCTAATAATAATAATAAATTATGATCTACGAAATAGTCCTCAACAACTATAGAATAGACTAAATCCTCAATAACTTGCTTGTTAAATTAAATAAAAATTAAATAAAAACAATATGGTGGTGATCCCAACGCGCCTTTTTGGCTTTGTGGCACCGTATATAGTAAAAATTGTAATGTTTTTTTTATAAATACACGCATTTTTATTATTATTATTATTATTGATAGACTTTGATGTGACAATTTTCCACGTTCCCCATCGTCTTAAACGAATCTGCCATTTTGGCACCTTATTCAGATGGTATAAATAATCTCCTGCGTAAGTTATTCTTTTACGTTTGTGAAATGGCTGCCAAAAGTGATATAGCCTAGACTGATCGGGCCAGATGGCGTTGATTAGATGAAAGAAGATGATCATGTTTTTTAAGGCTCTCTCTCCTACTGTTTCTAGCCTATTTCTATTTATTGCTGTCCAATTTATATAAGGAAAGCTTTGTGATGGTCGAAATTTTCGATTCCGAGATTTCAACGGATTTACACGTTTTCAGGTCCCAGGAACCCAAAAAAGTGGTTTTTACGAAATGTCTGTCTGTCTGTCTGTCTCTGCATCGATTTCCGGGCAAACTACTCGGTCGATTTTGATGAAATTTAGCATGTAGGTTAACAAAAATCATACCTCGGGACAATTTTTTTATTTGGGGCCAATTCAATTTGGGGGGGTTTTATTCTCAAAAACTCCAAAAAACGCCTAAAAAAAATATTTCTCAAAAACGGCTCCAACGATTTCTTTTAAATTCTCATATATTGTAGTTGTTATTAATGTTGACAAATTGCGGGGGGTCGCTTGCCCCTTGATAGTTTGCTTCTGGGGGTAAAAAAATAAAAATAACTAAATTTTAATGAAAAATGACTAAAAAATAATTTTTCTGCGAAACTTTTCTATCGATGATTTCTACCTTCAGGCATGTTTTAGGTGTTAAATGGATAACTAAACCGGATAGGTTGCTTTCCCAAAAAAATATTTGGTTTTGCATCTCACTTCCAGTGACGTCAGGTGGGCAACCCCCCCCCCCCCCCCCCCCCGAGATATCGGATATTTAAGCACTGGAAAATTATTTACCAGGAAATTACTCATATTCTCTACCTACTAATGTTGATAGATTGGAAGGCATGTTGGAGTAAACTCGGACCGGTTCTTTTCTATTTATGTGTATATTTTACAAAGTTAAATGACTTGCAAACAATTTAATGAGTGGATCCGATTGACCTCTTCATTCGTCTCTGTAGATTAGTATACCCGTGTTGAGTTACGACACGTTTCCTTATTACGCATGGCGTGTAGAGACACGTACAAGGACAAGCACGCTATCACTTTGCCATCGAAGTCTAGCCATCTATGCTAGATTTGAAACATTAAATTAATCTCCCAGAAGAATTATGACTGGTCTAAAATTTTGCCACCTACTCCTAAGCGATGGATAATAGCCTACCTGTACAGTTGCTTTAGTGCCGCAGTGCTCACTTAAGGTATGAGTCTTGTGCGTCGTAAAAAATGACAACCCTCTCTCTCACTTTGTTGTTGAGGTCAAAAACGCAAACAAAACAATTTTGAATAGCACCTTCTATTGTAAAATTATCTAGTGTACATTTTTAATCCCAGGTTAGGTTTATTTGTAATAAGAACAATTACTTAGAATTTATCGTATAATCAAATGTATAGTACATTTTACAATAGCTTCACCATTATATTTATTTTACATTATCATTTACGGTATTTACATTTTATACAAAATACTACATTAGCCGACAATTTGGCTGTACCTACAATTTTGGAGGAAAACGTAAATTATTTCATACTTTCTTCTTTTATTTATTTAAAAATTGGACAATTTTTTTAGTGACTCCTTCACAGCTGGATCCCTGACCAAGACCGTAGCCAGAATTTTTTTCGGGGGGGGGGGGGGGTCTATCTGACGTCACCGGAGTTCCTCGGACCCCCTGGACCCCCTTTGGCTACGGCCTAGTACCTGACCTTGGACCTCCTGCTTTAAATGCCTTCCAAAGCATGAAAGTCAAAGTCCGTACCACTATAGCTTTCGCAATTGGGTGTTGTGTTATATACACATGGAGAATAAAGGGAATACTCTTCCCAACCCTCAATCAAACATAGTAAAAATATCCACTGTGACCCCCGAAGGGCCCAAGCGTATCTGTCTTCTAAGAGAAACTGGGAGAGCCCGTACACTTGGAAATACGGAGCTTTCTCACAATAAATACGTTTTCATGTTATATGGAATCACGCACGGGCTGGACTAGGGGGAAAGTGCCGAAAAATGACATTATATGTTGACCTTTAATGACTAGGATGGGCTTACAAGCGCATGGTTCTTCTCAGTAAAAGACAGGTACGCGTGTTCCCCTTGGGGTCAGTGTGAATATCTTTACCATATTTCATGAATTATTGAAAAACTAGTCTACCCCTCTTTTCTCCGTGTGCATGCAGAAAGGGCGTGAAATGAGTCAAATGACCACAGAACATTTAAACCTACTTTACTGCAGTGTTTGGCCATGCATTGTAAAGGATAGAACATAAATATTTTATCTACCTACGGAGTACAGCCAGCATCCGCTTGTTCATAATAGAAAAAACATACAATGGGACCTATACCTTAAATAAATAAATAATGACTTTTGTTATAAAAAAAACTAAGCCAACCTAGCAGTGTTAGGGCTAAAACCGTTCTCGTACACACGACTATAGGAAAGCCCAGGACCGCCTGCATTACATGCCCTCCGAAGAAATTGTAGCGGGGATTCTTTTATTGCCTTTCATCTCCAATGTTTCAAATCAGCCATATTTTCGTCTAAGTTTCAGTAAAGATGATTCACCGTGGACGCATTAACCATTTTATTGAGTCCCAGGGGGTCACCGCCGCCCAGAATATATCCAGGACTGCCTCCAGCTCCCAGAAGGCTGGAGAAGGGACTCGTGAGGGCAGAATGGTGATGATGGTGGTTTAGGTGGGAGTTATTTTTAACGCCTTGATGTAGCAGTAACGACGTATTGCACGGCGGCCATTTATTGTTGTTTGCGGAATTTATAACTTCTTCTAATTTGGCTGCAACAAAGAGAAAGATAATTGTTTAGAAAACGGTTACGTTCAGGCACGTATGCAGAGAGAGTTTTTTGGCTTGAGCCCCCTATCCCCAAATATTTTTGTCGACTTTCACTAGATACGAACGATAGGGCAGCTTTAAACCTCGCACTTTTGTTGGTCTCATGCTTTACTAGTTGGATGTGGTGGGTATATAAAAAAAAACACTATTTCCCGTCTATTAAAAAAAAAAATCACTCCGAGCCACCCTGTTTGCAGTTTTATTACTAAATCTTCGCCTGTAAAACCTGTAGTTATTTACTTTAAAAATGCGCAATACCCTAATATTCCGTATCAATAGGCTAGTTTTAAAAGAATCCACCGGGGGAGTGCTTGGGCCCCACTTTTTGGAGTCTTGTCGATAAGTTTTGATAAATATTTCCCCCACTATATAAGCCCAGTTACGGATGGTACCCGTACAAAGAATTTATAGAACACTTTATTGGACACATCCACTAATCCTCCCTTTATGAATAAATTACAAAATCAGCTTTTAGTGGTAATCTGGCTGCATGAGTCTGACCCTGTTGTCGGGGCCCTTTAATTGACACTCATATGCCAAGGTCCTGCGGCGAATGGATACAGAAGTCGAGGTGCTACTGACGGTTAAGAAACGGAAACTGACATATTTCGGTTATGTGATGAGGAACGAAATATATTGCCTTCTGCATGTTAAAATCAAAGGGAAGACAGAAGGACTGAGGGCTCCCAGCAGAAGATGGACATCCTAGTTGATAAACCTGAAGCAGAGTTTGGCAAGGGCACGACGTCCCTTTTCAGAACAGCAGTCTCCAAGGTACAAATTGCCATGATGATCGCCAATCTTCGCTAGAAGTGGCATATAAAATAGAGGATTAAGGGGCAACCGGACACCCCAACTTATTATAAAATATCGCCTTCTGCATGCGTGTTATAATCCAAGGGAAGCCTGAGGGCTCCATACAGAAGATGAACATCCTGAGACACCTGAGACAGTGGTTTGACATGAGCACTACTTCCTTTTTCAGAGCAGCAGTCTCCAAGATCCATGATGATCGCCAATCTTCGCCAGGAGAGGAATGTATTCTGTTTCCAACGTCTGCTTTCAGCAACCCTGTCAGCCTGGCGGGGGGAGTGAGTCTGTTGGTTAACTTGAGGCACCCTAAGGGCAGACTCCTTCACATCGGGGGAAAGGGGAGTTGACTGACGGGTGGACTTCCTGATTATAGTGGATTCCGAATCACTTGGTGAACGTGGAAAAGTCACACGATTAAACCGAGGTGACCAGGACTCACCACGCACGTACCTACTTCTTAGTACAGGGCTTCCAGCCCAGGTGATGCCGACTACCTGACACGCACGTAGACTGACAGGTATAGGCTCAGCGCGTTATCATGTCCCACCATGTTCCCCTGCCAACGCTGTGCACACTACCAAGTTTGCTGCAGTTTGAAACATTTTCAGCTGTAATGGAATCAACATGGTTGACAGGAGAGGCGTGTGTAGTAGAAGATAAAGTATGTAAAACTGCATCCAATTCCATTACTCCGAAAATGTCACAGAATGACTGATAATAGAAAACAGAAACTGATGGGCGACAAACATCGCACAGCGGGAGGCGGAGGGTGCTCGTTGCAAGGGCAAATCAGATGGGGCAATAGAAAAACTATCGGGAGAGCACTTGCCTAATTAAAGTTCAATCATAGTCGGGAGCGATAAATAACGCCGCGACCCCTTGACGCAGCGATGTCGCTGACTTAAACCATTCTCCGCTAATCTCGGTTATGTGCTCTTACTCACTGCTTAATCCACTTGAAGGTCCTTAATTGCTTTGAGTCTACATGGGGCTCCGATTCGAGGAGGGAAAACTCAAAGTTCGATGTAGGAGAGAGTGGAGATTCGAGCCTGACAAAAATATATTTTGCAGCCTGGGGTTACCTGGTTTCCTGTCAAGCCACCATCCGTCTGACCACTGATTCCATAGGTAGCAGCTTTGTTGAAGCTTTGTTTTCTGCTATTTCCGCGCCAAATCAAAAACCTTGAAGTTAGGTTCTTTTCTATTTCAGCGACTGAATTGAAATTGAAAAACGACATTATTGAAAAAGAAACAAAAGGCGAACAATAAGACTACGTACAGTCTTGTTTTCAAGAATGCTAACCCTATAGAGGCTTTCATAATTTTTTACGGGACTTACGAGTTGTGTCAGTTGAAAGAGGATCTTCTCCCGAAAACGAGGACACCAACAACAGATTTTATATATTTTTTTTAGTTAAGCGGTTTGCTAATTAGGGTATCAATATAACGTTACAAATAAGTAATCACCAAGTAATACCTAATTTGAAATAATTACAATCACGCTGGATAGACTGTTCCTGAAAAGAATTATAAATGCGATGACCGATTGCTTCCCATCCAGCCCACTTTAATCAATGGGCCTCAGCCAAATCCAAAAATTTTAAAATAATTTCTGTTGTATAGGTACCGTTGGTGGCACTACCACCACGAAAAAGTGTAAAAAATGATCAATTTGGCCCATTAATTCAAATAAATATGGAAAGATGGACAAATATTCCTACAAACCTTTATCATGCCGTATAGGTACGCATAAGCCTCGTCGGAGAGTACTGTACCCTAAAGTACGATAGGTACCTTGCAACGTGCAGCGCAGCTCAATATTTTTACGAAAATTTGTTTGCCATACAGGGAATTTGACACATATCCTGCCGCATCCGTCCGACAGTTATGAAAATAAATGAGCAATTCTCTACATTTTCATCATTGTTTTAACGAATATAAAAGTCTTATATTTTGCATAGGGGAAGCGCATTCTTTAAAAGCGAGACTCCACCTCGCGAGGCAATTTGGTAGATTAAACGTCAGAATTTGCAAGGGGTGCGGACGGGATGGGGTGAGACGTCCCCCCCCCCCCACTCCACTGCTTTTGCCCCTGCGCCCACACCCCCCCCCCCTTCCTCTACCACACCATTTACATGGCTTTTGTATTCATTATTCCCGTAACACTTATGCCTTACGGAATGACAATGGATTTGAATGACTTACTTTGGGGTTGAATTCATTTCAGATGGGGTTGGTTATGTTTAGTCAGAACATTTTGAGTTTCTCGTTATTTAAAGGTGGACTCCTGCGATTCGTGTATTGGGCAAATATTTGCCACTTGCTTATATTTGCCACGTGGTACACTCGGCTATTAATCGTACAATAGGCTACTTGACAGTTGCTCCAATAAAATACTATAAAATATGCTAGATAAGGTAGGTTAGGTTTATAATAGTCCTGAAGGACGCTTTAATGAGCCTAGTCTCTTGTCCAATGCCAGTGACCCCATGGATTTTCCTTCTTTCTTTCTTTCTTTCTTTCCCATAACAATTTTGGGCCATTGGCGAACTGGTATACGTCCTTAATGTCAACCTACACCAGCTACAAGCGATAATGGACAAGCTGTGGCAAGCTTACCATTGGCTCACTTTAACAGGTGGAAGCACGCATGACTAAGGCGCCCATTCCACCGATCGGCTAGGGCTATTTACAAAAACGGTGACGTGGTAGCAGACATTCAAGACTTAGGTGGCATTTCCACCGACCTTGCATTGCAGAATGCAAATGACATTGACGGAAATTAGAATTTTTCTTTTTATAGAAATCTATTAAAATGTTTGTAGGCTACTTAACATATCCCATGACGCCATTTTTTAATTTTAGTTTGTTTGTTTGTGATTTTACTGTATGATCATTGATCAATTTTAACTATGGCATAGAGGAAAATAAACATTTCCGTCAATTCTGCAATGCGAGGTCGGTGGAACCCCGCCTAAGTCTTGAATGTCTGCTACCACGTCACCATTTTTGTAAATAGCCCTAGCCGGTCGGTGGAATGGGCGCCTTAACCAAGCACAGATACACATTAGCTTGTGACTTACTTGACTTAGGGTGGCGCTAACAGCCCATGGGGACTTTTGGCCGCACGTACTATGCCTCTCCATTCCGCTCGATCACAAGCCACCGTCCGCCACGTTTCTGGGTGCAAGCCCATTTTTTGGACGTCATCCGCCATCTGGTCCTGGTACCTCTTCCTTGGCCTTCCCAGGGGTCTGGGTTCGGTCAAGTGAGCCTCCCATACAGCGCGTGCTGCTCTGGAGGGGTCCATTCTCGCTACATGACCTATCCATTGGAGTCGCTGCCCCCTGAGACGATCCAAGACACTAGCTGATTTGTATAGGGCGTGAATTTCTGCGTTGGTTCTAGCTCTGTAGTTGCCGTCCTCAATGATCCCACCAAAAATCCGCCTGAGCATCTTGTTCTCGAACACTCGCAGTGCGTCGCATTCCCTGGATGTTAGCGTCCAAGCTTCCGCGCCATATAGCAGAACCGGTAGTACGAGGGTTTTATAGAGCCGAGTTTTGGTGGTCCATGATAGAAGCCTGGAGTTGAAAAGGGGTCTCGTTTGAAAGTAAGCCACATTGGCAGCTTTTATACGGCTGATGACGTCTGCTCTTACTCGGTTGTCTCTCGTCATTACCGATCCCAGATACCGGAACTCTTCAACTTCCTCAAAACGGCCTTGTTGGGGGGGACAGGGGTGGCGAGACACATTAGCTTGTAGGTTAACAATAATAATAATGTAATATATTGCAGTATTATGCTCGTATGGTATATAACACTGACATAAACTAAATTTAGTTGAAGAGGTAATTGGAGGATATGGAAAAAACTGGACTTATTGGTGGGATTCGAATCCAGCTGCCCCCTCCCCCATATTTAGTAAATCTATTGTAAGTTAATTTATTACGCTCTTATTTAATCAATACTGCAAATGTTCTGCCCCCCCCCAAAAAAAATAGTTGGATCCGTCCCTGATTCGAACCCACGATCTACGCCTATAATTCGGTTAGAATACAATATCTTTTGTGTATAAAAAAAAAGATGATTCTTCTCGTTACTGTTCTTCTTCTTCGAATGCCTCTTCTATAGAAGATTGGCATCATCATGGCAATTGCAGTCATGATGACTATACTACGGGATTGTAATGCAGTGGTTTCCCGTTGCCTTCTGCATCCTTATGCCGTTGACTCTTCATTAAGTTCCTCTACCTTCACGACCAGTTTCCCATACCCAAGACAAAAGAGTGCACTGCACAGAAAAGGCTCCGGTTTTCGCTTATCCCGGCTCAAACTCGGTCCCCTGTCTGTACAGTCACCATTATGCGCTTCCATATTAACCTCGCACGCTGCAGTTTTGATCCGATTCACCACCATGACACTACCTATTCACCACCATTCACGGTACGGTACTGAATAACTGAATAAGATACATAGCCATCACTTTCACCAAGCAAACTGATGTAATCTATTACGCTCCAATTTAATACTACACATATTTGTTCTACTTTGACCCACAACTACCCTCCCCCCCCCCCCAAATTAGATGGCCAATGTCAGAATGGTGCGTTGACCACTACGCCAATGTCTTCCTCAATGTGTTAACCAAGGTAGAAAAGGACGTTAAGTGGCTTACCATTGCCGTTGAGGGGTTTGACTTCCCCATTGGACGAGACACTTTGCGTGGAGTTAGGCGTGGAAGTGTTGGTATGAGGAGTGCCTGGTTTGCCGTCCTTGTTATTGTTACTACTGATACTCTGCTTTCCGCCGCCCTCTGTCTTTATAGCAGGCGGCGACCCGACCGAAGAGTCGTTGTTGTTCGCAGAAGACTGCACAGCCTTCTGTTGCGCTAACCGCTCCTGTTTTCGAAATTTTGCCCGCCTATTTTGAAACCAGACCTGCGAAATAAATTAAAGATACAATTAATGCTAGAAATATTATTGAATGAATTGAAAGAAACCTATACAATTATACAGGTACATGTAAAACAGAGTACATGTAAGCAGAGTACCCTTGAGTGTAAGAGAGGGCTTTATAGCCCTAACTCTGCTAGGTTGGCTTAGTAATAGAAAAAAGTCAATATTTATATAATATAAGAGTAAACAGAGAGATGTTTCAATTTCTTTTCTCCCTTAGCTGTAGACCCATTAATTAAAACAAATTATTAGGTATATTTCAAATTTCTACCTGTACATTATTTTAAATGTTTATTAATATTTCCTTCAGTTATACTTATGAAACAATGCAACCATTCCCTTGTATTCCAATAATTTATTAATTTGAATTACCCGCGCATATTAAAAAAATAAAGAAAATAATGAATAGCAAAACATGATATAGCCACACCTCACGTATGCGTGCATTAAATTATACAAACCCTGCTTTTGCAGATTGCAGGAGCCTTAATTAAGAGAAGGTTCACCTGTCCAAAGTGATGTGACATCGCAGATGAAAGAACGGGGTAATTTCCCCAACAAAAGGAAGTCGTCCTCGCACCAGTCATGTGACGTTCATGTGTGAGTAACGTAATAAAGTGAGAGCCGTCTATGGTTAGCTTACGGATGGTGTGGCGGCCTGTCAAACGTTAATATTAACTCCAGCGAACTGCTCATCAGAGTGTAACGTTCATCACCCCCCCCCCCCCCCCCCGACCTCTCCGTTGCGCCATGTGAATGGATGCAATAGTGTGGAAACGCAAATTATATTTAGATGAAAAATACTGCGCCATGACATTTTTTATTATTTAATGTTTGTACACCATCTATTTGTTATTATTGAAATTCGCTAAATCCGTCTGTCTACCCGTGGCCACTGGCCACCTGTCATGATGTCATTATTGTTCTTCTGTTCTTCGGTGGCAAACTATAGTAACGCCAGGGTATAACATTCCAACATTGCCATGAGAGCAGAGCATAGTTCAAACTGCGGCAAACTTGGCAGTGTGCACAGCGTTGGCAGAGGAACATAGTGGGACATGATAAAGTGCTGAGACTATACCAGTCAGTCTACGTGCGTGTCGAGTCCTGGTCACCTCCGATTTAATCGTGTGACTTTGCCATGTTCCCCAAGTGGTTCGGAATCCACTATAATCAGGAGGTCTACCTGTCAGTCAATTCCCCTTTCTCCTTAGGTGAAAGAGTCTGCCCTTAGGATGCTTCTAGTTAAAAAACAGACTCACTCCCCCCGCCGGGCTGACAGAAGGGTTGCTTAAAGCAGAAATACCGAAAGCAGGCGTTGGAAACAGCAACATTCAAAGAAATTTTCCGGGAGAACAGATCTGCGCAGTAATTGCAAAACGCCTTTACTGTCAAACCACAAAGGCATGATGGCGGCGGTTGTATTTGGTTAGCAGTTAGCACGTGAATCAGCAATCAGCTTTGATCCGAACTGGGTAATCTCAGTAGAGGAGCACAAACACAAGACACGACAAAGACCGCTCTTGTTTACTTGTAACTCGCGGGGTCGGGGTGCATGCTAAACAGCTGCAAGGTCCTGGGATTAATTCAGCTATTGCTGTTGCCTGCTACTAAATAACATTTCAGAAATCTTCAGCTTTAGATAACAAGGTGGCAATACATGAGGGTACTTGAAGCAAAACATTCCAGTTGCAATTTTCTGTGATATTGAGTTATTTCTGGTATCTTCGAAATTGCCTAGTAAAAGGTAACAAAGTGACAGTGTTAGGAGCAAAATGGGACTTCCTTAGAAGTGTTAAAATGTAGCGTGAACGGAATCAGATTCCTAAGTACGTTATCAGCTAACCTACAGTTTTTGGTCTCTCCTGAAAAATTTAGTTGAGTGGATCTGGGACCTTTTGCTTCTAGTACCCTTAACACTTCAACTAACACTAACACTAACACTAACACTAACACTAACACTAACACTAACACTAACACTTACATGATATTTTTGCTTCCCTACCTGTATTTATACGTAGTATAATTAAGGAAAGCTTTGTGATGGTCGAAATTTTCGGCATCGAGATTTTAGTGGATTTACACTTTGAGATCCTTAGAACCCATAAAAGAGGTTTTTACGAAATGTCTCTGTCTGTCTGTATATCGGTCTGTGTATCGGTCTGTCGGTCTCTGTCTGTTTGTCGATTTGTGGGCAAACTTCTCTGTGGGTTTTGATGAAATTTAGCATTTACGTTAACAAAAACAGTAACTAATGCATAATGGTGAAACAGATGTACTGTAACACAATTTAACAAAGGGTTAGTTGGACTTACATTGCCTGCTGTGTTAATAGTCACTAGGCCTATAGAAGCATGTATATCGGTCTGTCTGTCTCTGTCTGTTTCCAGATTTGTGGGCAAACTTCTCTGTGGGTTTTGATGAAATTTAGCATTTACGTTAACAAAAACAGTAACTAATGCACAATGGTGAAACAGATGTACTGTAACACAATTTAGCAAAGGGTTAGTTTGACTTATATTGCCTGCTGTGTTAATAGTCATTATAGAAGCATAGAACAATTAGGGTGGAATTGTCAGGGGAAGGGGGCGACGTTTCAGGAGTCGATGCTACTCCCATCATCAGGCTAATGCCTCTAATGACTATTAACACATCAGGCAATGTAAGTCCAACTAACCCTTTGTTAAATAGTATTACACCATTGTTAATAACCTTTACCAATATATTTCTTAGTGCTGCACTAAATTTCTTTTAACTCCTGATCACATATTTCTTGTTTTATGTAAGCTTCTTCTTCTTGAGTTGCTATATATGGATTGGTTTGCTGCGAATGTTGTAGTCTTCTTCTCCACTTTTGTCTGTTTTGTGCGGTCGCACCCTAGGTCCTTAGCTCAGCCAAAAAGACTGATTGGTCTAGGCTATAAAAGCGGTAGAAGAACAAATAACATATACATATGTTTATAATCCACATAAAAAGGTGATAGGAGAAATCACCCCCTTTCCTCCAGGGTCACCACCCTTATTCAACAAACCTCCCTGAGGAATATCTGAGCCCATCCTAATTCTTCATACCAATTCGGCTAATTATTTAGAAAAATATTTGCAGCTGGATGAAATGCAAAAGATAAATACAGGGTGATTATTTTTCATTGAGAATTCATTGGGTGAGATGAGAGGGGTGTTTGCAGACAGGGGGGCCAACCGTATTTGCCTGTATGTGTGAGGGTAAATACACCCTGAGCCCTGTTGGTCATGTTGGCGGCTGTGTCAGAGTAAACATGTCGCTCTCACTGCAAATGTTACGCCGTCTGTCGCGTTTGCTTTCGTCATTTTCTAGAAGTTTACAGCAGAGTGAACGATTTTGAATTTTTAAAAACCCGCGCTTTTCTAACAAGTGGTGGGGTCTCCAACTGCCTTTAAGAGCCGGATTTCAAAATTTTTGTAAACAAGGAGTGGTCGTATATTTTGGCTGAGTTATAGAATTATTTACTTACTTCGCGTGTCCATGGAAACACGCATATAAATGGGTTGTCCAAAATCGAGCACCTTGGAAGGCTTTGTCGTTTGCTTCATGCAGGTCATCAATTGTGCAGGGACCCGATGGCAGGCGAGTGGTATCCTGAACAGCCCTGCAGTCGCATCGGACATCGTCAGCGGCACCCAATCCCCACTTGGCAGCGGTGGTCTTCGAGAGTGCGGTTCCGGTCCGGAGGTGGTTCAACGTTCGCCAGATGGGAAAAGGGAGGCCAGAGCCCGCCATCAGTTTCTCATCGGGAGGGGGCAGTTGTGGATGGAGATTTCTCCATGCCTGTATACGATGATCACTCGAAACGCTAGTGGTAGGGGTGGTGCTGCGCAGGAAACTTTTTCTTGATGAGAGGCGGTGAGGAGCAGGTATTTTGCCGTACATCACGTGTTTCTTGTTTGTTGTCTGCTTCAACCTCTCTACAACAGCCGCTGTGGCTCGTCTGATTGTTAATAGAATGTGCAGGGCTGAGCGTCAGACTACTAGCGGAGTCTTATGGTGTTAGGATCTTCCATTCGTTAACAAAGTTATTAATTGTAGAGTAAGCCATTGGAAGGAATATTTTCCAACATTTTGATACATGCTATAGTATGCAAAATGTCGTATGTTTGGGCTGAGCTGCTGTGTACTAGCGGGATGGCAGGTGCCGGGTAGAGAAAAGGTAACCAAATATGGCGCCAACCGCGAATATAACGAACAGCCAAACACCGACCAAGCAGCGGCATAATTGGAGGGTGTGGTGGCAACTCTGGTGGTGCAGACTTGTCTAGAAAAAGCCACAGTAGCCCGAGGCTGACTATTTAGTGGGGCGAATAGTTGCCACCACTAAATAAGCAACCACTACTATGGAATTGCTTTTTTTTCTCATAAAAGATTATTCGCATACAAACAATAATTCAATGAATATATCTGAATAACCCCTTCAGTCGCCTCTGCAGGTAATACCTGTGTTGAGTTACGACAGGTCACCGATTGAATGATGTGTAGAGACTCGCACAAGTACGAACAAGCTACCACTATGCCATCGCAGTTATTTGGTCCTAGAGTTGGGTACCAAGCCGTAGGAGCTCAATGAAGAGTCAAAAGCGTATGGATGCAGAAGGCAACGGGAAACATTAGTCATTTAATACTTTTAAAATAGTGTCAGCTTTATAATATTGACTATATTCGTAACTGCAGTTTTCAGATAATCCCTTTTTATGTATTAGGGAGATTCATCTACCTATTGAGATGGCGACCAATGTTCGACTTTCGGAAAATTTCTTCACAACTTTTCATTTCATCACCCCCTGAGCCTAAAACCACCCTCCATTCAAAATGTTATATATATATATATATATATGTATGTATGTATGTATATCAATTTTAGGAAGCACTCTAACTTTCGTAAATATTATCCGATTTTGATGAAATTTGGCACAAAAATTGATCATACATAATATGTCTTGATCGAGTTCGTTAACCAGCTAGATGAAACCTTGCATAATTCATATCCCAGTTAATATTGGTCACAGAAGAATGAATTAAAATTTGACTGAAAGTCCGCATTATTATCTACGATAATGGTAATCACCACTTTTGGCGACAAATCAAACATTTTAAGATGGCATCCATTCAAAGTGAAAATAATTTGATAAATAAAAGTTCATAGTCGGCATTGTGGTTCAAAATTTGGAACACAAGAGTGTTTTGTGTGTTGATGTTGCGTGTGGTCGGGAAAATAATGAAGTATTTTTTATTTTTTATTACATATATGTACATAGTAGTATAGAGGAAAAGCAGGGTATGGGGAATCTTCCTACTCCTGATCGGCCAGAGCCGAAAGGGATTTTTTTTCTAATTTGATCTCGACTGACATGATTTTGACTGATTTCTTTGTAAATTACTTTGTTGTCGTTCAATATATTCATTCATTCATTAACCATTCATTCAATATCCATTAACCCATATAGTTTTGCCTTTGACCTATTTAATTTTTAATCTAGCTTAATGCTAGGTTGTACAGTATAAATAAATTTAAATCAATGAACTAGCAGATTTGAAACAAGTAAATCAAATCGAGCTAACATGTGTTGTACTAAAGCATTGTCATGAACCCTTATGAATAAAAAACACCCCTTTATATAGGATTATAATAAACATTGTAGTATGGTCAGGTCCCTTGTGAACAACGGGTCTGATGAACTGTGTCTTTCGGTGTAGCCAGTCATCCTGCTTGTTAACATTGGGGAGGGGGTCGCTTTGCATTGATTACTGATCTTTCTACTAAAGCACCCCCGGTAGCTATCGAGGGTGGCAAATGGGTTAAGTGAATTTGGCCTCCCGATGCAACTTAATGCGGGTAAAGAGGGGTGAGGCGCAGCGTAAAATAATATACAAATTGGGTGACATAAATGCCGCCCAGTGGTTGGTTTTGTTAAATAACTAATACATAAATAGCCTATATATATTTCTGTTAAATTATACAATCAAGTACCTCAACAAGTAATCGAAATGAAAGTATAATGCAAAATCGTCAAAATACCGTCATAATCAGGTAGTTCTGCCATTGTGATTGTGCTAGTGCCTCAGTGACAGTGTAGAAAGCTTTCTCTAAGAGATGGTCTCTAAGTATTATAATTTAGGGAACTTAGCAGCATTTCTCGCCACTCTCAGCTCAATCGGGAGTTTTCTTGGGTACTTGAAAGAAAGAAAGAAAAGCGTATTTATTTTCCATATGGGCGAATTTTGGGCCTTTCGGCCCACTCTTACTATCAACCGGAAACCTTGTAGTATAGGATCCAGTCGTCGCTCACACTTGGCCAGTTGGCCATGCGTGGTGCTGGCCTAACAAGGTCTCCTCTTTGCTTCGGGTTGTATGTAGTCATTTTGTTTAAATTTCGCCCACACCTCAGGCTTTAAGATATGTAAAATGTATCTACATACATTAGGTAAAGATTTGAGTGTTGATGTGTGATGTGACTTGATGTGTTGCCCAGGGACTGGGGGTACCGCCGCCATTTTTTATGCATAAGTATTCGAATTAAAAGGAAGTTTAAAGTTGTGAAGTTATTGCGCGCAAAATCATGCTTCTGTTGGCAGCACGCAACGATTCACCGCAAGCCCACCCACCAAGGTGGCGCAACCTATGTTTAACGTTTTTCTTAACTGTGAAAACTTGGGGCCCAGCTTCTTTTGTTAGTAGCTACGCCTCTGGCCTCCCGCTAATGGAAAACAAGTTTGATTAGGCCTTGATGTTATGATAGTTCGGATTGTCACCGAGTGAGAAATCCTTAAAATATACTGTGGCCGGTGAGGAGACTGTCAAACAACTCCACTATTGTCCCTTGTCCCGGTAAGGACAAGACGATGGCCACATTCTGGTTTGCCCGAGACTAGCAGAAGCTGTGTTCTAGACAGATCTCTCAGATGCCAATGACAAGGCTATCCCGGCCGCAATGTTTTGGATCAGTCCTGTGCCCAGACACGTTAAGTAAGTAATTGCCTCCACTATTCATTTTTTTTCTCTGAAAATTTTAATGTCGTTTGTCCCGGTAAGGGTGACAAGACGACCGCCACATTCTTGGTTTGCCCGAGACTAACAGAAGATGAGTCCCGGACAGATCTCTCAGATGCCAATGACAAGGCTATCCCGGCCGCAATGTTTTGGATCAGTCCTGGGCCCAGAGACGTTAAGTAAGTAATTACATCCACTATTCATTTCTTTTTCTCTGGAAATTTTAACTGTAGAACCAATGATGCAGTCACATTCCTTAGAAGCTGAAGTTCTCCTCAGGCGGCAATTCCACCGGCGATTTTACTTCATTTGTGATTTGACATTTTTTGTTTTAAGGAGACTATTATATAGATGCTTAACTTATCTATTATAAATTAAGTTATAATATGGTAGCAGACATCATTAATAAGTCTCTACCATATTATACTAACTTAATTTATAATAGATAAGTTAAGTATCAACATAATAGTCAACTTAAAACAAAACAAATAAAAAAACTCATATCACAAATGAAGTAAATTCGCCGATGGAATTGCCGCCTAATAGTGTGGGTACTTACTTGAACTCTCGCTTCCGTAAGATCGATTTTCATAGCAATTTCCTCTCTCGTGTAAATATCGGGGTAGTGCGTCTCCTGGAAGGCCCTCTCCAGTTCTTTGAGCTGTGCTGACGTGAACGTCGTCCGTATCCGCCTTTGTTTCCGCTTTTCCGTCAGCACTCCATCGTGACCCGAGTATACTTTGTATGGAAGACCCGCTGAAAAGAAAATCACTCTTTTAGTATGGAATCGTACCATAAATATGTGTTTATATGTATATCGCGTGGCATAAACAAGGTGCTCCCTACAACACGGTTATTATGATGAGTGTCCGTAGTGACTTGAGTATCCATTGTATGGAAGACCCACTGAAAACAAAACACCTTGAATCATATCAAGGCATGATCAGTGTCCGATTTTGTACCAGTATACTTTGTGTGGAAAGCAAAGTCACCCTTGAGGCTCGAATCATATAATGATATATATAATAACAGTGTCTGACCTTGTTTGAGTATACTTTGTGTGGAAGACCCGCTGAAAACAAAACACCTTGAATCATATCAAGGCATGATCAGTGTCCGATTTTGTACCAGTATACTTTGTGTGGAAAGCAAAGTCACCCTTGAGACTCGAATCATATAATGATATATATAATAACAGTGTCTGACCTTGTTTGAGTATACTTTGTGTGGAAGACCCGCTGAAAACAAAACACCTTGAATCATATCAAGGCATGATCAGTGTCCGATTTTGTACCAGTATACTTTGTGTGGAAAGCAAAGTCACCCTTGAGGCTCGAATCATATAATGATATATATAATAACAGTGTCTGACCTTGTTTGAGTATACTTTGTGTGGAAGACCCGCTGAATACAAAGTCACCCTTAAATTTCAGAGCAGCTGTCTCCAAGGTCAAAATTTTTAAAATTTAAATTTAAAGAAAAAGAAGGACATTCGAATGCGCCAAAAAAAATTTTGACCCTTGGACCCACTCGATGCCACGTTACCAAGTCCAGCCATTGTAAAAACGTACCAGGAGGCCCCAGGTCCCAGGATTCAAAAAATATTTTTGGCGCGCTTGAAAAGCCTATCTCTTCTATCAATGTAGGTGGGGTTTCCACATACGTCAATGGTCAATGAGAAATATGAAATTGACGTTTTATCAGACATTAAAGACATACTAAAAATGTCTGCTACCACGTCAAAACCATATTTCTCATTGACCATTGACGTATGTGGAAACCCCCGCCTTATCGTATAACTCTAGGTGAGGCCGAGTCTTAGTATCGAACCAAATCATTTCAGCAGACCAATTTCAACATCGTGACCAGAGAATATTTTTTATGGAAGACCCGTTAATTAATATCGAGACATAAACATTTCAAGAGACCGATCTGGGCAATGCACTTCCAGCCGCTATGATCAGCGGTCATGTGCATCCAAATAAAGACTGCATATAATACCTGTTGCGCTGTTGCTGTTTTTTTTTAAACGTTTTGGAAGGGTTTGGCACAATAAGTACTATATGGAAAGACTATTTGGAGCGTGCAATTAAGTTATATATATAAAGACATTTTGTAGCCTTACTTCTTGTAATGTAGAAAAGGCATATTCGTCATATACCGGATAAAAATCATTACATTGGTTTATTAATTAATTGGTTAATTAATTAATTTAATTGCATACTTAATGACAATGAATAAATAAATAAATATTCACTCTTTATTGTTCTAAGACTAAGCCAACCTCGCAGAGTTAGGGCTATAAAGCCCTCTCAACTAGGAAGGTCCGGGACCACCAGCTTTACATGCCCTCCGAAGTATGGCCAGAAAATGTAGCAAGTTTGAATTTTTTGTGTGTATTCAATAATTATTTTTACAGTTAAGCTTAGCATGAAAACAAGACCCCCTTCTCAGGCCTATGGTAAAGGTCGTAAATCGCAGTCTGAAGCAGCTGTTTCAGCGGACGCGGACGTTAAGGCGCAGAATACGCAACAGCGCCGTAGTGCAGGCAACCGGCGCCCAAGGGAGACTACAAGCCAAGGCTTGTCATTCCTCTCGATCCTCCGTGGTGTTGTTACGCAACTTATGAGCTACCTCAGAATCCCAAATCAGATTGCTACGTTTTTATGCGACTCCATCATCGAGTGGGTTGATAGCTGGGTAACACGTCAGGAACAGCCTCCGCCCACTCAGATGCGCAGCAATACCTACAGCAGCCAGCATGACTAGACCTCTAAGATGTCTGCAGTGGAACATCACCAGCATCCGAAGAAGGAGAGACGAGCCGCTGCATATCATAGAGGAGAATGATTGCAATGTGATAGCTATCAAGGTGTTGAGCGCGGTCACAACTCTCTAGGCTTTCGGGCTAAACGAACTCCCGGCCTATCTTTTGGCTCAGCCACGTGGCCTTTAAAAATAAAAATAAATAAAAAAAAAGACTTTATAGTCTTATTGTTCGCCTTTTGTTCGCAATAAAGTTGTTTTTTCAATTAATATCATTTCATTTCATTTCATTTCATTTCATTTCTATTCATTTCATTACAGTGGGAGAGAATAAAAAAAGCAATAGACTTTTGAAATGTCTTAGTAACATGGTCGGGTAATACCCAACTAGCCTTTTGTATATTTTAAGTCGTCGGGTCTTTCATTTAATTACTATTTACGACCACAACGCAAACATCAAATTAAAAAAAAAGAGCCTTAGACATTATCTTTGAGCAACCCCCCCCCCCTCCCTGTTAGGGTAATTCCACTCTACCTAACAAGAGTGCAAAGAGAAATAAATAAAACAGTGAGCTTGTTTTTCCCCCAAAACAATTTTATTTTATATAGGCACCAGAGTAATTACAACCCAAAACTCACCCACTATTTCACCTTGAAACGGCCCTGCCACCAATCTAAGATGACTGCACTGTGAAAAATACATAAAGGGTAGTAAAATTCATTTAGCTGCTCATTCCGCTGCTCTCTAATAAAACTTAGAGTCGTAAAATGTTCTTTATAAGTGCAGTTTTATACTCCCCGTCTTGACATCGTAAGAAAAGTGGACGGCGAACCTGGGAGTAATTCCGGGAGAGATTTTTCCGGGGGTCCCGGATCAATGCACTCCTGTCGTAAAGTTTACTTTGTCGCAGACATAAAAGTTATTTATGGGGAGGACATCGCATAACATAGTAACTTCGGAATGGTCTAGCTGTGACATGTACTACATTTTGAATCTTAACTTTTATGGCCACTGTTTGAGTTCATATAACTTTAACCTGATTCCCCCTTTTGCCTTCACAGTTCAGTGTTATTGTTTTCCTCGCACAATACGTGGCCAATCAGTTATGGAAACTACCTATAGAGTTTAAAGCTGACCTTCTTTGGTACCAGTGTGTATATGCATTATTATTATTGTTTAAATAGGCAGAAGTAGGCTAAAGCCTTTTGAATAGTCACAAGTCACTTCACAATTCACAAGTCTTGGAATTTAATTTTATTGTCGAACACAGCCAAGTTCTCCAAGCCGATGACCTTGACTTGTAGGAGATAAGTGAAGGCAGCCCCCTGGCACTCCGGTCTCTCCCTCAAGAGAAAACAACATTTGCAGAGAATTATGTAAGTAGATAGTGTTTCACAATTTATGTATTTTACATTTTAAATGTCAACCCCTAGGCGGGTATCTCCTAAAAGACTTATGGACCTAGGTCTGCAGTTTATATGGCTCCAATCCCAACGACCCTGTGGGGACCACTTAGTCCCACATGTGTAATAACCAGTCTGCTTCCAGCTTCACCTTTTTCCCGGTAGATGGCGCTGTTCACATTCAGATAATTCAATATTCCTCAATCTTCCTTTTACGTATTAATTTCTCTTATTCAATAATATCTTTAATCTACCCTCTGTGTCTCATCAGCTCCTTTAGCTGTGGACACAGAGTTGGTTTTTCTATATGGAAGCAGGCTGGATCAAATTCAATATTAATTGTAAGCATGTATCGTTCTCGTCTCACAGCTCATATTGTAACCACTGTGTGTTAAATTACTCTAACTTGAGTCGAAGCACTGCAATACAAACCAATTCAAGTCTACACTGCCTATTCAATTGCATCGTCCTTCGACTAGCTACATTGGTGACCCTCGACAACGGAACAAGCAGCCTTCCAGATTCCAGTCCCAGTTCCAGCCAGTTCCAGTTCCAGCCAGTTCCAGTTCCAGTTCCAGCCAGTTCCAGTTCCAGCTTCCAGCCAGTTCCAGCTTCCAGCCAGTTCCAGTTCCAGCCCGTTCCAGTTCCAGTTCCAGCCTCCAGAACGTCTCATCCGGCCATAGGCGGTGGAAACCACCCCGGAGCAGCTACATTCACCGCAGCAGCACAGCCACAACCATTGCAGCTACAACCGCTACAGCTACAACTGCTACAGCCACCTACACCCACGGCTACAACCAAGATGACAGGCCCTCCTAGTACGATGGCAGTCTCGGTCAAGCTTCCACCCTTCTGGACACAGTCGGCCAACCTGTCACCGGCACTGTGGTTCACTCAAGCGGAGGCTCAGTTCGCACTTGCTGGGGTCACAATGGAAACGACGAAATATTACCACGTCCTTTCAGCGCTCGACCAAAGTACCCTCAGCGAGATCTCAGATTTGTTAGCTGCCCCAGTACCAGTAAACCCATACACTGAGCTAAAAACGCAATTAATCCAACGAATGAGTCTTCCAGCAAGCAGTCGCATTCAGCTACTAATGTCGGAAGACATAGGGGACAAAACTCCCAGCTCTTTTCTCCGGAGACAGCGGGCCCTCGCAGAGAAAGCCATATCAGACTCGGTTTTACGCACCATTTGGACGTCTCGCCTCCCGCACGCTATACAATTGGCAATCATCGGTCATGATCACCTGTCACTAGGTGACGTCGCGAACCTCGCCGACAAGATGGCCACCATCAATTCAGCAACACGTGACCGGATTCATGAGTGCACAATGGCCCCTGTGGACCTATTGAAGACGTTAACAGAGAACGTCGCGGCTCTACAGGCACAGTTCGCCGACAGATACGGACAACGTGCCACACAGCCACGGTTCCAGCGCCAGTTCCGTTCACCAGCGCCTAAACAAGACCCAACTTGGTGTTTTTACCACCAAACCTATGGGAGGAAGGCCAGAAAGTGCCAGCAGCCATGCAGATTTCCGAAAAACGACGATCGCAGCCAGTAAAGGCAGGGCCTGCCTGCGCCACTACACACCTGCTTAAAACCTCACATCGCCTTCTTATCACGGACCCTTGCACCAAGATACGTTATCTCATTGACACAGGGTCCGACATCTGCGTTTTTCCACGTGCCCGTCTCAACCTACCGCTCCGTCGTACTCAACTCGAGCTGACTGCCGCCAATGGCACAATCATCAATACGTACGGAACAACAGCTCAACAACTGGACCTGGGATTACGACGCAGTTTCCGTTGGAATTTCATCATTGCCGATGTCACGCAACCCATCATCGGTGCAGACTTTCTCGCAGCCTCTAATTTGCTGGTGGATCTCCAGAACTCAAAGCTGATCGACGGGACAACGCATCGCAAGGCGAACCTGTGTCAAAGCCCCTCCAAGCAACCTAGCGTTTCTACCTTAACAATACCGCACAGTACCCCGGCCAGTCTAAAAGTAATAATTGAGGAGTTTAGCGACCTCACGCGGCCGAGACAACCCACAGACCAGGTCAAACACTCCACGGTCCACTACATTAGAACGACAGACGGACCTCCCGTCTCCGCTCGCCCACGCCGGTTGGCCCCGGACAAGTTTATTATCGCCAAAAAGGAGTTCAACGACATGATCCAGACCGGCGTATGTCGTCCGTCCGACAGCCCATGGGCCTCACCATTACACCTAGTACCTAAAAGCGACCATTCATGGCGCCCATGCGGGGACTACAGACGGCTCAATGCTCGAACAATTCCTGACGCGTACCCAGTCCGCCACATCGCAGATTTCAGTGCAGAATTGCGAGGAAAAACCGTATTCAGCAAAATAGACCTGGTCAAAGCATTCACCCAGATACCAGTTTCCAATGGTGACATTCCAAAGACAGCAATAAATACTCCGTTCGGCCTTTTCGAATTCCCATTCATGACATTCGGTCTTCGCAATGCTGCTCAAACCTTCCAACGCTTCATGGATAACATCCTACGCGACCTCCCGTGGGCATATTCATACATCGACGACGTACTGGTTGCATCGAGTGATAAGCAGGAGCACGAATCACACCTACGTCAACTCTTCCAACGATTCCGAGAATATGGCCTGGTCATTAATCCTAGCAAGTGTACCCTCGGCGTTGGGTCAATCAGCTTTCTTGGTTACCTCGTGTCAGCAGAAGGCACACAAGCCCTACCAGACAGGGTAAAGGCACTCACTGAATACCCTCTTCCAAAGACATTCAAAGATCTACGCCGTTTCCTTGGCATGATTAACTACTACCGCCGGTTCCTACCAAATGCAGCCAACGAACAAGCACCACTCAACACGTTGTTATCTGGAGACAAGGTAAAAGGGAACGCTACGATACCATGGACAACAAAGCTTCCCGAAGCTTTCAGCTCATGCAAACACAGTCTGGCACGCATCACCCTACTCGCGCATCCAGATCATACGGCTCCGATTGCACTAGTCACAGATGCATCAGACACCAGTATCGGAGCTACAGTCCAACAACGGATCAACGATCATTGGCAGCCATTGGCATTCTTCTCGCAGAAACTTAAAGAAAACCAACGAACATGGTCCGCTTGCGGTACACGACGCCATTCGTCATTTCCGATACTTGCTAGAAGCGCGCGCTTTTGTCGTATATACCGATCACAAACCGTTGACGCACGCTTTTCAGAATCCAAAAACAAGTTGCTCACCTCGCCAAATGCGGCAAATGGAATTCGTCTCTCAATTCACCACGGACATCCAATACATCGCTGGGCAGGACAACTTGGCCGCTGATGCATTCTCAAGAATCGAAGCAATCTCTACTCCCGTATCTCCTGAGCAACTTTCTTCTGCTCAGAAAGACGACAGAGAACTCAAAGAGCTTCGGTCCAGTAGAAAGACGTCCCTCATCCTCGTTGATGTTCCCATTCCGGGCTCTGATTCAGTCCTTACGTGCGATTCTAGTCAAGACATACAACGCCCATTTGTGCCCAAACCATTACGTCGACAACTTTTCGAGCACCTACACAGCCTACATCACCCAGGAATAGCAGCGTCTGCTAACCTGGTTGCCCAACGCTACATATGGCCTTCTATCCGTAAGGATTGCCGCGCCTGGGCTCGTCTGTGTGTCAACTGTCAATTGTCCAAGATACATCGACACACCCTCACTGCGATTGGAACCTTTACTCAGCCTGACCGACGGTTTCAGCACATACACCTCGACATTGTAGGCCCATTACCACCGTCGGAAGGCTACACGTATTTGCTAACACTCGTTGACCGTTTCACGCGATGGCCGGAAGCCGCTCCTATGGTGAACATCACCGCCGAAAACGTCGCCAGAACCCTCATTTCCTGCTGGATCAGCCGGTTTGGGTGCCCGGAGACAATTACTACAGATCGCGGCCGACAGTTTGAGAGCCATTTGTTTGCTGACCTGGCCCGATTATGCGGATTTCACCATGCACGGACTACCAGTTACCACCCTGCATCCAACGGCATGGTAGAGCGTATGCACCGCTCACTCAAAGCCTCCATTATGTGTCATGCCAATGACAAATGGACGGAAGCCCTTCCGCTAGTTTTACTGGGCATGCGCGCCACTCTTAAGAAAGATCTTCAAGCTTCTCCAGCAGATCTGGTCTATGGTGAACCATTAAAACTACCAGGACAGATGCTGACAACTCCTCCTTCAAATCAGAGTCCGGCGGACACTCTCATCTCACTTCGAAGGAAATTCGACTCACTACGCCCCACTCGCGTCAAGAGACACGGGGCTCATCAAACATTCATCCCACAAGACCTTGCCAAGGCCACGCACGTTTTCGTGAGACAAGACCACGTCCGTGCTTCCCTCGAACGTCCTTATGCGGGACCATTCCCTGTGTTAAGTCGCACCGACAAAACAGTTACGATTTCAAGCCGCGGTCGTGCGGTTACTGTGTCAATGGACAGGGTCAAGCCGGCCTACATTAATGCCAGTACAGACGAACCGTCTCACCAGTCTACGATCAACCCCCCGCATCAGCATCCTGCTCAAGATAAACCTCAGGAGAAGGTCTCCTCACCACTTCCTGCCACTGACGTCGTGCCGACACCACCGACTCGCACCACTCGCTCAGGTCGTCACGTCCACGTTCCACGACATTTCTCCGACTTCCAGTCTTAGGAGGGGGGTAATGTGGGGACCACTTAGTCCCACATGTGTAATAACCAGTCTGCTTCCAGCTTCACCTTTTTCCCGGTAGATGGCGCTGTTCACATTCAGATAATTCAATATTCCTCAATCTTCCTTTTACGTATTAATTTCTCTTATTCAATAATATCTTTAATCTACCCTCTGTGTCTCATCAGCTCCTTTAGCTGTGGACACAGAGTTGGTTTTTCTATATGGAAGCAGGCTGGATCAAATTCAATATTAATTGTAAGCATGTATCGTTCTCGTCTCACAGCTCATATTGTAACCACTGTGTGTTAAATTACTCTAACTTGAGTCGAAGCACTGCAATACAAACCAATTCAAGTCTACACTGCCTATTCAATTGCATCGTCCTTCGACTAGCTACAACCCCATGGATTTCGCAAATTATTTGTTCTGTTTCCATATGAACTTTTGGCCATTGGAAAACTATTATATGTCCACGATGTCAATCTACAACGGCTACAAGCGATAGTGTACAAGCTAAGACAAGCTTACCATTGACTTGTGTCCCACATTGCGTAATTCTTACGTGCACCCCGCCATATGCATATACTGCGGTATTTTCAATGCCAGGAAAATTATGCCTACGCATTTCCCCTAACGATATGTCTTTTTCTTTCTTCTTCTTCTGGCACTACAGCCCTTGATGGGCTTTGGCCAGCTTGACAACACTCTTGTCTCCTCCAGTCATCTCGGTTTTGTATGACGCTCCACCATCCACGAATCTACGGACTCCCAACTCGCGGAGGTCTGTTTCAGGTATGTAATGCTGGACTTCTTACTTGGTCCGTTCCGTCAGTGCTGGTCATGGCCGGCTCTTCCTGCGGCACACTGATTTATAATAGATAAGTTATGTGTCTACCTACATAATAGCCTCCTTAAAACAAAAATCTCATCATTTTTTAATGCACAAATGAAGAAAATATGACAAGTGGAATACACGCCTATGAGACAAACAGCAGATAGACGCAATAACGCGGGGCTTACAGTATACGAAAGTGCCTTGTAAAGGGGAATGTGACGGAAGTAGTAACGCTGTAAATTTGAGGCGATGGTGTATTCATTACTGAGTTACCGCGAGCTGGGGTAAGGGGGGGCTTATGTGGCGGAAACCTGCATATTATTCTCATTTCTCCCCGGCATATCCCATGGATAATCTCCCAAGTTCTCCCCAACGGTTTTAAGTCTCAATAGAGGCATTTGCATGTCTTGTTCGTCCTAATATTATTGTCCTGGAGGTATTTTTAGTTTAGTAGATATTAAACTTGTCTATTGTTATGACTATTTTGTCTCAAATATTGGTTTTTAGTGCTGAATCAGGGTAGATTATCATACTAACTGACTTCATTTTCTGTAGTCTTTACTTTGTGGAAAGTTTATGTTACGATGGCACGGCAGGTTGAGAAATACTCGTTTCCGCCTCAAAGTATAACTCAAGCCTATTTCTTTTTGTTAAGAATGTAGCACGTCCCGTAAAACATTGGGTACCCCAAGATCCGTTGTTTTTACAAACTTCTTATTTTTAATTTAATGAACAAAACACGACATTAATGATTGGGCTTATTTAAGTTGTAAAACATTATTTCATGAATCATATGATTCGGGTATTTTTAATTTTCGGTACCGTAGCTTTTTCATAAAAATGATTGGGGCTGAAATTTCATGTAAAATAGATACCATGAAAAAAAATTGAAAAACAAAAATTAATGGTAGGGTCTTGAACCTAAGTCATTTCATGTTAAAAATTGTAGATAACTACTAGTAGTTTACGCGGCATGTCATCAAGACAAAACACTTTGGGATATCTTGGATACAAATTTTTGTAGCAATCGTGATTTTCTATATATTTTTTCCGATGCAATTTGAAAACATGAAAACCATTAAATTTTCTTCGTGATATAGTCTCATTGTTCGCCAATTGTATTGCTGCAATAAAGCAGTTATTCATTCATTAGTTGCCTTCAAAAAATAATTAGCAATCTCCCTCCATTACTACATTTAATAAGGCCTATTCCGCAACGTGTAGGTACCTCCGCAGACGAACTTCGAATAAACCTTAAACAAAAGTTAGAAAGCAATCGAGTACGTGCAACGAAGTCTTAAGTAATTTAAACGTGCTGAACCAACTATGCCCTACGATTGATTTTCTTAAATAAACTTAAAAGGAATCTTTCCTAATGTCTTTCTCTTTTTATAAACAGCGTTGGTCCTCATTCCTTCGATTTCTTCTTTTCTTCCAAAACAATGTTTATTCATAGATAATTAATTAAATGGCTTTGATTTAAAATGCAGTTTGTAGGAAAGTGAAAGCATAAAATATTAGTTTTTAAATTTTACCCTTTCAAACATTTCGGTAAGCTTACCGTGAAGATTTTTTTTTTTTTTTTTTTTTTTTTTTTTTTTTTTAAAGGCGCGGGACTCTTTCGAGTATTTGCGCCGGTCGGTGTGTGTGTGTGTGTGTGCGGAAGTCATGGTTGTTTTAGAATGGTTTTGTCTACGGTCTACAGGTGGGGCATGACTCCGGTCTTGCTTAGAAAGCTTAACGTTGCCGTGACCGGCCCATGCTTGTCCCCTAATAAGTTTGGCAGGGTGTGTGGTTTCGGTAACGAAAATCTGCCCGCTGCGTATATAGGGCATTCGGTAATTATGTGTTCCACTGATTGTGGAACTCCGCACCTGCTGCATGTAGGGGGCTGGTCACCAGACATCAAATGTCGATGGGTAAGGCGGGTGTGCCCTATGCGCAATCTGGCAAGAGCAGTCTCTTCTGATCGATTTAGGCGATATGAGGTTTGCCAATCCCCAATAACTGGTTTCGATGCTTCTTAACTTATTGTTAATGGTGTCTCGCCATGCAGCCTGCCAGGCATTTTTGGTTTCCCTTTGGATTATATTGAATACATCTGGTAAAATGGTTGTAGCCCAAGGGGCGGCAGTCATGATTGCCGCCTCTTTAGCTGCCGCATCAGCTGTGCTGTTTCCTTGTATACCCACGTGGGAGGGTATCCAATGGAAATGCACTTTGGAGCTGGATGGCAAGTCTTTTAACGTTGATAATATGGCATTCGGCAGCGGACACATAGTGCTTGTATTTTCGATGGTTTTTAAAGCACTAAGGCTGTCAGAAAAAATGACTGCTTGAGGCAAGCTGTCCGCGACGATACGGAGAACGGCTTGATATAAAGCGAAGAGTTCTGCTGTGTAAACTGAGCAGTGCTGCAGCATTGGGAACATATGGATTGATCCATTTAGGCAGTAAGCAGCTCCGACACCCCCGCCCTTACCCATTTTGGCGCCGTCAGTGTAGATGTGATACCATGAGGCTCTTGGGTAGTTGAAGACCAAGTCCCTGAACATTGCTAAGTACAAATGAGGTGGCGTGTCTTTTTTACACATGTTATGCAACTTATATGAAATTTTTGGAGGGGTAATCAGCCAGTACGGTTGAGTGTGGGTTCTTTTTGGGTGGATATCAGGAAGTTTGTGACTAAGGGAGTGCAGCAACAATTTGTTACGGTAGTGTACTGGTTTTGACGACCTGACGCGACTTTGGTACTTCGCGTGATGCTGCTCTGTAGTCACTGCTGGAAATGAGATACTGTTAGGTTGATGAATGATTTTTGTACAAAATTTCAGCATTAGTAAATTTCTTCTACCAGCAAGGGGTGGCTCGTTTGCCTCAACACAGATACTCATTATAGGGCTAGATTTAAAGGCGCCGGTACATATTCGGATTGCTTGATGGTGTACTGGGTTTAAGCACTGTAGCAGATTTTCAGACGCGGAGCCATAAATGAAACAGCCATAGTCAAGTTTTGACCTTACTAGGGTCCTATAAAGGTTTAATAGAGTATGCCGATCAGCACCCCAGTGAAAGTTGCTGACCACTTTAAGTAAATTTAGCGATTTTTCTGTTTTGGCTTTGAGCTGCAAAATATGTTCCTTCCATTTGAGTTGTCGGTCAAAAATGAGCCCCAAAAATCTGTGGGATGTCGCTATAGGGATACATGTATTATTTATCGTGAGCTTGGGCTCAGTATAGCACCGTTTCCTGCAGAAATGGACCACTTTGATTTTATCTGGGCTAAAACGTAAACCAGTTTGCTTTGACCATTGCTCCAGGGATGATAAAACCGGTCTTAGAACAGATTCTATGTGGGGTATTGTAGCACCGTAATAAAATAATGCAAAATCATCGATATACAAGCATGACATCACTTTAGGCGGAATCGTTTTAGTAATAGAATTGATTGCAATATTGAAAAGTGTGCAGCTTATTGCTGAACCCTGTGGTGTTCCATTTACAAGTGTTTTAGGGGATGAATAGGTTGCTTCACATTTCACTATGAATGTGCGGTTCTGTAGAAAGGCACTCACAAACAGTGGCAGATTACCTCTTATTCCCCACTGATGTAATTGTTGTAGGATTACGATTCGCCAAATTGAGTCGTAAGCTTTAAAAATGTCGAAAAAAATGCCGACCACGTGGAGTCGATTTATGAGACCTTCTTGTATGTAGGTAGTGGCCCGTAATAAATGGTCAGTTGTAGACCGGCCTTTTACCGAGCCACATTGTATAGGTGATATCAGTGAGTGAGATGTCAAGTGATACATAAGTCTTCCGTTTACCATACGTTCAAATAATTTTATTAAGGTGTTAGTAAGCGAAATAGGACGATATGAGGCAGGGCATGTGGGGTCTTTGCCCGGCTTGAGAATGGGGGCCACTACGCTTTTCAACCACGAGACAGGGATTATGTGGGTTTTCCATATATAATTGTACAGTGTAAGTAGGTAGGTGAGGTAGGGTAGGGGAAGGTGTTGAAAAAATGGATATGGAATATTGTCTGGGCCTGGTGAAGTATTTTTATTTTTAATAGATTTTAAGGATTGTGATAGTTCATTAAGATCGAATGGTCCATTATAGTTAGCATAGTCACCACCCCTAAAATCTAGGGAGGTTTTTCCCAAATTCTGCTTATAGGAAAAAAAGATGTTATTTATTATTAAGTGTACCGTATTTTACTAAAAACAACCTAAATATATAACTGCTATTTATGTATGCCTAAAAACAACCTGTGTTAAACCTAAATATGACGTCAACGATTACGGTTTTGGCCTGTAAGCACCCGCTCGCACGAGAGCTGGTGACGCCCTTGGATGTTTGTTAGATTAAAAAAAAAGTTTAAATCGTTATGTACGTCTACCACTACTGATCCATATTTTGCATAACTTATGGAGTATAATAATCAGTACGGTATATTAATTTTCCGTTCAAATACCAGAAAATACAGTTGCATCGTCAAAACTCGAATTAAAAACTAAAAATAATACGGTACCTAACACATAGTAAAGTTTATCACCACGTGGGTTCCGTCAAAATGTTAAAATATTACATTTACTCGTACATACTTTGACAGTTAATTATTCTTAAACTTCATTAATTATCAAGTAGATAGGTTGCAGTTTGAGCTTTAAATGTTCAATAATTTTTCCAAATTGGAGCCCAGTTTCTGAGTGAATTGGTAGTGAATTATAGTATATATAATCTAATGACCGAATTTGGGAAACTATTCATTTTTTTTTATTTTTTTTTTATGGTCTGCATTTAGAAATGCTTAAGTGATGAACCGTTCTGGGGGTAGTCTAATTATGGATATTTCATCTATTCTATTGCCAAAGTTTCTGAAATTTTCCTTTAAGCGGGGTTTCCACCGACCTCTCATTGCAGAATGCATCCACAGACAATGACGTGGTAGTAGACATTCAAGACTTAGGTGAGTATTCCACCGACCTCTCATTGCAGAATGCAAATGACATTGACGGAAATGTTTGTTTTACTCTATGCCGTAGTTAAAATTGATCAATGATCATAGAGTAAAATCATAAACAAACTAAAATTAAAAATGGCGTCATAGAATATGTTAAGAACAAAAATTTTAATAGATTTCTATAAAAAGAAAAATTCAAATTTCCCTCATTGTCATTTGCATTCTGCAATGAGAGGTCTGTGGAATACCCACCTAAGTCTTGAATGTCTGCTACCACGTCAATGTCTTTGCATTCTGCAATGAGAGGTCGGTAGAAACCCCGCCTTATATACGTAGGTAAATTAGGCTATGGAGTACGAATTGTCCATACATTGTTAGTGGTGAAAATGAGAGGTCTACAGGGTTCTCCTGTTCTGCTATTTGTTATGATTTGAAGCCAAACGAGGTCAACCATATTTTCATGTAACTAAAAAATCTGACAACCATTTTTCATTTATTAAATAGGCAAAGTCGGGGATTCCACCGACCGGCTAGGGCTAAGCTAGCTAGCAGACATACAAGACGGAGGCGGGGTTTCCACCGACCTCGCATTGAAGAATGCAAATGACATTGACGGAAATGTTTGTTTTTCTTTTTATAGAAATCTATTAAAATGTTTGCAATTAACATATCCCATGACGCCATTTTTAAATTTTAGTTTGTTTGTTTATGATTTTACTCTATGATCATTGATCAATTTTAACTATGGCATAGAGTGAAACAAACATTTCCGTCAATGTCATTTGCATTCTGCAATGCGAGGTCGGTGGAAACACCGCCTAAGTCTTGAATGTCTGCTACCACGTCACCGTTTTTGTATTTAGCCCTAGCCGGTCGGTGGAATCCCCGCCTAAAATAAATCAGTACCGTAAGTAAAGAAAAGAAAATCTTTATTTCATGAAAAATTATACAATTTTAGTATTAGTAATTCAGAGGAGTCACCGTTACGATTTTTCCTCAAACTATGATTAATTAAGCTACTAATATATAAACTAACTTATTAAAAATACAGTAAAAAAGTTAATTGTTGTATATGAATTGTTGTTTTTAGAATATGAACAATGAGACATATCTACTAGCTGAATAAACAATGAAGACGATACGTTGTAAAATATAATGTTGTATTGATTGCATTGGATATTTGTAACGGGTTATTTCCGTTACCGTGTCAAAATCATTCCGACCGTGGGGTCGAAATGCAGGGCTTGATACACTACAAGGAAATTAATAAAACTTACAATAATCCGATTCCTGACAAGGCCCTCCGTAGCCATATTTGTTTATAAACAATAACAAAACTTCGACACTCGAATGATTAAGGCAAATTTTTCGATAAGTAATAAACCGTAATCTGAGAAAGGACAAATTTAATAAAACACCTAGAGAAAGGCAGATTCCTAGCCCTCTGCTCGGAATATAACTACCTCTCGTACAAATAAATACAAGAACATGCAGTTCCTCGAAAACAGAAGAAATATAGAAATTTACCGTTTGCGCCAACTCACAAACTTTTACGCGCCTTTTCCTTTCATAACCGTAGCAGAAGAAAGTTTACGTGGATGATAAAATCACTTCTTGAAGCCAGAGTGAAGGACGACTTACAACTGATAAGATCAGAATTTAAATAAAAGTAAAAACCCTTGTCTAATGTAAAGTGAATAGCAATTAAATCCATCCAACCCTAACCTGGGCTAACCTATGGTGTAAGGCGAGAACCGGTGTTCCAAGAGTTCCAAGGAGGCGTTCTCGACGTAAATCCCCTGATGGGGAACTACGTGGAGGGGAACTTCTTGGAGGACGGGAAGACCGGACCGATACCATCATCGGCCCGTAAAGGCCTTACCGAGGGAAAGATGCACCAGGGCTAAAAGAATGGGTAGGACGAGGGTCCTCAGCAATTACAACTTCACTTCACTTCGTTCATCTTCTTATTAGTGAGAATTCTCTGCACCTGTAAGTCTCCATTATTGTTTTGTAACTGAAAGGAAAATGAACTTTATGCTGTGTTATCTAGATTGTGCGCGGGACGACGTCGCTGATCTGGAAGTGGAGGATGGATTCGGTTGGAGAAGGGAGCGGGTCGCTCCTCTTCCTCATCCGGGGCCATGATCCCCTCCCAGGGCAGATGGTCGGTCAGTCCTCTGGATAATATTTTGTAATGTGTAGATTTCTGAGACTGGCACCATGATATTTCTCTCTTTACAAAAGTCCAGTGCTCAGAAAATTCTCCGTCTAATTGTGCGCAATGTTAACTAGGATGATCGTGGGTTCGATGACGAACGGAGGGAGTGGTCCAGATTCAATTCTGTATCCGGTCTCCGGATGGAATCGGACACACTCTCCCCGTTCCTCACCGAACCAATGTCGGATCTCCGGCGATATGCCAATTTCTATTGTTTGTTGTGGTGTTATAATGATGTTTGGCAGCGGCCAAATTTTCCGGTCGAGGAAGAAGTGACCAAATATATTTGCTGATCTTGGACAATCTGGTGTTCTCTGTGCTTCCTCCGCATCTCTCTAGGTTGAGACTCTCTCTCTCTTTTTGCGAATATTTAGCCCCATGATCCACGCCCTTTACTTTCTGCCGTCCCTGAGCTACCGACGCACCGGCTGAGGCCACCCTTGTTAAGATGAGTCGGATTTGATAGAAGGATGAGTTATCTCCAGTTTTGTGGTTACCATCTGGTAATTGGTCTATCTCTCCAGTTTCACCTTACATATTGTATGAAGGAAGGAAATAAATTATATTTATTTATTAATATGTATTGTATGTATATATCTTGTATATAATTAACGCATAAATATACAGGTATAATAAATACATAATGACTTAATTTATAGCTGAGACCACAATGCTAAGATCCCTTCATTAATCCATTACCTTAATTTAGACTTATGTTAAAACAAAAAATGTTACAATAATTAAAATAATTAAATTTCAATTTCCTACTTTCTATTGTTACTTTTTATCTAGAAAAAGCTATTAATATACATAACAATATAAGCAAGAGTGTTATTTTAACTATACTTCTCATTAATCCTCCTGTTACACATGTTTGTTTCACGTCACTCCCCTAATGCTCAACCAAATGGTTTTATTAGGGGAAGCCCACTATCATTACCTACGTATGTAGGTACCTACCTACCTATGTATTGTATGTGATTCTGTATTCTTATCACTAATTTGTGGGATACTGAGTTAGATTTTGAATTTTTGTTTTGTTATAATTGAATTAAATTTTTCTTTCTTTCTTTCTTTCAATAGCGGAGACCCTCTCTTAAATTCAACTAGGGCTCAGGAATAAACACAGTTAGTACAATTAATTTACAGTACGTACTTTTTAACGAATTAACCTAGCTTAAAACTACAATAAATAAACTATAATAATCTAATCTAATAATCCTCCACCATTACTCTGTACTTGGTTTAGTCATTGTTTTCGCTTGTTTCACTGTGCGAAGGCGGGTATTCCATATACGTCAATCGTCAATTAAAAATTGAAAAATAACGTAAATTGACGTGGTAGCAGAATTTTTAGTATGTCTTTAATGTCTGCTAAAACGTCATTTTTCAATTTTTCATTGACGATTGACGTATATGGAATACCCGCCGAATGGTAAGCTTGTCTCTGTTTGCACCTTGCACAGCCCGTATAGTTTGACATTGAGGGCGTTCCAGTTTACCATTGGCCAAAATTTCATACGGAAACATTGCAAATAATGTCCGAAATCCGTCGTTGGCATTAGACAAGGGACCGATGTGGGCCAAGGTCCATAAAAAGTCCTTCAGGAAATACAATCCTCCACCGTTCTCGGATCCCATATTGATGTAACTACTGATTTTGTCAAATTTAGGTAGGCCTTTCAATAAGGTTAAGTAAAAAAAATTGATTTCAATGTCAACAAAGGTGCTGGCTGCTATGACTGTGAGGGGGCGGCAAAATGAAAAAGAGAATTTCTCGGATATTGAGACAGTTAACATAGGTCAACATGGAGGGCACCCAGGGCTCCCTTTCTCCCCCAATTACAACTTCAATTCCTCAAGAGCCAATTCCAACCCCTTACCCCTCCCCCTTACACCCCTCCTCTCCGTCAACCCCCCCCCCCCCTCCAACGACCTTCTTTCACCCCCGGTTTTACCCTCTACTTCTCCAATGTTGTTTTTTCGGGGCCGACGTAGTTTTTATTAGGAACACTCGTAAAGCTGAAAAGAAGGGGAGATTTGGAGACAAAGTAAATTCATTGTTTTTCTTGTCTTTTTTACGGCTGTAGGCGGTATATGTGTGTGTTTTGTTTTCCATAAAATTACATGAGCTTTCGAGAGAATTTTAATTAGAGCGTGGTAGGAGCCTGTACTCTTTTTTTTCAATTCACTATAGGTACTACTTTTACCAGGCTTTTAGGTATGTTTGCAAATAAATGATTATTTATTTTATTTATTTATTTACTTTGTTTCAAATGAAGGCGTATGACTTTAAAAAAAAAAAAAAAAACGGTACGAGCTAGTCATCCTGCTGTATATTTTTATTCTTGTGTGTGTTTCCATTTTGTGTTGTTTTCCATAAAATTACAGGGGTTTTGAGATAATTTTAATTAGAGCATGGTAAGACCAGGCCCGTACCCAGGATTTAATTTGGGGGGGGCAAGACCAAATTTTTTTACAGTAATTTTAGTAGTTTTAGCTAAAACTGAAACATTATTTATTAGTTTTGATTGGTGATTGGTGAGACCCTGTAGCCTGTATTTTTTTTTCAATTCGCTACGGCTTTGCTTTAATTAAATGGAAGGTGTATGACTTTTTTTTAAAGAACCGGTACGAGCCAGTCAACCTGTATGCTTAGACTATAATATTCTTATGTGTGTGTGTTATGTTTTCCATAAAACTACTAATACATGTACATGCGCTTGTTAGGGCTTAAAGATCATTTTCATTAGGGCGGGGAAGAAGCATTTGACATATTTTTTTTACAATTAAATTTACGATGAATTTGCTTTAAATAAATGCGAATGATTTTTAAAAATAACTGGTACGAATGAACTCGTGCATGATTTTATGTGTGTGCGTTTTTTCTTCATAAAATTACATTAGCTATATAGGCGTATAAACATTTTCAAATAAAACCCGCGAAAATCAATTGATAATTTATCGAACTTCTGTGCCTGCCCAGGGGGTGGGGGGGGGCACCCATTGGATCCAATCCTATGTACGCCCATGATTGCAAGTAGTCTATAAAGGTGGACAAGAGCGCTATTATGCACAGAGTAGAGAGGTCAAACGACCAAAAAAGAAAATAAATGCAAGTTAATTTATTACGCTCTCCCAATGGACTAGATCCATCGCTGACAGAAGCCACAAGCCTTCTACTGGACGCGAAACGACTCAAAAAATGAAAAAAAAAAAGGTAAGTTAAAGTAGGTAATTTCCACTGCAGACTGAGCGGAAACTAACGAGCTAATTTGTAATTAGCATCATTACCTTTGGAAGCGATTAGTTCCAACTTGAAGTGAAGTGAAAAGCTTTAATAAATGAGCCGGAGGAGGACGCGCGGGAACCGGAAGTCGGGGGGAGGGGCTAAAACAGTCGAGAACCGTTCAAAATGGTGGCGGCTGGGAAACTTTGTTTTCTTATATATTGATCTTGCACCCTCTTGCGTGGCTTTCCTATCTCCAAGTTAATTCTGTCTCTTTTTCCCTCCCGTTGGATTACTTTCCTGGGGGAGAAAGGAAATCCGCGTTTGGAGAAAAATCTGATTTCATGGAATTTTCCCAATTTTTAACTTGCGCTGTCTGTGTATTAACAATTAACTGTAGAATTTTCAAGTACGTTCCATGTATATTGTATATTGGTTCTGCGTAAAATTATTACAAGACTGTTAACTAGCCCATAAATGATAAACTTAAGAGGCTGGGCAAATGGGCAAAGTGTCGGTATATTGTATTTTTTACATTGATTTAATTTTGCCTGACAAACTGTACAGGTATTTTATACAACAGCGAAGTCGAATACTCCTGCTACTCCTGCTGACCTTCTAGTGGGAAAATGAAATTTAAATACGAAAGATTTTTCATTTATGAACATTTTCATCTCCTTGCAACCGAGCCCTAACACGAAGAATTATGTAGTTACTCTTGTATACAGGACATTGAGCGCGCCAAAACTATTTTATGAATTCTGGGACCAGCTGGTGTTTTTTTTTAAGGCGCCGATTCCACCGACCGGCTAGGGCTAAATACAAAACGGTGACGTGGTAGCAGACGATCAAGACTTAGGCGGGGTTTCCATCGACCTCGCATTGCAAAATGCAAATGACATTGACGGAAATTAAAATTTTTCTTTCTATAGAAATCTATTAAAATGTTTGTACTTAACATATCCCATGACGCCATTTTTTAATTTTAGTTTGTTTGTTTGTGATTTTACTGTATGATCATTGATCAATTTTAACTATGGCATAGAGGAAAACAAACATTTCCGTCAATGTCATTTGCAGTCTGCAATGCGAGGTCGGTGGATACCCCGCCTATGTCTTGAATGTCTGCTACCACGTCACCGTTTTTGTATTTAGCCCTAGCCGGTCGGTGGAATCCCCGCCTTATGGCTGGTTATAGGAGACGTGGCATCAGGTGGTGCCAGGATTCAAAATAAATTTGGCAAGCTGGAAAGTCCCATCTTAGTGTGAACTCTTGTTAATGTAAATTAGTCAAAAATAACCAGGCTCCCTTTGTTTACAAAATACTTGGAAGTTTCAGCCTGAATTGATTGCAAAGAAACACTATTTTTTTTTTATCCCAAAGCACGATCTTCTGTATCTTATTCCACCCCGTTGGATTACTTTTCTGGGGGAGAGAGGATATCCGTATTTAGAAAAAAAATCTGATTTCATAGAATTTATGATAAATAAAGAGTATCTGACTGATAAATAAATAAATAAAGTAGAATAGACCTGATATTCCAGCATTATATGGTATGTATAACACTGACATTATATTGACTTTGGTTGAAGAGGTACTGGTAACCTCCTCGTTATAACTGAAAATTAGAGGATACCGAAAAAATGGACGTAGATCGTGGGTTTGAATCCTGCCTAGCCCAGTTTTTCTAAATCGTCTAATTTTCTGTTAGAATAGACCTAACTATACTGGAAATACTGTACAATTTTGTCTACCTGCAAATACTATGCAAATTGAATATTGAAATGTCCCTAATTACCCACTCGAATATCAATGTGATGCAATATTTATTCGGTCGAAGAAATATTTGGAATGTTTATGTTGAAGTAGCTAGGTATACAATGTGAATGTAAATAGGACCCATTATTCGTTCGAATATTGGACCAATATTCGTGTGTGTAAAAGAGGAGAGTGGAATATTTTTAATATTTAATTCTTTATTAGTACATACCTTCATTTTAGTTCCAAAGTAATAAAAAGAAACCGTCTGAACATGCGCACACGTTCACTGCGCAGGCAGTCACCAGATGTATGAAAGGTTTACAAACAGCACAGCCTGTACAATGTTAGCATAAGTCACAGTCCACTGTCTAAACTTTGCCTGAAGCCTAACAGTGGCTAAGGTCCTGGTCGAGAGAAAGGTGCGGAGACACTGCTGGAGGGGAACGGCTTGAGAAGAGCAAAGAACCTCGCCCGCCATGTTTTTACTAGTTAACAAGGTTACAACGCTCCAACCCCAGCACAGACAAAATTAAATAATTTAATACAGCTCAAACTTTATTATGAATAATCCGTTTTACATGCGCAGAGGCGTTAGAGTTTTCCACGGAAATGATATGGCAAAACAGAGATGAAAAGGACTAGATTAACGTCATTCCTCCTGCTTGTCTGAGACGTCGCCATGCAGACAGGTATTACCGGTTCTGAGGCAGGTGATTCTGATAGTGTTGCCACGAGAGTAAGACTGAGACCGGGACGAGACCCGGTGATCTCAGTCTCGAAACAATGCAGACCTGGTGCCGGCCTCAATGCTCTCGAAAAGTCTCGATTCGAGAACTCGGCGAACGGAAGTGCTCTCTGGGCCCAACATTAAAGTATTTCAGGTACTATACAAAAAATACAAGAAGTACTTTGAATTGTGGTGCTATATATAGCTTGTCAGAACCTTAACTCAATCTTACTAACAAATCACCATTCGGTTTTCTGATTACAATCCCGCCACTGCCGTTGCATGTGGGCAGCAGGTAGCTCATCCAGTGTTGCATAAGCGACACTAGGCTTTCCTTAGAATGGGCGTACAGCCGACAGGTCCGACGTCAGACATCCTATAGGAAACCGAGGTGTTAAAATAAATAAAGAAATAAAAATAATAATCATCTATTTGCAAAGAAGGGAAAACTGGAAAGGTGCACTTTTAGTCGAAATTGAGATAATAGTGGCATTCAGCTGTTCAGTTTTTAACGTAGTTTTAAATGACCTAACAAATCCGGAGAAACACAAGTAAGGTTCTTCACAAATGGCGTGCGAAAAAAAGTATACAGGGGAAGAAACGGCTACTTTACACTTTAAAATTAGATTTCTGACAAACAGCTTTTGATCACCTGACGTCTTCAAATTTTAAATAGGAGTAGGTTCGGAAAAGAATTAGCGAGAAGAAGAAGGAAGGCTACTTACAGTGCTTATATTGGCTAATAAGTAATTACAACTTTTAATCTTAATTAATAAGCGTGTTTCGGTACACGTCGTTCGTTTGTTGTTGAGTCTTTCACCGTTACATTATTGTAGGGATTTAATGTAATAAACATTGTCGGCTATTTAATTCACATTCAATTCGGAATGTCTGCTTTAAGCAGCTGTATACGAGTTTTGCATGCCTATAAGGCGCCCATTCCATTGACCGGCTAGGGCTATTTCCAAAAACGGTGACGTGGTAGCAGACATTCAAGACTTAGGTGGCGTTTCCACCGACCTCGCATTGCAGAATGCAAATGACATTGACGGAAATTAAAATATTTCTTTTTATAGAAATCTATGAAAATGTTTGTACTTAACATATCCCATGACGCCATTTTTTAATTTTAGTTTGTTTGTTGGTGATTTTACTGTATGATCATTGATCAATTTTAACTATGGCATAGAGGAAAATAAACATTTCCGTCAATTCTGCAATGCGAGGTCGGTGGAAACCCTGCCTAAGTCTTGAATGTCTGCTACCACGTCACTGTTTTTGTAAATAGCCCTAGCCGGTCGATGAAATGGCCACCTAAGAACCGGTCCTAGTTTACTCGAACATAGCCGGCCGCCTTACCAAGTTGAACCCAGCGGACCAGAGCAGGTTCAAAGATGCAGATAACTTGGTAGTGTGCACAGTGCCGGTATGGAAACAAGGTAGGACTTGTCCTGGTCACCTCCAAACTAATCGTGTGACTTCACTGTGTTTCTTAAGTGGTTCGGAATCCACTATAAACAGGACGTCCCCTGTCCTATGGACCCACACCATGGCCTGGGACTATGTCCAACCATACTACTATACTACTTACTCGAACATGCTTTTCTATTTATCAACAAGTAGATGATAATATGAGTAATTCCATAGTAAATAACTTTCCTATGGTTAAATTTTGGATCCCTCGGCATCCCTATCCCAAAGCACTGAATTGATCGACAGGATTGCATTTTCATTACATTACAACATTGTAATAATGGCAGGGTACGCAATTTTTTATTTAGATTTTTATTTCCACAGAACTTTCCCTCATTGCCATGCTTAGGTCCAAATGCTTAATGCATGGGAGATAAAAATGTGTAAGCAGTCAAAATGGGGGAAAAGAAGGGAAGGGTAAGCCCAATGTGCAAGGATAGGTAGGTAGTTGTAATAAAAATCACATTAACCATTATTGAAGGGGGGCTTTTATGTTCCTATCTTGCCGGCTTTTTCCTGAAGGTTGGTTTTCCTTATTTTAAAATTTTAACAAGCTATTGGCCGTTTAAAGTCATGCAATTATTTCATGATCCTCGAACTTTTCTGTAGAAATACCCTCCTCTGATTACAATACAATAATTCTTTCTTACAATTTATAATGATATAATATAATCATACGTAATAGTCGTATACACAATGAATTTAATATGAAGTTTACACGATTTACCCAGGGCCGGTTTTACCAGGCGCGGGGACTGTGGTGGTTTCATGGCATGGCGCGGGGTCCCTACCTTAGGATATATTTTCTCAGGCGAGGCGGGCGGGGGGGGGGGGGGTTAATTAATCTGACAACAATGTAGCCACGTACTCATGGACGAATTTAGTCTTTATTTTCAGTAATTTAAAAAAAAATTATTATTAAAAATTGTGCCAAGCGCGGGGCCCCCTTAATTTCACCATTTCACCATATAGGAGGCTTAAATGATTAAATAATTAATATAATATATTACAATACTAACCCTAATCGCATTATTGCAGCTGCTCTCTCTTACTGGAGTAGTTTCTTTTATCGCCTTTGTCAGCTGCTTGTCTGCGAATTGTCTGCGAATTGTCCACTAAGTCGCCGTTACAAGTCTTTTATCACTTCATGGAGCCTACCCATCAGTAGTCTAAAAGACATGTAACTAGCGCTCTGATTGGCTAATAATGACGCACATTGATGACAGTAGGTCATAGGTACACATGATACACACGTGTATTTCCTTGAGACCTAGCTGCTCAGAGTGAATCATTATTAAGCCATTTAGAACAATTGTCAGCAGAACATGAGTGAGTAATGAGTAAGGTGATTTGTTTTCCTGATTTGTCATTTTTTTTGTGTATTGTAATTTTACGTCTTTTTATAGTGTTATGTCTTATTGAAGGTTTATGGTATTTGTGTTCTTTAAAAATGGTTAGATGTTGTGCTGAAAATTGTCCTCAATGACATAATAATGATTCACTCTGAGCAGCTAGGTCTAGAGGTAATACACGTGTGTACCAGTGTACCTATGGCATACTGTCATCAATGTGCGTCATTATTAGCCAATCAGAACGCTTGTTACATGTCTTTTAGACTACTGATGGGTAGGCTCCCTCAAGTGATAAAAGACTTGTAACGGCGACTTAGAAGACAATTCCCAGACATGGACAGGGTAAAACCGGCTATGAATTTACTCTTAATTATTATTTGATTATTATACTTATGCAGCAAGGCGCAAGTTCGTGCGCACTATATTGTTCGTCCCATAGAATAAATATTTACTGGTTTGTCCGTACTTGAGCGAATCTGTCTCGTCTCGTCACATAACTACAAATTTGATAGTGAACGCACGCTGCTCTCATTCCGACGATGGGACCTTGAGCCATTCGTGCAATACGGGATAAAAAATGTGTGTATACTCGTATATAGTATAACTATAAATGTAATTTACATTTTTGTCTTTACTGCTTATGAGCATAATGTGCTGCTTACCTTGGCGTGACACATCACCGTGATTAAGTTATGGAGGTAGGTGAAGCTAAAATAATTCTTGCGAGTGGCAACCCTGGTTGATTTTAGTACTCTTACACCAGGGTTGTCACTAAAAAAAACTGCACGTTTCTCCATAAGTTAAGTATGGCGATTGGCCGCCCCAATCACAGCACGGCTTCCCCTATGGGATTTTCCATAATGTAGAATCTATGAAAGTTCTCCCATTAATCAACGCAAATATTCCTACGAGTTCCCTTTGTTATTTAATCTAAGTATTTTAAGTATTTAGTGTAAGTATTTTAAAGACCTTCTTATGGACGTTAACCTACCTGTCGTGGTCATTTAACCTTGCCCTGTGTGAACGACTCCATAGATTTATCAGACCAGTGACAGATCCAGTCAATTTTTTGGGGGAGGGGTTGTGGTGGTTCAAAATAGAATATACGCATTTTCTGGCCTACCGAGTACCGAATAACTCTCGACAGTATTTTTTATTATTTATTTTATGAATTGGGGTACAGGTGTTACCTGTGTGCACTTAAGTCTATTGGCCTATTGTGCCCCCTACAACAAAGTATCTACATCACTTCTACATCACTTTCTCGAGGCCTATCTCCCTCACGAGAGCCAGGATCTTGAGGGGATTCAGAAGTGATAGGTCTTTTACATGTAACTGCAAGCTGAATCTGCAAGACTATAGTTGTCTCCCTAAGAGACTCCAGATATTTAACCCCAGGACCAAAGACGCCAAGGCCTGTTCTTGGTTTGGTACTTCCTAGCCTAGAGCCATCAGTAAACCACTTGATTGTGTGACTATTGAGAATTCCTGCTGATTCGCAGCATTCTTTCATTGTCCCTAATATAGTTTCGAATTCCCTCCTAAAACAGTATTTTGGATGGATTCTATCGCTTGGCATATCCAGGCAGTGGTCAGACGTAGTCAGAGAGGCTGAGTCTCTCTTAATTGCCCTTCCACTCCTAGTAATGCCATTTCTGCTGAAGTTTCCACTACAACATGGAGGGGTGGGAAGTCCAGTACTATCTCCATTGCTGCAGTGGGACAGGATTACATAGCCCCTGTAAAGCATCATGTTAGAGAATACGGGCTTCTGAATGTAGCCATAATTTGGATTATTCAGAGAAAAATTCTCATGTGGTTTGATTTTGCCATGTCCATGAAGCCATGACCAATGGTATGGTTACAGCAGGAAAAGACAGGCAGTAACTCTCGACAGTAAACCGCTTTCGCATAGGAAAATACTTGTGCGCAACTAATCAAAACAGAGTACGCTTTCAGAATGACCACGGCCTATCATCCTGGATTCTACTGCTTCGTCACATATCTCCGGCCATGAAAGCTTTAGTAATTATAAAAGAAAGAGAGTTGAAGTCATGGTTCTATGGATTTCCACTGAATATAACAAGTAATAACTTTTGGTTTTATTCCTAAGCGCAACCTAGCGAAAGCCCAAGACCGCCTGCATTACATGCCCTCCGAAGCATGCCCAGAATATGTAGCAAGTGTAGGACTCAAACCGACAACCTATATTGGGTGAAAGTCGGAGCCAAGGGCGGATTTTATGGGGGGTCAGGGGGTCTGGACCACCCCCCAAAAAAAAATTAAATGAGCCTACACTGGATAATATGGGTTTACAGTGGGAATTAAAAATAATAATGTTTTTTAATGTTATAATCCACTGAATCTGCCCGCTGACCCCCCCCCCCCCTAAATTGGAGGCAAAATCCGCCCTTGGTCGGAGCCCATACCACTACTGTACATGTCCTGACTCTTGACAGCTAGGGCTGAAGGTAATGTGTATACCAGTGTATCGATGGCCTGCTGTCATAATTGATCAACAACGCAAATGGGGTGAACGTTGTCCAAATTGGACTCTTGATTTGTTTCTTAAGGTTCACTATGACGTAATACAGTACTGTTGTCTCAATTTTGTCGAAATTGCTCCTACACTTCTTCTATTTAGGCTATTACCCTGCAGAACAAAAATCAATACAAAAAGGCGTCAACAACAAGCAGATCAAATAGTGAAGATGAGATGCTTGTCCCGCCGGTTGCAACACGTGCCCCGTAATTCACTATGTCATTCGATCATCTCCTGCCACTGATTCTTATCCACTACATTTCCCGCCAAGGGCCGGACACTTGCTCCTGCCACGTGGCTCCATTGTTGCAATCCATTCTGACAATCAACAAATAGATACATCGTGATTTGTCAAATTGGTTTGAAGGATATGTGCTGTACGTATAGAGTGCGTATGACTAAATTGATTTGATGGATAAACGTGTTGGAGTAATCAGTAATCGGTTTGTCATGGGGTTGGGAAACTGACCCACCGAACTTGGAGGAATAGTAGAATAGTTGGAGTAGCCTATATATCGGATAGAGCATTTAAACGTCCAATCGTGACCAAATATTCAAACTTGACTTGTAAATTTGTAAGAGAAAGTGAAGACGATGACGAAGACTAGCCATTTCAGCTACCTCAAAAAAAACTTCCCCTCTTTCGAGATGATCAGGAAAAAATTGGAAAATCCTGTGGAAATGTAAATTTTTTTCAATCTATTCATACAACACTAAGTTCCCTTCAGCTTACATTTTGTAACTTTTTATTCTTACTCGAGTGATTTCTTATCCCCCAGTAAGCCTGACTCCACAGGCACAAGGGCGGATTTTAGGGGGGGGGGGGTCTGGACCCAAAAAAAAAAAAAATTAACTTATACTAAATAACAATGGGTTTACAGTGTGAATTGAAAATGATTATATTTTTTTAATGTTATAATCCACTGAACCTGACCCCCCCCCCTAAATTGGAGGCAAAATCCGCCCTTGCACAGGCAAGGGGTGTTCCAGCTAATAACCTCATATGCTCAATACTAAAAAAATATCTAGTACCTGTTGTTGTTGTTTCCAACGCCTGCTTTCAGCATTTCTGCTTTTAAGAAACCCTGTCAGCCTGGCGGGGGGAGTGAGTCTGTTTGTTAACTTTGAGGCTCCCTACGGGCAGACTCCTTCACCTCGGGGGATAGGGGAGTTCACTGACAGGGTAGATCTCCAGATTATAGTGGATTCCGAACCACTTGGGGAACATGGTAAAGTCACACGATTAAATCGGAGGTGACCAGGAGTCGCTACACAAGTAGACTGACTGGTATAGTCTCAGCGCGTTATCATGTCCCACCATGTTCCCCTGCCAACGCTGTGCACACTACCAAGTTTGCCGCAGTTTGAAACATGTTCGGCTCTCATCTAGTACCTGCTGCCAATCGTTGCTGACTTCTTACCTTTTCCGGTTCTACATTCCAGCACAGCTGGATGTTCTTATTCTGTTGGGAGCCCTCTGTTCTTCTATTTTCCCCTGGAAAATTACGTGTTTTTCGTTCCTAAACACATGGCTGAAGTATGTTTGTTTCCGTTCTTTACCGTCAGCAGCTACTTGGCTCCTGTATCCACTCGCCTCAGGACCTCAGCATTAACACGCTATCCTTCCAGGATATGCGCAACATTGGTCTGTATATTATACATTGCAAATGCACTGATTCTGTTCTCCACAGCTTGTGTCCAAAGTTCAACCCTCCATACTAGATATACAAAGATTGGGATCACAGTCATAACACGAGACATGTAGAGTACTGTTAAGCTCCGACTTTCACCCGAAAGGTTGTTGGTTCTAGTCCCACACTTCCTACATTTTCTGGCCATGCTTCGGAGGGCATGTAACGCAGGTGGTCCAGGGTCTTCCTAATTGGGTGTTCGAGAGGGCTTTATAGACTTAACTCAGCTAGGTTGGATTAGTAATAGAACAAAAAGTCAATATTTATTTATTTATAACATTCCACCATTCGCTACATAATGTCCAACCGCAGGTTCCGACACCCAAGTTATTATTTCAGGCCAAACAGCCAAACTATTCATTAATTTCCAACAACACAGTGTTGCATTAGGGAGAAAATACAATATATTACGCGCAAAATGTAAAAAGAAAAATCTCTTGTTAGGAGAAACAGGAAAACTCAATAAATAAAAAAGAGGGAATTTCGGAAATCGACGAAATATATCAAAGAGGCCGAAGGAAAACAGCAGTTGGGGTTGCAAGGGCTTTGCCGAGAGACAGGTTTTCTGCGTTTTCCACCCCCACCGCCCCACTTCATCTCAAATTTTTTCTACACCATAACAAAATGGAAACGGCTGTTCATAAACTTCTGCTGTAAATGACTAATTATATATATTATTATATACATACAATCATTATTATATATATATTATTATATATATACAATCATAATGGGGAAGAGTTGCAGCCCTTGGAGCCTTGGAGCCCTTTATTTAAAGACAATACAGTTGTTCATCATTTTCGTAAAAAATATTGGTAGTTTGTTTATGTAACTATGTCCATGATGCCCATTGTTTTTACGGATGCTTCCATATTAATTTTGGTTATTATTGGGAAACAGTTAAATAATGTACGTTCTCAATGTCAACCTAAGTCGGCCATAATCTTTACCATTGACACATTTAATTGTAATCTTGGCTATAGACAAAGTATTCGTGAAAGTGCGACAAAACCCTAAAATGGTTCTTCAAAACGAGAGCACTGTCACGGTAACTAAAGGCAATGTGTAATTGTTAATATATATTTTGCTAGGTTGAAACAAGTCGCGTTTGGAAGCTCTTATACTGTAACCGCCGACTTATTGTCTTTGGGCCTTTTTAGTTTTGTTTCTCGCTGAATTTCCAAATACTACTGATGAACTAGCCTATTTGCATTAAATGACATAGTATTGCTTTCCAATTAATACGTAGTATAAGGGAAGCTTTGTTATTTTCAACATTTTAGATTCCGAGATTGTAACGGATTTACACGTTTTGAGATCCCAGGAACCAAAAAAATAGTTTTTACGAAATATCTGTCTGTCTGTTCATTGCAGGCAAACTACTCAGTCGATTTTGATGAAATTTGGCGTGCAGGTTACCGGTTACAAAATCATAGGTACCTACGGATCAATTTTTATTATTTTGGGTTTTATTTAATTTTGGATGGTTTTAACCTCAAAACACTAAAAAACGGCTAAAAAAATTATTTATCTAAAACGGCTCCAATAATTTCTTATAAATTCACATAATTTGTGAATTGATGAGTTATTAATGTTAACAAAACGCAATGGGCCACTGTTCTCTTGATAGTTTGCTTCTGAGAACGAAAAAATAAAAACGACTCAATTTTCATGAAAAATTACTAAAAAATAATTTTCACATTTCCATCGATGCTTTCTACCATCAGGTATGTTTTAGGTGTTTAATACAGTAACAAAACCGAACCGGTTGCTTTCCTAAACAAATATAATATTTGGTTTTGTGCAAAAAGTGTATTATTTTTAGAAATTATGGTAAATTAACGCTTATGTACATTCACGCTCATGTACAATACATTGCATACCCTGCCATTCTTACTGTGTTGTAATGTGTTGATCTCCCCTTTCTAAAATATGGACAATCCCATCGATGAATTAATTCAGTGCTTTGGGATAGGGGATGTCGAGGGATCCGAAATTTAACCAAACGACAATTATTTACTATGGATTTACTCATATAATTTATCTTTTTTTGTATTTAATTTAAATTTAAACACAATAATTGTTAAGCCCCACAAGAAGACCTATAACAATTTACCCTACCTTAAAACTAAATAAAAAAGAGAAAAAATTCAATTAGATATACTTAAACTAACTTATTAAACTTCACTTACATATTAATAACAGGTCTCTCGTAAACACATAACAGTCTATTCCACTATTTCAAATAAGGATTCCGTCTAATCAGTCATTCCCGTACAAATTTGGAAAATTTATTTATTGACAGAGACCCAGGACAAATATTTAGTACGTTAAATAATTTTGGTGCTATATATTGGTAGGATTTGGTAAAATTTGCTATAGACTTTGCTATAGATACTACAAGGTGCCTAATTCTTCTAGTATTTGCTGGTCTGGGTCTCTGTACCATGTCTCCACTAATAGAGTAAAGAATTCGCATTATCTTGTGTAAGAACAAGTGCCGCAGCGGGAATAAACCGAGAGTCGCAAAGAGAGGGAATGATGGCCAAGTTCTAGGTTTTTTGACTATTGTTCTAAAAGGTATTTTGGGTAACTACAAGTGAATTTAAATTTGTAACAAAGGTTCCACCCCCACACTTGGATACCATACGCTAACCTAGATTCACAAAGTGAGTATAGTCTCTGTATCAATATCTATATCTACTGTTGAGTAACGACTCGGACTATCATCCAGAAGGTGACTGGTTCGAGTCCCACCCGAATGCCAAAATTTTCTAGTGGTACAATTATTTATCTTCTGACTACCATGCTTCGGAGGGCATGTAAAGCCGGCGGTCCCGGCAGTCTTCCCTGACTGTCGATAGGTTAAACAGGAGGCTGTTGATGCAACCTGAAAACTCCTGTACCACGGGTAGTACCACCCCGACACGAATTTACTTTACTTTTACTGTTGCTGATAAATAGGAAAGCAGGTACGGGTTGACTCGAACCGGTTCCCATAATTATAATTATTGTGCATGGTAGTTGTAAGTTAAAATTGTATTTCTTAGGTAAAATATATATACCTTATATTTTTCATACCAGTCGAGCATTCTAATGAAATAATAAGGAATCATAGTATCATATGCTCAAACTTACAACAGTACTAACTTACCATGAAACTCTCACCCGAACTTTGTTAAGTCAAAATTACCGCCATACATTGAGTCTATGGTAAGCATGTCTGACATTGTCCATTGTCGCTTGTATCCAATGTGGCCAGACATCGAGGACAAGTACCAGTATACCACTGGCCGAAATACAATAATATCAAAGAATATCAATGGCCTCGTAGGCAGGGTTTAATGAGCCACTACATTAGACTAAAGTCCATAAACAAGCTCTTTACAATTTAAAATTAAAACTTACCTTGTAGATTCATCGTCGTCGGAAAAATAGGTCCTCTGTGAACATCCTGCCGTCCTCCCATAACAGCACACTGTCCTCCAGAGCCTGGGTGGTGCGGTACCATACCAGCACTAGGCGTATACCCACGTGCCATACTGGCTGCAGCGGCCGTGTACCTGTACGCAGCCTGCGACATTTGGCTGCACGAAGTCAAATCACTATACGAACACGGCATATTTCCGAGACCAGGGTCCATACCCGACGTGTCAAACGAAGCCGCCGCCTGGTTTAAGTACGAGTAATCCATCCTAAATCATAATCGCTAAAACCCGATCGACGGAAAAAAATATTTTCGGAAAAAGCGACTAAAAAAGGTAAGGCGCGATAATCCTTGAAAAGGAATTGGTTACGGAGCGCGCGCGGGCGGGAAAACCTAGTTTGCTTGTAATTGAATTTTCCGGGAGTATATCGAATTAGAAAATTAGCTCAGCAACTCAAATATCGGGAAGACTCGGTAGGACCTTGGCTGCTTGCACCCGCTCCTTCTACAGCCCAAAATCAAATGATACTGCTAATTCAATAATGCTCCGCATGGGGCGGATAGGGGAGCTGGGCGGAGAAATTTTCCGGCGTCCCCTTGCTAAGCTGCTGATTCGTCAGCACTTGGGTTCAGTTGGTACCCCCTCTTCTTACGCTTCCAGTGGACAAAGCCATGTTTTTTCCTTGTCTTTAAAGCGCAGCTTAGGCAGAACAGTTGACGGGGGACACATTCGAGGGGAAAAAATTTCCCGACCCTTTGAGCTGTGGAAAAATTGCTGAATTGAGATTGTTGGATTTTTAAGTATATTTTTGGTCTTGTGTTTTGCTGCTTTTGCAGGATTAGGGTAGGTCTTGTCTGATGACGGATGGCATTGGCTTTTTTAACGTTTTTAAATATATGTCAGCATTGGAGATGCATGGTAGTCTAGAAGCATGGAATTCACTTCACTTTTCGCTTTTTTCCTTGACAAGTAACCCCGGACAAGGTTCAGATATTTACAAAAAAAAAATGGTTATAAGTATAATCATCACGTTCAAGCTTCCGCTTATCGAGCGATCATAGTGCAGTGGCACTGCAAGATATAAAATTTAATTCATAATTAATAATAATAAGCCATTGTAGACTTTAGAGTACCCATTAATAATAATAATGATGATAATAATATTAATTATAATAATATATGTGTATTAAGAACACCATGTCAGCAGTAGCGTTTACTTCATAGCTACAATAGCCTGCACTGCATCTATAAATTTAAATGCTCTTATCAGGGCCGTAGAGAGGGTGGGCTATTCGAGTCATGTCATGAGTGAGGTTTGAGTTTGCCAAGAGTTGCCTTAAGAAATCTCGCATATTTGATGGAATTCAAAATTTTCCATGTTGCAATAAATAAGCTAAAAACTCGAGAAAAAAAATACGCCTATTTTGCATCTACGATTTCAAAAACTTTTCTGGGAACCCCCCCCCCCCCCGCCCTCCTTTCTCCGCCACTGCCATAGTGAAGGAAAATAAAAACTATTAAGTCAGTAAGACCCAATCCGCCGACTAGTACTTAAATTATAAGTAAATATGAACAATACTGGAATTTTTACCATCATTGTAATGTAGGGCTATAATATCATTGTGATTAGTTGGTTACCTAAGCATAGTCCTGAAAGTGAACCGAAATTTCATATTGTGGAGATAATATTACCGTACATACTGTATATGGTAAAGTATCAGCCGGATTACTATGGCAATTAGATTACCTTATAATTGGTGTTAAAAATGTAAACAAAACAATTTGGAATTGCACTTTCGATTATAAAATTATCCTGTTTACATTTTTAATTCCAGGTTATGATTAATAATAGGGCTCTATATTAGACAGGTATTGTCATCTGCCATTTTGAATCCATTTTAAGTCTGGTATATAAGCAAAGTATTGGATGTTTACCTATTTATTTTTAGAAATTTATCTTTGTTTATTTATTATTATTTTTAAAAACGTTCTACCAAAATTAGGGAAGTGCTTAATAAAAAAAATACTAAAACGTGTTTTTGTTCTTTTTAATCTTCTACTTTCTTACAATACTTACCATATAGGAATCAAAATGGCGGATGACAATACCCGAGTATATAGTGCCATAATTAATAATAAACGTCTTAGTATCCACAGTAGACGGATCGGGCCTAAGTACCCATAATTTGTTAAGGCGGGGTTTCCACATACGCCAATGGTAAATATGGTTTTGACGTGGTAGCAGACATTTTTAGTATGTCTTTAATGTCTGCTAAAACGCCAATACCACATTTACCATTGACCATTGACGTATGTGGAAACCCCGCCTAATAGGAGTCACCTCACTAAATGAACTTACCCTAGATACGTCCAGGTCCAAAAATTGTTTGACTTCTCCCAAAATAAATGTCTACTGTGTGTGCGGAGGGGATTCTCTCAGCGGCCATGGTCTTTGCTTATGTACGCAGCTGTATTTTACTAACAGTTTCCCTTCAATGTGAATTTAAACTACATTATTAATAGAAGTTTAGTTATTTATTCCTAGGCTATAACGGAAATAATATGTGGCATACGTTTAAATCAATTTTGTCAATGATACTGAACAACTTGCTATTTAAGTTAATAATAATAATAATAATAATTAAATAGGGAAAATTAAAAAAATACTTAAACAAAAAAAATATAGATTTTTCCTTATTTTTATTTTCCTTACGAGTACACACAATTAGGTAGGTACTACATAGGGATTCAATTCATTTGCCCCGGGGGCTAGAGTCAAGAGTGGGTATTTTGATATTATTTTATGGATGGAAAACCTGAACTGTAGCAGATAAGGAAGTGAGGAGGCTTGAAGCGTTTGGCTTTCATATTTTTTTCGGGATTTAAAAGTTTTGCTAGTCGGTAGAGGATGTTTTCCTGAACACGAGGATACCAACAACTCATTTTCAATTTTTTTGGAGTTAAAGCAGCTATTCCATCTGTCAATAATCCTTCATTTGTGCGTCAATAATTGATGAGATTTTTTTACCAAATGACATTTTCCATTTTAACTTCCCCATGTTAAAATTGATCAATTATCATAGAGTAAAATTACGCAAACAATAACAAGCTAAAATTAAACAATGGCGTCGTCTGGAGTTGATCAATAATTTAAATTAATTTCTTGAGTACGAACGAATTAGTTCGAAATTTAAATCAAAAAATTTCTGGTAGATTATAAAATTAAAAGAAAGACGGCGGGCAAACTTAGAAAATTGGAAAAAAAAATGAAAACAAAAATCGTCAATTATTGAAAACAAGTGGAATGGGGTGTAAAAATAAATAATGCAACATTGATGATTTTCCGTAAGTGACGAAATCAAAATTGAAGAAAAATTAGCGGTTTGGCAATTAGAGTATCGATTAATTTCTGAACAATTTCTTATTTTGCCTCTTTCGGAAGTAATAATTATTTTTCACAACCTAACAAATATTTTTAAGGGTGCCAAAATAATAAGACAGCCATCATTGAATGGAAAAGCCACCGCAGGAAAAGTCCAAGCGGGAATAAAGAGTAGTGAAGACTGGGAGCTGGAGTTTTCCGGGCACTAGGGGCTGTTGTAGCCGCGCTGTGATTGGCCACCGTTTGGAGGAGACCGGAGTGGTGGGGGCAGGGGACTCCCCTAGGGACTTAACTCCGTCATTTTCTTGTAGAACGTTCGTTGCTACCCACCTGAACATCATATGGTCTCTTTTGTCATCAGCGGAAATCTTTTGCTCTTGAGTTTCAATCTCTAAATTAATTACCAGTTGCGAAATTTCTCAAAACCGCGAAGGGCTGGTTTATTAACTATACCGAATTCGTCTTTTTCTTGCATAATTTTCGTTGCTCACCTGCAACTTTTGTTTTTCCCCTACCTTATAACTCACTCTTCGTCACCCAATTAATTAAGGTAGGCTACATTTAGCTAAACTGTTAATACTTCGAATGAATCAGTTAATAAATTCATTGTAGTACTATTATATGGTATATATAACACTGCCATTAAATTAACTTTGGTTGAAGAGGTAACCTCCTCGTTATAACCGAAATTAGAGGATATGGAAAAAAGCCCTGTGGCTTGTGGTCCAGCGGTTAAGACGACGCCCCGGCTAGGCGTAGATCGTGGGTTCTAATCCCGCCAAACCCAGTTTTTTCCATGTCCTCTAATTTCAGTTAGTTAATAAATTCATCGATTATGTCATTGCAAAAGCAACTCCGACTTCTTCAAGTCACAGCCGGATGGCTGGTTAGCAGCAACATGTGACTTCGATGCCTCGAATTATACATGGTCGCTGGTTCATGGGATGCCACTTGAGCCTATAATGCGGTGGTTTCCCCTTGCCTTCCGCATCCTATGCCGTTGACCGTCACCTGCTGCCAGGATCCAGTTCGTCCGCCTTTAGGGAGCTTTTCGTCTTCCATGGACAAGAGGGTGCCCATGCCCTAACTCTACGGAGTTAGGCGGGGGGTCTTTGACCTAACCCCACTCGGTACCTGCCTGTGTTAGCCGTCATTGAATGTTGACGTTGCCCGCCCCGCACCGCGAGGAGGTATAGGTCAGGAGTTTGCTGAGGGGCTAACTCCGACTAAGTGTAGGAAAGAAAGAAAGAATTTTTTTATCATTTGGACGAACTACAATTAATCCATTCACAATACGCTGCTAGACAGTTGTAACAATAATATACAATACGTACGATAAATAAAATATGCTAGATAAGCCTACCTAGCATATGGGCTAACAATCATAATACAATATGTTTTTGTATGAAACAATTGTACATATTTAAAAATAAACAAATGTTAGTGTTTTTTAAATAAAAAGTATTGTATCACGTCTGCATACCCGTCATGAAGTGTGCTCTTAAACTCGACCTACAATGCCGTTTATTATTGAGTTATTCCTGAGATTAAAAATGTAAGCAAACCAATTTTGATTAGCACTTTTCATTGTAAAATTATCTTGTTTCCATTTTTAATCCCTGGTTAAGATTAACAATAATCGCCATAGGAGGCCCACTGCGGCCCGATCATGGCGATTTTAATACCGAGGTTAATATAATACACTGGTGTTAAAAATATAAACAAGATAATTTTACAATGGAAAGTGCTATTCAAAATTTGTTTGTTTACAGTTTTAACCCCAGGAGTAAGTTAATGCCAATCGCCATGAATGCTAGAGGCACGAGGAAGAATTCATGCTGTCGAGTAAAATTCTTTTATTACAAGTCCTTTAAAAATTTAAAATCGTCTTCATTTAATTCGTCCGTCTGATGTAGAATTGTACAAAAGAACGGCTTGATGGAAGAATCTACGGTGATCCAATAACTTGAGCAATAAAGCAAGAACATATTTTAATATGGATTGACTTTATCTATGAATGATATATTGTAACAAAGTCCCAAGCAACTGGTATGGTGTAGCGGTTTTGAAATTTACAAAGCATTATCGCTGACATTTCATTTGGCGCTGGCAACTCTTTTATATTATACGAGGTTTCACAAATTATACGAGCGCAAAATACGACCTGATAGCACTGTGCACAGCATATGTCGAGGGGAAACTCGCTGATTAATAAAAGAATGCCCGAAGCTCGGGCCACGTCCATCGCTAATTGAGCCGGTACCATGAATAAAACATCACATTCTTTCGTTTTTTTTACCAGTCAGTACAAACACAAAAAAAAAACATAGCTCGATGGTTGATCCCCAAAGTGCTCCAAAAGCACAAAGCCGGTGGCCCCTGCTATTTTGAAATTCCCCAAGCTCGCAATGTCACTTGTATAAATTTGACGTTAAATACAGTTAGGTAATGAAGGTAACCTGTGTTGTTTTTTTTTCGCTCAAAGGGATTTTCGCAAACAATGTCGTCCCATTCCGTAAAAATTGCAAATTTGTCTTTCTTTTTTTGTTTTTCCGATCTCTCTCTCTCGCACTAGTCAATTTTTGCGCTACTGATGGTCCAAACCTGGTTTCGTTTGGAATAATCAAATTTTCCCTGCCATTAACTAGCGTGATTCTTTGTTAATGTAATATTGTCGTACATTGTGGAGTTTTTTTGTATTAATCAGTTTATGTCGTTAGTTGCCCAGGGATGTCACACATGTGCAATGCCGTAGCTATAGATTTGCGACGGGGGGAGGGGGGGAGGAGGCCCGAGGCTACCATAGCAGTGTATTCCGAGCTTAAGAAAGCAATAAACTGAATTTTGGTAAATACAACAAGTGGAAATATACAGAGCAAATTTATTTTTTATTAATTTAAAAATGACCTTTTGAAGGGACTGACAAAGAATGAAAGTATACGAAAATACTTTGTGGATAATGGAATTTTTCACAACGGGGGGGGGGGGGGGGTCCGGACCCCCGAACCCCCCCCCCCCCTGAATACGGCCGTGCACATGTGAGAGATTTGAATTTTTGCGTAGTTTACCGTCCGTGGTATATTATGCTATTACACATTACACCAAGAGAATATACCGTAGAAAGCAGGGTCGGATTAATGCGATAATGGGCTAATTTGGGAGAATTCAGGTATAATTGAAATTGAGGGGCACTGATTCATCGCCCGCCCCCCCCCCCCCTTCCTCCAATGTCCTTGCATGCATGGCATCCGCGATTTTCTTGTATTGCAACGAGGAGAGTCCAGGAGTCTCCCCCAGGAATTTGTATTAATACTGGTGTGACACAATAGATTTCTTTAATTTTTAACACTTTTTTTTCTTTTTTTAAAAAAAAGGTTAATCGCATACAAAAAATTTAATGAAGGTATCCAATTGACCTCGTCAGTCGCCTCTGTAGGTTAGTACCCGTGTTGAGTTACGAGACGTAAAGTACAAGCACGCTACCACCTTGCCATCGAAGTCGACATTTAGGATTGTACAGACGTATTTCGCGATACAGGAAGAGAAACCCATGAGAAAATGTTTTAAAATATAGCCGTAAATTAGCAGGTATTTGAGTGTTCTTTTTAAACGAATATTGGCCAGGTGGTAGCGTGTTTGTACTTGTCTCTGCACGCCATGCGATCGGAGACGTGTCGTAACTCGACATAAGTACCTATTAGGTAACTTAGTGAGGCGACAGAAGAGGTCAATCGGATACATTCATTCAATTATTTGTATGCGATTAACCTTATTAAAAAAAAAAAAAATACACTCTCCAATATTTATTCCACCCAATATAATTTTATTGGATTGTTTTTATTATTTTTTTATTATTTTTATTATTTATTGTATTCATGTGTGTATTATGTATATCCGCCCCGATACATAGGCCTAGTCATCCTCGGACTACTGTGGCTTTCTGTAAATGTGGAAGTATACGATGAGTGTGTAAAATGGGGATTCATGGATTTTTTCTAATTTTGTATGTACTGGCGTAGCGTGGGAGCCCTTGGCCCAGTATTAATTCGTCTCAACGAAACTTTTCTTTCTTTCTATCTTTCTTCCTTTCTCATTCTTTATTGCCTCTAAGTCAGGGTTCGCTCGGCTTAGTGAGTAAATCCGGTATCGCCAGTAAGTAGACTTTGTTAGCTTCTGGTAGTCTCGAAAAACCACTTACATCTTCTGAGGAATCATCGAAGTCATCCTCCTTTCGACTCTTTCTTTCAAAGACAAAACACAGGCTCATGGATGGATACTGGGGGATTGGGGGGGGGGGGGGGGCTGTAGCAGCCAAAATTGAAAAATTGGTAAATTTATTGTAAATTAATTTAATACGCCATGATTTCATCGATTTTTTATGTTTTTCCTATTTTGACCCACAACTACCCTCCCCCCCCCATAAATGGGCTGGATCCGTCCCTGTCCAGGCTCCACGATGATTATAGAAAATAATATTAAGAACAAAACTCATTTCCACAGGGGAGCAACAAGTTTCTTTTCTCGCGGAGGGAGGGGGGGGGGGAAGGACGCAGCTGAAAAATGATTGGCTATCAATCATACAAGAAGCTACCCAATATTTTTGCTGTCGCCCTTTTCGTTTTTTTTTTTCTATATCTAAAATGGGCGCGGGTAAGTGATGGAGACAAGACCGGGAGGAAAACTTGTGGCTGCCCCATCGATCAAAACAGAAAAGGGATCCAAAAACCACCACCTGATTCCCATGCCGTTATTATGGGGGTTGATCTTTAAAAAATTGGTGTGTCATCGTTAAATGACAGGCATGGGACAATTTTGAAATTCTTTCTTCTTCTGCTTCTTCTGGCCGACGGCCTTACCATGTTGAATCCATTAGAGCAGAGCATGTTTCAAACTGCGGCAAATTTGGTAGTGTGCACAGCTTTGGCAGGGGAACGTGGTGGGACATGATAACGCGATTAGGCAGTATAAGTACGTGTCGAGTCCTGGTCACCTCCGGTTTAATCGTGTGACTTTACCATGCCCCCAAGTGGTTCGGAATCCATTATAATCAGGAGGTCCACCCTGTCAGTCGACTCATATCATTGCTCATATAGATTGCGGGTCAACAACCAATTAAACATTTCACAATTTATAATTTATTGAATGTTACCTTATGGGACGCCTTTGTGCTAAATATAGCCTATTCGCATTTAAATTGTGTTAATGATATCTTCATCCATCTAGGAATCTATAGAATCAGGCCCATAACCCGTAACCAGGGTGCAGCCCTACCCCCCCCCCCCCCCCCCCCGTAATGTTATGACTTGACACTAGATAGAATAAAATTGACCTTCCCAGAAGTGCGACATCTCACTACATACTATTGGATCGCAGCTCTCCCCGAAATAAAATCCTGGTTACGGGCCTGTAATGGATAGTTATAATATATATAGAGGCCTGCGCTATATGACCCATTTTGCAATTTAAAAAAATTGGTGCTCTCTCTTAATTTGCGAAAATTTCTAATGGAATCTGTAAACATGTGAGTCACCAATCACAATCGTTCAAACAGAAACAAAATTAAATTTTCACAAAATTGAAAACATATTCATTTCAAATCATGTATAGCGGGAGAGAGATTGAAAAAGCGAAAATATTTTATATCTCTGATGACATTGAAAATTAGCAGATTTGCAAAATTTGCAGCCATCATGATGGGAAATAATAGAATTACGGATGCAGGATTTTCACTAGTTTGAAATTCAATTAAACCAAGTGTTAATTTCGTGTTTGTTTCCGACTACATGATTATATCGGCACAAATTAACGGTGGAAATTTAATGTTTTTGTTAACCCCTGCCCAGTAGGTATATGGCACCTACGTAGAATTGTAGTGTTGAATTAACCATAAGACCCATGAGGCCCTGGCCTCAGGGCCCCCCCCCCACAAAAACCACTAAAAAGTGCCTCTACAATAGGTGCAAGCAAAAAATCATCGATATATTTTTTTGTAATAAAAAGAAAAACTATAAAAAAAAATTGGCGGGGAAAAGTGGCACAAATTTTATGTTTTTTGCTTTTCTGTTGGCAAAAAAAAATCTTTAAATGAAAACTGGCCGGATAGTCAACTAACCAATACGGTTAGGCAGCTAACTACAGTTTTCTTTTTTTATATGAAAAATTGTAGGCAAGGGGGCCCCATATTGGTTGAGTCTCGGAGCCGCCACAAGGGTTAATCCGGCACTGATGTTGTATAATTCAACATACATGTGCACTTTTTCACTTTCCATAGAACCACAGGAATAAGCCATACATATAAGTTACACATAGGCCTACTTACTTTACTTTACTTTTACGTCGCCTTTGTCCTCAAAGAGGGTCGGCGGCACGGCAGCGGTGCTTCCAGATGACTGTTGAGATTTGGGCGAGAGAAGGAGGTGAAATATTTTATAACCTGACTTTATCCAGAGTACTAGGAAAATTTACATGGCTTTAAAAAGGGAAGTCCTACTTGCCCAGCCACTACCACTCCCTCAGGTTTTTCAACCGGAATGTCTCATCACATAGCCGAAGTTTGTTGTATTGTAGGCTAAAGCCCTCGACAAGCTCCAGCTGCAGACCTGATGGAAAAAACGCAGGTCATCCTATTAACTGCTGCATGTTTAATGATGCATTCAGCTCTTACATAATTAAATTTCAATATTTGCACCCTTAGTCGAGATAAACTATGACAGAAGGTCAGTCTAAACAACACCCTGCAAAGTGTGAAAAATACTTAAGCTACCGACAAGGGGTGGGAAAATGAGCAGAAAAAATACATCGAGCAGGTCCTTTTGTTACCAACAAACACAATGTGGGCATCTTCTGTCATTGAGGGGTGGGTTACAACCCCTCCTTTACACACAGGGGTGAGATTCATTCTATAAATTGCTCATCGTTTTTATATGCTCATCCTATTCATATTATATGAGAGTATCGCTGACATCTTAATTTATGATTACTGCTTTGCTTACGATTGATTGAGCGCGTTAAATGTGAATCTTTTCATTTTTCTATAATATCTTGGAAAAAATTTAGTCCTATTATTGACCTAATTAAGCAATTCGACTATGCAAGCCGGATTCACTTAATCAGTCCGGTAAGTAGTGGATTATTAAACGATTATTTATTTTATTTTTATTGTGGTTAGTTATTTTAGTTAAATGTTAGATTTTAAGTGTTTATAGTTTATTAACAATTGTATTGTATTGTGTTCAATATAATTATTAATTAGTTAATTAATTCATTCATTATTCATTCATCATAATAATTTATATTTTATACTATTGCATAATTGAGGAGCAAACATTCAAAACGTCACAAATCCATGAAAATTAAAAATTGATTTTATCATCGATTTTCCATCATGAAGATGAGTTGAATCAGGATTTCTAATCAAAACAAAAACAAAAACATTTTAACCCAGTCTTTTGAAGGGTTAAAATCTTATATTCCCATTATGATAAAGCCGAAATAATTATGTTTTTCGTGTTTCCTGAACATTTTACGAAAATGGATTTGTGCCGTTTTGAAAGTTTGCTCTTCAATTATTACTCCTGTACTGAGGAGCTCAAGCACCCCAAACTTTCCAAGGAAGAGCATATACGAGCCTACTTATATGTAAATAGTTTACCGACCTGAAGGACTCACCTATTTGGCCCCTTGGATGAACCTTGATTTCGAACATTATTCGCATTGTTTCTATATGAATTTTTGGCAGTTGGAAAACTGTTATATACCTCCTCGATGTCAGCCTACCTCGTACACTGGCTACAAGAAATGAAATCGTTTATTTATTTAAGTATACAATTAATAAGGCAGTATCTTATTTTTAAATGGGGGATCTCAAAGGACTAGTTCCCGTGCTGGGCCTCCTTCAAATTCAACAAATTTAACCATAAAAAAAAACTTAAATAAAATAAGAGCTGATCAAAATAGCAAGCAATATTAGGAGTATTAAATAATAGTTTATCATTCTTTAGAAATAAAAAGTTATGGATTATATCGTTATTTTGTAATATAAGCATTGTGCAAGAGATAATAAATAAGCTGAGACAAGCTTGCCATAGACGCAATGAAACAGGGGAAAGCATGACATCACCTACCTAGTAGCTACAGATCCGAGTCTGAAATAGCCTAAAGCCGCAGCCATTTGAAACTATAATAGTTATCTCGCAAATAATTAAATATACCCAGCATTTCCAGCACAAAATACAATATGACGGACCCTACAATAGAGTATACGTCAGCAGCAGGTAATTATAGTTAGGTAAATACTGGAGTCCGATTTAATATTGAACACGGAACAAACACAGCCATTATTGGGAAATTTTCGCGTGAAATATAAATGTGAAATTGGAAAGAGAAATGAAATCGGGGTACTATTTGATTCGGACATTCGGTATGATTGGATTTGAAGGAAGCGAAGCGCAGAGTTAATATGTTAATCTCCTAAACACGCCGTCAGCCTCATTTGATTATTCCGCTTCAACGTAGCTTAACTCGGTTGCTGACTTATTGTGTACATACGGATCAATATGCTAGTACCTGCTGTAATATTTGATAATTACACTATACTGGGGTATATTTTAAACATGGGAACAATACAATACATGGTATTGTTGAATGTGGACATAATGATCAAGGCCTTAGCCAGGGGGGGGGGGAGGTTTAAGAAATTTCATAGGATATTACATAGTAGTTTTTATTTTTCCTCTCAAAATCCGATTCTATCCAGTATGAAGACATTTCATTTCGGGGGGAGAGGGGGGGGGGGGGTTTGAACCCTGGCCTTGGTAATGATAACTAAACCACATGCGGTGTTTTTTCTCATGGTGAGTAAAGACTAGAAAAAACCCCTTTCGGCTCTGGCCGATCAGGTGTAGGGAGATTCCGCAGACTCTGCTTTTTCTCTAGGCTACCTACGCTATGTATGTAATAAAAATAAAATAAAATACCACAAACTGTTTCAGCTGAGAATCGCTTTTCTTAGTAGGAAAAATGTCGCAGCTTTGGCAACACCGTGGTTCATAATATTTGAGTTTGTATACAACTTCTTGTATTCAGTAATAAGGACAGCCTGTTATTTCGGCGAAGCCGAGGAAAAAATTTATAGTTTTCGTTTTCAGTTCCGAATCCTTGTGAGAGTTTCCTTGGTGACTTCGTGGAACTTGGAGAACATCATGAGTAGAGGAAGAAGAACGCAATGATCCACAGTAGGAGTCTGATGATGGATTTTATCCGAAACCGGTCACTATTAAAGTATTTTACTGTGGATCATTGCGTTCTTCTTCCTCTACTCATGATGTTCAGTTCCGAAAGCAATCATACAAGACCTTGGAAACAAGAACTCTGCCTAAATCTTTCTGAAGCAGAGAAGATTCCCAGAGTAGCATGACACCATCATGCACTGGGGCTGGGACGCGTGTAGTGAAGTGCACAGCAAGTGTATGGCGTGCGCCCCGGGCGCGTGCCACTGCAAGTGCGGCCGCCCCTTGGGACTAAGCACTGTGACATTTGGTATGGGGTTGGTGGGAAGTACTTCGGATATTGTCAGGGGTATCATTACTGCTGCTGGGAACGAATTCTGCTGTACTGTTGATATGTTTTTGAGGATGTTCTCACGGTTTGTGGGACAGATGTGTTTGTCAAGACAACCGAGCCTTTGTGGAAATACACACAAGATAAGATAAGATATATAATTTTCCGGATACTATTTCCGAAAACAGAAATCTAGATAGAAACGGTTAGAGCGGAATTAGAGTCCATAATCTTCTCATCTTTTCAGTTGTAATAGCATATTGCACAACCCGACCACGATAGGAACACTTTCTTTACTCGAAAATAATTGCAAAAACAGAACACCGAACTTATTCGATTTTTGTTAGCGTTCCAAGTGGTCGGGTTGTACTATGGACATATAAACATATATAAAATATATTTATATATTATGAATAGGCCTGTATATATAAAATATCCTTGGGCAGTACTACAATACATTGAAATATTTATTATGGGTTCATTATAAGAGTGGGCCAACAGGCCCAAAATTCGTCCATATGTAAATTAAAGACAATTTTCTTTCTTCATTCTTTCTTCTTAGTTTTACTATAGTACATAATACTGCAATATACTCGAGGTATAATAAAAAAATATTATAATATATATATATATATGTAAATATATATATAAAATAATTTTAGAAAAATTCAAATTACCAATTGTAAAAAAAAAGTAACACAATTTTAAAGGAAAATCCGCAAGCTATGGCCTCTCTAAGCTATAATTTACTTCGCAAAGTGGCACTGCTTACTGTAACTTTTTTTTTACCTATATCGTTTTGTATTGTGGTTTTTCGTTTTCTATCATTCTCATGTTTATTGTGTTTTTTTCTCCCTTCTTTTCCTGTTTAAATTTTTGCAGCCATTTTTTTGTATAAAATTCTAAACTGTTCTAAATTAATAGGGGCCCCAGCACCGGTTAATCCTTTGGGGTGCCCCTACCACCAATTAATGTAACATGCTCTGATATAACGCTGAAAAAATTATTATATTATTATTTTCTTAAAATTTCCCGTTGCACAGCTTGTGTCATTGGCAGGAATTTTCCCGCGAAAATTCAAAGTCATTCCATGAGCACTGTGCGCTTTTACTAGCGGCTGTCAGTTCTGGCAACGTCGTGCAATTTGAATGAAGTGTCACAGTACTGGAAAGGCTAGCCAAGTCAAACTGTATTGAATTATCTCATCTGGAAAAGGCAGCCGTCAGTTGAACCAACCTCGCAGCCTTTTTCTCATATAGTTAACGCAATTTTGACACCTGGGGACCTGCTGGAGGGACATACAACATTATTTCATTCGTTCCCAAAAATTATATTTTTCTCATGCCAGCTGCGATACCTATCTACTAAGCTTATATCCATACTGTATATATTTTTTCTTTTCTATTTTTTTTTTAGATAATTCTGTGGCATTATATGAAAAATGTAACTAAATTCTTATTTTTCAAAAAAAAAATTAGACAAATTTAATGGAGTTACTAATGACGAAGAAGAATGAAGAAAAAGTAGTGCAAGAAATAATGCTCCTCTACATTCATTTACACATAGTATGTAGCCGACATCACTAAAACACCATTTGGTCACAGTTTTTGAAGGCGTGGACCTGACCTAACCATGCATTTTTCGCGCCTCCAAAAACTGTGGCCAATCGGTGTTAGTGCCGGTATCATACTGTGTATTAGAAAGAAAGAAAGGCCTATAAGGAGAGCTTTGTGATGGCTGAAATTTTTGATTCCGCAGCCTCCCCGTCCCTGGGGCCCTGGCTACGGGCCTCTGCAGAATACTTACATATAAGTGCCCGTAACAATCACAATTGAACATCCTAATGTCTATAAACCTTATGAATAGAAAATTTGCTAGCCCCGAAAATAGGAGGCTCAATCACGTAGCCAGAATTTTATTCCGGGGGGGGGGGGGCTAACTACTAGGGGGTCGGGAGGGTATGGAATACCCCCAGTAAAACTGCGGGTGTCCCGGAAATTTTTTAGAATTTACATGCAAAAACACACAGTTTTAGTGTTTTTAGAGGGAGAAAAAAAATTACAGGTGAAACATTGAACTGAACAATGAAAGGATCAAAAAGTGTGATCTCATCCAAACACAGAATATTGAATGTAAAAATTACTTTTAATAATTAATCAGCTCCATAATAATATATAGGCCTACAAAAAATTCATTTAACTCATTTACAATAATAAAACTCCTCTTTTTTTTACATTTCGGGGGGGGGGCTTTAACCCCCCATAGCCCCCTCCCTGGCTACGTGCCAGGTGGCTTTTACTTATTATATAATTGACACCCCAAAAGGGTCCCGGTTCCCGCCCGTACCACAGCACTACTACAGCTCTTCTTCATATAGTCGATGACGTTTTGCCATGGATATTCAGCAACTTACCTTTGTTGTGCTACTAGACTTCAGCCTCGCTTTCTGTTCAATTTCGATGTACTACTATCGAAACTTGAACATTTTTTTCATCTCTCTCATGGCGCAGTTGCATGGATCAAATCTTACCTGACTTGGCGGTGGCAAACTGTTTTATGTAAATCTACTAAATCTGAACTTCTTCTGTTATCGAACGGTGTTCCACAGGGGGGTGTCCTTGCTCCTCTCTTCTTCTCCTGTGCGGTAACTGATATTAAAAAGTGCTTTAGACACACTAAATATCATGGTTATGTTGATAACTATCAGACTTCCCTACATTTCACCATTGCAGAAACTGTATCAGCATTCAACAAACTCAACGAAAATCTAGCACGAGTCTTTTGATGGAATGAGGCTAACCTCCTAAAGTTAAACTCCTCAAAATGTCAAGCTATCATCTCCGGCACACACAAAATGCTAAATAAATTCTCAATTGAAAACCATCCTGATTTGATGTTGGGCAATACAAACATTTCCCTATCTCCCGTTGTTAAAAACATTGGTGTGATGCTTGACTCCACCCTTTCGTGGCACGAACAAGTATCCAGTATTTGTAGAAAAGCCTTTTTCGGCCTGCATTCACTACGCTCACTCAAAAACTTTCTACCCAAAAGACTCAAAATCAGGGACGGATCCTTGGGGGGGGGGGGGCGGTCGCCCCCCGAGAGAAAAAGTTTTATACTAGATGGAATGGACTTTTGAGGGAAATTAAGAAAAATTATTACTCAAGTAAGAGAAACGCGATATTTTTCCGGCCACCACCCCCCGAAAACTTTTTCTGGAACCGTCCCTGCTCAAAATTCGGCTAGTTCAGTCGCTTGTATTTCCACATTTTGACTACAGTGATAGCCTCCTTACTAATCTTTCCGTTCACTTGCAAGCAAGACTGCAACGTGCACAAAACTGCTGTATTCGCTTTTATTGCAATACCCCCTACAGAGACAGGGTCACCCCATTTTATGTCAGTATTCCTTGGCTTAAACTCGAAGGTAGAAGGAAGCTGCATCAAGGTACTTTAATATATAAAATCCTCAATGGCTTTGCTCCTTCATACTTTCGGTCCTTTTTTCAGTCTCTGTCAAACCGTCACTACAATACCCGAAGGGACGATCTTCTTGTTATACCTACTCATTTAACCCAAACCTTTCATGCCTCCTTCCTTGTCTCGTCAGTTCTCCTATGGAACTCCCTCCCCACCCCCATAAAAGAATCTCCCTCTCTTGCAATTTTCAAAGTTCGCTATCGGGAGCATCTAATTAGGCTAATACACTAGATTCGCCAGGATCTGACATGGTTTCGCTCTCCATGTGTGAATGAATGTGTGAATGAATGTGTGAATGAATGTGTGAATGTCTCTGCACTTTATTAGTGTTATATTAGTAATAATATTTTACCTATGTAACACTATTTAGCTAGCCCTCTAGTTGAGTGTAAGAAAGGGCCCGAAGGCCCTAACTGCGCTAGGGGAGCCTAGTACAATAAAGAAACTATTATTATTATTAAAAGGAGTGACATAGTAGGAATAGAACTCCAGTTTTTTTAAGGTAGAAAAATAATGCCATAAGGAAATGTATTTCAAAACATTCCCCACTTTCCCCAACTTACTTACTAGATTGGGTAAATGTATTATGTTATAGAAGTTCTTTGGGTAAACTGAGCTTGGGAAATTGAAAACGCCAAACGGCCATATTTGTTGTTGTTTTGCATTTGAATTTTGGTTTTTATTTTTATTTAATTTTTAAAAAAAATGAGCTCTGCGCCAGAAATGATTAAAAAAAACAACAAAAGGAAACATTTGGCAAGAGGCGGACTGCAGCAGATGTTCATAAGTTAATAGCCGAAGGCAAAGAACTTTGGATGTAACCTAGGTTAGGTCGGGTAAAGTCGGAAACGTAAAGAGACACGTTGCCATGGCAATTATTTTCTGCGTAGGAAAACTGGAGTTCTATTCCGACTTTCCCTTAGGGAAATCGAAACAGAGTGAATACCCTAAGTAGGTAGGTAGTTACTCAATTGAGCGATGCTCCCAACACGATAAACTCATTACAATAATAACAAATCTGACCGCTGTCCAAACCAAGACGCTGGCCAGATCTGACAGAATCGGACATCCCAACTCTCCCCTTCTGAGTTCTGACAGCCTCTCCAACCCTGTATTATCAAATTTGATTGCCAAAGTCCAGAGATTTAACTAGTTAAATGTAAGTTCATTAAATGTTAAATTTATTATCAACCGTACTTATTTAACTAGTGAAATCTCTTGACGGTAGTGTTTAGGATCTAATTCCTTGGTTGCCAAAAAAACCGAAGCACAGAATCGCGTATAAGAGAACATCGCTGACCCCACTTATGGTTAAAAGCGAGGAAAAACAGCCAAAAAAACAATGAGTCTCTACTCACCATGTGATCGGAGACGTGTTGCAACTCGACTCAGGTGCTTAGTGCGGCAACTGAGTCACTGAGATCCTGAACAGTACCGGGTTTGGCCTTATGGGGGCCCCTGGGCTGGAATTGTGTGGGGGCCCCTGGGCCGGAATTATGTGAGGGCCCTTTCTCGGGCAGAAAAGTCTTATGCCCTTTCAAATATTCCACTATCATTAATTATAAAATAGAGACTCGGGGTGCAAAATAGAATAGAGTAAACGATTAATCATAATACCACGGCACGTTTCAATTTCCCGCCTAATATTTCGAAAAGTATATTTATTTGCTTTAGTTTTTTGAAGTTATACTTCTTTGGGCGCGAGAGAGTGAATTTTTAAGATGTGCGCGCATGTGTGACACAAAATTCATAGAATGAAGCTGCCAACAAAATAGAAATAGAAACTCGATATTAGTCGCGCATGTTGGTACACTCGTCACCTCTGATCACTGTTTTCTAGACAGGTATTGTCGTCCGCCATTTTGTATCCGTTTTAAGTCTGGTCTATAAGCCAAGCATTGGGTGTTTACCGATTTATCTTTAGAAACTCATCGTTATTTATTTATTATTATTTTTATTTTAAAAAAACGTTCTACCAATTAGGTAAGTGTTCAATAAAAAAAAAAAAAAAATAATAATAATAATAATAAATCCGTGTAATTTCCTTACATTTTTTCTCGGTACATATATAAAGTAGTGCCCCCTCATGCCATGGGCGTGCGAGGGTAGCACTAAACTAAGACTGCGGTATTGTATATATTTACTTAGATTATTAAGAATAAAATATTATTAAAATTAAAATTAAAAAATTAGAAACAAACAATTACTCATTACAACTATTGTAATTTGTCGTCGCATTACTATTGTAATTTGTCCAGTTCTTTCCTCGTCCATATTCATAATGATTGTCTTGTAAATAGCTGTTCTTGTGTTCTTGTCAGTGTTGTCGTTGTCTACTGTGGGATACTCGTGTTTGTTAGAGTGTAAGTCCTTAGTGAGTAAGTTGTACAGGGTCGTTGCCTTATATCGTAATGATCGTCTTGAGTTTGTCAGGTTCCAGTGGGGAAGGGGGAGAGTATGGTAGGCTGTTGATCTTGTTGTGTGTTGTCTTGCATTATTACGTGTGTTTATTGTTGCAATATGTTTTGTGGTAAACATTAGCAAATTTTTATTGTATAGGAGGTTTATGGGCAGCAGTTTATTCATTTTATATATTGTGTTTGAGTGTGACCATCTATGGCTTCTTGTGAGAGTTTTTACTGTATAATTTTGTGCCGTTCGTAATGGTTGAATATGGGTCGCTGCTGCTCCCCCCCATATGCCTATGCAGTAACTTAGTTTGGCTTGGTACCATGCTTTATATAGAGTGATTAACGCTGATTGTGGGAAAAACCGCCGTAGATTGTATAATATGTAGCTGATAGATCGGAGGTTTTTTTGTAATTTATCAATGTGTGGTTTCCATGTCAACTTGTTGTCTATGGTGATACCCAAGTACTTGATTTCGTTTATTTCCTCAATTATTTGGCCATTATATATCAGATTTCTATTTACACTGTTGGTTTGTCGGTAGCTGGGGTACATGACCTTGGTCTTTTTTAGATTAGGTATTAGTTTATGTTGTTTTATCCAGGTCATGACTTTTTTTGTATCATTTTCGATTTCTTGTTGGAGTCTTTCGCTATCAGGGGCTCTCACCACGATACCTATATCGTCTGCAAAGGTGACCATCTTTGATTTAATAGGAATATTTGATAGTTGGTTTGTATAAATCAAAAAAATTAGGGGGCCTAATCCACTCCCTTGAAATATTCCATGCTTAATTGGCAATGGTGAGCTATTTGCGGTACCTTTAGGGCTGGTTATTTGCACTATTTGCCTTCTGTCCGAAAAATATGACCGAAACCACTCTAATAGCGATCCATTAATTCCCAAGCATTTTAGTTTCTCCACTGCAATCGAATGGTTGACTACGTCAAAAAAAATACTAAATACGTCAAAAAATACTAAACGTGTTTTATTTCTTGTCAATCTTTTACTTTCTTACAATTCTTACCATATAGGAATTATAGGATACAAAATGGCCATGATGACCGCCAATGTTCGATAGAAGAGGCATTAAAAGAAGAAATGATGGAGGTGACTGAAGAGGTCAGGCGCGGGTCTGGAATGAGACCAAGGAGTGGGCTAAGATTAAATTTCAATTTTTTTTTTTTAAATAGGGCTGAAATATTGGGGGTTTACGCATTTTCAGAGCAATAAGGGTTCTATATTATAGGTAATTAATACAATCGAGCACAAGGGGGGCCCGGGGGTCTCCCCCCGGAGAAAATTTGTGAAAATAGGATAGAAATAGTGGGGATTTACGCATTTTGAGAACCCTAAGGGGGGGGGGCTATAGCCCCCCCCCCCCCCCGTAGATCCGCGGCTGGAAGAGGTCAGTCAAATACATTCATTAAATTGTTTAATTGATTAAAATTTCCCTTTATGTTAAGGCTGAAACCTCAACCTTCCATTTCATATGCTAGTTCTCTACTAACTGAACTTTTCCAGACCCATACGGTACATAGTCGGTTAATTTGTCATGGAAGTAAAAGCGCAGGCAAGACTGTCAATTGGAGCGAAGGATAAAACAAATGACTTGCCCAACAAGAGGAAAACAAAGCTATTAGACGATTAATTAATTAAAGAACGACTAAAACTTAATTTTGGGGGACTAAAACTTGCGACGACCTGTAGGGAAACAACGGGAAAATTCAGCCAAGCTAAGTAGGAATCAACGGGAGATTTGTGTTTTTCAAATACCCCACCCTCTTTCAGGAGATGGTGGGGACTGCTAAATTGAAATTAGATTGTTCTTATTCTTTTTGCCTGGGAGTTTGTGGCGGAATCATCTTTTTCTTGTTGCCATGGCAATCTCTACGTCCCCCTGTTCCTTACTCGCGTTAAATGCCATAACCATGATTGAAATTACTTTTTCAACAGGCCTAGCACGGATGTAAAAGAATAACTTATCCGGGAATATGTGTAAATTATTCTAAATAAACTCCAAATAAAGTAAATTTCTTGTCTTGCCGTTATTCAAGGTTTCACTTCCGGATAACTTTAACTTCAAAAGTATCCAGGCGCGGATCCAGGATGAGACCAAGGAGCGGGCTAAGATTAAATACGAATAAAAAAGATGAATTGCATTTATATAGTCCTAACAGCCACCCAGAATGTCAGCTTGTTTTTTATTACATTGCATGTTTAGTTATTGCAAATAAAATTTAATAATTATTATATCCGTTTATCTTAGTTCTTAGTTTTAGCTATTAGCTATATTAAAAGAGGGCCCAGCACAGGCTTCTCCTAAAGGGTCCCCTTCTACTGCTATTATACTTATAAAATAATTGTAAATCTATATTTTGAAGGAAATAAAAATGTACTTTACTTTACTATTTTTTTTTTTTTTTTTTTTTTTTTTTAGATAGGGCTGAAATATTGGGGTTTTACAGATTAATAAGGGTTCTATATTATATGTAACTAGTACAATAGAGCTCAAGGGGAATTGTGGAGTTTTACGTATTTTGAGGAACCTCTAATGGGGGGGGGGGCTATAGCCTCAATACCCCCCCCCCGCCCCCACATAGGTCCGCGCCTGAAAGTATTGTAACATTTGGAATAGCCGGTAAGAGTGAACCCATTCATGCTATCCTATAATATGTATAATTAATATAAATAAAGGCTTTACGAGTTAGGAGTTACGCGACGAAGCAGTGGAATTTGGGTTTCACCCCGGATTCTACTGCTTCGTCTTATCTTATTTATATATCGTATTAGCATAGGTGTCGTAATAAATAGAGACATTATTGCAAAGTGCTAATGGATCATTACCGATTCCGAGTATCATCGAATGACGAGACTTTTGATTCGATTCAATTCTGGTGCCGAGTTCACCCTTGCGATTCTGGAATCGATCCCAAAATTATGTGTGAATCCCTTTGTTGACGATTTTACTTTATACTTTCTTGTCAATTACTTGTTGATTACTTGTATTAGTTGTATTGTATAATTTAACAGAAATACAGTATATATATATATATATTTATTATTTATTTATTTATTTACAATATACATGACCACGAAATATTTAGACATCTGTCCCCTTCTCGTTTGAGCGACCAATATTCAGCCATATATCGGAATTTAAACTAATTTCGCTGGATGCACCAACTTTTTTATTTTTAGCCATTTTTATTTTTAGCCGTTGGCCCTTCTTTGGAAGTCAGTCTGTACCTATTTAATGATTTTCATCCCCACAAATACTAATTAATACAATTCGCAATGGTGGGAAATTCGCAAACTGTCTTCATTCATGATAAACTCCAGGCCTGACATCGTGCACGGTTGCATAAACTGGAAGTACCAGGCGTAATTTAAGTGACCCAACAGGTCATTGAACCCTCGTAGTAAATAGTGCGTACGCCACTTTGTACTATGAATCCCATTCATGCCTCTTGACCTATGAGGGTGGGTTGCATTATCAGAAAACTAAGGGCGCCCTGACAGCACCCCTTGGTGGTACAGTAGCATATCAGTCAGCTACACTGTGTACCATGTAGACGGGCTGGATGGGCATCTGGAGCTCAGTCACTCACCAACTCACCACTATTGGCCTTGCTTACCTTTTGGTTAAGCGCCGTATATTCTACATTTTGATATCATTCTTTGGTAGGTAACCATGTACCATTTTGGGTCCCCAATTATAATTTTACCGCTTAGTGAGCATTGCGTTGGGCATCCAATAAAAGCACAATGCTTCTTCTTCTGGCTCTATACAGCCCATGATGAGCTTTGGCCTGCTTGACAACACTCCTCCAGTCGTCTCAGTTTTCTACAAAGCTCCACCATCTACGGCCTCCCCACTCACGAAGGTCAGTTTCCAAATCATCCTTCCAGTGTTTTCACGGACGTCCCGCCAGCCGTCAATCTGGCATGCTTGATTTGTACATCTTGTTCGGCATGCGGTCGTCTGACATTCTTGCGACGTGCCCCAGCCTTCTTTTATAGCTTTTATAAAACTTTATAATAGGCCTACTGTTGTTAATAAACTAGTATTAATAATAGTACATATCTAGGTATCTATAGTATCTAAGAGCAGTCGGGACAATTGGATAACTAATCAATTGCAAAATTGCACTACCGAACTCCAACCGAAGTTTTTTTGTCGATTTTCGACCGTTTTAGGTAGCTTATTTTCCAAAATTACGTTTGAGAAAATGTAAGCGATCAGCAAACATCTGGTGGAGGGTCTGTGCTGCTCTGCTCCGCTGGGGTTCCCGGAACCAGGGCTGCCAATATTTGAACAGCTAATGAGCTGCCGCCCCTTCCCCACTACCCTTTCTTACCCCCCCCCCCTACCATCCCTTACCGTCTTAGCAACAATTTTCTCTTATACTTGGATTAAAAGAATTCTTTTTAGTGTTTAGTTTCATTTAGGTAACTAACCGTGTTTTTTATCTACTGTATGCTCTTCTATACGGTTCTTGGTTTTTCAATTTTGTTAGCAACTGTGAGTATATAGGCTACCTTCTGAACAGATCGTAGACTAACTCTACCCGAATTATGATACAAGGATGGCTAAATCACTGGGAGAATCCGGAATTTTCACATAATAAACTTAGGGCCATCAAACCTCCTGTAGGGAAAGAGTCGGCTGACTTAAGCCTTAGCCGCACGGACGAAGTATTAATAACACGACTGCTTATTGGGCACACGTGGCTGACCCATGGGCATTTGATGACGGGTTCCTCGCCCCCCATGTGTCCAACCTATCAGGTACTACTGGATGTACAACACCTTCTCCTTGTCTGTCCTACGTATGCTTGCCACCGCACCTTCCCTAATAACTCCTCTATGAGCAATATTGTTACAGATACAACTACTTTACGCCAACACACGCTCCCGTTTCTATTCCAGTCAACTATCTTTAAAAATATGTGAAAACCCTTAACCCATTAAACAAAAAATCGAACAATAGACAAAGGCAAACTGTTGTAGACGGTACCTGGGCAACTCGTTGTCCAGCGCGCTTATAGCAGTTTGCCGAAAAACAATAGTGCACACCACACCAACCCCATTCAAAACCACAGCATTGCAACACATAAACATACAACGCGTAAGCCGCAAAGGGCTTTGCGTTATGATTATTAAAAATAAAAATAAAAAAATAAAAAGATCGTAGGCCTGTGAATCAAAAGGCTTATTCGCTAACTATAATCTCAGGGATTTGCTTAAGATAGATGCATGAAGCATAGAAAAGTTGAATACACAATACAAAAGCCTCTAAGCTATTGATTAACTGTACAGAAAAAGGCTAACGATGGAAATATGCCGAACCACATTTGAAGCCAAAAAGCAGAGTGGATAACTGCAATTTTTAAGATTTTGATAATCACGACCTTTTTGAAACTATGACCTATTTTTGAGGCCAATTAGTACAGCGGTAGCATGGTTAGTTCCCCAATAAAATAGATTTGAAAATGAGGACAACAGTCAAAAACGTACAATCTATACTTAATTTCAAGTGCGTTTATCTCAAAATTAGTTTAACCGCAGTTTTACACACTTTGGTCTCTATACGTTCATTTTATCAATACATTGTAGCAGTGCCGGGCCGAGATACTTTAACGTTGGTGGCAAGATGAAGAATTTTCGCCCTCCAATATATTAATATAGTCTTTTTCTTTTAATGCATCTTCTATCGAAGATTGTTACAAGAAAATTTTTGCGCCTTTTCAGTTACTTTTCCGTATTAACTTATTCCATTATTTCCAGTCTTCCTTACAGAGTTTTTTTTTTCTGAGAGCGCTTCATACCCATAGCAAAATGGAATGTTTCCAGGGGTCAATTTTGCGCCCCTTGGGGCTGCGCCGTTGGCGCAGGCCCACCTCGCCACCCCCTAGGCCCGGGCCTGCATTGTAGCGAAACAATCAGTTGTACATGTAGCCTACATAGCCGCAGGGTACTTGAAAAATATAGGTACTTCCGCTGCGAAGTCTAATGCGTGTTGTCACAAGAATATTAATTTCAATCTAATTCCAATTAAACAATTTCTTCAGGGCAGTCATCATCGTCCTCCTCTTCCTCCTCCTTCCCTTCCACCTTCTCATCGTCATCATCATCATCATCATCCCCCTCCTTTTGATGTTCATAGGTAATTAGTGTAAAACAGATTCAAAAAACAACATGTTTATTCCCCTAATATTTCATTTAAAAATGCTTGGTACGTAAAGGACATTTCTCTTTATACACCGTAATGTCTCTGCCTTCAACGGCTACATTATGCCAACATTTCCATTTTCGCGGTTATTTCGAATACACAACACCTCCCCTATATTTCTGAATATTCTCTGTTACCAGTCCCAACTCTTCATCCTCTTCTTCGTGTTTCCTCACTTTCGTCCTCCAGCTATTTCCTCGCGCACCTGCTGTTCTCATTTCGTTGCAAGTGTCTGAATCATTGCAGTCTTCTCGCTATCTACTCCACCATCCAATGGTTCTTCGACAACCAACTCTCTTCTCATCACTTCATTTCTTATTCTATTCCATCTTGTCCTCGGATGAGCTGTTCTGATGAAATTCATCTCAGCCGCTTGTATTTTACTGTCTGTTGTTCATGACCTCTGTCTCCAGTCTTTTAGCCATTATTCGTGCGAAATCACTTGCATGGGAGTGAACTAGGCAAATATGGTGGAACTGGACGAACGTTGCTGTCTTTGCTCACGTGCTGGACAAGTAAGCTCCTCCAAGAACATTTCTTCAAGAATATCTGCAAATTCTTCAATGCTTTTCTCATCACCCTGACCGAGACGATAATCTCGGGCTACTTGCACACATTGCTTCTTCAAATTTTTTGCAGAACGATTCTTGATTGCCTCTTTAACGTAGTCCATAATTTTTTGAAGAGCTCCCTTCCTATCTATTTTAGAACCATTTTCTCCACATGTGCCAACACATAACCTTATTGAATATTTGTAATTGGTAGGGCGATCAGGGCGAGATACGTCATTGTAAGAAAGCAGCATGTCAAACTCCACCCGAGGGGAAAAACAGTCATCCCAAAATGATAACCAAAATTTCATTATAACTTCCAGCAGCTTCCAGTAAAAGTATTTTCCGAACCATCCGCTATTCACAGCTGAGTTTTGCGGAACTAAATTGTAATAGACGATCCGACCGTTTAGAGAGCGTGCGATAATATGCCCACAAGCATCGCCTATTACTCCTCGGTTTCTTATGGTGTCAGCTAAGGTTGGAAATTGTTCTGTTCCTTCACCAGGTGCTAGATGCTGTTTTAGAATGTTGGCTCTAACGAAAACAGGCTTTCTGCGTTGATATCGTCCGGAGGTAATAATATCTTTGCTAAGATTGACATTAGCTTCACTTGTTGCATCAGCTACGACGACTTTCATTATAGGTCCTGCATGTTTGTCACCGGTAGTATCGATTGTTTTCTCATTAGTAAGCCCTTTGTGGTTAATTTGATTAATAAGATTGTTTTTGAATTCTTCCATGATGGAGCTTTGGTCGTCGAAGGTTCCTTCGAAGAGGAGCTGAAATTCCTTCGCCATTTTTAACACCTGGAAACAATGTAAACTTTTATATCATATTACTGGCTTAGATAACTGCAGTATTGCAATATGATTCGAAGTGGCAGATTCTGACAGCGGAAGGAGTGCAACGACAATTGAATGATAGTTGAGGCTAGCTTATAAATCTGCTATATTTAAATATTTCTAATGCCTAAGTTCTCAATAGAATATACATTCACTAAAATAAATTCATGTCTGTCCACTAGTCAGCTGCGACACAGCCTAATTTTGATATTGTCGGGACATGTAGCATAGTGGTACGGACTCTGACTTTCACCCGAAAGGCTGTTGGTTCGAGTCCCACACTGGCTACATTTTCTGGCCATGCTTCGGAGGTCATGTAAAGCAGGCGGTCCCGGGTCTTCCTAGTTGAGTGTAAGAGAGGGCTTTATAGCCCTAACTCCGCTAGGTTGGCTTAGTAATAGAAACAATAAAAAGTCTTTATTTATTTATTTATTTATTATTGGATGCTTTTATACGCTTAGATAGGTAACCAACGTTAAACCGCACACGGGCTAGTGCCTTCCGGTATCTCAACTATGTCATAAATTTGTAATTAATTTAAATTAATAAAACGTGGGTGGTCATATTGTAGATAACAGGTCCAGCAGTGAGCAGTAATTACTCATCTTTTTCGGGTCACCTATGGGTCTTTTCTCTCTTTTTAAGAAAATGAGGAGCAATCCTTAAAAACGGCACTAATCTAATTTCGTAAAATGTCCAGGAAACACGAAAAGCATATTTTCTGACGTAATAAAGATACGGTTATATGATAGAATTTCGCTGACAGGTACCTAACGATTTATTTATAATATTTACAAGTACAATACAATACATTTAATGTGCCGTACTTTTGTTGTTTTTTTAACAAATTATGTAGGCTACTCTTTATTTTAAAATGTATCATTTTACACGTAGCCTAAGTTTATAATTTAAGGGCCAAATTTATAGAGACCTCATGCACACAATTTCTATTATAAGTTAAATGTCTCATGAAGTATTTTTTCTACAATAAAACCGTAAATTATTAACTCCGTAGAAGTAGAAGAAATGATCCTCTACTGCTCTACATTTTATTAGACATTATATTTCAGGCCGACGACATTAACACCGTTTTGCAACATTTTTTGAAGGCGTAAAAAATGTCTCTTAAGCCTGTGGCCAACCCGGTTTTAATGCCGGCTAAATTATTGCTATGTATTAAAATATAGAGTATTACGTCATTTATAAGACTTATTTTTATATTATTATACTTAGTATAATATACTACCCGAACGTTTATAAAGGGGGACTGCCTTCTTGTATCCCGAGAGTTGCACCTGCATCAACCTATATATATAAATATATTATATATACAGTACATATGTAGAGGTACATATATATGTATACCTCAATTCCTCTAATCTTCTACTTTCGAATGAGTGGGCAGAGGTTGACTATTATTGACTATTATCCCCCCTTCCTTGACACCCGATAGACATGTACACACTCTTTTTTTCTTCCAGACATCAGACCCCCCCCCCCCCCCCACCCAACAATATAGTGTTCGGCTGTAATATATTAAACGATATTAAACCTGCATAAATATTAGAACTCACCTAATGTCTACTTTGGAATGTCGTGTTTCTGTGTTTTCAGCGGCCAATGTTCTTAATGAGCCGTAGAATCGGCTGAAGTACCTAAACCAAATATTACGTATGACTACGGTAAGTTAGACAGTCGGTCGCCCAGACCCAATACACTAACTCCTTAGTGTGGAACGTGGAATAGACGATAAGCCCAGTGTAGGCGACAAACAGCTGTGAACTAAGGAGGAACATAGCAATGCAAAGGGCCTACTGTATGGCAGCTATTAACCTTGTGACGCAAAGCTATTTTTAGAAATTTCATGTTGGCCTATCGCGACTCTCGTGGTAAACTGCGGAGATATCCCATGTAGCCTACTATATTTGCCAATCCATATTTTTGCCCGCTGTAAAAAAAAAATTGCCTGCATTTAAGAGTGTCCCGTAGGAATTAGATACTCCAAAATCCGTTGTTTTTACAGAATTCTTATTTTATATTTAATTAAGAAAGCAAGATATTAAAGATTTGGCTCATTTTAGTTGTAGATGACTACTTCACGTATCATACGAGTATAACAGGGTATTTTTAATTTTTGGTACCGTAGCTGTTTCACAATGCCATGAAAAAACTACAAAACTAAAAATTAATAATACCCTGTTATACGATGCATAAAGTAGTCTTCTACAACTTAAATAGACCGATATTTTTCTTACTTGCTTAGTTAGTTAAATACAAAATAAGAAGAGGCTGTTAAGGGCCAGCCGGAGTTGCCCATATTCCATTTTCTGTTCAAACTTCAATTTCTCATTAAATATGGAACGCATAACAATGAAAAAATGCTGAGTCGCAAGAAGAATTTTTTCTCCTAATTTTGATATATAGTATGTGACCTTTTCTAACCCCAATTCGCTACAATTGATGAACTCCTTCAACTTGAACTCCTGAGTGACCGTTATTTAACTATCGCCGATCGGTTTTGTTGATTGTAACATACTATATATCAAAATTATAGGAGAAAAAATTCTTCTTGCGACTCAGCATTTATTCATTGTTCTACGTTCGATATTTCATGAGAAATTGATGTTTGCACAGAAATGGAATATCGGCGACTTACCCTTAAGGACCCTAGATTCGTACCTATACCTATATAGTTGTAGTCTGGGTCATTTTTTTTTTTTATTTGTTTACGAGTATAGCCTACAACTTATGTTGTAAGAGAAGGAAGTCATTCATAAAGGAACCCTAATTGTTGTAGTAAGTCATGGACTATTGAAAAAATAAATAAATTAGGCATGGTCGTATTATGCTATCTAATAAATTAAACAAAAAATTTAAAAATATAGACGAAAAATACAGATTTCTAGATATACTACCAATAGGAAAACTGTACAAATATCTTACAGGTATAATAAAGAATAACTATTTTATGTATTTAAGCAAAATTGTTGGAAACACACAGAATAAGAGGCAACTGAGAAACGTAGACACATTGAGACAAAATATTCCTATAACACATAATAAGTACGGCAGACGCCTCAATGAAACAGTTTTACCAGAGATATTTAACAAATTGCCACTTAAACTAAAAGAATTGAACAAAATAGGGAAAATAAAAAAAGAATTAAAAAAATACTTAATTTTAAATACAGACTATTAGCCATTTCATTATACATATAATTTTACATCAATATATAATAATATATAATAGTATAAATAATAAATATATATAAATACATCCTTCAGAGTTCAGAAGGATCTCACTCATTGCAGAAAGCTAGAGTGAGTACTATATAATGGTTTATTATTATCAATTATTATTAATTATATTTATATCTTGCAGAGCCACTGCACTATGATCGCTCGATAAGCGGAAGTTTGAGCGTGATAATGCTGATTAATAACAAATTGTTGTTCTCAATATATGCACCTTGTCCGGGGTTACCGGTCAAGGAAAAAAGTGAAGTGAAGTGAATTATTTCTTGAACTACTGTACGTCTTTAAAAGAAAGGAAGCATTACAGACTCACTATAGTGAACAAGGTCCGACTCCCCCGAAACAGTGATCTATGTAAATTAAATATGGAAATAATTTTAATATAATATAATTTATTAGACTATTCTTTTGACACATATGAAGCTTGCAACAGTGAACACTTTTATTATAGGCATAGGTATATAATTGTGCCTTATGCATTCTATCATAACATATGAACAATGAAATGATAGTTACATAATTAGCCTTGCCTGGGCCTACAAGAAAAAAACCTGACACAGTAGGCTATACAATATAAAATTTGTGTAAATTGTTTTCTGATGCTATTTTATTTAACATTTTGTAGAAACAACACGAAATAAGTCATTATAACGTGTATTTTTTGTTATAAAAAATGAAAATGCTCAACGAAATTATGCAAAACTACTCTGATGTCCATCGAACACGTATACTCGTACATATTATAAAGCTTACATATTACAAACTTCAACCTATCTTCTAAAGATGTAAGATGTAACTCCAGAGTACAATTTAGCTGCAAACATACCCTTAGCCACAGTTGAAGCAATGGTCACCGTCGATCCCTTGACAACGGCTTTACCAACCGTCGACATTGCTCCTAGAGTGACCATATCAGCAGCTAAAGATGTCATGCCAAGAGCTGTATTTCCAATAGCACTTAAAATATTCCCGTCAGAAAAGTCTTGAGCACCATGATAGACGCTTTTCACTCCACCAGCAATTGGGATGAAATCAATAATGTTAGTCGATCGATTTCTTTGAACTACTGCTGAGGAACTCTCTGAAGGAGGTGACAGTGAAGGAGGCGATGTTGATTTTGCAACAGATGTGATTTCTTCTACTTCTGATAGAATTTGTTCTAATTCTTCTACCATTGTAAGAACATTAATTTTATGCTGTTCTTGCATATGGAACCTTCTGATCACATCATCAGCTTCTTGCCGCAATGTGTTTCGAGAGCGATTTTTGATAGCCCGATTGGCAATATTCAGAATTTCATTTCCAGCTTTTAGCAATAGCGAGTCTTTAACATCTCTCTCCTCTTTATGTCCTTTTGCGTAGAATCGTATTAAGTACTTAAAACTTTGTGGACAGTCAGGCTTTTGTGAACATGTATATAGGAGTAGTACGCTAAATTCCACGCGAGGGTCATAGGATTGGGGTATAAGAGTTAGCCAAGCCCTTATTATTGCCTCTAAACATTTCGAAAATACATAGTTATTAAAAGATCCCTTGTTTTCGTGGACATGTTGGGGAAATAAATTGTAGTCGACCATAAATCCGTTGAGTGAAGGGGGTACGATATAGGTACAATCAATGGGTAATTTGGTGGAGGAGTTTCCCCGGTTCTTTATGACTTTTTCTAACTCTATAGCGTTTTCTATTAATTCAGCAGGCTTTAGATTACTTTTATTAAGAGAAGCTTTCACAAAAACTGGTTTTCTTCTTTGGTATTGTTCTGGAGAGATATCCACTGAAGGATCATTGGTTGCGTCTACTACAACGGCAGATGTTATTGGTCCTGCGAATTGATCTCCCTGAAGGTTGATTGTTCGTGGATTGCTTTCGACGATGCCATGGTCGATTTCATCGAGTAAATCACCTTCGAAGTCATCATGTACTGTTACGTTAGATGCATCGGTTTTAGCGGCAATAGTAGCGATCAATTCAGCTTCCATTTTTAGCACTTATAGGCCTGGAACAAAAACGTTGTACAATTATTGCAGCAAATTTCCAATATGGTTCTATTAGGCTATACGTTAGTCCTTTCAAGCCAATGGGTGAGACAGCTCGCAAGACCGACGCTGTTGAGAAAATGTGAGAAAAACTAGTGCAGAATTAAAACCAAAGTCAAAGAACTTACTCAGATAGGTAGGCTATCTATCAATCAGTGGCAGAATAGGTTAACAACGGGTCATGACTAACTTCAAAAACACCTTCACCGTATAGGTGTAGGAGCGGAACCTTTCTGCCCTCTGTGCGACACCCGCGAAGTAATGGACAGAAAACACCTTAAGACGTGCCCAGCTCTTGTTAATAGCAGAGGTTCACCAGATTATGTGTGGTCTGCAAGAAAGCTGACGGCGGAAGCCTAGTGCTATGGCGTCATTAAAACAAAAACAAAAAACAAAAAAAAACAAAAAACAATAGGCTGCGTCAGTCCCAGACGTCACTCTTCGAAGTAAGCAACAGTTTAAATTATTTTTGCTATAGGTCATATTTTCACTTTAGCAATGATTCACTGAAGGGCAGCTCCAGCGGGAAATTTAGGGGGGGGGGGCAAGTTGTACGTGTTTAGGTGTGCAGCCTATGTCCCCACCCTCCCGAGAATCCGAGAATCGTTTTTGTAAAAAATATTTTTACTATCTTATGAATTTACTCACTTACGGGGGGGGGGGGGAGGTGTCATGACCACCGTGACCTCCCCGTGGATCCGCCATTATTAGTCATTCATTACTATAATAGCCCTGTCCAGCCCAAGTGCTTCTGTTCTGATTCTGACGTACAGTATATAGATTGTTTTATAACAAAAGAAGGGTGATCAGGAGAGGTTTCCATAAGATAAAAATTAAACTCGACGATTAATTAATAATGTTTTATATATTATAGTATTGTAGATTATACTAAACAAAGACACAAAGAAACAACTATAATTAGTAGGTATCTAATAACCTACTGGTAAGTAGCCTGTAATATAGGCTATATCAAATTAATTAATATACATTATACTGCAGACCTATCAAATCAAATCAAATCAAATATATTTTTTTACCGTTTTTTATACAATTAATTGGTAATGTGGTTCAGAGGGGCACCTTTGGGCATTCCCGTGATGGGCCCCTCAATCTAATCCTAAAATTACTTAAAAGTGGAACTCCCTAGGTAAGGAAATTAGATCCCAGCCAAAGATTCGTGGGTTCAAAAGCCAGTTACTGAAAAAATTACTAGGAACAGAATAGGTTTAGAATAAGAATACTGTCTAGATATTTACTGTATGTGTTTTTTTTTTTTTTTTTTTTTTTTTTTTTGCGTCACGTTACTTTAGAATAAGTTCTTTTTATGCATTGTTAGAATAAGATTGTTTACGTTAAGCCTATGTATTTTGTAAATTGTATTGTTTTTGGACGTGGGTTAGGCAGAAAAAGACTTTCTAGTCTAAAGTCTCGCCCCGTAAATATAAGACGTTTATTATTATTATTATTATTATTATTATTATTGAAATTAAAATAGAGAAAATGTAGAAGTTTAAGAAATTACAGTTAAATAATAAAACTAAATGCAAAGTGAACAAATTACATGAAATTAACAAGTAGTATCCTTAGTTGGCATTCATTTTGTTCCTTATAAAGTTTCTTTAATTCTTTGGAGGTTATGTGAAGCAAAACAATTGAATTTGCGTTTTAACTGTTGAATTGGAATGGCGGCCATTAGGTCTGTAGCTTGTCGAAGGACGATGCAATTGAATAGGCAGTGTAGACTTGAATTGGTTTGTATTGCAGTGCTTCGACTCAAGTTAGAGTAATTTAACACACAGTGGTTACAATATGAGCTGTGAGACGAGAACGATACATGCTTACAATTAATATTGAATTTGATCCAGCCTGCTTCCATATAGAAAAACCAACTCTGTGTCCACAGCTAAAGGAGCTGATGAGACACAGAGGGTAGATTAAAGATATTATTGAATAAGAGAAATAAATACGTAAAAGGAAGATTGAGGAATATTGAATTATCTGAATGTGAACAGCGCCATCTACCGGGAAAAAGGTGAAGCTGGAAGCAGACTGGTTATTACACATGTGGGACTAAGTGGTCCCCACAGGTCTATTGGCAGACTGTTGTATAGTTGTATAGCCTAGGCTACTATATTTCCGGAGTACGAGGTTACCCGCAATATTTAAACAATTTATTAATTTTTTATTAGGCTATATGAAATGGCTCACCTAGGACATCATTTAGTTCAGTTTACAGACTTGAACAAAGCAAACGTTCCCTCTGATTAATATTAACTTGGCTCGGTAGCTGGCAAGATCACAGTCTACAGAAACAAAGGCACAAAGTGACAAAGAGAATAGTCACATTGAACGTTAATAATAATTAATTGTAGACTTTAAATGAAAGTCTGCAGCCTTTAATGAGGCATAGCCGTATAGGTAGCATACTTAAACTAGTATTAGAGCATGTATTACTTACCAATAATTTTATGCCATTAGAAGTGTAAATTTAGCTACTATTCGACATTAATAGCTTTAAATAAAACAGACCAGCATGCACAAAACAGATGATACTCGTTGACTATGAACTGTGTGGTGTTGATATCATTTGAAACTACTACGCAAGTCATAGTAGACAGCGTAAAGCCAAGGATATCAACTATCGTATATCACGGTGCAGTGTGACTGTCTGTCTTGGCAGTGGCGTACATAAGGGGGGCAGAGAGCCCCCCCACCCTGAAAAGGGAAATTGTAAGGCGAAAATAACTAATGTGAGTCGTAATGCATCCATCTACTTCGAATGCCTCTTCTATCGAAGATATAGGGTTCATGGCAATCGAACTTCGGACCCCCCAAAAGGAAGTCAGTATCGAATGTATACTTAGTCATGATAAACAAAAAATAACAAAAACTTAGAGTTTTAGAAAAACTTGTTATAACAACCCGAATTAGTAAAACCCAAATAATCGTTAAGAAATTAACTTTCTCTAAGAAACCCACTTGTGTTAGTATATTGTATGGTTGTTATAACAAGTTTTTCTAAAACTCTAAGTTTTTGTTATTTTTTGTTTATTAAAATGAAATACCACGAAGTCACGAGTAATCTCATTATTTATGTTAGTCATGATGACCGTACATGGGAATTGTTATGCAGTTGTTTCCTTGTTTGCCTTTTCCATCCTTATGCCGTTTCACCCTTCATTTACTTCCTCCGCCTTCGGGGCCAGTTTCCCAACCCCAGAACAAAAGAGTGCCCTAGTAGTAGTAGTGGTAGCAACTATTTGCCCATCAAAAAGTCATCCTCGGGTTACTGTGGCGTTTTCTATGCAAGCCTGCACCACCAGACTTTGCCACCACACCCTCCGTTTATGTCGCTGCTTGGTTGGGGACTGCTTCTTCGTTATATTCGCAGCTAACCACTATGACTGGAGGCCTTTTCGCTATCCGCTAACGCCTAACTGCCACCCCGCTAGTATAGCCTGCAGCTCAGCCCTGGCATGCATAATTTGCCATATCTAATTGATGTTATTTGTTCGAGTCAACAGTGAATGGTATCTAGAATTTAGAATTCAACAGCTTCGTTTTGAGCAGCATTTTGATAGCAATAACGGGGGAATTTTTTAAAATAAATATCAGAAAATGTTCTATTTTGCTAAATTTGGGGGGGGGGGGCAGGCCCAGCGCCACTGGAATGCCTGCCTTGTCCAACGACTGCGGGCCTACGGTACTATGACGATTATTACAAATTAACTGATAACTTACTTATTCTTAATAACAAAGCAATTTTAAATTGCACTTCCATTGCAAAATTAACTTGTTTAGAGTGTTTTTGTAGAAATTATTGTACTACGACTGTGGCAAATTCACTTTCTGTCATGCCACCATCCGACTGATTCCATAGGTAGCAGCTTTGTTGTAGGCCTAGCTTTGTTTACAGCTGGAGTTTATCTTATTTCCGTGACAGTTAGGTTTTTTTTCCAATTCTACGATAGAGGCTTTCTTATTTTTTCGGGATTAAAGATTTTTGCCTGTCGGTAGAGGATTTTTTCCCGAACACGAAGATACCAACAACTCATTTTCAATTTTTTTGGAGTTTAGCGGGTTGCCACAAACAAAGGTATCGATATGGGATATACCGTGGGTCCCATCGCAAGTGTATAGATAGAGGTTCAAATTATATTATATCAGAACAGTGTTGGATTAACATATTATAATAGAAATTTAACAAGGAGAAACGTTGCTAGGCAATGGAATATGATGGTGAGAGTATTTAAGCTTGTAGTGCCGGCTGAGTTACAAGGGACACCTCCAGCCTTGGATTCGCATGCGCAGATCTCTGTGGTGTACCTGCCGCGGCTGTCTTGAATGCACCCCGAAGTCATTTTGACGTTGTCTACGGTAACTTTCGTGCAGTAACGCGTTACATTTTGCACTGAAACCAAATAATAAGTTTTCCATTAATATTTTTCCATCAATAGTTGGGACTCTGCAAATCGGGGGTTATGCAATGTTAACAATCTCATTCATGTGGTAGTTGCTAGGCTATATTGTGTATAATGTAGTAGATATTGCCAGATATCGCTACACTGGGCCGGGAGAGTGGGAGACCCATGGACGGATCCAGCCCAATTGGGGGGGGGGCTCAAAATAGGAAAAACATATTATGTGGGATCTATTAAACCAAGCGTAATATATTCTCTTACAATAGAATTACTAAATTTTGTAGGGGCAGCTTTCCCCCATGACTCCCCCCCCCCCTCCAAACTGAATAAATTCATATAATAGTTTAAAAAAAAAAAAAATTTAATTGAATAAGACTTTAAATTCTCAACCAAAAATTACCTTTTGAACTACAGACAACTTGTGACCGCCCCCCCTACATTTTCCGTTGAATCAGCTCTTGACTAGGCTATACATTTCTAAGGGTGGCGGGCACATACAATTGACTTACCGACACCGTCGAATATGTAACTGAACTTGGCGCAAACACTTCCTTGCGAAAGTCGACAAAATGCTAATTTGGGCTTGTTATCCATTAGCCAGTCTAGGTCGGGGGGTGTCCCATTGTCTGAAAATTTAATTTCAAAATATTAGCAGCTTAGAATGCTAGGAAATATGTGTTTTAAACATGGATTAACCCACTACCCGAAAATAGATTCCTTGAAACGGGCGGAATGGTGAAATGTACTTTTGGACAAAGAGCCTAACTCCAAATATATAATAACTTCGAATTTTCATCGAATAGAACAGCCAAATTTTCCATAGGTACCTTTCACACTATTGCATAATTTAAAAGATGCAGGTTTTACGAGAGCATAATGCTGCATAATCAAATTTCTGCAGTTAATAACTTTCAGGTGCCTCACTTTTTGAAACTGTGAGCCTACTGGCGGCTACTATGGCGTTTAGGTGCCAATTCCATTGACCGGCTAGGGCTATTTCCAAAAACGGTGACGTGGTAGCAGACATTCAAGACTTAGTTGGCGTCTCCACCGACCTCGCATTGCAGAATTGACGGAAATGTTTATCTTCCTCTATGCCATAGTTAAAATTGATCAATGATCATACAGTAAAATCACAAACAAACAAACTAAAATTAATAAATGGCGTCATGGGATATGTTAAGTACAAACATTTTAATCGATTTCTATAAAAAGAAAAATTCAAATTTCCGTCAATGTCATTTGCATACTGCAATGCGAGATCGGTGGACGCTTCCTAAGTTTTGATTGTCTGCTACCACGTCACTGTTTTTGGAAATAGCCCTAGCCGGTCAATGGAATGGGCGCCTTAGGACGATAATAACTTATTCTTGCCGGGGTTGAAAATGAAAACAAAAAAAAATTAATAGCACTTTCCTCTAAAAATTATCTTATTTACATTTTTAATCCCAAGGTTAAGAATTAAAAATAATAATCGTCATAGTATGCCCGCTACTACTACGTGCTAGCATGATAGTTGTAGTTATTCCATATAAATAGACCTAACTGGGTTATACTTGCCTTATATAACGGAACATTAAAATATTTAAGTGCCTATAGTTACATGTTAAAAAGTACCGGTAATGAAAAATAATTTAATATCTCAATCTTATAGTAGACCTAATGTAAATAGGCTCGACTAGGCAGCAGGGTCGTGCTGGGTACCATACGGGGCGCCTCTTTTGAGCCTCACTAGGCTAATAGTTTTATATTAGCGAAACATAATTTATTTTATAAGTTTTCTTGCAGGTTTTTGAACTTAACCATTATTTATTAAGGCCCGCTATCAGAGGCGGGCGCAGCGACCGGCACTGCGGGCAATTTGCCCCCCCCCCCCTTTGGAAGGCAGTTATATTCTCTTTGCCTCTAAAATCCAAGTGTTAACTGGCCGCAAAATGCGTAAAACCCCACTATTTCAGCCCTATTGTTAAAAAAAAATCTCCTGGTGGAGACCGACCCCCGTGTCCCCCTTGTGCACAATTTTATTATAATTTCCTATAATATAGAAACCTTATGGCTCTGAAAATGGGTAAAACCCCAATATTCCAGCCCTATTTTTCATATTTTTCTCCCCCGGGCCCCGCTTCATGTCCTCCGAACCCTCTGGCTCCTACGCAAAGGACACTATAAGGTCATTAATGAAAAAGCTGCGTACGTCCATGAGAACGGCTTTCCCCATTTAATACACTTTTATGAAAATGGGTGGAGGGGCGCCAAATTATACACCACCCGCTTCGAAAACATATCGCTACGCTAATGACTAGTGTCTCCCCCTTTTATGAGGTCTAGGACCGCCTCTGCCCGCTATCACCATCTTTCTCTGTTCTCCTCCCGATCTTTTAAATAAAGGGTAATTGCCTGTTATGGTGTTTTAGCAAGAGCGCAGAGTGACGAGTCCCCATTGCCTTTATGGCCAGCACAATCCTGCAGGCTAGACGCTAATGTAAAAATAATGGAAAGTATACCAACAACTAGCAACCATGGGGTCTAAGCAGAGAGGCATTGGTTTGGCCGAGGCGAATTTGTCAGCGCAGGTTTTATTCAGGTACGGCGTGAATGTTTCATTGTCAAAGTCCTGGCCAAGCCATGTGAATTTGTAGCAGTAAGCTGAGTTGCTGTTCAGATCGCGTGGTCTCAGAATCCCGTCCAAGTCCTTCTCTAGGTACAACAAGCTGTCGAAATGTGTTGTGTAGATTCCTGTAAATTGGAAGACAAATGGTTTGCAAAGCAGGAATTTGCTGACGGAAGGTTTGGATAGTATCCAAACCAAACCAAAGTAGGCTGTTTTTGAAGTTTGGGCTGGTGTGGAAAAGATTAGGGGAGCTTGGTTTCGAGTTTGGCAACTTGACTTGGCGTTTGGTTTATTTGATTGTTTCCAAGCCGAACTCTAGCTTAAAACGAGCTTTTGCATGGTATAGGGACTTAGTAGTAGATTTTGGCACATTGGACCATCAAATAGAAATAAATAATGTTCAAGAATAATGAGTTCCTGGCATACTTCGGCCATGTGTTGATGAACGAAAAGTATCGGCTTCTGCAAGAAATAATCCAAGGGAAGATGGAAGAATTGAGGGCTCCCGGCAGAAGAACATCCCAGTTGAAAGCCTGTGGCAGTGGTTTGGCAAGAATACGTCTTCCCTTTTCAGAACAGTAGTCTCCAAGGTACAAATAATGAGAATAAATGTTGAATAATTGTACTTTTGCAGAGACCATTGCCGAGACCACATTGAAGATTGGAGATAGGAAGAAATTCGTTACTTTAAAAAGGACTTTTGAATTGTAACAGACTAGACGGTGCTATTAAGCAATTGGATTCGATATGAGCCTTTCGTATGGCACTGCGCGATATATTGCGTTAGTGCACAGACTAAAGTGAAACTGTGGTAATAATAAGTGATTGTATGAGGAGTCAAGTTAGCGTTTCTACGCTACTTATATTCACAAGCAACAATGACCTCTTAGGATCCATTGGAATAAAGCTCGATAAATGATCACGAAACGTTGATGCAAAGCAGATTTTTATAGTTTCTACAGATGACAGATGTATAATCAAACCCATTCACCTACGTAAGAACAGAACAATATTGAACTATATACTGTATGTTATCATAAATAACAGTTAGAGGCTACTTATCTTCGTAAAAAGCATCTAGAGGCATGAAAATTAGCAATAGAAACACGTGAAAAAATGGACGAAAATGGGTTCGAATCCCGTTTCCGTATATTTTTCCAGATTTTTATGCAGATTACCTACCGCCAGCAAAAGTTAAAACAAACAGAAACACCAGGCTCCGCATCGCGGAAAAATAAAAACTATTAAAACACGATCAGAGTTCAATGTGAGGCTAAACCCATTCAGACAAAAGCACGATCACTGCGAAAGCGAACAAAGCTAATCAATTGATATGCGACGCCATATCTGATAAATTATGCCTGCCTGTCACAGATAACGCTGATCATTTTGATAAAACCGCACGTCATAGTATTATTGTATCATTTAGGTAATACAGTAGACCTAAACTGCGTAAGTAGGTTAATGTGCAGAAACACAAAAAAATGAGTTCTTAATTCTTATCTGTGGTTATTGAAATATCAACCTTTTGTTTTGGGTGACGATAGCTTGAGCGGTTTACATACAGTACATATATGTACGTACATAGCTGGATGGTTAAGTACAAAACCAGTGGTGTAACACCGGTCTATGGATAAAAAATAAAATAAAAAAGACACAGAAATTTTTCCGAATTTCAACTTTGCCACCTTTTATCTGGTCCGCTGTCATAAAAAAAACGCTGAACGTTCTTTTTTTACAATAATAAGGTTCGGGATTAATTAGGTACTATTGAAAAAAATGGAGACGTTAGAACAAATCAAACCCACCAATATTTAAGCTTGTGTACTGTCCAAGAAACACAGCTTTCAATTCCAAAATTTTCCAGGCAAACCCCTTTTGGCACCAATGACTATCACACATAGAAACACGAAATTATAGACTCTCACAAACTGTGATTTTTAAGAGATAAAAAACAATTTACATTGTTTTTAATACGATAGTTACCCTAAGTATAGAAAATACTAACGCCAGCTGGTCAAAGTAGGCTATCATCGATAAAAAGCAACTAAACGTATGTAATAACACAAAAAGATATATTGTAGAGTACGGTATTAGAGAAAGCAACAGTGATTGCACGACAGATAAAAATAAGTACGGTGACCTTATACAAATCGAAACGCTGCTATTATAATTTCTGTAGAAACCCACACTGGCTACTTTTTCTGGCCATGCTTCGAAGGGCATGTAAAGCAGGCGGTCCCGGGCCTTCCTAGTTGAGTGTAAGAGAGGGCTTTATAGCCCTAACTCCGCTAGGTTGGCTTAGTAATAGAAACAATAAAAAGTCCTTATTTATTTATTTATTTATTTATTTACTTTACGCGATTTCAGTTTTTCAGTCCTGCATGGTCTTCAAAACGTTAATTATTACGTTATATAATTACAACAAACGGTTGTGTATACATACTATTAGCCATTTAAATATAGTGATTGCAAGAAACAAACAAATGGACAAAGGGTTAACCTAACAATCGAGATATTACGCTACAATATTTCACAACACTCGGGTAAGAAGTATAAACGAACTAGATAACCTACAGTAGGTCCTAACCTATAAAAGAAAATATTAGTCCCAGAAGAAAATGGTAACATATGCATACTGTAGCTTTGAGCCGGAAATTCAATAAATTAACAATGTGCAAGCTTCTCAAACACAACTCAACACTTAAAAACTTCGTATAGCCAACAAAACAAGCAAACAAAAATGATATGGTTGACAAGCGACATTTTTCATCCAAATCGCTTGCCTCGAAATTCAGCCATAATAACTTGTGCATGATTCTGACCGGTAATCCCAACAAAATGATTGCCATTAACATTGAAAATTGACATTTTTTGGCCAGCATATATAGTAAAACCGGCGGTTTCTTCCACAAAACCAGCGACACCCCTGAATAGGTATACAACAAAAACACGCGTCGGATTAGCCGTAATAGCGTAGAGAGCAAGTTGTCCAGATGGGAGTAGAGCAAATTCAACGTCAAGTGGAGCCTCTAGTGGGATTTCTTGGTACCGGATCCATTTATCTGTTTTGGAGTGATATCTGTAAGAGAAACATTTTGCTCAGAGTTTTATTACTCTTAAGAGAATATGGTACACCAATTAAATACTATTCATGTTTTATTACATTAACTCAACTACTTATTAAAAATTTAGCTCATTAAGTCGTAGAAGTATGTCTTTAATAACTTTTTATAGATTTTGATAGATTTTTGTGAACCTAAAAGCAAAATTTCAACCAAATCCATTGAGTAGTTTGTCCACCAATCGTCGGAAACAACATTTTTTGGTCCCTCTTCAAACCGTGTTAATCCGTTGAAATCTCGAAATTAAAACTAATTATCAACCATCACAAAGGTTTTCTTATTCTAACTAATAAGTAGGAAAACAAAAATATTAATGGTGTACCGCAATGCAAGACCCGTGCGCGGTAAAACGTCGGCTACCTATTCCGACAAGTAATAAGTTAATAACTTATACGGTTAGAGTTAACAAGAAATAAATCAAATTAAAAGCAGTTCTTTAATGAAAATGAAACTGTTACAAATATAAGAAGGTTAGAGCGAGAGATGAAGGAGTGGAAAGGGAAGGGGGTTGGCTTACAACCCCTACCACCCCATTTGAAAACAGGCATAATATTGTGGCCAATAGCAATGTAACCCCGACAGTTACAGAGTACAGTTAAGGCCAATCAACACACGCTGTGGCACCATGCGACAGTCTTGACTTATGCCAATCAGCGGATTATCTTGTTTTCAATGAATAATCAAGAGATTATAGATTACATATTGGCCCTCATACACGGTCAAACATCACATTTTTTAAGCATTTCTAGTACAAATAAGCGAAATATATAGTCTTTTCGGTGCAGGGCACTCTTTTGTCCTGGGGCTGGGAAACTGGTCCTGGAGGCGGAGGAACTCAATGAAGAGTCAACGGCATAAGGATGCAGAAGGCAGCGGGAAACCACTGCACACATTTCCCTTAGTCCCCATGACTACAATTGCCATGATGATCGCCAATCTTCGATATAAGAGGCATTTGAAGTAGGAGTACAAAATATAAATATAACAAAAAAAATTGGCTTTCGCTGGTATAGTTGGTAGCTTGCTCTTATTTGTGCGAGTCGCAGCAAACCATGCGATCCGAGACCTGTCGTAACTTTGTATTACTTTGTACTTTGCCTACGGAACCGACTGAAGAGGTTAGTCGGATATTCATTTACAAAATTGCTTACATGTAATTAGTCTTAAAAATATATTTAACAAATGGCAACAGTAATAAAAGAAATTGCTCTAAATACTGAACTGTGGGTGGATACGGGCATAATTGGTCACAGCTTGCGCAGGCGCACTGCCTTTTTGTTGGAGCTCGACACCAGTGACTTGTCCAGAGCAAACTGAACAGTGTGCACTCTGTTGCTATAGCAATTGGATAAAAAAATAAAGAATTTATTCCAAGACAACAACATTAGCTTGAGCCAAGAAAAGGTGTAACCAGACGGACCCAATGCGAAATCCCAGGCTACAAGTAAGTAGAACAGTAGCGGAAACCCTAACCCAACCTAGTTCGAAAAGATATACGTTACATATAAATAGTAACTAACCTGAATAAGGAGAGAACAGAGCTTCGCACAGATTCAGGCTGGTGTGGGGACGCGACGGCAAGGTAGTGGTACCGATGGTACGAAATTGTCGACACAGCGACAGGATTTAGAACGGCCAGAACTTGTCTGGGGTGGAACGACATGGACGTCGCGTCGAAGCTGTACATTGTGAGGAAGACTATGTCTTGCAGGGATTTGGACTGCTTTTGCCCGATTACTGCTAGCCACGTCTTGTCACCGGTTATTACTGATGCCACCTGAAAGAAAGTAATTTTATTATAACTTTTTAGAGCAGCCTCAGTCGTTTCTGACTTTCCAAACAAAAGAGAAAACACTACCCGTACGTAATTACAGTGCCAAACTGCATTCTAGTGCTACTAATGTTACTAAATAAGGTTACATTTGTTCCCATGATGAATTTCCCAGCGTCTCACACCGGCATGGAATTTCCGTGTGTACCGGGCGAAAAATGGAAATAATTAGCAACAAACCTGAATACATTTCGAAGTATTAAATCGCTGAAAAACATCTAACCGAGCAGAATTGTTCTGTTTACATAAAAGGGCGTCATTGGTGTCGTTTTGGCCAACAAACAAGCAGACATCTGACTGGGGAATGTAGACAGGGCCAACGCAAGTCACATTGCTAGCAGGTGAAGCTTCCAGAACTTGACCGTCATCCAGGAAAAGTTTCGAAATTTTGCTGGTAAATTCCACGAACACAAATGTCCGATTGAGAACAATTCCATTGGCAACGGAAACTATGTCGCTGGTAAAATTAACGGCAGGTTCTCCTGGAAGAGAAATTTCGGAATACTTAACGTGGGTTCGAAGTCAGTGCGATAAAGTGTACAGTATGGCAGGCTAGTTGTCGCTTAGCAAATTCCGCTAAGCCGGTTATTCCCTCTGTCAATAATCCGTCATTTGAGCATTAAAAATTGATGAGATGTTTGTTTTAAGGAGACTATTATGTAGATACTTAACTTATCTATTATAAATTAAGTTATAATATGGTAGAGACATCAATAATAAGCCTCTACCATATTATAACCTAATTTATAATAGATAAGTTAAAGATAAAAGTCTCCTTAAAACAAACATCTTATCAATTTTTAATGCACAAATGACGGATTATTGACAGATGGAATAGCCGTCTTACCAATCAACTACAAGAATTTATGCTTAGTCATAACATGTACAGGTAGAGTAGTGGTACGGACTCTCATCCCCGAAAGATTTTTGGCCATGCTTCTGAGGGCATGTAAAGCAGGGGGTACCGGGACTTCCCAGTTGAGTGCAAGAGAGGGCCGAAGGCGAAAGAATAGCTCCAACTCCTCTAGGTTGTCTTAGAAACAGGAAAAGTCATTATTAATTAAATTTTTCAGCAAAGATGCATGTCACTCAATGATTTAGGATCCCATACTGTGGTACATGGACCAACGGTGGTCCACAGGCCAAAGTATGAAAAATTAAAACAGCTGAGTTATTGGGAATTTGAAATAAAAAACAGTAAGTCTTGGCACTGGACTACAAAATCCGCCCGATACCAGTTCTAAACATTTAATCATATATTAAGACGGAATTTTAGGCACAAGCTACTTGATCTTGGTCCTAGAATTTAACGATTTTCCTATCACAGCAATGTGGGTCCACGAAAAATCATTAAATAATCTAGTGGTCTACGGACAAAAAAGTTTGGGAACCCCTGATTTAGAACATTTTGGTAATTGGCAATTTTACTATTATTATTTTTATTAATTATAACTATTTAGGGGCGTAGGCTTATAAGAGCTTAGCCTGCCGACGACCCCTCAGCTATTTCGGTAATAATTAATAGTAGCGATTCCGCATGAGTCTTGTCCGTTCCGGCATGATAAGTTATATGGCCGGCCAATTTTCAAAATTGTTTTTGCTAATTTCAGAACGCCATTAATCCATTAATTATATGAGATACGTCTCACAATGCAATTTGTGTTTATATTAGAACATTTAACAGTGGAACAGTTTATCTCATTTCCTGTACAACGTTGTTTTTGGAGTTAAGGCCTTATCACTTATCACAGCAGCGTCCTCGCTATAAACCGATATCGGCTACAAGCGACAATAGACAAATTGAGACATGCCACATAATTTAAATGAGCACGAGTACTTACGTCTCAGCTTAAACTTTGAGTCGTGGGAGTCCCAAGACATCCATTCTACAGTAAATCTTTTTGTAGACCGCTGGGTGACCATAAGCGCAGACTCCGACGACTTCACGGGGAACGCGGTCACCCCAGTTACATTTCCCGTCAGCTTCTGTGCAACCCTGTAGTAGTCCAGAAAATAGGCCCCGTCTGAAAATAGTAATTATTATTATTAAGGACATACATAAGATGGGTGAGTTAAGAGCGGGTATAAAAAAATGGTTGGTCAATGGGAGGTAATAATAATAAAAACAGACTATTTACATTAAAATAACAATTAAAAATTAAATTAAATAAACACTATAAATAAATAACAAAAATAATATGATTAAGCCTTGTTTAGCAACACTGTATAAGCCCTTTGTCCCAAATAAGCGCTAGCTTGGGGATGCGGGATGTTATTATTATATAAGTTATAGTATTTTGTAAAGTCCAGGGAATACTGGACAAGGAAAAGAAAGAATGAAGAAGATGCAACGGGAAATTAGATAATTTTGGATTTCATTGCATTGTAATGAGGGCTCCCCCAATTTGACAGTAAACCCATGGATAGTGGCAGTTGAAGGAAGCCGACATACATTAGCATACGAAAAGGCGCCCATTCCACCGACCGGCTAGGGCTATTTACAAAAACGGTGACGTGGTAGCAGACATTCAAGACTTAGGTGGCGTTTCCACCGACCTCGCATTGCAGAATGCAAATGACATTAACGGAAATTAGAATTTTTCTTTTTATAGAAATCTATTAAAATGTTTGTACTTAACATATCCCATGACGCCATTTTTTAATTTTACTTTGTTTGTTTGTGATTTTACTGTATGGTCATTGATCAATTTTAACTATGGCATAGAGGAAAATAAACATTTCCGTCAATTCTGCAATGCGAGGTCGGTGGAAACCCCGCCTAAGTCTTGAATGTCTGCTACCACGTCACTGTTTTTGTAAATAGCCCTAGCCGGTTGGTGGAATGGGCGCCAAAGCAAGGATTCCACTTTCAGTAGATTTGCAAGCGAGGGCGGGAGCCTTAGTAGTAGTTACTTACTGGAGATCTTATGGCGAATTTTCTGCGCAGACTCCATAACATCAGCAAACTTTCTGTCTAAATCATGAACAACTCGTGCATTTTCAACAGTGACACACATGTTAGAGACGTTGACTCCACCGAAAGCACCGTCCAAATCCATCGACTTGCTCTGAATATTGTTTAAAGTTACTGGCACCGTTACAGTCACATTGGTATTCTTGTGAACGATACTAGGAAGAAAGTTATCTGGAAGAATAAAATGTTGAATAAGTGAGTTTATGATTGCACCGCCTTTATTTATTGGTTCGTTCTGGTTTATATACTGGTGCCTGAGAGGGCGCTGGACTCCTACGTCAGTAGCCCCTGGTCAGTACGTCTACCAAAATGGCTGGCTGTCGTTTTTCATTTCTATTGTTCTTGATTTAAGTTGTTTTTATATTATAAATGGATATTTTCTGCAAATACTCCAATTCGCATTATTCCATTATAAAACCTCTGGTTTACTTGACGTACCTTAACCGGATGAAGCATAAGCATGTCTCAGTTTCCACTGGCCTCATTTTTTAACGTGAGCGTGACATTGACATGGTAGCAGACATTAAAGACAGTATAAAAATGTCTGATACCGCGTCAAAGTCACGCTCACGCTCAAAAACGAGGTCAATGGAAACCCCGACTTAGTCCATTTTAGCTTGTAGCCGATTTCGGTTTACAGCAAGGACATTGCCTACATGCTGAGCTGAAATTTTCAATTTTACGAATTTTACTGGTCCAATGCCAAAATAAAAATTAAATTTTCGTACGTAAATTGATTAATTATCACACAAGAGAACGTGTGATGACAGACATCTTTTTATATATAAAAATGAATCGCAAAATGTGTTGCTAAGCGCATAACTCAACAACGCAATTTGGACAATTTTTTTTAAATGTTCATTGAAGTTCAACGATGGTTTTTACGGCGAAAAAATTCGACTAATTGCCGGAAAGACCCTAAAAACAGCCCTTTTCTTTTTCCCATACAAACGTTTTCTAACTAAAATGTTGAGTCAATTTGAGCTTTATGTTTCGCTTATAAGCGAAATTCTCTTCTTTGTCCGGACCTCAAAAAGGGACATCACAAAAGAATGGTGAGCCTTCCATGTCCATAAGCAAAGTTCTAGAGGGGTCACCCGCTTTGCCTCTTATGAATGGGGGTAGTGTGCAACGTCAGATTTTCATATTATTTTGTGATGATTCAACAAATAAATAGGGCCACTACGACCATTCTCAGGTGTCATGCGAGCCCCGAAGGGGCGAGCTACGTAATGCCCAATGCGAGGCCCCGAAGGGGCGAGCTGCCGCCCCCCGCAGGCGCAAGGGGGGCGGGGCCGCGAAGCGGTCCCAAGCCCTGCTTGCTGCATATAATTTCCTCATTCGTATCTTCTCAATGTTAATTCGAAATATCTGAATTAATTATAGTGGCATTGCATTACTTGCTAGATTTAGGTTTCTTACTGAGATCTATGCCGTTGGTTTGTCCATCTACAATTAATGATGAAGCTGCGACACTGCCACTTATAACCTTCTTGCCCGAAACTTGCTGCGCCCCGTAAGATGTAAGAATATGTTCCTTGTCGAATTTTACAGGTCCAAGCATTCCTTTGACCCTGAAATAATTAGACGAATTATTGTTGATAATTTATAGAATGCACTTCTTCAAAGGGGGGCATCTCTGCTTATCTTCTTAACCACTCAACCTATTAGAAAATTGTAGGTTACAACGACACATCTACAAATTTCCCACAATTCAGAAATTTTTACGAGTAAATTCATCTAGCAAATTAAAAGAAAATTTTTGACAAGAATCTCACTTGTGTTATAAGGTTATAAAAACAGAAAATTTGTTAACAGAAAAACTTTAAAACGTTCTCCAGAAAAGTAGTGAATTACAGATGAGCTACTGTTCATATAAAGGAGCTATAGTTCTATCAAATTGTACACCTACCTTAAATTGGTGTCAAATTCGACGTTTGTAAGAGAGAGATTACCCTTGTAGGTAGTATCTCGTCCAAGTATAAACGCTTGTTTGTTCCACGCTCCGACGTCGACATTTTGAATGCTAACACCTTCCGACACGTTAACTGAATTCACCATTAAATTGTAAACGGTCTTCTTCGCGGACATAACAGCTTTATCAGTGTCATATCTGCAAAATAAGAAATTATTTCTACTTTCCTCCAATCCAAATAATCCTTAAACATTCAAAAATATACAGCATACTGTAATTTTAAAGTCGCATTGCTTTTAATTAGAACTACCATTTAGCGCGACTAAGAAGATCCTGCGGCGTAACGCAGTACGTAGAAACCAAGATATAAGGCAAGAGATGAGAAACCGTGACGTACAAGAGAAACTTAGAGAAAAGAGGCTGAACTGGTGGGGACACGCACTACAAAGAGACGAAAACCACCTTGTCAAAAGAGTAATGATCCGGGAGATACAAGGTAGAAGACTACCAGGGAGGACAAAAGTTACACTGAGAACAAAGATCACCGGAGATACGAGAAGTTTGGGGCTCTCCACCGAGGACGCACAGAACAGGACTGCGTGGAAACGCTACTGTCGTGCTGCCGACCCTCGTTGAGAATAAGGCGCGGTAAAAGTAAGTATTTATACATACATACTTTTGAAAATATCCTACTGCCCATGCTCTAGAGAATTTTTGTTTTAATGTTCCCACTGGATGGACATGTAATGTATCTACTACCCGACCACGACAAGATGATATTAGGAACACTTATAAAAATCGAACAAACTCGGTGTTCCGCTTATGCAAGTTTTCAAATAAAAAAAATGTTACGAATGCCATTCTATCGTGGGGGGGGGGGGGGGTAATATTATACGGTAGATGTAACATAGGGCTGTTATAATGTTTAAAAACTAACCTCAGCAGATCAGCAGCCAAATTTAATCCATTAACAGTGTAATTGCCGCCTAATGTTGGGACAACTATTTCTTGGAAAGTAGGCATGGCGGTGAAACGTTGATCAACGCCTCTTTGCAAAACATTTTTTGCAAATTCTCCAATATTTAATCCGTTTACTTTTCCTGGAATAAAATGAGCCCAGAAATAAAATTACGGTTACATACGGTAACAATATTTTTAAACGGCTGTAAAAAATTTCCTGGCTGGTGTAGGGAAATACTTTATTCAGGGTATAATAGAAATACCGTAGCTATATTTTATCAATTACTCTGCAGTTGATTTTCGTAAAGTTGTGAGATATGATTTCTGTTTGATATGTGTGAAAATGGACTTAATTGTTAGGGGAAATCTGCGGCATTTAAAGAGTAAGAAAGTGACTTTGACCATGAAAAAAATACACAATAATTTTATTACATTAATAATTGTAAGGTCGCTAGCCCAATAACAATTTTTCCTGCCCTAATAATACTAATAGTAATAATATCCTGAAGAATTTTTTGAAGTGTAAACTTCTAAAGGTTCACCACACACAGATTTTAGCAGGGTAGTAAATTGAGCTGGCCCCCCTGTGGCGCGTCACGTCACGCAGTATGGGCTGTATGGGCGGGCTTAAAACAACTTTTCGGGCAGATGTAGAGGGCTTATCTCCAATTTAAATTATACCCATGTCTTCAACTATTCCTCCTCTTTCAGGCCATGCTATATTTGTTGTGATAGGGCAAAGGGTCCGACATTGGGGGGATGAAACGTGAGGAGGTGCGCCAAAAGTTGCCGATTTTCATGCCGCGTTTTTGGAGGTGTTAATATCAATTTGAAAACTTAAAACTGCTTTAGGTCTTTTCCACCTTCCTTACTCTTTCTAGACATTTATTCAGTTTTACTATCCGTCTCTTTGTTCAGACTCGGGTGCGTAGGTAAGTCATCACTGTTTCGTCGGAAAACAGGTTCAAGAGGAATTTTTGAATTTACATGCATAAAATGAAAAAATTCCACTGCCTGCAATTTTTAACCGAAATTAATTTTTAATGTCTCATTAGATGCAGTATGAATTAAGGTTTCAAACGAGTATAAATAGATATTTTCAAAATCTCCCCTTCACCCATTAAACACGAGTGGAACACAAAATTTGGCTTTGCGGGGGGGGGGGGGTCAGATTTTCAACAAAAATCGGCATCTTTCGGCCCGTTATTATTACCTATTATAAAAATTCAAACTACTTAACTACTTAAGACAATTATTTGTTTTACATTGTGAGACTAGTTAGCGGTTTGGTAATAAAATACTACATTTTGAAGAAAAAAAAACCGAGTGTGTGCTTAAGACCGCACGGCAGAAGTGAAAACTTCATTGGCAATCCCAATTAATTTATATGCGTATATAGTAAATAATATAATGTATTATGTAGTAGTAATGTATTATTAGGGATCGTGTTCGTATATAGAATGGGAAACAAGTCAGAAATTAAAGTTAATATTAATTAAATTCTATATAAATCAAATTATTTTTTTTACTATGTTTTTTTAAGCATGCATTATTAACTTATTTTCTCTTTCGTTTTAATTCCTCATCAAGTTTGTTGTTTTGATCCAGCATCGTCGATTTTCCAATCTAAAAAGACAGTTGACAGTAGTCCTCCATGCCTCATATTATTATAACTATCTATGAAAATAAAAATAATTGTTAAAATAATTATCATTACGTATCAATTATAACTACTGGTTTTAATTTAACAAAGACAATTAAGACGTAAGAATTGAATATACTAGAAAATTATTTGATTTATATAGAATTTAATAAATATTAACTTTCATTTTTTGACTTATTTCTCATTCAATCTACGATCCCTAATAATACTGCATAATACGTAATATTATTTACTATATGCATATAAATCAATTGGGATTGCCAATGAAGTTTACACTTCTGCCGTGCGGTCTTAAGCACACACTCGGTTTTTATGTAAAATGCCAACGACCGCATGGATTTCTGACATTATTTATATTGTTGGCCATTGGAAAACTGGGTATGCGTCCTCGATGTCAACCCACGCCGGCTAGAGTCTTCGCACGCATAAACAATTATGTATCATCCATATGTCAATATATATATATATATATATATATCATATCAATCATGTATCCCTATAGCAATCAAAGAACCGGTCCCTGTATACTCGAACATGCTTTCCAATTTATCAATTAGTAGATAGAGGTAATGAGTTATTTGATAGTAAATAATTTCCCTATGGTTAAATTTCGGATCCCTCAGCAAATAATTTTTAGAGAGATAGAGAGGTTCCACAGAAAAATTATTTTTCAGTGATTTTTCATGAAAATTTTAATTTTTTTACCCCCAGAAGAAAACTATCAAGGGGCAAGGGACCCCCCGCATTTTGTTAACAATGATAACGACAACAGTAGATGGGAATTTAAAAGATATCGTCGGAGCCGTTTTTAAGAAATAATTTTTTTAGACGTTTTTTGAGAATAAAACCCCTTAAAAATAAAAATAAATGATCCCGAGGCATGACTTTTGTGAACCTACATACCAAATTTCATCAAAATCAACCGAGTAGTTTGCCCGGAAATCGATGAACAGACAGAGCGAAAATTTTGACCATCACAAAGCTTTCCTTATACTACGTATAAATTGGAAAGCAATTAAAAAATTAATTAATTAATTAAACAAACTAATACACCTAAGCTTACAAATTAATAATAATAATAATAAGTGACTGAGTAGTATACAGTATACAGACCCTCAATTTTGTCGACGCTCGTGATGCCGACCACAGTGAGATTGCGCACATACAACGGCGCGCGCATGATTCTCGTCACCGTCTTACTCAAATACCCGGTGGGTAGGTTAGTTAAGTTGACACCGTTGACCAAGCCATGTAGGAAGGTCTTCCCCCGAGATTTGACTCGGTGGAAATCTATGTTGCCAGGGATAACTGCAGGCTGGTCTCTAAACCAGAGATGCGACATCAGATCTTCTAATTTGTGATAATTGACTGATTTCGAAATTACCGGTTCTTTTTGGCTTGTAACTGATCCTGTAAAATTATTCAAGACACTTTGCATTAAATAAATACTCTCCTGTTTCCCTATGCATTTTTTCCATTGGCATACTGGTACGCGTCTTCGATGTCAACCTACACCGGCTACAAGCGATAATAAAAAAGGTGAGACAACCGAAATTAGAGGATGCCAAAAAAACTGGACTTGGCGGGATTCGAACCTATGATCTACGCCTATCCGAGGCGTCATCTTAACCACTGGATCAAAAGCCCCGACAACTTTAGAGGGACTGCACTTGTCGGGGCTTTATAATTTATTTTTCTTAATTAATATTGTAATTATAATTCATATAAATAATACTGCAGTGTATTAAGCTGAGACAAGATTATCATTGACGCAATGTACCGTAACAGCCGAAAGCACGACTTAACCAAGTACAGATACGATGGGTCGAAGGTACTTACCGGAAACGATAACTTTAGGACTATTCATAGACATATTGCACAAGCTAGACACGTTCATCCCATTCAAAACGCCCTTTATACTCAAATTCCCAGCAACCGTCAACCCTCCATCGAGCAGCCACGAGCCATCAACCTGTTGTAACTTGTCCGAGCTCCTCAGCAGTACGACCTTTTCGAACTTGACGCCATTCAACAACTCAGAGATGTTTATATGGTGAACTGTGAGACCATCGATGAAAGTTAGGGATTTTAATGTGGCTGCCTCATCAATGGACACAGTCTCCGTTAATAATCGTGAAATGTTGACGTTGTCGATGACTGCAACGTCCAGTCCTGACTCAAATGTGATGTTGTTGTTCCACTTTGCCATCGACTGTATGGTTTGAGGAGTTAGGGAACCTGTAAATGAAATATGGTAGAACTAGAACTATTATTATTATTATTATTCACCACCGAGAAGAGACCTCCTCTTCTTTTGTGCATGCACCGACGATGGCGTCGGTTTGACTGAGATCAGAAACAAGAAGTCTCTACCCCGGACACGAAAAAGTAAAGTAAGTAAGTATTCAAAAAAAGCGACAATCGGCATCCTGAAATCGTATGTGTTGACAGCCAGTCAATTTCCTTTGATCCACTTACAATGTGTTTCCACTTCAGTTTTGATTGCCTGGTTTGATGTGTAAGAAAACCAGCAGCCCTAAAATGGCGATTTGGGATTAACATAATACCGGGGTTTATTCAATTGTTTTAAACAAATGAGAGCAAAATGCGCGGGAAATTAATCTTCGGCTATATTTCTGGTGAGTTTTCAATTTTTTCTCCCTTAGATGTAGATGCAATAATTAAAATTCTTATTATCTTTCAAAATTCTACCTAATGTTTAGTAGTATTTTCTTCAATTATAAAATAATGAACCATTCTGTTGTATTCCCGCACATATTTTAACACCGTCACGTGACAGCTTACTAATGCGGTATTAAGAAATAAACCCCGGTATTATATTAATCCCAAATCGCCATAATAGAGCTGCTGAAAACGAATTAATATCGGTAAACCTGTTATTCCAGAAGCTGACGTAACCATATTATGTTACCTGATCATTGTTAGAGTTGGACCCAACATTTAGCCACCGAACTCCTACTTGGTAGGGACCACTCTTATAAGGAGGCAGATTAGTCGCAAAGTCCAGCATACCACATTGGCAAGGTAGAAACAGGCTGAAATCGCGTTCCCATCAATTTTTTTTTTAAAGATTAATCGCATACAAACAATATAATGAATGTATCTGATTGACCTCTTCAGTCACCTCTATAGGTCGAGTTACGACACGTCTCCAATTGCATAGCGTATAGAGGCTCGCACAAGTACAAGGACACTACCGCCTTGCCATTGAAGTAGATCATATCATTATTTCACTAAAACGCTACTTGTAAGAACAATACACATTTTCTCACCTGCTATAATGCGTTGCACTGTAAGAGTATCATTTAATACCAAATCGCCATCATGGAATAATGAAGAAGCGTCCGAAGCATTGTCAACTGCAGACAAATCATTAATGTAACCCGCAACGGACAGTTCATCAACTTCAATCGGGCCCTCAACAGTCTTCCTACCCGATAAAATGGTTTCTTCTCCTTCCACGACCGCGTCCTCAACCAATTTTGTCCAATTCACGTTGCCGATTTTTCCAGTTACCTTCAAGTGATGTGCCGTAAGGGATTTTACTTTGATGGGTCCATAAAATTCAGTGACAACAGAGTCGCTCCTGAAACAAGGTGTAGGTTAGGGCTGGTAGATTCAGTCACAAACTTGGTTCAGTTAACTTGGTTGCGACACCTGTTACATATGGGTCAATGATAAGCATGTTTCAGCTTGTCCATTGTCGCTTACAGCCGTTGTGGGTTGGCAATGAGGGCGTATAGTATACAAATAATATCCGCAAAATCAAATGGTTCAAGGTTCCTAAATGGATTTCTTTTAGACATTTTAGCCTTGATTGTCTAATAGTATGCATGCATCAGTGACGTTATGCCTGGTTACACTTTAGTTTAAACGGGTTTTCTATAGAAATATCATGTCAAACTAGGCAGATAGCTGATACTTACTCTGTGTACTCATTTCCACTGTCGATATCATCGCGAATCATTACCTTATCACAATCACTGTTGCTCACGAGAGTTAAGACAAAATCTTCGCGTGCGCTAAAAAATACCAGTAAATAAGAAAATCTATTGTTCTGTAAAATTATTTTTTAAATTTTATAACAAACATTGAGACAAATGACAAATACCACAAAAAATAGCAATTGGTTATTGCGCGTAGACTATAAGCCCATAACCTACGCGGAAACACTGTACGATACCATCATATTATAGTAGGTAGTCAATGAAACTAACTAACTAAAAAGTAAGGCTGGAGTGCTTCCAGGATCTACCTAAATCAAATGTGAAACAAAATGTATCTTCTTCACACGCTGTTTGTTAAAATACGTTTAGCCTACTTGAAGCACAATTAACCCTAAGATACTCACCTAATGGGTCGATCTTTAATTAAGTCAAGGAGATCAGCCAGTGGGTTGCCATTAAGAGCGCCAGACACGTATAAATCACCTACTGTTGCAGGCCGCATCAACTTTAGACCCTTAACATTGTATTTGCCTTCATCAATACGCACAAAATCGGTTATATCTATACCAGACAGTTTACCATCCAAAACATTTAACTCGTCTACCATCATTTCGTCTGAAAGTAAAAACCTATGAAATTACAACTAACACTGCAGTGCCGGATTAACCCATGGGCACTTGGGGCACAGCCCCCCCCCCCCCCCCAATACATAAAAATTGCCACCCTCACCAAACTCCTTTTTTTATTTTAAAAAAAAAATGAAAGTTAAAGACAATTTCCAAACAAAGTTTTGAAATTGGCGGGAAGTTAAACGTTTTTTGCTGCAATGTTGGTAGACAGTGTGTTCACCAAAAACTATAGACTCACCGTAAACATTCGGATTGAAGCCTCATGACTTCGGCTATTTCCGTAGCATAGGAGCAGATTCGTGGTATCATTTTATTTTTTATTAGACTATTTAAAGATTATTTAGAACGGAAAATCATGCCAGGTAACCAGCAATATTTTTATGCAGAACTTGGAGTACTTTTAATCTATATTTTAAACAATATTTTAAACAAAGTTTTCCCTTTTAGATAAAAAATAAATTTTTTTAATGAAGATCTTTCAGTACGTTTAATTTAAATTTTAAACAATATATATAATAATTGTAAATAATAAATATAATTATATATGAAACAACAAAGAAAACTATAAAGAAAACATATAATAAAACTATTAAATTTGAATTTCCCGCCAAAATGCACCTATGTGGGGGCGTGGTCGTGGCTTCAGTCCTCCAGCACAGCCGAAATGTGACATGGTGGCTCCATAGTTTTATTAGCTCCATGGTGTTCACCCACGGCCCCCACATATCTTGTGCCCAGGGCCCCCACAGGCCACAGAGGTTAATCCGGCACTGTACAACAGGGCTCGGTGGATTTATTTATTTATTTAATGACGTTTGCAGTTTTCCGAGACAGACTATTTGAAAGAAACCTTCCAAACGCTTCGTCAACAGCTGCGGTCGACATCTTTGTGGCACTATGAAGACTTCGAAGATTGCATCCCGGAGACTTAGTAGAAACTGAAATGAGGCGCCAGATAAGGGCACACATTTTTTTAATTCGTTTTTGCTATTTTTGCTATTCCCGGAGAGGAAATTAAGCTAGTGATGCACCTTTCTCACTTCTAAAAAAAGGTTAATCGCAAGTAAACAATTAAATGAATGTATCCGAATGACCTCTTCAGTCCCCTCTGCAGGTAAGTACCCATGTTGAGGTCCGACACGACACGCTACGTCGATATCACCTTGCCTCCGTAGCCATCTAGTGGCAGGCTTAAAAAAATTGGTTGTCTGTAAAGTCAGTTTACGGACGATAGTTTAACGTGACAACGTCAAAAGAAAACAAAAATAAATAAACAAATAAAATTAAAAAAAAATTAAAAATAATAATAATAAAAAATGGTAGTTGTAATAAGCAATGCAAACCATATGGACAATGAGCGTAACGCATCGGCGTAACGTAACGCTTTTTCGTGCATGCACCCAGTGTTCCAGCCAGAGTTCATCGATTTATTAAACCTCAAAAACCTACACATTACCATTTTCTGCCGTCAAGAGAGACGAATCCAACACATTCGAGGCATCTTCATTTAGCAAAACGCCACTGAATTCCAAATCCAAAATATCCAGATTTTCCCAAAAGTTTCTCAGCTTAAATGATGCTCGCGGATCCTTTGCTTTTCGCACATCCGCTCCATTCAGAACACCGTTTATAGTCAAGGCATCCACAGATCCACTTTTTAGTAATAACTTTCCTAAAAGAAAAACCCAAATGAACTTAGGTCGAGGTAAATACGAATTTAAGCAGTCGGAAAAGACACAACTATCCTTTGGTTATGCTGAAAAACAGTGTATTGTTCGTCGAAGAAGGAAAAAATAATTAAATACGGTAATAAAATTTCATTAAATTCTTTCAGTAAAAATAACCATTTTTAATGTACATAGAGACATGGAAAAAATGCATATTAAATTAGTCAGGAGAGTTTTTAACAATATTTATTAAAACTTCTTTGGAATAGGCATTTGGGATATATCGCTAAGCGTTATTGCTGACTCTTTCCAGATAATATATACATATTCTAGACTAGACTAGAGAGGAAAGATCCCGGCAAGGATATTTTATGAATATCTGGTATTCTTTGACCAATCAGAGCACGCCTTGTAGCAACAATGAGGTTTGTTGATGCTTGGAAACACCAGGGTATGCTCTGATTGGTTGAATAGAACGCAGCAGTTCGCACGAGAATTCAAAAATGGCGGGAGTGAATTTTTCGCCATCATGGTATCAGCGAATTTGCATTCGGACAAAAAATGTTGTTTGTCCAAATATTACATAAGCAAAACATAAGCAGCACCCAATGGTTGTCCGAACGACATCTCCATTGACTCCATGTATAGCATCCCTGTTGGATTTGTCTGCGCAAGAACTCCATTAGCACCATTAGATATGAAAAATAATCAAAAGACAAGTAGATTACCTACCTGCTAGCACCTGATCTTCATCCATTATTAAAGCGTGTTCTCGGTCCAGCAGCACTCCACCTATATCCTCTCCAATGGCGACTCTCCCTTCAAAAGCCGCTGTACCATTGATGGCCAGCCGTTTCCGCAAAATCGAACTGTCCACCCGACTAATTAGCTCTCGAGCTAGAAATTGACAAGGAATCTCTGCATTAAAAAAAATGCCGAAAACATAATGAACAAGACACTCACAACTAGCACTCTTTTGAACCGCCTCCTAAAACCTATTCTTCAGCGCTCCGAAAAGTCTTGAAACTACGCTACGCTATATACGAAGCATGGGAAGACTCAGAAAGAGAAGAATGGTGAATAAGCAGCAGGGAGAAGAATGCAGAACACGCAGCTGCAATGGTTTGGCCACGTCCAAAGGATGGACGAGAATAGGACTATTAGGAGGTTGGCGGAAGCAAGGCCACAAGAAGATCCATCGGCAGACAACCCTCGAGGAATAAAATGAACTTGCCGGAGCAAGATGAAAAACAATGGCCGAGCTCAAGGCGTTAGCGTCCGACCGGGTCGAGTGTAGCAAATGGGTGCGGGGCGAACCCCTCACGCTGCGCACGCGACTATAAGAGGGAAGGGGAAGAAGAAGGAAAGACTCAGAATAGCAAATTATACTTTAAAATATATCCTTTCACCAACCTGGATGAGAATTTAAGTAATCAGCAGCAACAGTTTCAGCGCGTAATTTGTGGAATTCCAAAATAGTCTCCTTCTGAATTTCCTCGTCCAGTCGGACGGTCTGTTTGAAGATTTCGTCAACACGCTCACCGTTCAATGTCACAGCGGACATGTCGGAGAAGGAGCACGGCGAGTACTCGTCACACGACAGCTGAAGGTACTTCAATGTGATTGGACCTACACAGAAAACGAAAATGTACCATGGAGTTGGTGCCAGTGGCGGAACTACTATGGAGCGCAACGGATCAGTGTACCGGGGTCCAAAGAGGCCTGGGTTTGATTCCGTATACTGTATGTATCTTCTCTAAGTCATGAAAATATTTTAAAATTAAAGCAGACTTTTACTAAACAAAATTAAAATAAGAATTAGCCTAAAATTAATGCAGCATTTGAAATTGAATTTTGCCGGCTTGGCGCGCATCTATACAATTTATAAGAACGTCCCTCTGTGGGCCCATATGCCTTATCTTGCACGAATTGTGATTACGCCACTGGTTGGTGCCCCAGTTTTTAGCTGTATCTAGAGCTCTATATAGGCGCAGATTCCATTGACCTCGTAATGCAGAATGCACATGACGTTGGTAGCAGACATCATTAATAAGTCTTCAATGTCTGCTACCACGTCAACGTGATGTGCATTCTGCAATACGAGGTGAATGGAATTTGGGCCATAGTGGAGATGGGACATTCGCTCGCGCCAAGGAAATTTATAGAGTTTGGGTTCGATTCGCCAAGTTATCTTCGACCGATCAATGCTTTCACCAATTAGCAAGTCTTCTTTTGACAAGCAGAGCACTGAGCCTAATTTAATTCCCGGGATTAAAAATTTAAACAAAACCATTTTAGAATTGCACTTTGCGTTATAAACTTCTTTTACTCAGTAAACTAGTAAAATTTAGGTTATGCGATACGGGGGAAAAGCCTTACAAGTGTAAATATCAAATATCTAAAAAAACCTCAATCGTTGAACAGTACAAACAGCAGAATTTTTTTGAGCATTTTAATACATGATAACCATAATAATTGACAAACAAAAACAAAAACTAATTATTGTTTTAGCAAAATTTGTTATAACTACTACACTGTATAACTATAATTAGTAAAACCCAAATAATCGTTAAAAAATTAGCTTTGTCTAAGAAACCCCACTGGTGTTAGTATAAAACCCTGAGCGCTTTCGGCAAGAACTGCCATCTACAGAGGGAAACCCACTAGCACAATTACACCTTATCAGCGATTTGAGACTTAGTCCACTCGAGGAGAAGATGCGAATTATTAAAATGAAATACCAAGAAGTCACGGGTAATTTAATTTTTTCTATAATGACTGAATTTGATTTGTACAAAAACCAATTGGTGTGGTAGACCCTAGGAAGGAGTTCGAGAACTGTGGTCAAATTGGTGTTAGAGAAGGCCACATGTCATATATTGAATTATAGAGGAGCATTTCTGCTAATACAAAGGTTATTTTTGACGACTGATAAATATTTCCTGGGAAAGTCGACTTTGTATCATAAATGTGGTGTAGTGGGGGTACTCCGATTAGTTCTTGATTTACGAATGTTAACATTGTACTACTTTCAATATGGTCCCTGTCAGTCAGCTCCCCTTCTATCCGAGGTGATGGAGTCTTAGGGTGCATCAAGCTAATAAAGAGACTCACCCCCCCCCCCCTGCAGGCTAACAGGGTTACTTAAATGCAGAAATGCTGAAAGTAGGCGTTGGAAACAAACAAAAATAACACATACATATTGGTATTTGCTAAAAAAAAAAAAAAAAAAAAAAGGGGAGGGGGACATAGTAGCTCTGTGGACATTATGGAGCCCGTAGGTCCAATTTAGTTGAGCGGCTTTTGAACCTTTACCTTCAAAAACAGTAACTCCAGGAGTAACTGCTTCCAAAAGATCGTGAACATTAGACATAATCTTCTCAATTCCGTCAACACCCTCTGCTACTTCTTCCACCCGATCCACATAATTTGCATTCAGGATTCCAAAACCCTTTTCAACGATAAGTTCAGAGACGATGGCATGCCTCAGAGTTGTAGTACCATTGACTGCCGCGATTTCAGAGATAGGAGAAGACGACCGCATATGGGTCGAAAGAGCTTCCAAAGGTTCGGGATATGCTAGGCTGCGTTTGGAGCACCACGTTTCCAAAGATGGTAAAGCAGCCATGATGTCATCGTGTCTGGAGTAAATGAGCTTGACTATCGATGAAGAGCTCATGTGGTTTTGCTGATTGGTTATAACTGCAGCGAGAAAAAGAGACTATAAAGTCTATAGAGTATAAAAGAGACATAATAATTTATAGGAAAACTACATTGAGAAACAAGTAATGCTTAAACATATAGATATGAACACCATTTCTCAGGTCAAGTCGATGAAACTAGAGACCCCAAACTTACAAAGCAAGGAATCACCGGCCCTTTGCAGAGTTTTCATATTTTTGACTCCATAACCAAAGACGCCTGCATTCAACGTTAATCCTCCTTGTTGAAACCTCCAGCCATCGTAACCGAATGTCCTGACATCATTCAAGGTAGAGAGGATTAAGGAGAACTCTCCATGAGCTCCCTAAAAATTAAAATAATACATTCGGAGTCAGACACAAGTTGGTCCTAATTTACTTTACTTTATCAACGCCCACTCTTGGCGTTACCGCGCCTGCCAGTATAGTGATGTAATGTCATTGTTTGGGCTCTGAATCAATTGAAACGTTAGAAGGTGGGCAGCATCCATGCGTTCGTGGGCTGCCAGGCCTAGGCGAAACAGGTGAGCCTGCAGGTGGTGGTGGCCTGTAGTGCAGCGGAAACGGGCGACAAAAGCAGTTCTTGGTAGATCATGTGGTAAAGGATTTTTTACCAAAGTTTTCCATGGCTGTCCTGCTGCACTGGTTGATTGGTTAGGACGCTCTGTTCCTAATATAATTTATTCAGCTTTATTTACGGCACGATGGTGACATCACATACATTACAGACTATTGGGAAGCTACAAGTTATATCTTTAAATACACCGTAAATACTTCATTTTCCATAATTTTACCTGAACTGGCATCCATTGTAATGCACTACTACTATTAAACACTTGAAAGGGCTGAAACTTCTCCCCGTCGAACTTGAAGACAACCGGGTTTTCGTCTCTAAAAGTAACAGCCAGAAAATGTTCTTCCAAATCCATAACATTCGTATGAAAATATCGGACACCAAGAGCAGGCTCTTCCGTTAACTTCTGAAGACATTCAAATGAATCGGCTTCGAGATGTTTCCTCCACACACCACAGGTCGAAGTGTAGCCTGAAACATACATGTATCAGTGAGTAAATAGGGTACGGTATCCATTGTATACAACTGCACCCCCCTAGGCTTACCAGAAGAAGAACTGATGGGATCAGGTTTACCCTTTCCGATAAGGCGCACCTTTAACCGCCTCTGGACAAGACCTCGCGCTCTCCGAGACCACCGTTGCCAAATGGAGATTACTTGCTGCCAACGATGTGCAATGCCCACCTGTTGGTCTGTTCGCAGCCACCAGGCTCCTGCACGGTTGACGAGCTGTTTCATGCGACAGGGTCACCAAAGCTGCCCATTATTGGATTATTTCAATGCGTATTAGGCGCTTATTCCACCAACGTCAATAGTGATAGTAAATATAGTATTGACGGAAATTTGAATTTTACTCTATACCATAGTTAAAATTGATCAATGATCATAGAGTAAAATCACGCGTTGCAAACAATAACAAACTAAAATGGCGTCATGGGCTATGTTAAGTACAAAAATTTTATATTTTATTGTTTATATAACAATTTTCATCCATTAAACAGATCGGTGAAGGTCGATCTTACTTCTGATCTCTTACTATTATTAAGTTTTATTAAAAATAATAAGTGTACGAAGAAAACAAATACTAACAAAATTTCAAAAAACAAATGGAAACAAATTTCAAAAATTTGGCGCATACGTGTCATTTGAAGAAAAGTGATCAATAGTTGAAAAAACCAGTGGAATGGCGTGTATCAAAAAATTCAAATATTCAATACTACATTTACTATCACTATTGACGTTGGTGGAATAGGCGCCTTACTGGACACGCCAAGTAAGTAGCACCCCGGTAGACCTAACACAGGCTGCAAGATACTCACTTTCGTTATCATCTAAATCACTGACGGCCACTAAATATAGAACATTTCCCAAAGTAAAAAACTCCATGGATTCAATATCACTAAAAGGCAGAGTCTGAATTGAATTAAAGTGTCTTCCCTGCCAAAGATAGATGTCGACATCAGTTGCCATTGAAACCGCCAAGAATCCCTAAAAAACAAATAAAATAATAATAAACTATAAATAAACTAATTAATAAGGCGCCCATTCCACCGACCGGCTACAGATCCCCTGATGGCTCGATTGAAAAATTTATTGCGTCACTTGACGACTGCATCATGCATCTAACTCGCCGCTTTAAGGTATTAATACTGGGTGGGGATTTTAATATCCACTTGGAGAGAGACAATGCTGACAAAGTAGCATTTTTTAACTTATTAAATAGCTACGGACTCCATGTTGGAAATCTAGAACCAACTAGAGGCACAGCCTGCATTGACACCGTCGTCTCCACCCAGGCCTACAAAGTGGAGACCATGGAGCCGGTGGTTGCTGATCACCGTGCCGTTGTTATGAGAGCTGCATGGAAAAAGCAAAAAATAGGACATATTCCATGGTCTCGCAATTACACCTTCCAGTACAGGAAGTTTAGTGATGGGACAAAGACTATGTTTAGGGAGTCCTTGGCCCAAGTAAATTGGCATAGTCTAGTAGTCCATACGGACCCACTCTTGACCTTTAATAACATATTTAAAGCAATAAATGGTAAAATAAACCAATTTTTCCCCATTCTCAACAAATCTGGGCCGCCCAAGCATAGACACCAGCCACAAAAATTATGGTATACTGATGAACTAAGGCAATATAGAAACAGAGTGCTCTTATCAAATGACCTGTATAAGCATGCTGCTGACAATGAACGAAAAACCCGTCACTATCGCGACTATATAGAGTGTAAAAAGCGTTATCGTAAAATGGTCCGAAACTCAAGAAAAGAATATAACACAGGTCTTATAGGTAATGCTCCAAACCCCAGCAAAGCAGCTTGGCAGATTGTCAACAAGGAGAGGAAGATGCCATTAAAGAAAGTCTCAGCAAATAGCCCTGATGATATCAATAATTTCTTTGTCGACTCAGTAGCGAATGTTGTTGACCAAATTCCAGTATCAGGAAGAAATCCGACTGATAGGGTGCCGAGAGCAGAAACAAGATTGCAAAACTGGAAGGCAACCTCTCCATTGCAAATCACAAAGATGGTCAAAGGCTTTAAAAATTCCGAAAGTCCTGATGTGTATGGGCTGTCCCCTAAACTGCTTAAATTGGTGATTGACATACTAGCTGAGCCAATCAGCATTGCTTTAAACGCCTGCCTGCAAGCTGGAGTATTCCCAGAGGAGCTAAAAATGTCCAGAACTATTCCCGTTTTCAAAAAGGGTGATTCCAGCTCATTAGCAAATTACAGGCCAATTTCCATTATGCCCACAATAGCCAAAGTTTTCGAATCTGTCATGAATTGTCAACTTATAGAATACTTGGAAATAAACAGTTTGCTCAACCCAAACCAACATGGGTTCAGAAAAGGCAGATCAACCACAAGTGCCCTGCTTTCACTGGCAAAGGAAATTCTGAATACTTTTGAAAATGGCCATTCCCTATCACTCACCCTATGTGATCTTAGCAAAGCTTTTGATTGTGTAAATCACGAGGTTCTCTTGGACAAGCTAAGGAAATATGGATTAGATGGGGTGGTGCATCAGACATTTACCTCATACCTAGCAGGCAGGCGTCAATGCGTGACAATACTTGGGGCAATTTCAAAATGGCTGCTTGTCAAATATGGTGTACCCCAAGGCTCAGTGCTGGGTCCTACACTGTTCTTAATCATGGTGAATGATTTAGGCCTCCAGACCCTGCTATTTGCTGATGACACAACCATACATTGCAGGGGCCCCTCTCCCACTGAAGCCCGATTGTTGGCAGAGGCCTTATTGGCCGAAGTCAAACAGTGGTTCGAAGACAACAAGCTACTGCTCAATGACGAAAAAACACAAAAAATGACTTGTTCCCTTCAAACAAGAACCCTAAACACCGAGCGTGATAATGTAAAACTGTTAGGCTTCACTGTGGATTCCATGCTGACTTGGTCCGCACACTGTGAACTGCTGTGTAGCAAATTATCAAAAGTAGTATTTCTACTAAGAAAGCTAAAAAATCTGGTTACCCAGCAGTATTTGGTGGTGGTGTATCATGCTCTTTTCCACAGCCATATAAACTACGGTATACTCATCTGGGGCCACTCGCCAGGAGTGGCTGATGTCCTTTTACTTCAAAAAAAGGCTGTCAGAATAGTGGCGTCTGGTGGCCGGAGGGACCACTGCAAGCCTCTATTTACGTCTATGGGTATACAAACAGTGTACAGCCAGTATATTCTCTCTTGCTAACTGTACGTAAAAGCAAACGTAGAGCGTTTCGCAGAGAGAAGTACTGTTCACTCCCATAACACAAGAAATGCTCACCGGTTGGATTTGCCCAGATGCAGGCTAACTAAGTCCCTTGCATCGTTCCCAAACTCGGCAATCAAGTACTACAATGCGTTGCCCACCGATTTGGCGAATAAAGATTTTTCAGAATTTAAGGTCGCTGTAATAAGCAAGATGAAGAAATGTCCACTGTATGGCTTGGACGAGTTTAGGGAAATAAATTGGGATATAATATAATCACATACGGCCCCCTCCTTTCCATTTAACGTGTGCTGTTGCATAAAATTTGTTGTTGTTCTATATTTTTTAACACTGGTAGATAGATTACACCCGCTTTGGACGCCGTCAATCCCACCTTGGTGGGTCACTGACAAAGATTGATTGATTGATTGATTGATTGCTAGGGCTATTTACAAAAACGGTGACGTGGTAGCAGACATTCAAGACTTAGGTGACGGTTCCACCGACCTCGCATTGCAGAATGCAAATGACATTGACGGAAATTTGAATTTTTCTTTTTATAGAAATCTATTAAAATGTGTGTACTTAACATATACCATGACGCCATTTTTTAATTTTAGTTTGTTTGTGATTTTACTGTATGATCATTGATCAATTTTAACTATGGCATAGAGGAAAATAAACATTTCCGTCAATTCTGCAATGCGAGGCCGGTGGAAACCCCGCCTAAGTCTTGAATGTCTGCTACCACGTCACCGTTTTTGTAAATAGCCCTAGCCGGTCGGTAGAATCCCCGCCTTTAGAAAAAAAACTTCTTCCAACCTCTCCGTATGAGTGGAGGCACCATAATCGCTAGCAGCATTCCCTGGACTTTTTAACTAATTCATTGTATCTAATAATGTCTTGAGCGACGATCACTACGAATGTCAATTTACAGCCTACAGTATCTCCTTTAGTAACTCAATACAACTGCTGATTTTATTTAATTTCAATGTATTTTATGCTGTACTTATTACCTTTCCCAAATAGTTGTATACGGCTAGTGATAATGGCTGGTGGACTGGCAATGCTTGACGAAATGTTAAAGTGCCACTCGGAGATAGTTCGTAAACAAAGGATTGTTCTCTGGCAGTTAAAATCATCAACTTCAAATCGGCGGTCTCCAGAACTCGCATATCCATCCCACGCTCAACATCATAAACCTCCATTGGGTTCCAAACGGATTTTGCTTTCTAAAAAAAAGCGTATACGAATATTTTGGGTAGCTTTAATTCATCTTAATTATTTACTCTAGGCTACATGTAGAAGTTTCCAATAATGATTGAATATTAATAATAGGCTCATTATCTCATCACCTTGAAACTAAGTTGTTATGAGACAGATCTCTACTAACGGGAAAAGTGTAATTGATGCAGGCATAATATAATACAGTACAAGCATTATTATTATTGCTATCCTAGCCCAAGAGGCATAGGCTATAATAGAGTATAGATAGAGTAAAATACCTGCAAGTTGTACATGGCAACCGCTCCATTGCTGAGATCTGAAGAGTTAGCTTGCAAGATAAATGCAAGTACTGTGTCATTAAATGAAACAACATCAAAATTAGACACTGGGGCAGCTGGAAAGCTTCCGATTTTTTCTACGCGATTGAGGACAAATTCACCTATAAACAGAAGAAATTGAGTGCTTAAATATTCATAAATTATTTACATACGGTAAATATTAAGTATCGCAACAAACTTACGAGCCTTGAGCCTTCTTATCACTTCTTATTATCACTTATCAGCGCAGTTCCTAAAAATTAAAAACAATTTTTTCTGATTAATGATTATGTTTACTTCCCAGTCTGTTGACACGTTAAAAATGGCGCCCGTGCTTGTTTGTCAACTTTTATTTTGCAACATATGTGAGCTATTTTATTCTTTTATTTAACGTTCTTCTTGTTTTATAGGTGTAGTCATAAGTTATCAGTCACATTTAATTAATTGCAAATCGCGTTTATATTTTCATGAATTTACGACGTCTGTCAATCGTCTAAAAGTCTACAATGTCTTTCGATTGGGAAGCAAGTGAACCTGACTTTTTAGACTTCAAAGGTCTAGAAGATCAGTTAACAGATTTTGTGGATAGAAGTTCTATTGAAGAAAACATAAAAACGCAATTGGCCGAGTTTGAAATGATTGAATCAATGTTCTCAAACCCAGGCGAACTGGTAGTGGATGATGTCGCAATGCTGGCAGATTTGCACACTTACGCAAATGGTAAAGGGGCTACGCTCCCCTTACAATTGGATTTTACCCTTTATCTTGCTATAGACAATCGCAAATTTCAAGTGTCAGTGAACCTGCCCCTCGAGTATCCCACAATTGAGCCAGATTTGTTCGTACGTTGCGATGATTTAGGTAGGGCCGAGCAACATACGCTTAATGAAGACTTGTCGCGTTACATCACCTCATTGCCCCGAGGCGAAATTTGCATTTATTCTGGGATTACGTGGCTGCAAGATAATGCTGCGAAATATTTTGGTGTGAAAAAGGAAGTAACTACACGGAAAAAGACTGATGTTTCTATGGGATTGTTTGCTCGGATGTGGATCCACTCGCACCACATTTATAGCAAGAGCAAAAGAAAGGAATTACAGGATTTGGCACATGAATTTAATCTGACTGGGTTTTCATTGCCAGGTCGACCTGGAATAATATGCCTAGAAGGGGCTGATGTGGATTGTGAAGATTGCTGGTACAAAGTAAGTTGTATGAAGGTGTATTTATTGTATATTTAATGTGAGTATTGTTGAATAATAAACTTATGGGGGCAAGTCTACTTCTTATTCTTTAAGTTACAGCCGGTTGTTTGGTTGGTAGCAACATGTGGCATGGATGCCTCCACTCCCCTTGATCTTGGCACGCCCTCTTCAGCTCCAAGTATGTACTGACAGTTACATCCTCCATCACTTGCTGCAGACATTCTTTCTTGGGCGCCCAGGTTGACGCCTTCTATGATTCCTTCTGTGATGCAACTGACGAAGTCCTCCCGTCGTAGCAAATGTCCGATCCAGCGAGCTCTTGTACATATAGTTGCACCCAGAGTTTTGCTTTCGCTTATTCTGGTTAGGACCTCCTCATTGGAAACATGGGCTTGCCAAGGTATTCGTAGCATGCAACGATAGCACCAAATCTCAAATGCTTTGTGTTTAGGTATTTCTCACTTATACACCATGTTTCACATCCGCACAGTGCAATGCTCCAAACCAAAAGCTTCAGCATTCGTTTCCTTAGTCCAAGGCTTATGTTGATCAACTCGAAAATTTTTAGATTTTTATTGAAAGTCACCTTCTCTTGGTGCACTCTATACTCAATTTCTTGGGTTGATCTGCCATAGGAGGTAATTTTGCTTCCTAGGTATGTGGAAGTTCTGATGTTGTTATTGGGAGTGCCAGTTAGTTGTATATTTGTCCTCTTGTTTGCATCAGTGCTTACCACTGGTTTTCGACTTGTAAATCTTCATTTTGTATGCTTGAAGTACATTTTCCATGGCATTTAGAGCCTCTGTCATTTTCTGCCAATATAGCAATGTCCTCTGCATACCTGAACATATCTATTTATATCTCTTATACCTTCCATATCTTCCCACATCTCTTCTATTCCATACTGAATGTTGAGGTTAAATGGAACAGGTGAGAGTGAGCATCCCTGCCTTAGGCCAGCTTTTATTACAGCTTCTGAGTCTTTTTAGTCACCACATTGGATATTTGTATAAAGCCCGGATACGATTTTGATGTATTTGTATTTCAGCCCGGCTTTCCTCAGGGCCTCAAAAAACTTTTTCCACGACAGTTTATCAAATGCTTTTTCTAGATCTACGTATGCAATATACTGTATAGGTACAAACGTCCTTCCCCTTTTTAAGTATTTTTTCCAGGGTTAAGCGTAAGGCTAAAATCACTTCTCTTCCCTCTCCATTGGTCGTGTGTTAGAATTCTATAACCGGCTCAGTTCTATCTATCATAATATTTGTGAGTGGTTTTGAGGCGTGATGCCGCGTGCGACATAATACTTAAAGTTCGATGGCGCTCACATTTTACTGTTCCTTCTTTCTTTGGCAGAGGCACAATAAGTGAAATTAGGGGATATGGAAATGATATGGATGATATGAATATGTTCGTTTATATCGAGGAGGTTACCTCTTCAACCAAAGTTAATTTGATGTCAGTGTAATACTGTATATACCATATAATACTACAATGTATTGGCACAATAAGTCTACGAATACAAGATTTTTTTTTACCAACAGTAGTTTTGTTTGATCTGCTAACAAGTGCCATTTTGTTTTTAGATAAAGTCTATGAACTGGAAGAAGATTATCTGTGTTAAAAAAGAGACGGAAAAACAAGCTGGAGGGGATAGTGCTTTGAATGATTTCCAACGATTTAAAGAATTTCGCGAAGTAGCGTTCGAGGTATGCCAGCATATTTAGATTAAAATACACATCAAAATTATATTATTTAAATTTTACATTTGATAGCTTCGGTAGGCTCAGTTTTCGGTGGTTCCAGATTATCCAATATTCCAGCCAATAAAATAAATAACCCACACCGGTGCTTTTAAAATTTATGTTATTTTGGGAGGAATTTCAAAATATTTTGTAATCAAGGAATTGCCGTGTATTTTTAACGCAATTAATTAATTCCCCATACCACAACAGCAAAGATATATGTGAAAGTGGTCAAATGAAAAATTCATAAAAAATGCAAGCTTCTTCAAAACAATACAACATATATTTCCGTTAAATTATACAATACATGTACAAGAAAGTATAAAATAAAATCGTCAAAATCAGGTAGTTCTGTCATTGTCATTGTGCTAGTCAGCTAGTGCCTCAGTGACATTGTAGAAAGCTTTCTCTAAGAGATGGTTTCTAAGCAATTTAGGGGAGTTAGAAGTATTTCCCGCCACTCTCAGTTTTCTATGGTAGGCGAAACCTTGTAGTATAGGATCCAGTCGCTCACACTTGGCTGTGCGTGGCGCTGGCCTTACAAGGTCTCCCCGTTGCCTCGTGTTGTAGGTGTGAGTGTCCCCGTTTTGTTTCAAAAGACTGTCTATTCATCCGGCTGATTTACTACTATTATATAAAGTCTGTTTAATGCTCTTCAACGGATTTCTTTTAAGTCATAGTGCATCAGATGGGAAAATTTAAATTTATTGAGAAAGCTTTTATTTTTGTAAAATTGTTTAACTGACCACTTTCATTTGTTCTGCTTCAAATGCATCATTGCTACAGTGCTACTTGCTTGATTCTATAAAAAGAGTCATGAAGTGAATTACGGAACACCAGCTTATAATAAATTGGAAAAAAACTAACATAATCGAATATTCTTATAATTATTCACCTTATAGAGTGTCAAGTATTTCGAATACGAATGAAATTAAATGCCATTTGTTTATTGTTGTCATTCAAACATGACAAATTGTTTCTGCCCAAGCATTCTAATCGTTAACAACATCAAATATCTGGGAATAATAATTGGTAGCCATCTTTCTTGGGATCAACATGTTAATAACGTATATAAAAAGCTAAGGCTTATAAATTTACTTTTTTACAACCTGAGTAAATTCATGACTACAAGACATGGTACCTATTTATTATACTTTTTATCAATCAATATAACAATATGGAATCTGTTTTTTTTTTTGGGGGGGGGGGGTGCTGGAGTTACAAAAACTTAAAAAATTTATACTTGCCAAAAATTTGCCATGAGAATGCTCAATAAAACAGGGTACAACGTTAGTACGAGTATAATTTTTTAAGGAGTTGGGAATTTTGTCATTTGAACTATTGTCCAAGAAAATTTTACTAACAACGGTTGTAAGTAACTTGAATAACTTGCAATGTGACAGAATTTCTGCTAATAACATAAGCACTAGGCAAACAGGACGTGGTTTCCTCACGGTTCCTAATTACAAAAAAACGCGCAGCAGAAATTCTGTCAACTATAGAGGTTTGAGTTACTACAATGAAATGATCAGGGCCGGATACCTAGAAAATATTACGTTGTCTGTAATTAAGAACTATATTTTAAGTCTACTCACAGGTACAGATTAAAAACTAACATAATAAAGTGAATTGTGCGGTGATCCCAACGCGCCTTTATTGGCTTTGTGGCACCGGTTACTAGAAAAATGTGTAATGTTCTTTTTGGTTAAATAGACGTATTATTATATCTTTCCGGCTGTGAAAGGGGAAATTAATTAATTTGGCCCATTCTTTGTTTACGAAATATTTTGAAATCTCTACCTTCAATTACACAATTTTCCGTTTAATTATCAGGCCATTGCCGTCACATCGTAAAAATTCCAAGGAGAAACAAAAAAGACTGTTTAGCTATGTTTTTCATATTTTGATACATCTTTATAATATTCCTACCTGACGCACAAGCAATAATTAATTGACTATGATTCTTTTTAAGGGAGGAAAAGTGCGTGGACGAGAATACAATATGGATTTTGGAGAGTTCTACAAGTACTTAACTGACCACGGTTGTGAATATGCATTCAAAATCCTCTTCGGCGTGGATGGAAAAATTGCAGCTGCTCATTAGTTGTTTGTCTAAGGGTGGACGCAGTGCAGTGAAAGACACCCTGATCAGTGCCATTTACCGAATGTTCTAGTTATACTGTTCGATAAGATTTAGACTAAAATTGCCCTACTGATGAAGGTTAAGGCCTATGTATATACGATCTCGTTTTTCGAAATTTTCTTTTAAATTATGAAAATACCCCTCTCGCCCTAAGGCCCCAACAGGGTTAACACTCCCGTAACGAGTGACTGTCAACTAATGCTACAGTAATGTTCTTCTTTATCTACCTTGTTAGTACCCCCTCAATTTCTGTCGGTTACACAATTTGGCATGAATTCAACTATGGAACTTGCATAGCGTCAAGCCTTCGTTTTTGAATTTGCTATGATATGAATGAAGAGACCTCCTGATTATAGTGGATTCCAGAAGAAGCACATCTTGGTTGAATAACCTGAGGCAGTGGCTTGGCAAGAGAACGATTTTCCTTTTCAGAGTATCAGTCTCCAAGGTACAAATTACCGAGATAATTCGGACACCCCAACGAAGTTTACTACGCATAAAATAACGTCTTCTGCGTGTTATAATCCAAGGGAAAAAAGAAGGACAGAGAAGCAAAGCACATCCTGGTTGAAAAACCTGAGGCAGTACCTTGGGAAGAGCATGACTTCCCTTTTCAGAGCAGCAGTCTCCATGGTCTAAATTGCCATGATGATCGCCAATCTTCGATAGAAGAGGATGTAAAGAAGACGAAGAATGTCAATCGAAAATACTCCCATTGATATTATTATTATTATTTTAATGCAATGTAGTATGTTGACTAACTTTGCAGCAGTTTTGAATTGAAGAAAGGTTCCGGAACAGTTTTGTTGATTTGATAAAATAGACCTACTTGCTCACTTACTACTAAAATATTACGTGCGTATATATATGTGACTTTTTGTGATAGTGTTTTCTGTCGAGTAATGAGCTTACGATGCTCCGGAAACGCATAGATCTTGGGTTTGAGTTTTGCAATGTCAGTGTTTTCCTTGATTCTCTAATTTCGGATGCTTACATAAAATATCTATGCCTCGGATGGAAAATTTTCGCCACACAAATGTTGACTGATTACATGCATACCCACCAATGTTCATCAATGTATGTACAAATATTTTTATACCATAGATATTGTACGAGGCCTAATGCCAAAAACTCAATTAGTGATATTTTTATAAAAGCATTACCAGATTATTATATTAGATTTTATATAAAATTAATTGTTAAGTATTGTAATTTTGTTAAAAAGGCATGCGAATTAGTAGGGTGTGTTTGGTTTAATATTTGAAATATCTATAAGACTACTTTATACTATATAACTATTTTCTAGTTTTGCCTTAGGCGGTGTTACTACATACGTCAATCGTCAATGAGAAATATGGTTTTGACGTGGTAGCAGAATTTTTAGTATGTCTTTAATGTCTGCTAAACCTTCAATTTCACATTTCTCATTGACGATTGACGTATGTGGAAACACCGCCTAACTGAATGTAATGAAATGATAATAACATAGTGTGCCGTAAGTAAATTAAATTGTCAGTTAGTGTGCCGTGAGGTAAAAAAGGTTGAGAAACGCTGCCCTAGATCTATATAGGCTATAGTAAGAAAGGATGGGTAGCCTTCAACTAGACCGGTACTTTGGAAGTCCACTAAAAAATATTGAAGTTCAATAAATTACCTATGTATTGTTCCATACAAAAGCAGCCAAGTACAGAAGGTTAATTCCACGTAGGATAGCTTACCTTCACATTTACTATATATATTATTTATTATCGTGAACTTACCAATCCTAGAAGCATCTGCTGAAGGAGCCTCGCGTTTGGACCGGGGAGTCAGGTGGAGCGGCAGATCGTGTGTTCGAGCAATTAATGAATGAAAGTTACTTGCTTGTAGTTCATCCCTTCTTACGCTATGAAATGACTCCGACTCATTTATTAGGTCTTCTAGAGGAAGGCCATCACTGACATCAGCGTAGAGCAAAAGTAGACTTGTCACCTGCATCCAAGTGTCACATTTGCAAACCTTTCTTTCGACCAAAGTTGTTCAAGCCCGTAACATTATTCAGAGGAGGAAGCATGGGTTACGGTACCTAGGATCGATCCTAAACGAAAACGGGGGCTGTGAAGATGATGTGAGAGCCAGGATTAATGTTGGGTGGAGCAAATGGCGGGATATGTCTGGAATTCTGAAAGACAAGAAAATGCCCAAAAAACTCAAAGGCAGAATTTACAAGCAGGTGGTGAGACCTGCAATGCTGTATGGTGCGGAATGTTGGCCATTAAAGAAATGCGAAGAAAACCTTTTACATGTCGCAGAGATGAGGATGCTCCGGTATTCGATCGGCTGCAAGCTGTCTGATAGGAGGAGGAATGAAGACATCAGGGCAAATCTTAGTACAGCCAGCATTGTAGATAAGGCGAGAGAACGGCGCCTGGCATGGTGGGGACATACAAAACGGAGGGAGGATGGACACCTGCTGTACCGAGTGGAGAACTACGTCGTGGAGGGCAGGAGACCGAGAGCCGACCCAAGCTGACCCTGGAGGCGAAGGTAGCACAAGACCTGAGTACCTTGAACCTGACCATAGAGGACACCGAAAACCGTATTGCGTGGAAGAAGAAGATCCAAGTCGCCGACCCCTCCGAAGGGATAAGGCGCGGATAAAGTAAAGTAAAGTAAGTAATGCATGGGTTGCATACCTTACAGTCTCAGCTCTGTCTTCACTCATCTGGTGTCATATTAGAGTAGTGCTGTGCTTATAAAAAAATTTAAGAGCGAAAGGCCCGGCGAAATCGCTTCGGAATGGTCTAAGACGATGTTGGATCACCAATAGAAACTAACGTAGAACTGAAGAGCCATCATGCTAAAGTAAGCTTAGACTAGTAATATAGTACTGCATTAGTACGGAGTGTAGCCTTCATGAGACAACTTGGGTCAGACAATCAGCCAAATATAGTTCAGCGGTATACAGGTATCTAGGGACTTTATAGGCGATAGTAATAAGCGATGGCTCGGCGAGGGGGGGGGACTGGCTAAGGGCGCCGAAGAGAAGAAGAATTAATGTACCAACGGTAAGGTGAAATTAGTTTTCATGATCAACGTGTAAAACTCACATACCCTGTAGTTCGGGAATCGCATGAGAACTGCAACCAGGGCTAATAACGGTAAAGGTCTAGTTTAGCTACCCCGCTGTATCAAAAGTCGAATGAAAATGCTTTTAATATGGAAGGAAAACATCCCATTTGCAAGGGAATTCATATTTTAAGCAAGGTTTGTCTTATTTACATGCCTCTGACAATGTTCCTTCAAAAAAAAAAAATATGAGCAATTTGTCCCTATACCTGCCCATGCAAAAATTCGAACTAAATTCAGCTGTAACTCAAAAACAACTATAGGCTACTTTTCCGACTTTTAATTCTTTCGGAAATGGTTTTCTTTAAAGCTAAATCAACGATGTAGAACCAAATTTTTTGATTTTATGAGGGGTAGCTAAACTGAACCTTTACCCTAATAACTGCTAAGCATGGCCAACTGACTGGGAGACCAAAAATTTCAAACCAATGACCATATTGGATTAGAATAGGCTATTTTAAATCTCCTGACTCAAATTATTTCATTATTTTTTAAGGTCTCCGCAATAGGTCACTTACAGCTAATTTATCTTTAACTTCATAACTTAAAGGGAGCGATTTCAGCGTTTACGCTTGTCACAGCCAATAATTATAAAATAGGAGTAACTTAGCTTGATTCTAACCTATCAAATCATGCATAGGCCTAATTGCATGTAAAGCGGCATGTATGGACATTAAATCTTTGTAAAAAAAGGTCTATGATAGTCCTAACTAATGTATGGTAATTTTCTCCTAGGAAATGAAAGACTTGCCTGAATTAGAGTAAATTTATTGCATAAAAACACGACTTTAGCCATGTTCAACCGTAGCCTACTGGAACACACAACAGAAGGGTTCGAGTTGTAACTCGCTGTGGGCTGAATGATGCAGGCCTAAGGCGGCAATTCCACTGGCGATTTTACTTCATTTGTGATTTTTTGATTGTTTTGTTTTAAGGAGACTATTATGTAGATACTTAACTTTATCTCTTATAAATTAAGTTATAATATGGTAGAGACTTATTAATGATGTCTGCTACTATATTATAACTTAATTTATAATAGATAACTTAAGTATCTACATAATAGTCTCCTTAAAACAAAACAAACAAAAAATCTCAAATCACAAATGAAGTAAAATCCCCAGTGGAATTGTTATCGTACGAATGCTTTACATTCCCGTGTGAAATTAATGAGAAAAATATTCCTAGTCTAGACTGCATAATATTTAGACAAGCCATGAATTTTTTTGTCATATTTCCAGTAAATTTGACGTTATTGCGCGCTAGTGTTCCCTTGAAAAACATAGTATCGCAAGTAGCATAAGACAATTCACCCCGACCAATGTATTAGGAAATGAATGAAAAAGAAAAATAGCGTAAGGCAGACATTTCAAAATGTTTTGTAAACAAAGGAGGCCCAAATAACTAATTCCTCGAGCCACAGCCACAAAGATTTCAGTCACATTTAAAATAATTCATAAAGAAAAGCTATCGTACTAACACGCAACTGAAATATTATTACTCGAGATAAATATGATAAAGAATAGGTGCGAACACAATTTTATAGAATAGTTGTAAAACAGTCGGGAAAATGTCGGCTTCCTTGTTTTTTACGAATTTTTCATGACCAATTTCATGATAATGCGGCTGTGGAATGAGGAATTAATTAACTTTATCAAAAATCCCTGTCTTAAAAATACGTTTCTTGTTATTGACGACAATTGCTGGGAATAAACGACATTCGCCAGAAGATATAGACCTAAATGATTTATAGACGGGGCTTACCCGCTTACCAAGGGACCCTCGCCTTTGAGATGGTTCATTAATTAGAAATATATACAGACAATATGATAAATAGACTTTTATTGTGCTTCCCAATCATGCAATTGATGCAAATTCCAAGTAAATCACTTACCTAATTTAACTGCCATAGTCAATAGTTTTTTTTAAAAAATAAAAACAATGTAAGGAGAAGTAATAGATACGCCAGAGATTCAACAGAGAGAAGGTCCTGACAACATTTTTCCGATATTTATTCCATCGAAGAAATATTTGGAATGTTTATGTTGAAGCATACGATCTGTCTTTAGGTATTACACTGTACACTTTATCTGAGACTCATATTTTATTCGAGTGTGTAATGGGGGGATTGGCAGCAAAATATCATACTCTTTTACAAAAAATACAGCAACAAATATCGTAAGCTGAATGATGGTAAGACTGGTACCCAACCCAGAGCAAGAAGTGGTGGTTAGATCACTTGACAAGGGAATATGCATAAGATGTATAGTAAAAAATAGGTAGATAGGTAGGCATCTCGTACATATTAATTTTCTGAGTTAACATTAAAAAGAAATAACTTGGTGTTACACAGCCTACCTATCGTACAGCAACCAGTGTACGGTATAAAACAGTAAAATACTTTTATAGGCCTAAAATAAAATAACGACTATGGTAGGCCTGAAACCGAAAAAAAGAAAACAAAAATTCTATAACTGCAGCCCTAGCACCAACCGAAGAGAATAACTCAACCGGGAAGTTATTGAAACCATTGAAATTCAGTATTAAAAGTAACCAGCTCAAAAGCATACAAGTGTTTTATCATGGTGCACAGTAAAAAATAAAAAATGTTCCGCCTACATATAATAATAATGTCCTGAAGGACTTTTCATGGACCTAGGCCTACTCTTAGGGGCCCATAGGTACCTTGGCCTATGCCAACGAGCCCATGGATTTCGGACACTATTTGTAATGTTTCTGTTAGAATTTTTGGCCATTGGCAAACCGGTATACGTCCACGATGTCAACCTACACCGGCTATAAGCGATAATGGACAAGCTGAGATAAGCTTACCATTGACGCAATGAAACAGGCGAAAGCATGAGTTAACCAAGTACATATACGAGTCATGTTGTTCCGTCTACGCTTGGCACATGTTAAAATGAATAGGAATTATCTTTTTGACAAACAATTTTCATTTTCGATTCCCGTACGTAAATGTACATTAATTTGGTTTTGTTTTGGAACATTTTAATTCTTTTCCATTCGTGCTACTGCTGCAGTCAAGATTATAATACTTCCTAGACAATAGTCGATAAAAATGAACAACTGCCAGGGCGGCTATTCCACATGTCAATAATCCGTCATGTGTGCTTCAATAATTGATGAGATTTTTTACTCTATATTAAAAAAAAAATCTCATCAATTATTGATGCACAAATGACGAAATATTGACAAGTGGAATAGCCGCCTAGGATACGATTCCACAACATCCTGCTTTCGCAACGACTCAACCAATCGTACTGGAATTTATCTCACTCAAACTTTGCTGAAAACATTAGGTTATGGAATCGTACCCCACCTCCGGGTTACCGAATTTGAATGTATTGTAGTATGTTTGGAGTTTTCTAACAAACCTTCAGGAAAATTGAAAAAAATGTTATTAAAATTCCTCGTGAAGCCACATTAAGTCGTACATCTATAACAATTACTTGTACATACAGGAGAGTTAATGCCTATAGTGCTTAATAGGTGGAAAAAAAATGATGTCATCCTATTAGCGATTAGCCTAAAGGTCCTGAGAAAATGGATCAGTGTCCGTGTCATCGGACAGTAGCAGTCATCTCCTCTTCGAAGGCTCCGTTCGTCTGGTACAATTCAGTTAAGGAAAGATGTCACAAAATTAAAAAAAAAACCCTTGTATCGGGTAAGAACGCTGCCCAGCAGCTGAAGAGATTATCTTAACACCGGGAACATGATTAAATTATTCTCAATAAACCTCAATGGGTATAAGGCCTGGTACACACGGACAATTCCGCCAGTCGCGATTTGTCGACGTCTTTTTCATTTTAGCCATAACTAGTAGAAGATTTCTTGTAGTTTTCTCGACGATTTCGCCAACTGGCATGAAGCCTACCGCACAACTGCACGGTTTTCCACACGCCCAGAACACGTGTCAACGTCATTTCACTAAATACTGTAGGATCGCAGCCCTCCCCGAAGTAAAATGTAGCTTACGGGCCTGTATGGGTTAATTATAAGAGTCCCAAAATTCACCCAACATGAAAATAAATACAATTTTCTCTCAGTCTACCTACAGCAAATTAACCGCCCTTTGGATTATATGTGAAACAGGGAGACCGTGGTCCCGATCAACTTGATTTGTATCAGATGGCGAAAATAATTTCCAATACTAAACGTGCCTACATTATAACAGATCGAATACTGCAAATGAATACCAAATAGACCGTGAAAAAGCACCCCTACGCGCGCGAGGGAGTACGTCTGTGCAAAAAGAACGAAAAATTAAGAGAGATGGTCAATGGAGTCCGAAAGAATCAGTTAGATAGTAGCAAAAACCTGCCAAGCAACATTTGTGGCTTGCTTACGTTCTAAAGAATACTGAAAACCATTTTTAACATCTAGTCGATTTCAAGCAGTCTACTTAATTAAGGTTGGGCTATGGCTTTTGGAAACAAATCTCACATGGTAAAGCATAGGGTGTCATAAACATTCCACTAGGAGCTCCTTATCGCCTAGGCCGACAACAACAGTATCAATACAATTTTCTGATGGGGACACGTAGAGACGAAAACAACATAGTCAAAAGAGTAATGAACCGGGAGATACAAAGAAGAAGCCCACCAGGGAGGCCTAAAGTTATATTGGTAAGAAAGATCGACGGAGTAATGAGAAGTTTGGGGCTCTCAACCGAAGACCCACAGAACAGGACTGTGTAGAAAAGCAGGTGTCGTACCGCCGACCCTCCATGAGGATAAGGCGTCTTCTGCTATACTAGACAGCATCAAAAATCTTCTTTCCAAAGGCGCTCATTCCACCGACAGGTTAGGGCTATTTACAAAAACGGTGACGTGGTAGCAGACATTCAAGACTTAGGTGTGTTTCCACCGACCTCGCATTGCAGAATGCAAATGACATTGACGGAAATTAGAATTTTTCTTTTTATAGAAATCTATTAAAATGTTTGTACTTAACATATCCCATGACATTTTTTAATTTTAGTTTGTTTGTTTGTGATTTTACTGTATGATCATTGATCAATTTTAACTATGATATAGAGGAAAATAAACATTTCCGTCAATTCTGCAATGCGAGGTCGGTGGAAACCCCGCCTAAGTCTTGAATGTCTGCTACCACGTCACTGTTTTTGTAAATAGCCCTGGCCGGTCGGTGGAATGGGCGCCTAACTAAATTATAATCTCACTTGCTGTAAAAGATAAAAGACATCAGGTAAGAAGATTTTTGTTTCAATATTTGAGATTTTTCGCGCCCAAAAGCCATAGCCCACTCTTAACGTCTCCGGACATACTCTAATTAGTAAACAATCTGTGAATACCCATGGACTGATTTTATAGCAATAATGGTTGAAAAAAACATAAGCTATTGTTATAGCTTATACTCAACAACATTAAAAGGATATTGTTTGTCCCGTACGACCTTGTCATGTGACCTCTCCCGTTCACGCTCGTAGACCGGTGTTTTATCCTAAAAAATCAGAAATAGAAAGCAATTGTTGTTTTGGTTTATTTAGCACAATACACGAGTAATGTTGATACACATCAAAAGTACAACAATAATGTTTTTAAAGCGGATTTTTAATGAAATATTGCTAACATGGCCTTTATTGCATGCAGTGGTAGGGGCTGCAAGAAATATAAGTTGCTGGGGTCAGTATGAATTTATAATCCTAATACATTCGAGAGCCAGCACCCGACACTCTTAGACGCCAAGGGCATGCTAGCAAAAAATATGACAGTATTCCTGACATTAGCAGATTAACGCATAACGGCAAATCGTCTTGCATGCGAAAACAAAACCATCTTGGGTCCATTAGTAGATCTAGCAGCTTGGTTAATAATTACCCGAGGTGTGTAACTCCGTTTCGACCGATGAGCTGACTCAATGGACTCGGAATTTCCATTTTGATTTGATTTTGAGCCTGAAAAAAAAACCATTTATATTTTATAAATTAAAAAGATATTTGTAATTAATTATAATAATGAATCCATCGAAAATATAATTCGAAATAAAAAGTAAATAAATAAACATAAAATTTCTTTTTATCTCTTTATTTCTTTTTTATTTTATTTCTTGATTACATTTTCTCTGACTTTAACAATACACTGATAGGGATAAGAGTACCCTTAATAAATCTATAGGCTTGGATAATACTAATAACGACGAATGATTCGACACGCGCATGTTGAGAACGTCAACGGGTTTTTTTTTTCACTGTAGCAAATGGGAAGTTAGAAAGATTTCTATAACAGGCGTTAAGCCGACGAGTAGCCAACCGAAAGAAAGTGCACGGTTTCCCCCTAGACACGCCAGCAGCCTGATCGAGGCGATTATAATACCGGGGTTAAATAAATGGAAGTGAGATAAATTCAAGATAGGTCAGACCAACACATTAATTACCACACAGCAATAATGGCTGGGCATGCATTTCTATCATTTTTTCAAAAAATTATTTTTTGTGCAAAACCAAATAGTTTTTTGAGAAAGCAACCGGTTCGGTTTCGTTATTCAATTTAACACCTAAAACATGCCTGAAGGTTGAAATCATCAATAGATAGGTTTCGCAGAAAAATTATTTTTTAGTCATTTTTTCATTAAAATTTAGTTATTTTTATTTTTTTTACTCCCAGAAGCAAACTAAGGGGCAAGCGACCCCCCGCATTTTGTCAACATTAATAACGACTACAATATATGTGAATTTTAAAGAAATCGTTGGAGCCGTTTTTGAGAAATAATTTATTTACACGTGTTTTTTTTTTTTTTTTTTTTTTTTTTTGAGAATAAAACCTCACCAAATTGAATTGGCCAAAAATAAAAAAATTGTCCCAAGGTATGATTTTTGTAAACCTACATGCTAAATTTCATCAAAATAGACCGAGTAGTTTGCCCGGAAATTGATGAACAAACAGACAGACTGACAAACAGACATTTCTTAAAAACCACTTTTTTGGGTTCCTGGGCCCTGAAAACGTGTAAATCCGTTGAAATCTCGGAATCGAAAATTTCGACCATCACAAAGCTTTCCTTATACTACGTATAAATTGGAAAGCAATAAACTAACGACACAATTGTCAATAATATTAAAAGGGTGATAACCGCAGCACAAAAATGCTGTAAGTGTTCGAATGATAATAAATGCAATAAATGTAAAACCATCCCGTGGCTGTAGACCGTTATCAATATGGCTGTTAGTGTAGCCTACACAAGCTAAGCACAGAGTTTTTGACCGGGTCCAGGTATCCGTTCTGCTATGCTGCAATGTGTAAGACTTCGATATTTTTTACGTTGGTACTTATCTCTGATAGTTGGCTTATGGTAAACGGGTGCCCCGTAAGGCATATTATGGCTCCCGCCGCTCCAGTTAATATATTTCTATGTGTAAAATTTTTTTGTTCTATTACTAAGCCAACCTAGCGGAGTTAGGGCTATAAAGCCCTCTCTTGCACTCAACTAAGAAAGCCCGGGACCGCCTGCTTTACATGCCCTCCGAAGCATGGTCAGAAAATGTAGGACTCGAACCAACAACCTTTCGGGTGAAAGTCAGAGTCCTTACCACTACTCTACATGTCCTTTATTAATTAATGGGCTCTCAACATACCAATATCTTCATCTTTCCTCAGTTTTGGACTCAAATTTGGACTTTCGTCATCAGGATGCCGATCCTGAAACAGAAAATGTATTGTAGCACTGCCAGCCTCATCGAAAAAGAAACGCACAACTACAAAGATGGAAATATCTAAAAAGAACACAAACTCTTTTCCTGGCCGACTTCTTTTCTTTACGCGCCGATTTTTCTTTTCCTCTCGAGCCCCTTTCTTTCTTATCTTTTTCGATTGCACTACTGCTCGAAGGCTCGACCCATTCTGGACTGCGGTGGGTCTGCAACAAATGGGTAAGTCTACATCAGTAAATTTAAAATGTTTTAATGTGTCTTACAGCAAGGAGAGACTCTACATAGAGTCGCTATCGTAAATGTGGCGTTGGCTGAAATGCTTACGAGGAAAAACATTTTGAAATAGATGTAAATGTAGACAAGAAAAACCAATTATGATTGATATCTCTGTGGCCGCCTAAAGCCATTGAATTCGCAATGAAATGGACTTGTATTGCGAATACCCCGACATATCACAGTTTTACATGGTAGTTCTTTTTTTTGTGAATGTCTACCACCAGTGGAACTCCCTAGATAAGAAAATTAGATCGCAGTCAAAGTTCGGGGGGTTCAAAAGTCAGTTACTGAAAAAATTGCTAGGAACAGAACAGTTTTAGAATACGATTTATGTCTTTCTATAACTACGTTAAGTTTTTATGTACAGTAAGATTGTTTAAGTTAAGCGTATCTTGTTTGGTTAACTATGTGTATTGCAAATTGTATTGTTTTTTGGACGTGGGTTAGACGGTAAAAGATTTTCTAGTCTTAAGTCTTGCCCCGCAAATATAAGACTTTTCCTATTAATATGATTGATTTTCTTTAATGAAAATGACGATTTACAAATAGTGGAACTTCAGTAATCCGGCCCCCTGGCTAATCATATGTCCCAGGCCATTGGCAAACTGGCAAACGTCCTCGTAGTCAACCTACACCGGCTACAAGCGAAAATGGACAAGCTCACCATTTCCGCAATGTAACAAGTATGACTTAACCAGGTACAGATACGAGTCTTCACTAATTTAGTACATGATTAAAATTGAATTGGTTGTAACCACTATTTTGCTCGACACGTATGATGTATAGTTCAGTTACAATCACTTTAATTTGTTATTTGCCGGACTACATGTTACTCTTTAAGGGCGAACCGGAGTCGCCGATATTCCATTTTCTGTTCAAACTTCAATTTCTCATGAAATATGTAACGCAGAACAATGAAAAAATGCAGAATGGCAAGAAGAATTTTTTCTCCTAATTTTGATGTATAGTATGTGGCCTTAACTAACCCCAATTCGCCACAGTTGATGAACTCCTTCAGCTTGAACTCTTGAGTGACCGTTATTTTTTGCGTATCAAGTTCACTAACTACAGCCGATCGGTATTGATTATTGCAACATACTATGTATCAAAATTAGGAGAAAACATTCTTCTTTCCATTCAGCATTTTTTCATTGTTCTGCGTTCCATATTTCATGAGAAATTAAAGTTTGCACAGAAATGGAATATCGGCGACTCCGGTTTGCCCTTAAAAGAAAATGCAAACTGGTATATACGTCATCGATGTCAACCTATACTATACCGGCTATAACGGCCATAACGGATAAGCTGACACCATGTAACAGGCGTGCATATGAACTACCAACTTTGGGTGCAAGTCTGAGTGCACCAATACACACATGTGTAGTTTGTAGGACCAAGTGCGGATGAAAAAAATTGCAAACATCAAACCCAACCAGTTCAAAACTGCAGGTGACAGTAACTATAGTAAAGCTATTCCGAAAACACTCTGCTGACACCTTGTAACAGGCGTGAATATGAACTACCAACTTTGGGTGCAAGTCTGAGTGCACCAATACACATATGTGAGTTTGTAGGACCAAGTGCGGATAAAAAAAATTGCCAAAATCAAACCCATCCAGTTCAAAACTGCAGATGACAGTAGCTATAGTAAAGCTATTCCGTAAACACTCTTCACAAATCAATCAAAATCGTCTATTTCTATTTCGATGCCCTATAAGGTGCCCATTCCATTGACCTATTGGCTATTTCCAAAAACGGTGACGTGGTAGCAGACATTCAAGACTTAGGTGGCGTTTCCACCGACCTTGCATTGCAGAATTGACGGAAATGTTTATTTTCCTCTATGCCGAGATCGGTGGAAACGCAACCTAAGTCTTGAATGTCTGCTACCACGTCACTGTTTTTGGAAATAGCCCTAGCCGGTCAATGGAATGGGCGCCTTAGGGCTGAGAGACCCTCCCAAGACCGTCACACAAATTGTCGACTTTAAAACCTTTTCGGCAAGGACAACTACCCTATAGAAATAGAAATATTTAAAAACAAACAATATGACAAGTTACTCTCCTCTCCCAAAAATAGCGCCCATGATTAATTGATGGAGAGAGGCATATATACAGTATATCATCACTTTTTATTTCATTAATTTTACCACGCAATTTAGCAGTTGGCTTCGTTGATTATTTGAATTATAATGATGTACAGAGACTTCAACATTAATAGCTGTTATTGGACTACTAGCCTACCATTTGGTTGTAGATTATCGTTTATCAACTTAAGTTGCTGTAAATTCGAAAATTATTTATGGCGGGAAAGAATGTTTTACCCAAACCATGCAATCAACAATCAGAGCAAGGATTCTCGGTAATTAATCATTCTCCTTACATGTCACCGCTATCAGCCTTACTTAGCTTATTGTTTGGCGTATTTCTGAGGTTCCGAGGAGAGTCAAAGACAATAAAATTGAATAGAAGGCGCGAAGCCATAAGTTAAGTATGGCTGATAGCGGCGAAACATAATGGGAAATGTCAAAGGAAATGTGACCGAGTTTTAGGGTTGCAACATAAAAAAAATAAAATATTGGGTGAGAAACAAATGAACAATGTAACAGGCAGGGCTGACAACAAAATCGCAGGCGCAGAAGTTCTGCGCACATGACCTTGGGAGTTGGCTTTTGACAAGAACATGGACATATGTACATACATATGGACTCGCAACAGCCTACCAGTCGGCAAGATTCCCGCGGCCATTTGCATTGTTTCCTAAACTCAAATAAAATTCATTATTTCTTATGTATTTTATTCAATTTTGCTTTTTTATATCAAATGATAACTTTAAACATTAAACTAATAAATCATGCTTAAAATTCTTTTAAAGCTTTAGATTTTTTTATTTTTTTTTAATCTACAACGGGAAAGGGTATGTATACATTTTTTAAACGGTATTTTTAAAATTATTTAAACATATTTAAAAAAAATTAGATCTACAACGGGGGAAGCTAATAAAATATGCGAAGGAGGCCTCAATGCAAATGGCTGCTTGCATCCTGAATCTGAAAAATTCTCATCTATGTTAAGCTTATAATAATAGTTCCAAGTTACACATCTAGTTTATATAGAACATACTTGGACAAGAACCTCCTACTTTCTCTGTCACAATCGTTGATTGACTGAACCGCGGATGCCCATCTGACCCCCTTTGAAAGAGTAGATATACTAGGGGTCTTCACAGTGTTGGGGTTATCGAGTTAGATGTGCTATCCAAGTTAACACACAATCGTGAGTGTACCTCGGGAGTGAGTTATCATGCTATATTTAACAGGGTAAACAACGTGGTAGTAGTCAGACGTTCGTGGTACGGTTTTAAAGAAAGTGGTAGAACTCTATTCCAGTGCCACATTTGTTTATATTTTTGGTTCATTTTGGTTAGGATAATTTTAAGTATTTACGGTAATTGCTTGTGACATAATAAATAATACAAATAAATGTAAATACCACAAAATTTTAAACGCGTGTTTCAAATCAATCGACAAAAACAAAGATGGCGGCTGTAAACTTGAGCTATCGATCGCATTGCTATCTAAATAACACGTTAACCAACTTGAAAGTGCGTTTAGGATAGCACGCTAGTTAGCTTGGTTATCGGTGTGTTAACTTAACATAACACACTTAACTAGGTATAACTCGATAACACGAACACTGTGAAGACCCTTACTACGTGTAGTTTTGTAGCTTGGTTTAGGCAGGTGCTGATTACCTGTTTAAAGTCAACTAGTGTAATAATATAGGGAGGGATTGGGTGTAATTAGACTCCAGTAGTGCCATCATGATCATAATCTATCAAACAATAAATACCCACCTTGCAAAATGACTAAACCGCTACGGTTACTGGATGAGAGGAATCCAAACTCAAACCAACCACCACCTTTTCACCGCTCATATGCTTTTCAGTCCCAAACCACGCCAGAAGATGGGAAGCCCTCTAATTAGCAGATGATATGCTTCATGAACAAGAGAACCGAAGGCAACTCACAGATTGTTATAAAACCGTTCTTATCACTCACAACTTCCGGAGATTCGTAGATTTGGAGATTTCCAGTGCTACTTTTCGAGTAACTTCTTACGTGTCGCAGGTTGCATGACCACTCCAGATATGTTCCCCCTATTTTCTTCACAACTGAGCCTTTTTGAAGAAGTAGGCTGTCGGTTGGGTTGGGACACCGAATGAGCTTTGATTTACTGCTGTCAACTCGCCACCGCGAAATTACAAATTTCTCAACCTTCCAATGACTTCTGTAGCAGGCTGTTTGTAAGTTAAGACCGCTTCTGATGTGCCCCTAATTTTCTCCACAACTGAACTTTTTTGAAGAAGTAGGCTGTCGGTTGAGTTGGGACATCGAATGAGCTTTGATTCACTGCTGTCAACTCGCCACCGTGAATTTACAATTTTCTCAACCTTCTAGTGACTTCTGTAACAGGTTGTTTCTATGCTAATACCACTCCAGATATGCCCCCAATTTTCTTCGCAACTGAAATTTTTTGAAAAAGAAGACTGTCGGTTGAACTGACATATCAGATTAAGCTTTGATTCACTGCTGCCAACTCGCCATCGTGAAATTATTCTTCCGGAGTTACAATCTATCAATTGGTTTGCAGCGAATATTTCAATCTCCTTCTCCACTCTTGTGCGTGGAATTATAATCTTCTCAATCTTATAATAACTTACATAGCAGGATGTCTGTATGTTAAGACCACATCAGATATGCCCCATAATTTTCTTCACAACTGAACTTTTTTGAAGTAGTAGACTGCCAGTTTGGTTGGTATACCTGAGGAGTTTTCATTTACTGATGTGAATTCGCCACCGTGAAATAATAATTATGAGCAGCCTTCCAGCATGGTATATGGCATTATCAGGGACTGTCATTGTAATGTAAACATGAAAATTGTGTAGGCTCAAGAGAGTAAATAATCGTGACCACAGCCTGTTCACGTATTTAATTACAGTAGGTAATTAATGAGTATCCTGAAGCGGAGTCAACAAACACCGAGGGTCAACGCTCACGCAGAAGACTAAAATCTACAACACGGGGTGAATAAGAGTGCAGAACATCTAACAGGGGAGGCAAACGATAAACTTCTTCCCAGCATTGTAAAAGCGATTCTTCAAATCATCATCATTATAATCATCTGTCATCAACTCGTTATCCGGTAGTACCAGCCAGTGTCTGGCAACTTACACAAAAAAATATTCAAAAAAACCCAGTCCAATAACTGAAAGTTTATGTAAATCACTGTAATTTTAACTTCATTGCTGAATATCTCCAATACGGCTAATCCTTCACTTGTCACCATTGCTGCAATTTTTCTCCATTAATAGAGATGCGCATTCTTAAATACTTCACTCTTCTCTACTATTTTTGCACCCATTGCATGGACTATTAATTTGATACTGAAGTAATCCTGGACACTCGACTAGAAGACGAAATTTCTGTTACGTAAAACCCTCACCTTGGCGGCATGGAAAAGCCTTCCTCCTTGTCCATCCATTGGTTTCTAGTAGTTTCCGGAAACCAATCCTTAAAAGAAGACCACCTTCTAGGACATGAATCAATGTTTCAGGTTTGTAGATACATTGCTGTAGGTGAAATAAGCAGTTTCTATAGTCGTTGTCGTAATCACTTCACACTGGAATACAGTACAAAGAAGTAACGTAGGGTAGCAGAAGCTTCGATCTGGTTGCACTTGAATAAAACCCCATGTTTCTCCTGATTAATGTTTCAGATTGCTTCTTTTCATTTCCTTCTGACATCAATTTCTCGTCTCGTCGTTTCTTATCTCAATATCCCCATCACACATCGCATCACAACCGCGGCGAAAGTTAACAGCCTCCGCTACAAGCCATCTTATAAAATACGGGTCTTCACAGTTAGCAGCTCCAGCAAAATTAAAAGAAAATCTTCAAAGTAGTAGAAATGGTAAAACGGCTCTTTTAATTATCAGTGAGCAGATTGGACTTCATATTTTACCAAAAAGACATGTTTTTGATAAACAGGAGAAATTACTTTTGTCGAGTTCCATAATACAATTCAACATCGAAGAAAACCTTTCCAAACTCCATTTCTTAGCGCACTGAAAATCTACAGCCAGGCATCCAACTGCATTAAACTCTCCTCTGGCGAAACCGTAAGATTACATAAATCTTTCTTTCCTTTAATTAAACTAGCAAAATCATTCATTTGCAGTGCATCCATAATTTTATCTAGTCAATGGCGTATCATTTACTCAGATGCCCTCGTCTTATTACATAAATTCTTCTTTGTACACCAAATGATACGTTTTCTTCAATCATACACACATACTCAGAATTGAATTACATTTCAGAAATGATCATCGCCGTCATATTACATAAAATGTTCCTGAATATTACACAAAACAATGCTGCGTCAATAAATTCCACCAATTTTCAAGCGACTCGGCGATATTTTGCGCCGTCCGGCAATTTTACAAAATCTTTCGATACTTCTGGAGCGGCCTTGGTGACGGTAGAGCCAGTAACCGTTAGCTGTCATCCGCAGCTCCATCTACTGGACACCAATACTAACCTTCGAATTTACTTCAAGTTTCCTCCGCTTCAACTCTGAAACAAGGAAAAACAACCGTTAGACTTTTCAGCAATAATTTCAAGTTCCCAGATCAGAATATCTGACAGCATGACACTGAATTGCAGGCTGAAGCAGTAAGTATTGTTTCTTATTAGATCCATTCTTGATTAAATAAAGACAGGCAAGGCCAATATCTAGGACAAGCTTCTCCTTAACGCAATTAATGCCAAGAATGAGTCCCTATGAATGAGCCACATGATAAAATGTACTAAGTAGAGGCGTAGAAATACCCTAGCACTAACCGTACAATGCTTAACAAGCTGCGATAGTTACCTCGATCAGGTTCAACGTTGTCGACGCTGTGTGTTGAGCTATTGGACAGGGAGCTGAGTTCGCGGGGCTCCTCATAGTAGTGGGGCGTGTCTGCGTAGTAGCCACCCCCTCCACCTCCTCCTCCTCCTCCTCCCGAATAACGCCCCTCTTCTTTGACGTACCGCTCGTCCTTCTCTTTCACGTAACGCTCCTCCTGCAATAGAAGAAACATTTCGAGGTTAATGACAACTTTCGACTTCGACAAATCGACTTCGATGGCCAGGTGGTAATGTGCTTGCACTTGTGCGAGTCTTTACACGCCATGCGATCGGAGACGTGTCGTAACTCAACACGGGTACTAACCTACAGAGGCGACTGAAGAGGTCAATCGGATACATTCATTAAATTGCTTGTATGCGATTAATCTTTTATAAAAAAAAAAAAAAAAAAAAAAAACTTTTCAACTTGCCTTTCAACTTGCGGGTAACTAACGAGCGACATCAGTGGAGAGAAATTCATGAGATTCTACATAAAACTAAGTTGGGGTGAGCCATACGTCATAGCAGAAAAATAACGGTAAGTTGACTGAGGCATACTGTGCAAGTGTAGGGGGGACAATATTACTCACCACACGTGTCCTCTGGGTAATGCTAAATGAGCAACAGGTATTCGCCACTACACGCGCTGACCACTTTTGACCCTGCGAATCCCTACACCCAAGAAACGGCCCTCACCGTAGGGATGTCCGATACAATCCGATACTGATACAAAATCGATACTATGCTTTCGATATGCATGCAATTTGTATTCAATACGCGCCTTGTGAATCGATGCACGCATCAAATTTGATCATTTTATTTGTTAGGCGCAATGTACAAGTACAATACAATGAACTAAGTAATGAGTAATATTAATACAAAAGAGTATCGGATACTGGACGCCGATATGGTATCGATATTACTCTAAGAATTATCGGTATCGGTATCAATACCAAGTGCTGTATCGGACATCCCTACCCTCACGGCATCTTCCGGGAGACAGCAAGGAGATGCTGGTCATCGCGTCCCCAAATGGCTAACCTGCAAGTGTGCAAGTTTTACGCGATCAACAGTCCTCTTATAAATAATACATGCGTCAGCTCCCATCGCATATTTCATTTGTAAAATGACTGTTGTTGAAACACTTGCACAGTCAACTTATCATGAATTATCTGCTGTGACGTATGGCTCAACTCAGCGTAGTTTACCAATTACCAATAGTCGCTTATTATACCTATATCACTGCACGGAAGTGTTAACACGATGCCCCGGCAAGGCATACATCGTGGGTTCGAGTCCCACGAAGTCAAGGTTTTTTTATTCTCCAGACATCTGTTAGTTTATATTTATTATTTAATTTAATGCGCAAATTATGCTGATGTGGACAGTTCATGTTTTTTTTTAAAATTAAATTACGGCCTCGTGGCTTAGCCAATAGCAGGCCAAGGAACAGCACAAGCTTAGTCACGCCTAAATCGTGACTACGTCATCCAACTTCATCCATCATTAAGTTGCCCCACTACGGGCAACAATGTAGCAATAATATTCAGCAGGGGGCACAATATGCCACAAGGCATATACTTAGGCGCTTCCACCTACGTCAATAGTGCATAGTAAATGTGGTATTGACGTGGTAGCAGACAGTCTAAAAATGTCTGCTACCACGTCAATACCACATTTACTATGCACTATTGACGTAGGTGGAATAAGCGTCATAAACGTGTTTGTTTGTTTTCCAACGCCTGCTTTCAACATGTCTGCGTTTAAGCAACCCTGTCCGCCTGGCGGGGGGAGTGAGTCTGTTTTTAAACTTGAGGCACCCGAAGGGCTGACTCTTTCACCTCGGGGAGACGGAGAGTAGACTGACAGGGTGGACCTCCTGATTATAGTGGATTCCGAAATACTTAGGGAACACAGTAGAGTCACACGGAGGTGACCAGTACTCGACACGCACTTAGATTGACTGGTATAGTCTCAGCACGTTATCATGTCCCACCATATTCCCCTGCCAACGCTGTGAACTACCAAGTTTGCCGCAGTTTGGAACAGGCTCTGTTCTGGTGGATTCAACTACGAATGGCTTAAACGTGCTTCAAAATAAAAAATAAATAAAAATGAACCAGGCTTACTTAATCTATAATCTAATTAAAAAACACTTACTCTGAAAACCTTCTCCTCTTTGACGACATGTTTCTCCTCCTTTCGCTCTCGCGTACGATGTGACTCTCGACTCCGTTCCTTGTCCTTTTCTTTACTCCTAAAACAATTCCAGTAACGGCATTCAATATTACAAAACCTTAGGGCAGAGATTTGTAAACAAAGAATGGAAGAGTCAGTTTGACGAAATTAATGTTATTATTTAAGACATAAAAATTATGAATAATATAAATTGTCGTCAAAGTAGCTGAGCTTCTGAGTGATTATGGTCTCAGAGACGAAGACGCGGAAAATCCCTAATCAGTAGTAACGGCGACTGAACAGATAAGATAGGGGACCGTGTTTGAGCTGAGATAAGCAAAAAACGTTTTTTTTTTCAGGGCAGGGCACTGGGGTTTGGAAACTGGCACCGAATGCGAAAGAACTCATTGGAGGATGCAGAAGACAACGGAAAACCACTGCATTACAATTCCCTAGTACAGTCATCATGACTAAGTACATTTGATACTCTACATACTTCACTTCCCTTTGGGGAGTCCGAAGTATGGTATTTATGTGTTTACTCAGTTAATGATTTATACAATTGCCACGATGATCGCCAATCTTTGATAGAAGGGACATTCTAAGAAGAAGAAGAAGAAGATATGGATAGGCAAATGAAACATTAGAAGATAATAATAATGCCATCATTTTTAAAAAGCAGACTATTCACTGTAATTTTAATAAAATCTGTTGAATGCATAATAAATATGGTGTTATTTAAATGCTATGTAAATTTACTGCGAAAGCTTGCAATTTTTGTGAATTTTACATCGAACCATTATCTTATCTTTGCGATTGAGCAACGAGGAATTAATTATTTCGCCTCAATAGTCTACATACGTGATAGGAACAGGCTCAGCCTCCTTGAATTTCATGACCTCCCTCTTAAATAAATTATTTCGTCGCAATAGTTTACATACTTGACAGGAACAGGAACAGCCTCCTTCCTCCTTGAGTTACTTGACGTCCCTCTTGAATTAATTATTTCGTCACAATAGTTTACATACGTGATAGGAACAGGAACAGCCTCCTTGAGTTTCTTGACCTCCCTCTTGAATAAATTATTTCGTCGCAAAAGTTTACATACGTGACAGGAACAGCCTCCTTGAATTTCATGACCTCCCTCTTGTATAATTATTTCGTCACAATAGTTTACATACGTGATAGGAACAGGCTCAGCCTCCTTGAGTTTCTTGACCTCCCTCTTGAATAAATTATTTCGTCACAATAGTTTACATACGTGATAGGAACAGGCTCAGCCTCCTTGAGTTTCTTGACCTCCCTCTTATCAGGTTTGTCCTTGGCATCGCGCTTCTCTCCCCTCTTCTCCCCGTCCTCGACAACAATGGCGGCCGCATCTTTTTCCTTCTCTTTATCCTTCTCTTTCTTCACTGGTACCATCTGGTGGAAATCTGCCTCTTTTATAAAGTTGGGCGCCTTCAATTTCAGCAGTCCCAAATAACTAGTTGCTATGGTGTAGAGATCTGGCCGAGCTGTCTTCTCCTCCAGTTGCACCTGCAATTATTATTCATGTTTTAAAAATATTGGTGCCACATAAGAATGGATGGAATGGGTTTAAAACTAGGAAGATATGAGCGTTTGCGTTGCTTAGGCTTTTCAACAATATGGTCCGAAATAGTCCAGGTTGTAGAGAACTGTACCATGAAACGGAAGCACGACGTTCGAGCCTACATAAAAGGAAACATTTTCAGCTGGACCTAGGGTATTAGTATAATATACCATTTTGATCAGTTTCAAGCTATTACCTATTCCTTTACTTTTACTATTGTTTATGTATATTTTGTAGTTGCATATTATTATTATTTGTTATATTTTACTTAGCTGTTCCATTGTAATTTTTTGTACAATGTAATTGGTGGAAAACTGTATTGTACAAATAAAATAAAAAAATAAAAATAGTTGTCAAGAGAGGGGACCCTTTACCTGTCCTCAGACCTACTCTCATTGGGTTTTAGTGCCACGATCTTTTTTTATGCCTTCTAACAAAGATGCCATGCTATCATCAGTCGGGAGACAGACGAACTCCAGGCCATCCAAGTAAACGTCGGATGGGCGACGTGGCCGAAGGCACAGGTATATCATATATTCTTTCAATGTCTCTTCTATCAAAGATTGGCGACCATCATGACAATTTAGACCTTGGGGACGGCTGCACTCAATCAATCAATCAATTTATTTATTTGTCTCAAAAGTATTTGTACAAGTTAAATTGGCTTTTACCACAGGGAGCATGGCCGTGCGTGGTTTTTCACAGAGACAATAGGACGATACAATACAATGCATGATACATGATGTCATTCAATATAAAATATAACAATTTTTGTTGTCGTCAATATTTATTAGCAGGTTAGTAGGGTTAGTTCATGATTATTAAAGGGAAGCCAATCCACTGCCTCAAGTTATTCAACCAGGATGTTTTTCTACTGCCGGGAGCCCTCAATCCTCCTGTCTCCCTTTGAATTATTACATGAAGAAGGCGATACCTTTCGTTCCGCATCTCATGGCCGAAGTTTGATAGTTTCCATTTCTTAACCGCCAGTATTAGGGACATGATCTCTCCAGGATATGCGCAGCATTCGTCTGTATAACCACATTTAAAATGCACTATCATACATACCCGTTCAATTCGTTTCTCAATAATGTTGGCCAGCCGAGGAATGACGGGATACTGAGGCTGAATCCGCGTGAGGACAATAAGGGCGTTTCTAACTTGCGTATAGTCCTTGGACTCCAGACAAATCATCATGGCACGCGTGATTTTGTAGTGCCATTTGTGGCACAGATGGCGGTAGTTTTCAAATGAGATCTGCAATCATAAATAAATAAATAATGACTTTATTATAGCTGAAACCACCCTAGCGGAGTTCTGGCCCTCTCATACATTCAACTAGGGATCAGCAACAAAAACAGTATAAATTTGCAATACAATTTGAAGACGATAAAAAAAAAAATCCCTAAGACTAAGACACTCACTCACTCACATACGCAAGCATGGGGCGGTTCATATAAATCCCAGCCTATAAAATATTTGAAATTAGCTGCTAAATCGTATGGTATTTAATAATTATACTGGTATTTTTAATAATTACATAGTATAAGAGTATCTAATGGAGCTGCTAGTAGTTGTTGGGATGAGTAGAACTTAAAAAATGAAGTAAAACAAGACAGTCAGTAATCACATGTAGAGTAGTGTTACAGACTCCGACTTTCACCCACCCGAAAGGTTGTTGGTTCGAGTCCCACACTACATTGACTGACCATGCTTCGGAGGGCATGTAAAGCAGGCGGTCCCGAGCCTTCCTAGTTGAGTGTAAGAGAGGACTTTATAGTCCTAACTCCGCTAGGTTGACTTCGTAATAGAACAAAAAGTCAATATTTTATATTATATAAATATATATATATATTATACAATATTTTATTTAAAATTAGAGCAAATGCTTTAGGAGGAGAAGGTTTTGCTTCGAGGAGTAAAAGATAGTTATGTAATTAAGGAATGTAACAAATGGTATAGGATATGAATACCTTCATCTTGCCATAAAGACACTTCCAAAGCAGCGAGTTACTTTTCATATAACTGATATGGCCATTCTTTATCATTTATAAGTTGTATTTTTGTAAAAATGAATGCTAGATTTACTAGATTTAAGGACTAAAATAAAGCACTAATAATCTTCAGCAAGTAAGATTAAAAATGTTCCAAGTAACAAATATTAACTAAACTTTCTTAAAAACGAGGAATGAGGTTGGGTTAACACTTTGGGAACATACATTGAGCTCTTCGAGGTCTCGTTCTTTAAAAAGTTTCTGAAAAACAAAACATGCCTCATAAACTTTGAAAGAAACAGAAAGGCATATCATTTAAAAATTTGACTTTTGAGATGTGATCAAACTAAGCTATATGTTTTCATCATGTATCAAAATTAAGAGGAATCTTTCTGATAAGGCGCAAATTCCACCGACCTCGATTTTGATAGTGAGCGTGATATTGACGTGGTAGCAGACATTTTTAGACTGTCTTTAATGTCTGCTACCACGTCAATATAAAAAACGAGGTCGGTGGAATTTGGGCCTAAGGGAAGTGATGTGGGATGATAACTCTACGATCAATATTTCTATTTTACGGTTAGATGATGCACCCTTGTTGCACGCCATAAACAACCACATTACTACCTCTCACCACTTGCAGCCCTATTATGACGATTTGGGATTATCATAATAAATAATATTAATATATATATAATATATAATACACATGTAATCCTCTAACAGTCTAGCTGTAAAACAAATAGTGTTATGGCTGACCCAAAAGGTTATGTGAAAAGAAACATCCAAACATGCTAGACAGGTGATTTGCTTAACACGAATCGCCTGCTTCCATTTACGTAACAAATCATGTCTCACCTCAATTACAAAAACCCAACCACCAACTAACAACACAAATATATATATACATATAGAAGACGTAGTGGTTAAAGCCAAACGATCTATTATGATTTGCAGGAGAATGGCGGGGAAGAAATGGGGCACTTCCCCCAGAGCCCTCCGAGATTTGTATTTATTAATTGTAAGGCCCATTATTACGTATGGAAGTGTGACTTGGGCCCACAGGACTGCAGTACAAAGTATAAGAGACACCCTCACTAAAGAACAAAGACTGGCCTGTGTATGCATTACAGAGGCTATGAAATCCTGTCCCACTGCAGCAATAGAGATTGTGCTGGACTTCCCACCCCTCCATATTGCAGTGGAAATGTCAGCCGAAATGGCAAGGCTACGTATTATTAGGAGCAGGGTAAAAAGGAGTGGAAGGGCAATTAAGAGAGACTCAGCCTCTCTGACTACGTCTGACCACTGCCTGGATATGCCAAGCGATAGAATTCATCCAAAATACTGTTTTAAGAGGGAATTCGAAACTATATTAGGGACAAAGAAAGAATACTGCGAATCAGCAGGAATTCTCAATAGTCACACAATTAAGTGGTTTACTGATGGCTCTAGGCTGGGACGTACAAGACCAAGAACAGGTCTTGGCGTCTTTGGTCCTGGGGTGAAATATCAGGAGTCTCTTGGGGAGACAACTACAGTCTACCAGGCTGAGTTATGTGCCCTTGACAGATGTATGCAAATGAATCTCGACAGGGAGTATAGATCGAGAGAAATTGTTATCATGTCAGATAGCCAAGCAGCCCTTAAAGCAATAACAGCATACAAAATCACCTCACAACTAGTGTGGGAATGTAGATTGAAACTGGACATACTGTCCGGTGCGAATAAGGTTACCTTGGTATGGGTGCCTGGGCACACAGGCATTGAAGGCAATGAGGTTGCTGACCAGCTTGCAAAAAAAGGGGAGCTACCTCCCCCTTTACGGGACCCGAACCTTTTTGCGGTGTCGGGAAAACCCTCGCCCGCAGATTTGTTAAAGGCAAGGAGAACCTGAAAGCGGCTGAATACTGGACCTCATTGCCGGGCCTCCAGCAAGCCAAAATGCTCCTGGGAAGCCACCAGCGCAAAAGAGCCCAAGTATGCATTAATATGAACAGGAGACATCTGCGTGTGATCACAGGATTCCTCTCTGGGCATTGCAACTTGAGTGGACATCTGACCAACATAGGTGTCAGAGAGTCTAGAGCATGCAGATTCTGTAACGAAGGAGCGGAGGACCCCGAGCATATCCTCCTTCACTGCGATGCAATCGCACGTAGAAGAGCAGCATGCTTGGGAAACTTGCAATTACATGTAAAATACCTACCACTTCTAAATCCCCTCAAGGTCCTGGCTCTCCTGGGGGAAATAGGCCTCGAGGAAGTGATGTAGATATGTAGATTCTTTGTTGTAGGGGGCACAATAGGCCCAATAGGCTTAAGTGCACACAGGTAACACCTGTACCCCAATTAATAAAAAAATAAAAAATAAAAACACAAATTATCTTACCATGTCGACGCCATCTTGGTTACTAATGCGGAATCGGGTGACAAACCCAGGTGTGTTGGCGCACTCTTTATTGAAGGTGTCTGCGTTGCCGTGCCACTTCATGACCATCTCAAGGACCGCACAGAGGAACCGGCCGTACCGATTGGCCTCGTTCTCCGTGCACAGCGTCACAGTGTAGGTCGTGTCACACAAAAGCTGAAACAAGAAGCATTAAGTAAGTCATTTCTTCTTTTTGGCGACCATAATGGCAATTTGGGCCTAGGAGGCTGCTGCTCTGAAAAAGGAAGTCGTGCTCTTGCCAAACCACTTCCTCAGGTTTTTGTCCTTCTATCTTCCCTTGGATTATTACACGTAGAAGGCGATACTTTTCGTTCCTCATCACATGGCCAAAGTAACTTTAATTACTACTATCTACTTTTCTAACGTTAGGGGACTGACGGAGGACACGACTTGCGAATGCGGACAAGACGACGGCCACCTTCTGGTTTGCCCGAGACTAGAAGAAACAGTGTCCCGGACGGATCATTCATATGTCAATGACAAAACCATTCAGGCCGCAATGTTTTGGATCAACGTATCCTAGGCCCGGACACGTTAAGTGTTGTTTCTATCGCCTACTTTCAGCATTTCTGCTTTAAGCAACCCTGTCAGTCTGGCGGGGGGAGTGAGTCTGTTAACTTGAGGCACCATAAGGGCAGACTCTTTCACCTCGGGGTAAAGGGGAGTTGACTGACAGGGTGGACCTCTAGATTATAGGGGATTCCGAACCACTTGGGGAGCATGGTAAAAAAGTCACACGATTAGATCGGAGGTGACCTGGACTCGACACGTACTTATACTGCCTAAGCGCGTTATCATGTTCCACCATGTTCCCCTGCCAACAAGTTTGCCGCAGTTTGAAACATGCTCTGCTCTAATGGCTTCAACATGGTAGGGCCGTTGGACACGTTAAGTAAGTTAACCTAACTTACTCGGTCCAAGCAGAGAAGCGTAGAAAAATTTTCAGTGTGTAGCATATGGACGGTACGTATAAACTTAGCACAGTAGACGGCGTCAGTCGCGGTGAAGATGCTTCGGGGGAACACACAGAGCTGTAGGAACTGCATGATGGACTCGTTCTTGGTGGCCAACTTTTGCTTATTCACGGGAAACCACGAGTCCTTCTCCAGGCGGAGCCGCGCCATCACCTTCTCCACGTGCTCCATCTGCTTTTTCTTCTCTTCCACCAGTTTGTCCACCAACGCATTGTACCGCTCCACTTCTTTCTTACCCTTATTTCCCGGCTGAAAAGACGGTTATTATAAATTAATGGTAGATAACAGTTGAGTATGATACCGCAAAAGTGGATAGTGACGTCAGCCAGCACGACTTCTCGTAGGTATTGGCAGTAAACCTACCATCCATTATATCCTAAGTATACACTTGGAAATGAAATGAAAAAACGTCTTTATATTAGGCGAGCTTTAGCCCCGAAGTGCTACGCTACCAGTTAACTTTTAAATTTACAAATGGAATGGACCGTTAATTAAATAAACAATAAATGCATTAACATAAACAAATAATACATGAAAAATTGCTCTTATTCATTCCATTTTCTGCTCAAAGCTCGTCACAAACATCTTCTTTAAACTCTTCACTGTCGACAGCCTTAATTCGTCCATGAGTTTCCCCAACATTCACTCAGTTTATCCTCTACCTTAGGTGCCCATTCCATTGACCGGCTAGGGCTATTTCCAAAAACGGTGACGTGGTAGCAGACATTCAAGACTTAGGTGGCGTTTCCATCGATCTCACATTGCAGAATTGACGGAAATGTTCATTTTCCTCTATGCCATAGTTAAAATTGATCAATGATCATACAGTAAAATCACAAACAAACTAAAATTAAAAAATGGCGTCATGGGATATGCTAAGTACAAACATTTTAATAGATTTCTATAGAAAGAAAATCAAACATTTCCATCAATGTCATTTGCATTCTGCAATGCGAGATCAGTGGAAACGCAACCTAAGTCTTGAATGTCTGCTACCACGTCACTGTTTTTGGAAATAGCCCTAGCCGGTCAATGGAATGGGCACCTAAGGTAACCCTAGGCCTACACGTCATACTTCACTGTAACTTAGCTTTGATTTTGGAGTTATTAAACCAATTTCCCAGTTTTTTAATCTCCAAACTTCTAAAGCAACCAACGCAATGCAATCATTTTTAGTTTGTTAAACTCCCTCATATGGCTACAATGACAGAGTATTATTGTTTATCTCCCCATTTCTACGTAACAACTTATGTTCCTCAGCAGTCCAACTGTGGAAATCAATACTTAAAAAACTTATAAATTTACCGGTTTTATCGAATCCAGAGCAGCCAGCGCAAGAGCTTAGATTTTGTTAAACTCCCTCACATAGCTATGCATTTAAAACCTGAGTGACAAGAATGACCCATATTTCTTCACCTCTTCATTTCAACGTCACGACTTAAGTTCCTCAATAGACTATGGAAATCAATAATTAAAAAAAAAACATATTATACCAGTTTTTTCGAATCCAGAGCAGCCAGTGCAAGTGCCTTGAGTTTGTTGATCTCCCGCGTATAGCTCTCCATAGGGACAAACAAGTCGTACATGCTGAGGGACCAGAAGGTGACCAGGAACTGCGGCGTGATGTCCTCCCAGACGTGCACACTGTGCAGAGGTTGCACCGAATCGACGAGAGGTGTCAGCACCTGCGTCACCGCCTCGCAGTACTTGCTGTGTTTCAGCGTCTTCGTAATTTCTTTGCTCTTTGGATCAGCTTTTATTAGCTCGTCATATTTCATCTGTGATAGTAAGCAATACATAATAATCTTCAGCTAGTATGATTATGAAAATATGTAGATTCAAATAATCCCGCACCATTCATGTGACTTATGACGTCACATTTCTCTTCTGTTTCTGTTATGATCTTGTCTCTACTGTTAAGTGGTCTTGATGAGTTGGCTGTCGCTAATATAATATATTACTTAATTAAATGAGTTTATACATAACCTACAAAATACAATACAACTTATTATTATTATTATCCTTTTTTGGGGTTCCTTAATGAAGGGCTACGATTTGGCGGGAATTCGTCCCTCTTCAGTTTAAACTTTGCTTTCTGACAGGTTTCTATCACTGAGACCATTGGCTAATTCAGTTGTAGTTCTGTTTCAGATTAATTGCATACAATCAATGAATACATCCGAATGACCTCTTCAGTCGCCTCACAAAGTAACTTATAGAGTACTTGTGTTGAGTTACGACTCGTCTCCGATCGAGTACAAGTACGCAACCACCATGCCACCGAAGCCGATAACACAGCGTACAATACGTACCATAGAATTGGACAAAATAGAAATTAGACAACTAGCTCATTACTTACATTAATGGCATGGTTGAGAGTAGGTCGAGCAAGGAAAAAGGCGACATCAGCACTGATGTGATAGTCGGTCAGCATGGAGTTCACTGTGGGGAAACGAGAGACGTACTCTTCGACAGACAGGGACGAGCAGAGGAACGTACCGAACTGGACTAGAGTATCTTGGCACTAAAACAAAGAAATAGTGCCAAATTTAGCAAAATATCAGTGTCTGGAATATATGCCAAGGATATACGATACATGAGACCTGATAGTCCAGTTGATAAAACCGATACATATTCACCTGAAAGTCAAAGGTTCTAACCCCAGCAGAACATGAATTACTAGGTACACGGGTTAAATGCTTAAGAACCAATACAATAACATAGGCTTTCACGGCTGGAGTCAGACAATGAAGGCAGCCTAAAAGTCACCACATTCATCGCTATCTTTGGTTTTACACTAAAATAAAATTAACCCGTATGTAGTCATATTTCGTCAATGTATCAAAACATATTTAATTAGCCTGTGATAAGATACATTATTAAATAATGTCCTGAAGGACGATTTTATGAATCTAGGCCTACTTTTGGTCCTTTGTCCAATGCCATTTTGGGCCATTGGCACTCTAGTATACGTCCTCGATGTCAGCTAACACCGGCTACAAGCGATAGTGGACAAGCTGTGACAAGCTTAACATTGACGCAGTGTAACAGGTGGAAGCATGACTTAACCAAGTACCGATACGAGTCCTGTGATAATACGATAATTACTTAAACCTTTAGCAAATCACCGATGTAATTAATAATTGAATATCTCCTCATCATCGAAATCTGTTTGATACTTAATAAATAAATAAATTAACAACCTAGTCATTTTTCTTCTGTTTGCTCACCTGATCATAGAGCTTTCCAACCAGTTTGAGATGTGTCTTCTCTGTATCCCTATAAATTACATAATGTCTCTGTTGAGCCATAAGGAGACAAAGTGAAACACCCAAGTTATGCTCCACCAAAGCGTCCTTGAGCCGCTGCGATGAGATTTTCGTATTTCGGACCTACAAAAACACATTCCGTTATAATAATAATAATATCCTGCGGAAATTGATTTAGGCCTATATTGACCCATGCCCAATGCCAACAACCTCATCGATTTTCTGACATATTCTTTTTCTTATTTATACTTACTCCGCGTGTCCAGGGAGATCCTTCTTTATCTACCTTATTAATACCTTCTTCGGGAGGGCAAGGGACTCTCAATTCATCCGTAACACAACCTATCGTTCGCCAAATTTTTGCTGAGCTTTGCTGAGCGCCAAACCTTTATGTTTCCACTAGATGTAATGTGAATGATTATAGTGGATTCCGAACCACTTTGCTTCAGCCTCTCACATGCACAATTACTTCGAATTAGACAGAGGTGAATAGGTGGTGTAATGGGACTCATGGCTTCCTATAGGAAAGTTCAATACACAATAACCTCATCACTTCTTCAAGTTACAGCCGGCTGGCTGATTGGCAGCAACATGTGGCATCTATGCCTCCCCTCATCCCACAATCACCAAATCCCATCAGACCAGCATGTGTGACAAGTCAGATAGCTTACTGGCAATATACCTATCATGTACACGGTCACGGAGGTCATCGAACATAGCAGCATACCATCACAGATAGTAAACATAGCAACATAGCAAACGTATAGCTTATTATCAAACATAGCAATTTGTATGCACAATGTTTCCAGATGGGGTGGACAACAGGCTGCTGCATGTAGAGTACCGATAAAAAGCACTATGTTTCCACAAGCTATGGCCAATCTTCTTCTTCTTCAGGCTCTATGGCCCTTGATGAGCTTCGGCCTGCTCGACAACACTCCTACAGTCATCTAGGTTTTGTACAACGCTTCACCATCTACGGACTCCCAACTCGTGAAGGTCAGTTTCCGCCTCAACCTTCCAGCGTTTCTGAGAACGTCAGGCCAGTCGTCTTCTTGCCAAGCTATGGCCAATGGCTGACTATAATTTCACGCATTTTTGTAAAAGTCATCGAAAAAACCGAAAATTTTTCCTCATCTTAACATTTTGCTCACCTGACTGAAGTAACCGGCTTCTCCTTTTAACAAATCGCCACCCGACATCGCACTAAGCTGCTCATTGGTCATTTCTTCCTGGGCCTCAATTCCTGCCATCTTCACCACAACATCTCGAACGATGAGCAAATCTAAGCTGCAAATAATAAAAACGTATGGAATAAAGCTTGATTTTCTCGCTACCTCAACACATGAAGTTGTATTATTTAGATTATGTACATGATTAAGTTATATAACTATGTATACTGCTATTACCTATGGTTAACATGAAAAAAAGACTTTATAGTATTATCGTTCACCAATTGTATTGTTGCAATAAAGTCGTTATTCATTCAATTCATTCATCATAAAGGGGTTTTCGGATTTCACGCTGAACTGGAAGGTCAGCAATAAGCAATTTCATTATACACCTGTCCTTGCCTCAGACAAGCCAAATAAAGTATTTCTATTAACTCCACCACTTTGTAAAAAGTTTCTGATTGCCTTATAAACTGAACACTACTATAGTATATTTGTTTGCAAATAACAAACACTACTCACCAATTCCTGTCCTTAAGCTGATTACAAACATACTGAAGTAATCCCGTAAGCTCAATGTTGCACTTTTTGAATGCAGCGCCGCAGAACGTGGAAATAGTCTGAAGCCAAGTGGCAGCAGAGAACCCGTCAAATTTACTTCGGTCGCGGTCCGTTGATGCCTTTGCCAAGTTCTCAATAATACAATAACCCAGCACGTCATACGAGAGACTGGTGAGGAACTTTAGTGAATCAACCACTGGTCCGATTAAATTGTCGTAAGTCTGAATTTGCAGCAAAATCTGAAGAGAACAGAAACATATAGTTACGACGGTCCAACAGACAGTGTGTGGAGGTACAAGAGGAAAGAAAAAGTGCAGGCCAGCTGTACTTCAGTCAAATAATTAGGTAAGTATACTTCTGTAGATAAGCAGTCAGCTAGCAACTATAGTAGAGCAGAGAACTAAGAACATTGTATTTACGAGCATATCGGTCACCCCACCACGCGTTTTCTGTACTAAGTCGACTTTATCAGGAAATATTCATTGTAGAGCTGTCAAAAATGTAGCACCCCATAGAAGAAATCGAACCGCCCCATGCATGTGTGTGTGAGTGAGTGTTTTAGGAAATTTTTGAATTTTTGTAACCTTGTATTGCAAATTTATACTGTTTTTGTTGCTGACCCCTAGTTGAGTGTAAGCGAGGGTGGTCTCAGTTATAATAAAGTCATATTTATTTATAAGCAATGATCCAAATTATGTATGAAAGAAAGAAAGAACGAAATATATTAATCATACAATCACTAACACCGATTGGCCCCAGAGGCCCTCATCAACTGTGTTTAGCACTTTTGCAGAAATCAATTCCTAAAATTGTGGCCAGTTGGTTAAATACCACATACTATAAACCAAAATGAATAGGAGCATGCCTGTTAAGGGGTGTCATATTCTTGATATATCATGAGATATTTGATTTTTACCTTTGTAAGCCTTTCCCCCTAAGATTGTCTCATAAATAACTTACATAATCGCATAGAACACCTGGGCATGCATGCGTGAGTTTTCCGAGCAGACGTCCAATGGGCTTTACATTTTCCTTGCTCACACGTTTCATCAAATCTTTCAACTTTTTCAGCGCTTCGGTGTTTTTATGCAAGATCTTTGCATCTTCGCTGGGCGTGTCATTCTTCCACCGGCTATATATACAATACCTAAATAAAAAAACATTGAAATTAGGCTATGCACAGAAAATTCAAAAACACAGTTGACTTTAATTACAGGTATAATTACGAAGAGCAGATAAGTCAATAATTGAATCGTCGGATAGACGTCAAGGAGATCAAATAAGGATGCCAGAAAAGCAAGCTGCTAGCAAGCCCCTCCCTCAGCAATTGGATGATGACCTCCACCAACTTGGAGTAAGCAACCCTGCGGGGGGAGTGAGTCTGTTTCTTAGGCGCCCATTCCACCGACCGGCTAGGGCTATTTACAAAAACGGTGACGTGGTAGCAGACATTCAAGACTTAGGCGCGGTTTCCACCGACCTCGCATTGCAGAATGCAAATGACATTGACAGAAATTAGAATATTTCTTTTTATAGAAATCCGGTCGGTGGAATGGGCCCCTAAACTTGAGGCACCCTAACGGCAGAGTCCTTCACCTCAGCGAGAGTGACTGACAGGGTGCTTTCATATTCTGAGCACGTACCTAATATGGTAGGGGTACATTTTGAGAAGAGACCAAATTTCCTCGGCGATGCAGCAATTGCACTCCATGTGCGACAAGGAGGGGAGAAGAACGAGATCAAGAATTGTGATGGCATCGTAGTAGAAAGTCTCGCTACCAGTGGGCGGTGGCTTCACAGCAGCTCCTGGCACTTCAGCAACACCAGCTTTGCAGATCCGGATCAACTGTAAATTAGATAATTGTAAATGAGATTACTAGCCTGAAATACAGACGAACTCCACTCATCCGAATGAGACCATCTGAATTGCTTACTGTAGAAATTTATTTAATTACTTCAAAAAGAATAAAAGGCTTGGCGTAGTCCTCCGAAAACACTTTACTTTTACTTTTCATCATCCGACGCCCGTCCGTGGTTGTTCAGCCATTCGACGGCGAGACCAATAGCGGTGCAGGTGGGCTTGCAGGTAATTGTGGCCGGTGTTGAGACGAAAGCGCCAAGCGGATTCAGCTCTCTCGAGGTTTCTTGGCTTCGGTCCTACCGTAGCCAGGTTCTCCCATTTTTTTCTGATGCAAGACATCGTCCAGGCCCTTTTTGTTATGATGTTGACTGTGGTGTCCGAAAAAAAATTGAGATAGCTTAATTTGAACAAAATGTCAATAGTTTTGAGTTTTGACCTAATTCATTAAAAACATACCTTATACATTAATATGGGATCAGCGTGTAGAGCAGATCCGAGTATTGATAGCATAGGTATGGCATCTTGACGGATTTCCGCCAAAGTATTGGCCGGCCTCGGGGCAGACGGGTCCGTTAATTTCGGGACTGCGTTTCGGTGAACCTTGGCTGGCAGTAAGGTATTCCTGAAATAAATATTGAAACACCATCACGTACACACGCTAGCTGATTAATATTGTACCCCACATTATCACGCTGGAAATAGTAGTGAGGCGGCGCGTCATAAAATTGTGCGTTCAGAGCTTGGATATACATGGAAACCGTCATATTAGAAGTAGTCCAGCCCTGTGGCGGGCGCGGTTGGACTGTTTTGGGGCTGCCTACATCGACCAAGTCGATCTGATTGACTTGCCATTGAAGGACATGGTTGTCTTCGCTAACAAGGTTAAGCTGCTGTTTTTCAACAGCTAATTAATAGTTTGAATGATTGGGATGTGATCCCAATAATTATGCTGTTCAAAGGGTCCCCAGACCTATGTCAGCTCAACCCTCTAAATAATAATAATAATAATATATTAGAACTAATGCGGCGCAACATTTAAATTAAACACAGGTTGCTTGAGCTAACTTGGATAGCTACCTGTTTGTTTAGCTCACTAACAATGAAGAGGGAGTAAGTAAAGTATGCCAATGCTTTTACACCCTTCGAATGTTGGACCCTCACGAAGGACCATGACTTGGTAAGTAACAGCAGCCACTAGTAGCAACCCGAGGTCCATATTCAAGGACGACAGTCCAATCCAGCGAGACAGCCCAAAAAATTACACAGGGGACCGTGCCACGTTAGTCTTCTTCTCGAGTTGCAATCTATGGATTGGTTTGCAGCGAATGTTGTATTCTTCTCCTCCACTCTTGTCTGTTTTGTGCGGTCCTTTTCAAAACTTTATAGGTGTCGCACCCTAGGTCCTTCATGACATCCTCCAGGTACTCCATCCTCTGTCGTCCTCTGGAGTTGGTGCCTTCAACCATACCCTCAATGATCGCGTTAGTAAGTGGGAGAATCACAAATTCTCCCGAATGCTCTCGATTTCTCTCTCATTGGGTCAGATCGCCTTTAAACCATGCAAATTTTAAATAAACACTAAATGGTACTTACTTCGCATAAACCGGTTCAATGACAGCGTGTACTAAAGAACAGAGGGCTTGAGCGATAGGCGGCTGGTTCATAAGGTAGCGCATGGGAAGACGCTGAAGGATTATCTTGGCGACAGACCACACGCCTTTCCGCAATAGTGCTTCACACAGACCAAATTTCTGATTCTTAGCGTACTGTAAAAAATTAATTACTCTATACATTTACATTTCTTTTTGCCTTAGGTGAACAACAATAATACTATTAAAGACGGCGGAGACGTTAGTAAAAAGCAAGACCCTAGTATGCGGTCATCTCGACGATTTCCCAGCGTTATTACTGTATAATCGCATTTGTTCTGTAACAGAAGTGCGACAATATAAGAGAATGCCACTTACCTTTTCATGTGGAGATTCAGTGTCAGTCTCGTCTTTTTCTTTTGGTTTATTTAAAGACACACTATTTAGCCTTTTGACCGCTTCTTTATGACTCTCCGTTATTGCTTGAAAGTCCTTCTCGATGGCGCTATCAAGCGGCATTAACTGCAACCAAGAAATCAAATTTCAAATGTGAGCTTTCTAAAAATTCTTGTACAAGCATCAATGCGAAGACAATATCCTACGCAACCATCAAAATATCAAAACTTAATCTCCGCTAATGCAAGGATTCTTACCTCAAATATTTTCTAATCGACAAAATGTATAGCTAAGACTCAAACTCAACGTTTGTTATTTTCCATAGTGTCTCAATTTCCTCATTTATTTTCCCTATCCATATTAATATTATCATTAATAATATTACTATATTAATATAATAAAACGCAACCGGTTTGGACCTTAAGTTATAGTCTAGTTATATTGCCGAAACGCGCATTTTTTATTGTTACAGTTGATAAACTTACCCAAGAGTACAATTGGTCCAAATCTAGTAATTTCCGTTGTATTAACAAAGCAGTCAAAGCATAGAGACTTTTAGGTGTAGGCTCTTTATTCCGATGAAAATAAGCAAACTTGAAGCCCAAGATTTCACAAATGGCACTTCCCACGTCCGTAAAGCTCTGCAGCAGCTCCGCAAAAATATCGAAACACTCGGGTCGCAACTCAGCGGCTTCCAAAATTAAATCCAACACACGGTTAGGGTCCAGATTAAAGCAGCCAATCAGAGACTTGGTCGCCTCAAGTAATTTGGAGCTGTCAAAAGTGTCCGAGGATGGATCTTGGTTGATCTCAGTAATCAGTTTCGCATATCCCTCACTTTCCTCACGAAGCAGGTTAAACTTCTTTTGCTTATAGCTGAAAATAGAACGTTTCGAAAAAAAATAGGTCAGAAAAATGTCGCATAATGTCTCTAGGCAGAGTTGCAGAGATGTCAATCCTGACAGTTTCATTATTGTAGGAAGCGCTTGTTCACGGTAGCCAGTTCTGTCATAAAATATGATGGTTCTTAGTTTATTTGCCTTTATATCAGACATCAGTGATCCCCAGACGGGTATAGCAAAACTCAAAGTGTAATAGGAAAAATACTAGTAAAAAATAAAGAGGCATTATAAAATCCTTTTGCTGGAGCTGAGCTCTAGGCTACTAGAGGGGATCGCAGGTGGCGGATGGCGAAAAGGCCACCACTCATGGCGGCTAGCAGCGAATATAACGAATAAGCAGTCCCAGACGGAGACCACCTGAGGGTTTGCACTAACCTCACCCACCCTAATGAAGACAGCATTAATTGCTACTCGAATGTTTGAAAAACCACGGACATGTGTTGGACAAAGTATGTAATAAGTGAGTAGTACATAGCTTAGGCCTTAGTGGACCTCTAATTGTTAGGAAACTCGCACCTGCAGGGAAAGAAGACTGTAAGGAGCTCTCTTTTTAGTAAGCCTCATCGCATACAAGGAGGGAGTTCGATGAACATTACATTGATAGTTTCCTAAGTAAGACTATGCCTACAAAACTACATCTTGGATTCATACTTCTGTTAAGATCCAACCAAACGCTTTAACTACCAATTCTCCATAGCCAGTAACATTTATAAATATAGGGAATACTTACTACAACTTTGTCTTAATCCTAATAAACTTCGTGTGAAAATTTTGATTTTTTAGCGTCCCCACTTCTTGTAGTAATTCAATTTCCAGCCGCTCCTTCAACAGAGGCTCTGGTATCAGCTTTTCTAAGTCTTTGATGACGAGGAAAAGGATTTGTCGCTGGGGCTCGGCATCCGAAAGTGTCTCCGCATCCAGTGCGTGGATGGCATCCAGGAGTATCGCAGGCACATCTTCGTGAATCTGCAGAATCTCAGCTAGTGCGCCAGTCACTGACTCCTTTTTTAAGGTTCCCAGCATTCCATTTTTAAGAAATTCATAAATAAGCCCAGATAGGCGCTCAGTATTGGATGCTTTAGCGTATTTTGCGCATTTTTTTAAGCTAAAATAAATAATATTATTACATTTTACATATTATTGCAAAGGCTTCCACGGCCGCAGTTACGTGACCAAGCAGTAGAATCTGGGATGATAGACCGTGGTCGAGAGCGACCACGGCCACTAACATAAATAAATAAATGTTAGCAAAGAGAACTCTGTAGAAGTCATTTTCAAAACTAAATACAAAATTTTGTAAGAAAAACAATCTGTCTCAGTGGCAAACCTAAGAACAAAAACGAAAAAAAAACGCGTGGATATTTCCAGCAATCAATATCCTTTATTAGTGTTATCTTCTTATTGTTGTTGTTGATCATGGTAGCAGCAGCTGCTAATTTGTTGACCCCAACATGATGAACTTCTCATCTTCTTAACTTCTTTTGATCTGCTTCGTCAGGGCAACTATAAATTTCGCAACCTCGGTTATATTCTTTAGTTTGTAACTCAGCTGATAGTATTTTGATACCCATTCATTGATAAAGATTGATCTTCCTCTTCCAGAATTTGACAACTCATAATAAGTCTCTATTAAAGAGGGGGGAACGGTAACATCTAATAGGAACCGTAATACGACAACATTCACCAACTCTATGTCCAAGGAGAAGGAAGATTTTCATTTGCAATAAATTAATTTAATAAAATATGCATAGAAAAAAGCGGCTTTCGCAACAATTTGGGATAGTCAATCTGGCTTTATGCGTGTATATAGATATATATATTTTAACAAAAAATCTTTGTGTCTGAGTATTTCGAACCATTTTACCAATTTCAAGCTTGAATGGTTTCATTTCTATCTCATTATGCAACATATTAGCAGCTGAACTAATAAAATGAAATGAAAATATTGCTTAGCCAGACGCTTGGCAATCAGAAGCAAGCCCTAATTGCGCCAGTTATTCTTAGTAACGGCCAATTTAATTATTTATCTAGTCTGAAAGAATGTTTATATAATTCAATTAACGCTAAAATATATAAACTTACAACTCAGATTTTCCTGATTTGATCCATTGTTTAAATAATTTTTCATCACAGAAATCATCGTTCGCCATGGCGGCCATTGTTGAATGTTGATTGTTTACTGTTTCCGCCTTTCCGGTTGTATGTTTAGTACAATATTTCTCCACTGTATCCGCTACAGCACTACAGCCAATTTCCGCCTTTTTTTAATACAGAAAATTACGTACATGCAGTTCCATTTTTGTTTTCAGGAATGGAGAACTTTCATAAGGGGGGTATTCCACATACGTACAACGTCAATGAAAATTATGAAATTGATGGTGGCAGCAGACATTTTTACATACTAAAAATTCTGCTGCCACCATCAATTTCATAATTTTCATTGACGTTGTACGTATGTGGAATACCCCCCTAAAGAAATAAAAATAAAATGATTTGGCAGAATCATTGTCAGGTCACATCCCAATAATGCGGTCACATTTAACTTATAGCTATTAGCGAATCAACCCACCCATAAAAGCGTTTACGAAATTTACAGAAAGACGATGGTCCGCTATTTTGACTTCCTCCTAGGAAAGTTTTATATTATACTTTGCTTAAATAATCAGTTAGCAGTACACTGGACTACGGACAGGAACAGACCCGATGAAAGGCCATTAGACAAATTATTTATTTCATTTTACAACTAGAAAGTACAGATACAGTGAGTTTCTCGACACTGGCTCAGGCCGGGGCCCATAAGATGAATGAAGTTATAAAGAAGTACTGTAGTGAATTTGGCGTAAACTACAGAAATGTTGATATCCCGCTCAACGCTTATGATAAAAATGCAAGTCAGTTTTCAAAGAGGATCAAATCTGTGCTGGCTCAGACCATCGTCGATTCCTTTTTGAATGATCCGGTTTCCACCGTCCGCACTGATGAAGTTGCACAAGCCGCACTCGGGGTTGTCAATAGCATTATTTCAAAAGCTGAATTACATGTAAACCATATAGACCGCCGTACCTTGTCGAAAGGTGAAGGTAATTCAATTGAAGTGATAATGGGTCTCGGAAGATACAACCCCTCGTTCCCTAAGATGAGTCGTGCTCCTTTTTTATCACTAGTACGGGGGAGAAAGAGAACATCTTGATAAAAATTCCGCTAATAAATTGTGCCAGTGTCGGTAATCTTCTATCTTTTTATTACCAAAATGTGCGAGGGCTTCGAACGAAAATCAGGAATATTTTTAATTCTGTGCAAACAGATTGTTCAGTGACTGATGTATTTTTTCTGACTGAAACGTGGCTGAATCCCTCTTTTCAAAGTTCCGAAATTTTTCCCACCTCATTTCAAGTTTTTCGTTGTGACAATGATAAGGCGAAGTCTAATAAGGATAGGGGAGGGGGCGTTCTCATCGCCATCAGAAATAACTTTAATGTCCTTAAGAGCCCAATCACTTACAATACCAAATATGTCGATGCTATTTTTATATATGTATCCATCTTTGGATCGAAATTTCTCATGTCCTGCGTCTACATACTAACCGATAGTCCGTCATCTGAGTATGCTATGTTTTATGATTTCTGTGCTACAATTTTTGACTGCCTGGACTCAAATTATTCAATATACATTTTTGGGGATTTTAATATTCCATCTTATTATAAGAGTCTGAGTGGAGATAGGGGATGTGGTAAGGCATCCCTTCTTTTCGATTTTATGGAACGGTTTAGCCTGGTCCAACATAACTGTGTCAAGAATGCCATGGGACGCATTCTGGACCTTATTCTGGGGTCAACCCCAGCCATTGTAAACAGAAGCGTTGCTTCTTTGGTTATAGAGGATTCACACCATCCGTCGCTAGGCTGTTTTATTAATAAGACTACATCACGTCCATCGTTTAACTCTACGGGTAAGGTTAAGTACAATTTTAGTAGGGCTGACAGTTTGCAACTCGTAAATGCAATAAGATATGCTGATTTTAGTACATTGTTTTCTATAGCTGATGCCAATGATGCATGTAAAGTGTTTTACGATATTTTATACTCACAACTAGATGGAATTGTTCCTAAAACTAAAGTATCATTGGACAAAAGATACCCATCCTACTATACAAAAAAAATAATATCTGACCTTAAAGAAAAAAGGAAATGTTTTGATAAAATGAAGGGTATTCCTAATGCACCAGCAAGCATATGTAACCGCTACAAGTCTCTCAGGAAGAGTATTAAATTGCAGATAAAAACTGCATACCGCTGTTTTTCCCAAAATTGTGAATCTAATATTTCAAAGGATCCCAAGAAAGTATGGAATCTCACCAGGGACAAACTGGACGTAAAAAAATGTACTCCTAACTCCCTTTCTTTCAACGGTAATGTTTTTTCAAACCCTGGTGACATAGCATCAGAGTTTGCTAATATGTTTGGTTCCTTGTATATTGAGGACAATAGTCTTGATTGTATTCTTGATAACATTTTACCGAGCACTTCAAATGTATTTGTAAGTGTCTATATTACTGAGGATGAAGTAGTCGCTGCTCTTAAAAAACTTAAAGTCTCCCTTTCTTGTGCTCCGGATCTGATTCCATCCTTCCTTTATAAGGCCTGTGACATTTGGTTAGCCAAACCTTTGTGTTTTCTGTTTAACCTTTGCATTAAGTCCTCCATTTATCCAGACTTGTGGAAGATTTCTCGGGTATGTCCTATCTTTAAGAAGGGTGATAGGAATAAGGGAGAGAACTATAGGCCAATTTCCAATCTTGACGCCGTTTCGAAATGTTTTGAAATCATTCTGTACGATCGAATTATGTCTAACGTGAATGGAGCCATTTCACCTAAACAGCATGGTTTTCTGAAGGGTCGATCAACCACAACCAATCTCGTGGCTTTCTCTAACTTTATTGGTGATGCCTTATCTAAGAAGATACAAGTTGACACAGTGTATTTCGATTTTAAATCCGCTTTTGACCATGTTAACCACTCCCTATTAATTTTAAAACTTTTAAGTAATTTTGACATACCTCCATATCTCATTTTAATTCTAAAGTCATACCTAACGTCAAGGTCTCAGTTTGTTTCCTATGGGGGTGCCATTTCCGACGCTTTTCGCGTCCTCAGTGGTGTTCCACAGGGCAGTATCCTTGGCCCTCTTCTCTTTGTTCTTTTCTTAAATGACTTACCTGGTTTTCTCTCATTTGACAATGTTTTGTTGTATGCCGATGACCTAAAGGTTTTCAATACGGTCGAAAATAGTTGTGATGTAGATTATATGCAAAGCATCATAGATCTAGTTGCAGAATGGGCGATATTGAATAAAATGACTATTCACAGTGGTAAATGTGAGCTGGTGAGTTTTTGTACAGGTACACAATCTGTATATTCTTATGTTCTAAACGGGAGCACACTTAAAAGGAGCTCGACAATTAGAGATTTAGGAGTTGTTTTTACATCAAATTTTACCTTTAAACCCCATGTAGAGGAAATTGTGAAGGCGGCAAACAGAGTTCTTAGTTTTGTCATTCGGATGTCTTACCATTTCTCAAATTCATCAACACATAAGCTCCTTTATAACGCACTTGTTAGATCTAGACTTGAGTATGCATCCGTTGTGTGGCGACCGGAGGCTGAATCCCTGTCAATTTCGATTGAGAAGGTCCAAAAGCGCTTTCTGCGCTATCTCCATTACAGGCGGCACGGGATTTATCCCCACTACGCCAATCATCCGGTTAGAACTTCACAACTTCTTGCTGAGTTTGAGATGAGCTCGCTCAGGAATAGGAGGGTGTCTGCGGACTGTATATTCTTCCACAAATTAATAAACGGTATGCTAGATGCCCCCACTATACTTGAAAGGGTTCAGCTCAGAGTCAATGTGAGGAACACAAGATTAAGAACTCTGTTTGTGGCTAACTCTCTATCCAAGGCCCCACTGTCTAGAATTTTAAAAACAATCAACGAACACGGTGATCTAGACCCGTTTTGCAGCCTACCTCTTTTTAAAATTTGTTTACGGGGTTTTTTAAATTGACGATATTCATTCATTCATTCATTCAAAAAAATATTGTGACATTTTATATTGAACAATTGCATGTGTTACGTTCATACTGTGCTATCTGTTTGACAAATCGTTAAGATGCTATTTTTATTTTATTTTTCTCCTACTGATTGTTTTTAGGGTATTGTTTATATGTTTTAAATTGTAAGTGATGTCTTATTTGGACTGTATCTGTTGGCAACGCAATACAAGCTTATTTATTTATTATTATTATTATTTACACACGGCCGATTCTGCCAGTCGCGATTTGCCGACGTCTTTTCCATTATGGGGATAGGGCTGGGTGAGATGTGAATAGTCGACGCATAACCACAATCTAATTTATAAAATTTCTAAGATCTGGCGTGGCTATGGGAAGCCCGTGCACTTTTGCACGGTCGGCTTAAGGCTGGCTACCGAAATCGGAAAGACATCTTCTATTAACCCTATGGCTAAAGACATCGGGAAATCTTTATTGGGTACGTGTGTACCGGGCCAAAGTGAGGGCACCGAGCGTTGCATTATAATATTTCATGATTATTATATTATCTTTCATTAAATTCCTGATTCCGTGAACAGCTCTTGACAGGATTGTTTTGGGTTGAGACTCAGCACAAAATGAAAGATTACCACCTGGCCAGTTGGTCCTCAGACCTAAATTAAATCTTGCCTCCACCGGTAAGGGAAAGTGGTTGTCGGGCATTTTTATCAACCACCCCCCCCCCCCAAAAAAAAATTAACAGAACATCAGTACTCATGAGTGGGTCCTCTACCAATTCAGAAGCTTAAAAGTATTAATACCAATCAGCTATCTTATTTTTTATGAATATCAGTTTATATATAATTTGGTTTTCCCTATTTTTGGTCTAGTCTCTTCGAATCAAAGAGAAGGTAGAAGAATTTACAACGACCATGGTGACTGGGGAGTGAGCGGGTAACATGGAAAATGTTGAAATAATACCGATTTGTGAAGTACCGTACAAATTGATTTTACTGTTTATTCAAAGGGGGAGAATGATAGAAAAACTTCTCGTAATTTTTTTAATTACAAGAAAAACCTTCTCCTACTGGTCTCCATCTGGTGCCGCCGCCCTTGGATGATCCATAAGTATTCTCCAGTTTTCGAATCAAAGGTTCCCTCTTGAAGGGATCGCAACTTCAAAGTGAACCTTGGCCCCAACTCCATCAATCTTGGTTTAGCAGTACTGGTGAAAGTGTAGCGATGATGTCTATGACAAAAATTAAAAATAATACAGACATTATTTTTAGATAATTAATAATATTGTATGAGCATGATGTTATCAACGCAGTCATAGAAACTTAAGAATCTCGTCACATTAGAATTCAACTATTTTCTTTTTGTTTAAAAAATGATTACTTTTTAAGAAGATAGACATGCTATATAAAATGATGCATTGCACTCGCAATTATCTCACGCTCCGCCACTGCAGATAGACCATTTGGAATATATTCCATGACTTATATATAATATCAGTACTGTTGTTATACAGTATTGTATTAATTATAGACATCATCAACAATGTCTCTGTCCTATCCTGACGATCCACTTCAGCATAGTCAACATTGCCTCTGGTGCCAGTACTTTCTTCTTTAGTTTCAATCTAGCGATTGGTTTGCAGCTAATCTATCCACCACCTTCTCTATTCCTCCGTCTTGGGCCGTTCTCTTGAGTTCCAAGTAGGTTCCGCATCTCATGTCTATCTTGGGGCCTTCTGCGTATGCCTTCCTTGGTCGCCCTCTTGCACTGGTGCCCTCAATTGTGCCATCTATTATGGTGCTTAGGAGTCCTTTTTGTCTCATGAGGTGACCCATCCATTTTGCTCTCTCACGGAAATGGAGGTAATAAGGGACCTTTTGTAGTTTATCCTTTGCCAGTCCCACTCTTCCGATATCTAAAGTCATCTTCAATCTGGTTTCTGCTTCTCTTCCTTGGTCTTCCTCATCTTTGTGTTCCCTCTATTTCTTCCCCTCACGCACCTGCCGTTGTCCATTCTCTATACAAGACCAGATCGCGTCTAGATATCAACTTCTGGCTGCGGGCCGAATACCGAGAAGACGTTGAATTCTGCCAACCATTCACCAACAACCGTTGACCAGAGCATCTATAACTCTGGCAAATTACGCGTAACACCTCACATTAGTTAATTTCGTCTAACATCTTCCCATTTCGGGGGGTATACGCCATTAGCATAAATAGCTGCAAAAATCAGTTCGGATTGTTGAATCTTTCATCCTCTCTGTGACCAACGCCGATGGGTGCAACCCATCCCTACCTATAGCTAGTGCATGGATTTACTTTTCGCCATAATAAACTTAAACAGCGTACCTGAAAAAGATGTAGTCCCGTTGGTTATGAAAAGTCACGCAGCGACTCCCCTTGAATTGTGGTTCATAATGGAATATAGCAGCAAGCATACGGGAAACGGTGTAGCCTAACTTTGTCGAAAAATTGTTGAGTATGACTTCCGGACGATGGGCGCTGAACTGTGAGGTTTTTTTCTTTATATCTGAAGTTATCTTGACATTGGAAAGTCTAAAATGAGCGGTTGGCCCTGCAGGCAGGTGAATAAGCAGCAATCCATTAGGTTCTCGTCGATTTTCATTGACCACAATCATATCTGAGTATCCTTTGTCTATACATGTCTTCACCAGTTTCTTTATACTAGCGTGGCGCCTGTACCATGCTTCTGCATTAGGAATCATTTTTTTTAGTTCCTTACAGAATACGCGAGTTTTTGTGCATGGGCTGTCGGATGTGGTAATGAAAACTTTCGGCTCGTAAGCCTTTTCGAAATAATTACTGAATTCATCGTGTTTAAATTCATGGGCCACTTCCGAAAATTTTTCATCTTCTAAATTGTCAATTGTTGTCTCGTCCTTTTCCCGCATACTGTCAATTGTCTTGGGAATTTGCTTGGGCACTTTGTCAAGTTCCCGTATTTTCTTTTCTCGTTTTTTCTGCTTTCGAGCATCTTTTCGTGCTTTCAGCTCCGATCTCTGCTCCCCTCTAAAAAAAAAAACAACACTTGGCATTTTTACATATAAATATAATAATATAAATATAAATTTATTTGAGGCAAGACTACAGTACTGTATACAGCAGTGCTTGCCCATTATATTAAGACGCATAGGATGGATTAGGTAAAGATATTTTAAACGATTAACTACCCACCTAACTTAAAGTAATGTATTAATGTAAATCTAACTGCCATCACGATTTTTGTGGGTGTTTCTTATGGACGTAGGCCCTGCCAAAGACTCCATCAGTTTCTGGACATTATTGGCAATGTTTCCGAATGAAACTCCAGCCTTAGCTTCATTCCACCATATCAAACCATACTAGCTAGAAATACCAATGGCTAAGCTAAAACATAAGTACCATTGACATTGCACAAGTACAAGACCGAATCATACTAAGTTGGCAACCGAGTCTACTTCCATAGGACTGCTGCAGCCTGATCATGGCGATTATAATACCGGTATTTATTTAATCCCCTGGTATCAAAAATGTGAACAATACATACCGGTATTATAATCGCCATGATCAGGCTGCTGGGCATGTTGATGATAACATCCCAAATATAGCACTCAGCCACAAACATGAGCTCTCTACCAGCCCTCAAAATATTTCCTTTCATTCTTTCCAATAATTTTCTGTGCCTGCGGCCCTGACACTATTAATAGGGCTATATCAATTGCATTATATACCCTATTATTATATTAATATTATTATACTATAAATACGACTTTAGTGAAGAGATAGGGATAGGTTAGGTTCTCACACATTGCACGTTATATTGCTAACTATATTGTGTTCGTATCGTTGCATTGATAAATTGTGAATAGATGCAATTACCTTGTTTTTTTAATTCGCCCCATTTCCGTTAGTTTTTATTTCGGCGGAAAACAATTAGTAAATGAATTATTTAAGTTATTTTCTATTTATTGTCGTTTGTTTAGATATAAGTCTACTGCCACTTTCAGTATTTGAGTATAGTGGCTTCAGATAATTTGTTTACACGCAAATTTTTAAATAAACAAATTTTTATTTATTTTATTATATTTCTTTAGTTTAATTGACATGTAAGTTCTTATGTAGCGTAGGTAGCTGTACACAGAAGTGCATGATAACTTCTTTCGCTTTCCCATCCCAAATGCAAGAAGTCAGTTTATATATCAGTTATATTCATGCCATTTTAAAGCTAGTTAGGGGCTAGGGCTAGCTTCTGGGCGTCGTCATCAATTTCTGTCGTCTAAAACAAAATAATAGTCAATAAATAAAGAACACAATTACCGTATTATCGGGTTCGTCAAAAATTCCCTAACCGAGTAGGGAACTTGGTCCAACAGTAGCCGACGTAAGACGACTGCTCTCCCGGAGGAAGCAGTCCCTATTTCTGGTCCCATAGGTATGGGTATCACCTGATCTGGGGAGCGGGTTTTTCCGCAAATGCACTAATGTCTCCAAGATATATAGAGCTGGTAGAGTTAGTATACCAAATTCTCTAAATAAGGGCCGGCTAGATACTCTTTGGTCGTTGATACCCGCAATGGTTCTAATAGCCCTCTTTTGCAAGCGAAAAACCCGGAGGGAGTCAGTAGAGTTACCCCAACAGATAATACCATTTCGGATGTGACTTTCAATGTCTGTGAGGTCTGAGAAATCCAGATTTCTACACCTAAAATTGTAATGATATTACAATATGAACCAGTGCAGTTAATTACACACTTTCCATGCATATATTGTACTGCACATATTCACTGACTGGCCTGAACTTCCAGTACTGGCACGGCATTAGTGCATTACCACCAAACCTCTGCAATTAAGAGTCTTAATCTTTAATCCCTTGTCGTTTATTCGTTGTCTAAGGTAGCCTACTTAAAGTCAGTCATTAACTTGGTACTAAGTCTGGCGTGATAAAATTTTTGGCGGGGGTGCCCATTGCCCAATATCAATATTCTTTACCAAATTTACTGTTAAATTTTCAGTATGGAGCTTGAAAGTGAAGCTTTGGATGTTATTGAAAATAAAATTAAGAAACTGGAACAAATCGTGTATGGAATCAATCCCAACACCGCGACACAAACTATTTCAGTCATTGAATCGACACTTGCAGCAAATACACTTCTCAACGCAACGGCAAATGGACGCAGTAATATTGGTACGTACAGTATATGTTTCTACAATCAGAATGGACTAAATCTTTGTTATTAACATGTTTGTTTAGCTGGGCTAGAAAAAAAGATGATTGATAATTTTAGGGACCGCAATGCCCAATTTGGCAATGCTGTTCTTTACGTTCTTCTGTAGAAGATCAGAATTGACACTAGCCATCCCATCTGCTCATATTTCCACCCCGTCTATCCCGCCTTAGTGGGTTTAGGTCAAAGATTGATTGTTTAAATTTACGATTTATATATTAAATAGTATAATTTTTTTGCATCAGTAAATAAAACCTGGAAGTCAGCCCTCATTCTATGGGGGGATAGTTGTACTCGTTTACTTTTACACGTTTCCTTCAATAACAGGTTCAGTATACAAACGGCTAAGCGAGTTAAACGCAAATCTTGGTGAAGAAAATTTGGTGGAGCCAGGCGCGGAACTAGAACGCAGAATTAATGTCATCATTACCCTTCAAGAGGAGTATACAAACAACGCTTTGGTCCTGGAGAAGATCGCCCATTTAAACATTGCCCTAGATGAAGGTAACTTAAAAAGTATCGAAGAATCTAAGGCCGAATTGATAGCGTTAATTGACGAGTATGCAGGTTTAGCTGCTAATATGTGTCCTGTTGGTTCCTCTGGTGAGGTTTTAAGCGCGTGGAAGTCGTTGGTACTTGAAGTCTCACGCGGGCTGGCCGCAGCTAATAATGCCCTTATTGATGTAGAAAATAAGAAATTAAGTTCAGGCAAGTAACCTCGTGCAGCATCACCGTTAAATATACATGGAGAATGTTGTTTATTGATCCTTATTCCACCTACGTCAATAGTAAATAGTAAATATGGTATTGACGTAGGTGGAATATGCGCCTAACATTATAAAACCTTTCCACAATATTGTGTAGGTCGTGTTTGAATTACTGTATATTAGGAGCTATGATAATAAATTATTGATGAAGTATTAATAATACTAAGACTTCACACAATAAAGGCTTATTAATTATTCCCATCTTCCTGTCTAGCCTGTTGCTATAGCACAACGGATTTTCATGACTACTGGTAGATGGCTAATTTGGCTAAATTCATACATGGTGTTTCTAAAAAAAAAAAAATCCGAAAATTAATCAGCATCCAGCAGAGATAGCCATTTTTTACCTAGTTGAATTTTAGTCCAATATAACCTAGCCTATTCTATTTAAATAAATAAATATTGAGTTTTTGTTCTGTTACTAAGTCAATCTTCCTCTTCAGCTCGTTCGAGTTCCTGCGTCCTCCTTCAGTTGATCCATGAACTCTTTCTTCTGTACGTTACCATGCAGTAAAGTTGTTTTAGTCCAATGGCGCGTACACGTGCCTATTTAATAATACATAAAATGTATTACAAAATGCCCAAAATATAATAATTAAAAATAGGTATACATTGGCAAACAAGCAAGGCTTAAATAAAAAATTGAATGTTAAAAACAAGTATCTAGAAATATTGAACCTATAACAACTCTATACATTTAAATCCAGGGGTGACCAATATCTTAGTTCCATATCCCCTTACCTACAAAACGCTTACCTACAAACAAATCAATGAATGTATCCGCATAATATCCACTGTGGAACGAGGAATTAATTAATGTCGTCAAAAATACACAATCGTTCCTTGTTAACGAAATATTTTTAAAGCTCTCCTTTAATAAAATATTTACACTTTAAAAAGAAATTTCTTTTTATTTAGGCATGCAATTATATGCAGGCACCAGAAATGGACAAACAAGTTATTCCAGGGCACGGAGTGACTTTTACTAGTCAGTGCTTATGCCATAACATTTTCTTTGATGGGAGTACTTAGCTTGGGTCGGCTTTTACGTTCCTTATGATAATTAAATTTGAATGGGCTCTATTTCCATGGTTTAGCGTGGCTGTAGAGTATACACCATTATCAATATGGCTGCTAGTGTAGTCTGCACAAGATAAGTACGCAATTTCGCTGGGAAAATAGCCTGCACTAGCTAAGTACAAAGTTCTGACCGGGTCTAGGTATCCGTTCTGCTATGCTGCAATGTGTAAGACTTCGATATTTTTTACGTTGGTAATTATCTCTGACAGTCGGATTATGGTTAACGGGTGCCCCGTAAGGGATATTATGGCTCCCGCCTTTCCAGTTAATATATTTTTGTGGGTTTAACATAACTGTTATGATCAGAACTTAAAAAGAACAAAAACAGTGAAAGCTACAGCAAACACTAAAAAACAAATTGTTCCAATACAACAATTACACGCATCACAGCCGTCATCTTTTTGCCTTCCCCTGAAAAGAAAAATGCATACTAATTAAAGAAACATTACGAGAATCATGGGAGATTTGAAAAATTTATGATTTGCATATGGTTAAAGTAGGATATTCGTGGAGAAATAGCCTGTCGCGGTGTTTGGAAAGCTCAAATAAATAATAATAATAAATATATATTTCTGTTAAATTATTAAATCAAGTAATAGACAAGAAAGTATAAAGTAAAATCGTCAAAATCAGGTAGTTCTGTCATTGTGCTAGTGTCTCAGTGACAGTGTAGAAAGCTTTCTTTAGGAGATGGTCTCTAAGTAATTTAGGGAAGTTAGTAGCATTTCTCGCCGCTCTCAGTTCAATCGGGAGTTTTCTAAGGTAGGCGAAACCTTGTACTAGTATATGATCCAGTCACTCACACTTGGCAGTGCTTGGTGCTGGCCTTGCAAGGTCTCCCATTTGTCTCGTGTTGTATGGTGTGGGTGTCCCCATTTTGTTAAAATTTCCCCCACACCTCAGGCTTTAAGATTTGTAAAATGTATCTATATATGCAAAGACTTGGGGATGTCGGAGGGAGGCGTTATTTGATAAAAGCGTAATTGAATGCCTCCTTCGAATAACGTTCTAACCCTTATTGCTTTCCAATTTACACGTAGTATAAGAAAAGCTTTGTGATGGTCGAAATTTTCGATTCCGAGATTTGAGGTCCCAGGAACAGAAAAAAGTGGGTTTTACGAAATGTCTGCCTGTCTGTCGCTCTGTCTGTCTGTTCATCGATTTCCGGGCCAACTACTGAGTCGATTTTGATCAAATTTATCATGTAGGTTCACAAAATTCATACCTCAGGATAATTTTTTTTATTCTGGGCTAACTCAATTTGGGGGGGTTTATTCTCAAAAAAACGTCTAAACTGATCAGTGGCATAAATAACTGGGTGTCGTCAAGGGGTTGCTGAGAGCATATATTATATTTGTTATATATATACAATAGTTGCCATACTGTGGGCTAGCAGTATGTGCATAAGGGGAACATTGGATTTGAGTATGGAGCAGGTGTCCATTCGTCTTTGTATTGCATTGCTGTTGGTATTCTCTATATTGTGTTGTTTTTGTATTGTATTTTGTATTGTGTCAATTATATGTATTCATTTGCTTATAATAAATAAATAAATAACGCAGATTAAACCTACTGTTTTAACTTAACTTTAAATACCTTTTAGAATTCCTGGGCCGACCGGGCTCAAACGAATGTCCATAATATCCAGTACTGTACGAATCAGCTGGGTTACCGCTTAAATCCAAGCATGTGTCTCCGCCAGTGTTATAAGTATCTCCTCCATTGTCATAGCTACCACCTCCAGAGTCGCAGCCTCCTCCCCCGGAGTCGCAGCCTCCTCTCCCGGAGTCGCAGCCTCCATCACTGAAAACAAAAACACCTTTTGCGTCAAATAATTGGCGACCAAAGTGGTGTCTATACTGCCCGGTGTTTGGAACGATAGTCGCCACAGGATTGGAACTAAGGTTTTCATTACCTGCTGGTGGCTCAAGCAGAGCTCAGAGTCAACCTTCCCCTCCCCTCTGGATGCGCTACTGATACTGGGTATGCCATGCATTTTCCTGACCATAGCAACCCATATAAAATCATAATCCAAAAACCTAAACGCTACCGAGAAAGATCAATTTACACATTGTAGGTACTCTCACACCGAGACGCCTTAGATAGAGAGGGCTGCGGAAGCTCCTATACGCCCCCCCCCCCCCCTATGGGATAAGACGACGAATAAGTTATGTAAGTTTCCGTAATAAAATTTCGGCCGTTGGCAAACTGGTTCAGTGCTTATTCGATTGCGGCAGCTGTAATTAAAGGGGCTAAAGGATAAACAAAGCATTCCAGCTGCTCTAACTAAAGAATAACTTATCCGGGAATAAGAGTAAATTATCCTAAATAAACCACAATGAGTGTAGAAATTGACTTACAAGAAATAATAAGAGTATATTAAAAATTAAAATCACAAATTGTTTGTCAAGTGCTGTTCATTGATGCATATGCTCTGTCACTATGTGGGTACGGTACAGTACTTTTACATTTAGCCTACTATGATATTCCTTTGTAGTTTGTACTACCCGAGTACGGAGTACCAGACCACGATCTAGGACGGCATTTGGAACACGTATAAAAATCGAATAAACACATGTTCCGCTTATACAAGTTTTCCAATAAACAAAGTGCTCCAAATGTGGTCGGGTATAGTAGGCCTACCTTCAAATCAGCCGGCCGCCATACCAAGTCGAATCCAGCGGACCAGAGCAGGTTCAAAGATGCAGATAACTTGGTCGTGTGCACAGTGCCGGTAGGGAAACATGGTAGGACTTGTCCTGGTCACCTCCGAACTAATCGTGTGACTTCACTGTTTCCCAAGTGGTTCGGAATCCACTATAATCAGGAGGTCCCCTGTCCTATGGGCCCACACCGTGGCCTGGGACTGTGTCCAACCATTCTACTACTACTACTACCTTCAAATCAAATACAACAATAAGCAAATACCTAGGTTGAAGGCTATGATATAGGCTACATAAGCTACATTCATGCAGTATATAATATTTTCAAATTACTTACTTACCTCATGACCTCTTCACCAAAAATAACATCTGTAGTAATTGCTCTCAGATCACTGGGTGATTTAAGGCGCTACATAGACACTAAAATAGTGAACACATCACATCTCGGTCTCGTCAAGGTCGCGGAGGAATATAAACAAACGCTCCTCTGAGTAGTGAGTCCTGGACTCGTGGTATAGCCAATATAGACAATTACACCATTGCGATACAACATAAAAACCAGTTATACACTTAAACCGCGCATAGCATGCTAAAGGCTAAAGCCCGGTACACACGGAAAATGTACTGTACAGCCGTACAGGTACTGTGTCTAAGAATAGTTTGATTATGGCCCAGTACCAGAGGCATAAAGTTTTAGAATGATGGCGGGGGCAAAACTAAGTAGACCTTATGACGTCATCAGGCAGGATAAGGAAAATTTGAAAATATAAGAGCAAAATAGTAGAGTTTTACGCATTTTAATAGTAGTAAAGTATAGCTTTACAAAGCCAAAAAAGGAATGCTTGTATTCATATTGCTGCAAAGGGGACCATGAAGCATGAACCACGTCTTACAATGCTCGAGGTTTGCCCCCCCCCCCCCCCCCCGTCATAGGACAGGACTAGCAGAATATTTCTTGTCATTTTATCAATGATTTCGGTAGCTGGCTAGAACTCAGTGAAGCCGACTGTACAGAACTGCACGGTTTTCCCCCTAGACACACCCCGAATACGCATCAACGTCACCAAACCTTCGGTATAGTGCGTTCATAAATTAACTTTTCTTTGCACCAACCTATCACCAGCTCATTTGTTCCCTTGATGAATTTGTCAGCGTCTCACGCCGGCGTGGAACGTCAGTGTGTATCAGGCCTTAAAGAATAATATATACCGCTAGAACTACACTAAAATTATATAGGCCTATCGTGAATAAATATAAATATTCAGGATGTTTCAAATGAACGGTGAAAAGATCAAGGGCACTTGAATGTACATGGCCGCGCCCAGGGGGGGGGGTGGTCCTTGGGGTCCGGACCCCCCTCCGAAATAAATTTTTGTTTGTAAACCTGTATGGTAAGGGTTGAAGAATTTTTCCATTAATAAATTACGTTAAAAAAAATTTGCCCCCCCCCCCTCCCGAAATCAAACCCTGACCAAGAATGTATGATCTGGCGTGTTTAGGGGAATTGGGAAACCCTTGCCTTTTTTTAATGCGGTCGGCTTCACGCCAGCTCCGAAATCGTTGAGAAATCGACAAGAAATAGCTGGGAAAGACGTCGGCAAAACGCGACTGGGAGAATCGCTCATGTGTACCGGGCCTATAACTCTAGTGCTATCTCTCGGATTTCCCATAGTGTTACCTATAATTTTCCTGCCTGTGACCCTGTATAGCGGCAGAAATAGTTAGGTACTCTGTACCACTAATCGTTTTTACATGCTTGCTTGCTAGCCAACGCCCACCCTTGGCAGGATAGCTATTTGGTGACGCGCTGACCAGTGACCTTTCTCTTGATCGCTGTTCCTTTAGGCGCCCATTCCATTGACCGGCTAGGGCTATTTCCAACAACGGTGACGTGGTAGCAGACATTCAAGACTTAGGTAGCGTTTCCATCGACCTCGCATTGCAGATTGCAAATTACATTGACGGAAATGTTTGTTTTTTTTTTTTAAATAGAAATCTATTAAAATGTTTGTAATTAACATATCCCATGAAGCCATTTTTTAATTTTAGTTTGTTTGTTTGTGATTTTACTGTATGATCATTGATCAATTTTAACTATGGCTAGAGTTCTAGTTCTAGAGTTTCTAGCCCACCGGGGCTGCCCTGCGCGCGCACCCTTCCTTCCTATTTAATATTAGTATTATTATTGACAGAATATGTTATATCGCTTCCCATGTGGATGTGAAAGAGAAGAAAATTGGTTAACTTGAAATTCTCATGACCAAAGCAGAATTTCAGTTAATATTTATTGTAGAGCTAGAGAAATATCTTAGCCACTAGAATATATATATGTAAGCATACATCTACATATTGATAATTATGTTAACATGGCTACAATATTGAGAATTAATTTTGAACAAAACAATTCTGAACACAGCGGCCAATCGGTCGGTCACGGTAAAATACAGTATCATGCCTCAAGATGTCGATACATATTTCTTCTAATGGCTATTACATTTTTCTAGCTCAACAAGAGTTTCTTTCACACGCACATAACAAACCAATTTAATACATTGAGTCAACATTATAGCCCGCTAAGGTAATGAAGTACCTAAACAAAGTTTCTTTCTTTGTCCGCATTGTCATAAACTGCGTACCTTGAGTTTTACAATATTCAAGAAGAATGCTGGGTTCGGCGGGTCACTCCAAAATTCGATAGTTTGTTGCTGTGATCTTTGCATTAAGAGTGTACAGCCCGTAGGAAATTGGCAACCAATTAACTAAGCATGTTATTAAAGATTTGGCTCATCAAAGCTGTAGAAAACTCTTTCATGCATCATATTATAAGATATTTTTAATTTTCGAAATTGTAGTTTTTTCATAAACATGCAGATATTTTATAAACAATAACTTTTCACGTAAAAGCGATTTTATAAAAAAACTACAATTTCGAAAACTAAAAATACCTCATTATATGATGCATGAAGTCTTCTTCTACAACTGTTATGAGCCAAATCTTTAATAACATGCTTGGTTAATTAAATAATACATAAAAAGTAATAAGTTTCGGGTTGCCAATTTCCTACGGGCTGTACACACTATTTTAAAATGAGCGCTACCACATTTTGTAGTGACCCGGCCGAGTTTTATCTCGAAATCTACCGACAAATAATTTGTTACTAATTTATTTAAAAATGTAATGACGTAATTTCAACTCAAATAATACTTCAAAGAAAAAAGAAAATAGTTATTTCCATGCAATTGGAATTGTGTCTGCACATTCTAGACACATTTACGACAACGAACGTCAATAGTTTGAAAACAGCATCGGTCGACTTATTCGGCACTGCCACTCGGGGTGAGCTTTCGACTCAGCCACCACGTCTCTCCAGAAATCCCGGTCCTTGGTCTAACTCGGCCTCTTCCGATTCACTTTCTGTCCCATCTTTCTTATATGCCTTGCTAGGTGGTCAGCCATTCCTCCACGTGCCTAATATTTTCAGCTTATTTCTGCAAGCGAAACGATGTTTCCTTTTCCGAAAATATCGGTAATGTCGTCGTTTCGTCTCCCTCATCTGACACCACGTCCGTTAACCCCTGCGTGTATGCTCCTCTCGATGGCTCTTCTATATAAACTGGTAGGCCCCTTCCATTGCGTCGCTTGATTATTTGTTCATTTAATTTGTATTAGGGAATAAGACACGGTGTGTGTACCGCGAGCTGAAATTTAAAATTAAATGGTTAGATAAACTATATGAAATAAATATGGAAATAATGTTTGCATAAGTACTAACTAGTGCAGTAGTTAAGGGATACATTTAATAGAGTTCTTGCGTAGTGACGTCACAGTAAGAGGGCGGAGCTAACATCGCATGCGTGATTGCGAAAATAATGTAAACAAAATCAGCTGTTCCGCCATTGGAGGATATAAAGTGCATTGAGCGCTAATGATTTTTAAATTTTTTAGTTGTTATTATTCATATTTCTAGCGTTATATATTAAGCATTGCTGCTATGACTTGTGTAATAGTGATAGCCGATACCAGGACAGACCACATACGAAAGAGGTCTGAATCATATCGTTCCCCAAGCCACTGCAAAAACTTTAGAAATGCAAGTGGTGGTTGCATCTTTGTGGCAGAACGAAGTCCACAATATTTAAAGTTAGAAAATGCACATATATATGCATGGCCGTGCCCAGGGGGTAGTCCATGGGGTCCGCACCCCCCCCCCCCCCATCCCCCGAAATAAATTTCTGCAGGTAAACCTGTATGGTTTGAAGAATTTAATCATTAATTCGTTAATAAATTACGTAAAAAAATGTGTGGACCCCCCCCCCCCCCGAAATCATAACCTGGGAACAGCCTTGTATATATGTTCAAAACATTTAGTGGATCCTAGTGGGCCAACAAAAGATTTTCCAGATCCAATCGGACAGTCAATTGAGATAGCCAAGGGGGAGTTCAACCTCCTTCCCCCCCCCCCCCCCCCCCCCGTGATGAAACGGCTTGATACTAGATGGAATCGGATTTCGAGAGGAAAAATATAAACTACTATGTAATATCCAATTAAATTTCTGAACCCCCCCCCCCCCCGAAAAATCCTGGCTACGGCCTTGATTGGGATCAATAATATATATTAATATAAATCGTCGTTACTTTCCAGTGGCCATGGCCGTACCCAGGTGGGTGGTCCATGGGGTCCAGACCCCCCCCCCCCCCGAAATAATTTTTATATGTAAACCTGTATTACTCGATGACCATTAATTCAATAATAAATTATGTTTAAAAAAATTTGGACACCCCCCCCCCCCCCCCCCCGAAAACAAAAGCTGGGTACGGCCTGTGGCCCTACGAAAATTAACTGCTTTGGTGCTCAGATACTAAATTGAATTCTAGTGATAGTATTATGGAGAGACAATAACCCTTTTTACGCTACTAATATTTACAAACGACATGATAGGCTAGCGTGTCGGCAGCCCAGCCGACTAGGCTATATTTCATGGTAGTAATGCAGTAAAGTTGTATGGTTATGGTAATAAATCATTACTAATACATTGATTGTAATATGTATAAGCAAGCTTAGGCTCGCATACCCATTTAAAAATCTGTTCTGCCCTCGCGGAAGTATCAGAACCAATGAAATAATATTAGATACACTAGTAAATAATATTTTTCGACAATTATTTGCAGCTACTTTGCCGCAATTTTTTGTCAGTACCCGCGCAAGTATTGAAGGAACATATAAATAGCACTAATTTGCCGTTTAAAAGCGAAAATTTCTTAAAATAAAATAAATTTCATTGGAAAGCCTATACTCTCCATGTTAAAATGAGGGGGTGATGTCCGAGAATCAGGGGTACCCCCTCCCTTTCCGACAGCCCGCCATCTTTGTTTTACCTGCGCAAGAACTCCATTCAAAAATACTTTATGAACAAAGAATGGTCATGACTGCAAAGATAAGAAAGGGGTCATTTGAAAATCTCATTAAAAAAATTCAAGATTGCTCAAATTGCAATCTATTTCTACAAATGACTCATTAACGTATTTTACACAAACTCTAAACAGGAATTTTTAAGCAGATATGTCAAGATACTGGCAAAAACCTCACTGCCTCTCTGTACGTAAGTGTTGGTACAGGGAGATCGATCATAACTCTCGGCTGATGTAGTGAAAATAAGTTATATTGGAGTCAATGAAAAAAGCTATTCTCACTATGTTGTAATTCTTTGCAATATAGATTAGTAGAAATTGGGCTAAACTGGTACAGAAAATAAAAATTGGGCTCAAAGAGCTAATGCCTTACCTTGTTCTGAGAAAATTGCAGTCGTTTGCCTCCAATTTTCTACGCTTTAACGGCTGATTGAAAGGTGAGAAGTGGATTGACAGGAACTAGTGAATCCTTTTGAGTCAGTGGCAATACTCCTGTCCAGGTGTGTGCCAACAGCAGTCCAGTTACTAGGTTACTCCTGCACATAAAAATTAGTTACTGTATATTACGATACGATATAGCCTACTGGGTTTGTCCAAGCCATAAGAACCGATAACAGTGAGACTCTACATGGTTTCTTATTTATTAATTACGAAAGCGTGCATAGGCTTAGATCATAACGAAAGTAAATAAAAATAAAATAATTAACATATTGTAGACAATCCATATCTCAATTCATCTGTAAGCGAAACGCAGTTTCTTTTTCTGAAAATATCGGTAATGTCGTCGTTTCGACTCCCTCATCAGACACTATGTCCATTCACCCCTTCGTGTATGCGCCTCTCGATGGCTCATTGAAATACTCGCAGCTGCAGCAATCCCCCATGTTTCGGCATTATATTTATATCAGCATTATGTATTTATAATAGGGTCTTGTAGGGTATAAGCTTCGCTGTTGCTCTCGAAGTAAGTACCTGCAGCTTGGTCATGGCCATGATAATACCGGTATTTATTTAATGTCCTGGTATTAAAAATGTAAACAAGATAATTTTATAATGGAAAGTGCCATTTAAAATTTGATTGTTTATATCTTTAATATCAGCAGCCTGATCGGGGCGATTATAATACCGGTATTTATTTAATCCACTGGTAAACAAGATAATTTTATAATGGAAAGTGCTATTCAAAATTTGTTTGTTCGCAGTTATAATCCTGGGGTATTTATTTAACCCCGGTATTATAATCGCCTCGATCAGACTGCAGGGGATTAAATCATAGAATAAATATTTACTATATAATGCTAGTGAGTATAGGACCGTCTGTGATTCCAACTAGAAAAATCACATGAGCCGAGTCAGAAAATATTTGCATCCCAGTTTTAACCAACAAAATTAATTTATTAATGAACAATTGTGAGTGTATACGAACGTTCTAAAAAACTTGAGTATAGTATAATTAATTCCTTACCTTGTTCTGAGAAGATTCAAGTTGTTTGCCTCCAATTTTCTACGCTTTAACGGCTGATTGAACGGTGAGGAGTGGATTGACAGGAACTAGTGAATCGTATTGAGTCAGTGGCAGTACTCCTGTCCAGGTGTGCGCCAACAGCAGTCCAGTTACCAGGTTACTCCTGCACATAAAAATTAGTTGCAGTATATTACGATAGGCTTTAGCCTACTGGGTTTGTCCCACCCATATGACTCTACATGGTTTCCTATTTATTAATTACGAAAGCGAGCACGGGCTTAGATAATAACGGAAGTAAATAAATTAATTAAAATATTATAGATAATCCATATCCCAATTCATTGCATACTTTGCTATTGCAAGTATGACTGCCCATTGTAGACTTTGTGCATGCCTCACCGATCAATCGAGGGCTTTAGAATACAGAAAGATAGCCAAAATTGTCAAATTGAACCCTACGGCAGATATATATATATATGTTGGTACCCGGGAACAAAAAACAAATCTATCTGTTTGTGGTGTCTGTGGTTTTCTAGAACCACGTATTCCGGAAAAACCATTAGTTGGAGTTGTATGGTCGTAAACAATAAATAAAGATGGATGAACGATTTACCGAATTATTAATTTATTACTATATTATTTAATCCTGTACAATAATTAATGGATATAACAGAATAATATAATGGGTAAACTACAGAACAGTGGCGCAGTCGGTAATTAGCCTACTATATTTACTATTTTGCGATTGTTTTTGCTTATTGCTTACTTACTAGTGCACGTGGTACTTTTACTTTGCCACAATGACAGATCTAAAAGACGTTTTGCAAGCCAATTTGAATATGCAGAAGACGATGTCGGATATTTTGAAGGCTTTAACTAGACCCCAAGGGCAAGGTTCACCTGCTCAACCTGCTACAGGTGGGGGAAAGAGTTTTCCAAAACTTGATAAATTTATTGCAAGTGACGACATTGCGTTACACATTGAAAAATGTAGTGCAGCTTTTAAACTTTACAGCATTACTGATGATAGCACGATGCTGCAATTGTTTATGCATAGTTTGCCTACTGATTTATATGGACTTACTAAGGATTTGCTACATCCGAAAACGCTTGCAAACTCACAGTATGATGATGTGACTAAACTTTTGCAAGGTCATTTGCGACCAACACCTTTAGTCATACCTTCTCGGCATACACTATATAAACGCCGACAGCAAGAGGGAGAATCATTGGCAGCTTATTCGGCATCTTTACGCCACTTAGCTGTTCCTTGCAAGTATGCTTCCAGCGTGTTATCAGAGGTCCTCAGGGATGTTTTTGTGGCAGGTTTACGAGATCGTCACATTTTAGATCGTGTTCTTGAGGAAGATAACGCTGATTTCGATAAGATTTATGCTCTGGCGGTGTCTCTTGAATCTGCGTCGTCAGGGACACGGGAATTGCTAGTGCAACCTTCTAGTTCCGTTAATAAAATAAAAAACAAGTCTTTTCAGAAGAATAAAGTTACTCAGGGCAAGAAGGAATCTACTTCAAAGCAGTCTACCTCTACTACGAAGGGGAAACAGATTGTGTGCTACAGGTGCGGTATGGTTGACTCGCACAAGGCTCCTGATTGCAAGAAAAAGAACTTAAAATGTACAAATTGCGGACGCGGCTCTCATGTGGCAGCCGTCTGCCTTTCAAAGAAAACGGTTCACGCGGTGGAAGATTCATTACCCATTTATACATTGTATTCCGTGACATCCGTGAGTAATGACTTTTATAAACCTTACATGGTTCCACTGCAAGTAGGGAATAAAACAGTATCGTTAGAATTGGATACTGGAAGTGCTCATACTATTTTAAATGAACATTTATACAAAGACTTACAGTTGAATGCTCCGTTGCAACCTACAAAGACTCAGTTCCGGGGTTATGGTGGTACGATAATCACACCTAAAGGAGTTGTTACAGTGCCTGTGACTTACAAAGCCTCGACGGCTAACTTGCGACTTTTTGTAGTGCCAGGTAACCTGCCTCCACTCATGGGACGTGAGTGGTGTCAAAGTCTGCAAATTTCACCTGTTTTTCATGCAACCGCTACAATTACGCCGTCTGCCGAAGCGAAGCTACAGAAATTGTTAGCGGAGAACAAGGAAATTTTTAGCAGTGGCACAGGTATCGCAAAGAATTTTTGTGCTGAATTACAGTTAAAAACTGGCGCTAGTCCTAAGTACTTAAAGGCGCGACCAGTACCATTTGCTTTGAAGCCAAAAATTTCGGCCGAGATTGACCGTTTAGTTGCAGAAGGAATTTTACGCCCTGTCGAAAGGTCGGACTTTGCGACTCCAGTGGTTCCTGTACTTAAGGGAGACGGGTCCATACGTCTTTGTGCTGACTACAGCGTTACATGCAATCAGCTCATTGAGGTTCCTCAACATCCAATGCCAGATATTGAAGATTTGATGTCTACTTTGGGGCATGGTAAATATTTTGCCAAACTGGACTGTCGTACTGCTTACTTGTCGCTACCTGTTACACCAGACACCGGTAAGATTCTAACCTTAAATACACACAAGGGACTTTATCAACCGACACGTCTGATGTTTGGGGTCAATGCGGCGCCAGCCATTTGGCAACGTTATATTGAAGGTGTTCTACGAGACATCGAAGGAATTTACGTATTTTATGACGATATGTTGGTTCAAGGAGATACAGCTGAACAGCTACTTAGTCGCCTTGCATTAGTGTTTTCTAGATTGAAAGAAAATGGACAGCGACTAAATTACAGTAAATGTGAATTCCTGAAATCTTCCGTCCAATACCTGGGTTACAAAATGTCAAAGGACGGCCTGCATAAGACTGATGAAAAAATACAGGCTATACTTAATGCTCCAAAACCTCAAAATGCCAAAGAGGTAAAATCATTCATGGGAATGGTAACTTTTTATGCACGTTTTATACCAAATTTAGCTACGATAGCCAAGCCTTTATACGAGTTAACAAAGCACGATACAAAATTCACATGGACTAAACAGTGCGACCAAAGCTTGAAAGCTTTACAAAAGGAGATAGTTTCAGAGAAGGTTCTTGTGCACTACAGGCCGGACCTTCCAGTAATTTTGTCTGTGGATGCTAGCCCGGTCGGAATTGGGGCGGTGATCGCTCATCGTTTCAGTGATGGCTCAGAGAGGCCTATAGCGTTTGCTTCTCGCATACTTTCACCCAGCGAACGCAACTACGCCCAACTCTGTAAGGAAGCACTGGCGATTAAATGGGGCGTTTCCAAGTTTTACCGTTACCTGTTGGGACGTCGATTCTGTCTAGTTTCAGATCACAAGCCTTTGTGTCATATTTTTGGGCCTAAGGCGAAGTTACCAGTTATTACTGCTACACGACTTCTACACTACGCGCTGTACTTGCAACAATTTCAGTTCGACGTGAAATACAGGAAGAGTGATGATAACGGCAATGCAGATATGCTTTCACGCCTACCTGTTACATCGGAGACCTTGTTTGACCTGGATGATGTTGAAGAATTCCAAACCCATCATTTACAGGTTGTGCCAATCAAGCCTGTGGATCTGGCGAAGGCCACCAGAGAAGATCCAGACTTGATGCCTATTCTTGAAAAACTACGTGCTGGTGAGTCATTTCACGATGGCAAATATTCATTGCATGCAGGATGCATATTGCTAGGCATTCGTGCGGTTATACCAGCAAAATTACAACGCACAATACTCCATGAACTGCATTTGGGTCATATGGGAGTAGTTAAAATGAAAGCGTTAGCACGTTCATACGTGTATTGGAAAAATATTGACCAAGACATAGAGAATTTGTGTCGCAATTGTGTCAACTGCGCTGAATACAAAACGCAGCAAAAAACCCCCAAGGTGCACTACTGGGAGTACCCCGCAAAACCGTGGGAGAGAATACATATAGATTTTGCTTCGTATGCAGGCAAAATTTTTTTAATAGTGGTTGATTCTTATTCTAAATGGCCTGAGATTTTTCCGATGTCTTCAATGACAGCTAATACTACTACTACTGTTTTAAGAACATTGTTTGCTCGATATGGTCACCCGATTTGCTTAGTTTCGGACAATCAGTCGACGTTTGTGGGAACGGAGTTCCAAGCATTTTTACGTAAACTTGGTATTCGGCATCTTACGTCGCCCCCACACTATCCAGCAAGCAATGGACAGGCTGAACGTTATGTTGGAAGTATGAAACAAGCTTTACGCTGTCTCCAGAATCAGAACAATTTATACGACAACTTACAAGAATTTTTATTTGCATATCGCAGAGCTCCTCACGTGCTTACAGGGCACAGTCCTGCAAGTTTATTTTTGGGGCGAGAGATATCGTCACCTCTTACTATCTTACGCCCGAATATTGGTCGGGCCATCTCAGAGCAGAGAGACACCCTTTTCCAAGATCCTGTTTTCCAGCCTGGAGAAAAAGTGGCGGTACGTAACTACACTACGCCGTTACGGCGTTGGGTCTTTGGGACCATCATCAGCAAGGATGGGGCATTACAATACACGGTGCAGGTGGGAAACGAGCTGTGGCGTCGACACGGAGGTCAAATACGTCCGGTGGGACAGGACATCCCTCTCCGTGAAGAAAGAGCATACAAGCAGCCTATCGCGAATCCTGGTCCTACTCCAATTCAAGCACCGCCCACTCCTCAGCGAGATTCAAGTATTATGGATACTACTTCGGGCGAGCAGCTGACTACAGTAATTCAAGCACCGCTCACTCCTCAGAGAGATTCCATTATTATAAGCTCTACTTCTGGCGAGCAGCAGAGTACATCTAGGCAATCGCTCACTCCAAGGCGAACTTCGATGGCTAATATGCAGATGGAGGCACCTTCGCCTGCTGCAGAAACAGTGGCGGCTCGTCGTCCTGTCAGAAATCGCCGAGCTCCACAGCGCTTGAATATATGAAAGTGCGCGTTACGAGTGCATGGCCTGTCGAGTGCAGTGATTTTTTTTTTTTTCTTCTCTTATGGTATGTTGCTAGTGTACTGTGGCACCCGCAGAGCTCCCCTGTCCTTTGTCTATTACTATGCCTAGGAGGTTTGCAATTATTTTTTTTCTACAAGGGGGAGGACTGTGGTGTCTGTGGTTTTCTAGAACCACGTATTCCGGAAAAACCATTAGTTGGAGTTGTATGGTCGTAAACAATAAATAAAGATGGATGAACGATTTACCGAATTATTAATTTATTACTATATTATTTAATCCTGTACAATAATTAATGGATATAACAGAATAATATAATGGGTAAACTACAGAACACTGTTATGGACTTATGGCAAAGAATTTCAGTGCGTGTCCAGTTTCTAGAATGATATTTAGGTAAATTAGCCAAAATAAAATCAGTAAATTATTTTAAAAACTGAATTACAATAAATAATCAATTAAATGAGCAAAGAAGAAACAATGATTTCTGGCACAACCACGCCGAGTAGCGTTAAAAAATAAAATAGTAACGGCAGTAACGGCTTTTTAGTTCCCAGTTGTAATAAGTACAAACACTCCGTTTTTAATCAAAAAATGGGCATTTTTTCGTGCTCATTATGAAGCATAGTTAACTATACATAAAATACACATTACGCACCACTTTTCTGGATGAAATATCACCTAAACACTTGTATATTGTCTCCCGTTGTCCCGTACCGTTAACACTTAACGGTTTTGTTTGTTTCATCTTTCATTGTTTGAGACACCGGGACTTTGAGTTTTGGAAAATCAAAATGGTCGCCCGCCTTTGAGCCAGGGATGACAACTCCGCCATTTTCATGAAAATGGCGCGAATTCAGTCCGCCATTGCATTGGTGGCCTAAATTCAAATTTATTATGTGAGGTCTTATACTTTTTTGGCGATATTATATGAAAATAATTAGTTTGACGCTTATTTGGTGCAAGCTATCAAAAATATTACTAATTTTGTTTGTCGTGCATAAAATATAAATCCTCTAAGACTAGTATTTTGCTTGAAATGGCAATAGGAAAAATTCTTTAATATTGATACTACCCCTAGATAAACGCTGAGTTTTCATTTATAATTGCTTTTTCTTGGCTTAGTTTGGTATCCACAATAGAACTGGCCTTCAGGCGTAAGCAGAAATAAAAGCACGGACACATCGTAGGCAGGAAAGTCGGTAAAAAATGTTGCAAAGGACTTGTTCACACCTTACAACACCGAATAGCACCTACTCTACCTTAACATCAAATTAATTTTGTTCTATTGCCGTCCGTCCGTTACTCGATCGACACCATACGTGGGGTCTTTGTAATTGTAGCTACCTAAATGGTAGTTGCTGCTCGCCTATTCCGATGACGACAATAATAATGATTATGCTATTTTGTCATAAGATTATAAGGTACCTACCTACTTTACTATGAATTTAAGATGCTTATCAAACAGGTAACTTAATAATCACTAGCAATATTGCAAGTTATTTGCTGAAGTTTGTCTTGCCCACCTCGTAGTTAGGCCTAATTATCCAGTTCTGCACCTACGTACACCTAAATACCTAAAACTAGTAATGCTGCTATATTTACGTGAACACCATCACATGAGCGGACTTTAATCCCAATATGATGAAGCTGTCATCAATATTCTACTGAGAATAGAGGTGTCTAATTTTTCAATAAGAAAATACGCTTACGGGCATTTGAAAGACCTTGACAGAGAGGCAACTGCAAAACAAGGGCCCCTTTTGCGGGTTTACCAATTTCTGAAGCAGCGAAATTTCCCAAATCAACATAGCCTCCCATTTTCTTTCTGCCCTTGTCATACAATATTTGGGAACGAATGCTCATAGAATCGATCTCAATAGGCTACCATGATCTTGTAAATAGGGACGAGAATGTTATTATCAGACAAATAAGTAAAAAAGGCAACATAATCCCTGGTTCAGCATACGCCTCCAACTTGACCTGCAGCAGTTGAACTTCCGCTTTCTTTTAAAGACGACGTCTCTTTCAACACGCTCGCCTGGGTCGAGGCACCTTTGCATGGTTTGGCGTCGTTTCTCGCGTCATCCATTAACTGAAAGAATATACCAAAACACTATAGGAAAGATGAATTAACATTATAGAAGGTAAACTACAGAACCAGGCCCATCAGGAAATATAAAAGAGGAAGAAATGGGGTCTGAACGGAAACCGAACCCGCTTCTCCATGCGGCTGACACTACAATCTTTCCAATTTCATAACCCTTAGGGGCTAACCAAGTTGAAACCACGAGGGCAGAGCGTGTTTCAAACTGCGGCAAACTTGGTAGTGTCCACAGCGACGGCAGGGGAACATGGTGGGACATGATAACGCGCTTAGACTGTACCCTGCAGTCTAATTGCGCGTGTCCTAGTCCCCTCCGTTTTCATCGTGTGACTTTACTTTACTATAATATTTTCTCCAAATGGCTTGGAATCCACTATAATCAGGAGGTCAATCTTGTCAGTCGACTCCCCTTCTCCCCGAGGTGAAGGAGTCTCCCCTTAGGGTGCATCGAGATAATAAACCGACTCATTCCCCTCACCAGGCTAACAGGGTTGCTTAAAGCTGAAGTGCTGAAAGCAGGTGTCAGAAAATAAAATTGTTTCTTACTTAATATGAAATATCACGAAGTCAAGAGTAACGATAGACTAATTTTGGACAAAGATATCAAAGCATTTGAAAATAATAATGCTACATACCTTTGGAGTTGGATGATCAGGTTCAAGTTCTTGTAAATATATCCCCTGTCGAACAATTTCGCGAAGATTAGACTCTTTCCGCTGCAGCCACTTGGGGAAGTCAAATAATAAAGGCACGGCGTCCGACATTAATAATAATAGCTTACTGATACTATTTGGTCGCATCAAATAGGAATATCCTTCAAAATGCTGGCCACAGATTCGAGACCATTTAGTGGGCATGTACAAATCTCTTCGCATGACAATAAGCATTTCTTTAACAGTTCATTGTTTAAAGGAAATCTGAAAAAAAAATGCATAAAATAATAGGATGCAAAGCAGGAAGCATTATGATAAAATTAAAGAAATTGCCACCAAATTCTTCAACTTCTTTTTCTTACATAAACAACATTATTCTGTAATTAACTTAAAGTTGGACTGAGGCCTATCATCATGTAAAGGCAAGTACACTTTCGAAGTGATACTGAAATCGCAACCCACACTCAACAACATTGTGTCATTATTGGCGCACAATGAGTAAATATTTCAAGACCAAGATTACAAATATTTATTGCATTACATACCATTCAGTCGCATCTTACTAAGAAATGCGCAACAGGTAATCTTAACCTACATAAATTAGTTTAAAATGAAAATAAGGCCATGTAAAACAAAAACATGCATTGTTTGAGGCTTCCCCAAAAACATCTTAAATTTTAGGTTTCCGAGACAAACGCTGACTTACCTGTGTAAAGGTATATTCGAAATAGATGAGGGCAGGGGGCTGTCAACGCTGTATAAAATGGAATTTTGCCTTTCTTCCACTAAGAACCGTCTTCTGCTAAGTGGACGGAGATTAATTTTTCCGCACCGCGGCGCTTGCAGCGTTCCCGCTTAAATTCAAATTTTGGTCTGTAACATTTTAGTTGCCATATTCCAATGGAGATTAATATTATTTTTTATATATTCCATTATAATGACAGTTGACTGTATTTCAACGCTTATATTATGTAATGTGCCATTGGCAGTGTAAAGTCTAATAAGCTTACGTATGATAAGTAGATAAGTATCGGTAATACAGTAGGCAGCGTTAGTCAATTGCAGTTCAAACGTTAAATTTCCACATTTCAATTTTATTCATATACTTTTATACTGTACTGAACATTCCCATTAATACGGTAGTTTATTTTTACTCTTTGGCGCTACAGTCTAGAGCCCGTAATGTCCTAAAAAAACTTTTTCATAGCCCGTACGTAGCACATTGTTTATTACTCTAGATTACTGTTAGTAAACTTGTCCTATGTCGAATGCCTAATACCAACGACCAAAATTGATTGTTTTTTCTATTAGCAATCCGTTAAACGTCTTCGATGTCAACTTATGCTATCTACTATACGAGGGATAATGGACACGATGAGAGAATGAGCCAAGCTCAACATGGACAAAATGTACATAGTCGTATGAATGACTTTACCAAGTCAAAACTGAAACCCATGAACGACCTTCGGACTCTTCTTTTGCTAGCTTTCGGCATTTTTCTACTAAAACTAAAATCTAATAGTGCCCAGTTGAAAATGTAAACAGAACAATGTCAGTAATGGCTTGTAGGCTGGATGGCGTGCGTCCTTCAGTCCTTGATTTTGGACTATCTTTTTGAAAATATGTTTCAAATTGAGATTTTAGTGATAGTTTCAGAATTTGTAAAAAAATCATTACAATTTTTAAAATACATTTTATTCCCATGAATATTTAATTTGACATTTAAATATTTACATAAGAGTTTAACTTGAGCTCTGTTGTTCAAGGAAAGTGGACGGAGAAAAAATTTCCGCTGCGCGGCGTGGCGCTGCTATCGCGAACTGAATCCCTATCCCGGTGACGAGTCTAGTTATCTGTTGTCTATGGATGAGGGACGGGTTTCGCATAAAATTCCTGCACAATAAACCATTTTTTTCTATATAAAATATTAATTAAAATTTGCTAAATTCTAATAGGCAGCCATGCTTTTTAAGATGGCGTAGGCCACCAATGCAATGGCGGCGACCAGCAGAATGATTTTGATCTTGAAACTGATTCCGCTTATTTTTAGCATACCATATTAATAAAAAGTTTCCTATCCAGTATTTTATATAAATCCGTGCTTTGAGCACATGGAGCCATAGACAGGCATTCCCTAATCTCAGGCCAGGCCAGGCCGGCCTTATTTTAGACCACAGACAAAAGTAAAATACAAATTTATTTATTTTAGTTTTAAATGTTAATTTATTGAATAAAAATTACATTTTTAATATAATATCACTTAATTATATTATAATGATACGATAAAACTACACGCAACATATTTGTTTACCATCTCAATAAATAATAAATTTTGTGTAGGTTTCATTAAACGATCTATATTTTCATTGGCGCATAACGTGGGGAGAGACTAGTTTTGTGTCAGCCTTCCAGTAATAATGCTTTTATTATTAATTGAATAATTAAATAGTATTAGGCGGCTATTCCATCTGTTAATAATCCGTCATTTGTGCATTAAAAATTGATGAGATGTTTGTTTTAAGGAGACTATTATGTAGATACTTAATTTATCAATTGCATATTAAGTTAAAATATGGTGGAGACTTATTATTGATAGGTATCTCTACATATTATAACTTAATTTATAATAGATAAGTTAAGTGTCTACATAATAATCTCCTAAAAACAAACATCTTATCAATTTTTTAATGCACAAATGACGGATTATTGACCGTTGGAATGTAATGTAAATAATTTAGGTCTTTAACTAGGCCTATTAATTTTCAGTCTTCGTAGAGATGGTTTAGGCTTCGACAGCTTGTAGCCTAAGGGCTAAGTAATGTAGATTTGGTATAGTCTACAGGCTATATAGTAGGCTTATGTTGTTAATTAATAAAAACAAAGATGAAAGAATAAAAAAAAACTATATTGACAGTCAGAATCAACAGGCACGAAGTGTTCTGCAATAGCCTATATAAAAAGATAATAAGATCGCGCCTCACCGCTGAGTCACCGGCACAAGCTGTAAGTTGTGATTCCACGACTTATCTCCCCGCAGTCGACGCCAATGACGATGACGTCATAATGCCCTGGCCTGGCCTGGCCTGGACGGGCCTGAGATTAGTGCTACTCCCATAGACATAATAAAAGTTAAAACTATAGACTCATCGTAAACATTCGGGTTGAAGCCGCTTGACTTCGGCTAAGGCGCCCATTCCATTGACCGGCTAGGGCTATTTCCAACGACGGTGACGTGGTAGCAGACATTCAAGACTTATGTAAGTTTCCAATGACCTCGCATTGCAGAATGCAAATAACATTGACGGAAATTAGAATTTTTCTTTTTATAGAAATCTATTAAAATGTTTGTACTTAACATATCCCATGACGCCATTTTTTAATATTAGTTTATTTGTTTGTGATTTTACTGTATGATCATTGATCAATTTTAACTATGGCATAGAGGAAAATAAACATTTCCGTCAATTCTGCAATGCGAGGTCGGTGGAAACGCCACCTAAGTCTTGAATGTCTGCTACCACGTCACCGTTGTTGGAAATAGCCCTAGCCGGTCAATGGAGTGGTCACCTATTTCCGTAGTATAGGACCAGATTGAGCCTTTTGCCATTTGATTTTTTGATACCATGTTAACATTTTTTTTTAAATTTGATTATATAGAGATTATAGGCGTATTTTGTTACACGAATTCGAATTTGGATTACTGGATTTGGTTCATTTTGTTACCAAAGGGGGCGGAGCGTATTAAATGTTCGATTCTTAACACGGATTAGAGAACAGGATTAGTATTATGTATTCAATAATATTTAATCTTGGTCGGGAGGTAGATCAGATATTCATTTTTTTTTCTGATAATTTTTTTTTAGTTTTGCCACGATTTTGGCTTACAAAAATTTGTTTACGCTAGGCTGACATCTTGGATTTGTGATGACTATCGTGTTAATGGTTAATATTATGCTGTTGGTGTGACTTTTTATAGGGTTTATTTTTTAAAATGTAACTGCAAAGGCTTTCGCGGCCAGAGTCATATGAAGAATCAGTAGAAAATGGGCTGATGGTCCATAGTCGATATGAAAGTCAACTTCCATAATCAACTTTCAAATCAACCACGGCCCATCAGCCCAATTTCTACTGGTTCATTATTTTTTTTAGTTAGTTGTTTTAAGTTATTTTTTATAATGGGTGAAGTTGATATCATTTATTTTCTTCAAATTTTGGATTGGCGCCTTTAATTTGATTCATGTCTACTGCTTAGAATGTAATATTTGAATATCACAATACGCTCATTTTGTTGCATTTTTTGCTTCTTTTCCTCCTGTTCCCTGATTGGTCCAACATCTAATACGGATTTGTGTTCAAATGTAAAATATTCGTGTAACAAAATACGCCCATCTTGGTCGGGAGGTAGATCAGATATTCACTTTTTTTTCTGATAAGTTTTTTTTTAGTTTTGCCACGATTTTGGCTTACCAAAATTTGTTTACGCTAGGCTGACATCTTGGATTTGTGATGGCTATCGTGTTAATGGTTAATATTATACTGTTGGTGTGACTTTTTATAGGGCTTATTTTTTAAAATGTAACTGCAAAGGCTTTCGCGGCCAGAGTCATACGAAGAATCAGTAGAAAATGGGCTGATGGTCCATAGTCGATATGAAAGTCAACTTCCATAATCAACTTTCAAATCAACCACGGCCCATTAGTCCAATTTCTAATGGTTCATTATTTTTTTTAGTTAGTTGTTTTAAGTTATTTTTTATAAAGTTTGATGTAGATATCATTTATTTTCTTCAAATTTTGGATTGGCGCCTTTAATTTGAATTCATGTCTACTGCTAAGAATATAATATTTGAATATCACAATACGCTCATTTTGTTGCATTTTTTTGCTTCTTTTCCTCCTGTTCCCTGATTGGTCCAACTTCTAATACGGATTTGTTTTCAAATGTAAAATATTCGTGTAACAAAATACGCCTTAAATATAATTATATATGAAACAACAAAGAATACTATAAAGAAAACAAAATGGAGTTCTTGCGCAGGTAAAACAAAGATGGCGGGCTGTCGGAAAGGGAGGGGGTACCCCTGATTCTCGGACATCACCCCCTCATTATAACATGGAGTGTATAGGCTTTCCAATGAAATTTATTTTATTTTAAGAAATTTTCGCTTTTAAACGGCAAATTAGTGCTATTTATATGTTCCTTCAATACTTGCGCGGGTACTGACAAAAAATTACGGCAAAGTAGCTGCAAATAATTGTCGAAAAATATTATTTACTTGTGTATCTAATTTTATTTCATTGGTTGTGATACTTCCGCGAGGGCAGAACAGATTTTTAAATGGGTATGTGAGCCTAAGCTTGCTTATAGATATTACAATTAATGAATTAGTAATGATTTATTACCATAACCATACAACTTTACTGCATAACTACCATGAAATATGGCCTAGTCGGCTGGGCTGCCGACAGCCTAGCCTATAATGTGTTTGTAAATATTAGTAGCGTAAAAAGGGTTATTGTCTCTCCATAATACTATCACTAGAATTCAATTTACTATGTGAGCACCAAAGCAGTTAATTTTCGTAGGGCCATAGGCCGTTTGCTTTTGTTTTCGGGGGGGGGGGGGGTCAATTTTTTTTAACTTAATTTATTATTGAATTAATGGTCACTGAGCAATAGGCCTACAGGTTTACATAAAAAATTATTTCGGGGGGGGGTCTGGACCCCATGGACCACCCACCTGGGCACGGCCATGGCCACTGGAAAGTAACGACGATATATATTAATATACATTATTGATCCCAATCAAGGCCGTAGCCAGGATTTTTCGGGGGGGGGGGGGGTTCAGAAATTAAATTGGATATTACATAGTAGTGTCTATTTTCCTCCCAAAATCCGATTCTATTTAGTATAAAGCCATTTCTTCACGGGGGGGGGGGGGGGAAGGAGGTTGAACTCCCCCTTGGCTACGGCCATGATCTCAATCGACTGTCCGATTGGATCTGGAAAATCTTTTGTTGGCCCACAAGGATCCACTAAATGTTTTGAACATATATACAAGGCTGTTCCCAGGTTATGATTTCGAGAGGGGGGGATCCAAACATTTTTTTACGTAATTTATTAATAATTAATGGATAAATTCTTCAAACCATACAGGTTTACCTGCAGAAATTTATTTCGGGGGGAGGGGGGGGGGTGCGGACCCCATGGACCACCTCCTGGGCACGGCCATGCATATATATGTGTATTTTGTAACTTTAAATATTGTGGACTTCGTTCTGCCACAATGATGCAACCTCCACTTGCATTTCTTAATTTTTTCCAGTGGCTTGGGGAACGATATAATTCGGACCTCTCTCATATGTGTTGTGTCCTGGTGTAGGCTATCACTATTACACAAGCCATAGCAGCAATGCTTGACCATGACGCTAGAAATAATAATAATAACAACTTAAAACTGTAAAAATCAATAGCGCTCAATGCAATTCATATCCTCCAATGGCCGAACAGCTGATTTTGTTTACATTATTTTCGCAATCACGCATGCGCTGTTAGCTCCGCCCTCTTACTGTGACGTCACTACGCAAGAACTCTATTAGCTCCATGGTTTGAGCACACGGATTTATATAAAATAATGGATAGGAAACCTTTTATTAATATCGTATGCTCAAAATAAGCGGAATCAGTTTCAAGATCAAAATCATTCTGCTGGTCGCCGCCATTGCATTGGTGGCCTACGCCATCTTAAAAAGCATGGTTGCCTATTAGAATTTATTTAGCAAATTTTAAATAATATTTTATATAGAAAAAAATGATTATTGTGCAGGAATTTTATGCGAAACCCGTCCCTCATCTATTTCGAATATACCATTACACAGGTAAGTCAGCGTTTGTCTCGGAAACCTAAAATTTAAGATGTTTTTGTGGAAGCCTCAAACAATATATGTTTTTGTTTTACATGGCCTTATTTTCATTTTAAACTAATTTATGTGGGTTAAGATTACCTGTTGCGCATTTCTTAGTAAGATGCGACTGAATGGTATGTAATGCAATAAATATTTGTAATCTTGGTCTTGAAATATTTACTCATTGTGCGCCAATAATGACACAATGTTGTTGAGTGTGGGTTGCGATTTCAGTATCACTTCGAAAGTGTACTTGCCTTTACATGATGATAGGCCTCAGTCCAACTTTAAGTTAATTACAGAATAATGTTGTTTATGTAAGAAAAAGAAGTTGAAGAATTTGGTGGCAATTTCTTTAATTTTATCATAATGCTTCCTGCTTTGCATCCTATTATTTTATGCATTTTTTTTTCAGATTTCCTTTAAACAATGAACTGTTAAAGAAATGCTTATTGTCATGCGAAGAGATTTGTACATGCCCACTAAATGGTCTCGAATCTGTGGCCAGCATTTTGAAGGATATTCCTATTTGATGCGACCAAATAGTATCAGTAAGCTATTATTATTAATGTCGGACGCCGTGCCTTTATTATTTGACTTCCCCAAGTGGCTGCAGCGGAAAGAGTCTAATCTTCGCGAAATTGTTCGACAGGGGATATATTTACAAGAACTTGAACCTGATCATCCAACTCCAAAGGTATGTAGCATTATTATTTTCAAATGCTTTGATATCTTTGTCCAAAATTAGTCTATCGTTACTCTTGACTTCGTGATATTTCATATTAAGTAAGAAACAATTTTATTTTCTGACACCTGCTTTCAGCACTTCAGCTTTAAGCAACCCTGTTAGCCTGGTGAGGGGAATGAGTCGGTTTATTATCTCGATGCACCCTAAGGGGAGACTCCTTCACCTCGGGGAGAAGGGGAGTCGACTGACAAGATTGACCTCCTGATTATAGTGGATTCCAAGCCATTTGGAGAAAATATTATAGTAAAGTAAAGTCACACGATGAAAACGGAGGGGACTAGGACACGCGCAATTAGACTGCAGGGTACAGTCTAAGCGCATTATCATGTCCCACCATGTTCCCCTGCCGTCGCTGTGGACACTACCAAGTTTGCCGCAGTTTGAAACACGCTCTGCCCTCGTGATTTCAACTTGGTTAGCCCCTAAGGGTTATGAAATTGGAAAGATTGTAGTGTCAGCCGCATGGAGAAGCGGGTTCGGTTTCCGTTCAGACCCCATTTCTTCCTCTTTTATATTTCCTGATGCACCTGGTTCTGTAGTTTACCTTCTATAATGTTAATTCATCTTTCCTATAGTGTTTTGGTATATTCTTTCAGTTAATGGATGACGCGAGAAACGTCGCCAAACCATGCAAAGGTGCCTCGACCCAGGCGAGCGTGTTGAAAGAGACGTCGTCTTTAAAAGAAAGCGGAAGTTCAACTGCTGCAGGTCATGTTGGAGGCGTATGCTGAACCAGGGATTATGTTGCCTTTTTTACTTATTTGTCTGATAATAACATTCTCGTCCCTATTTACAAGATCATGGTAGCCTATTGAGATCGATTCTATGAGCATTCGTTCCCAAATATTGTATGACAAGAGCAGAAAGAAAATTGGAGGCTATGTTGATTGGGGAAATTTCGCTGCTTCAGAAATTGGTAAACCCGCAAAAGGGGCCCTTGTTTTGCAGTTGCCTCTCTGTCAAGGTCTTTCAAATGCCCGTAAGCGTATTTTCTTATTGAAGAATTAGACACCTCTATTCTCAGTAGAATATTGATGACAGCTTCATCATATTGGGATTAAAGTCCGCTCATGTGATGGTGTTCACGTAAATATAGCAGCATTACTAGTTTTAGGTTGTGACCTTGTCGCAGGCGAGCATACATTATTTCCACACCCAGCAGACAGGTATCCTATATTTGTTTAAGTTGACTCGAAATTCATATGCTGAAACTGGACGCTAACTAACACGCTCAGCGTGGAATTATGAACACCCCTACTGCATTCATTGCTGGTTTATTATTGATACATGGAAAAATATATCTTATAAAAAAATTCAATTTCATAAGTTAATTTGTTGTAAATTATGCCCCTTATTTTCGTATTAAGCGTTAAGGACATTAGGTACCGCACGGTAGGTTACAAATGGTACATAGGTGTACGTAGGTGCAGAACTGGATAATTAGGCCTAACTACGAGGTGGGCAAGACAAACTTCAGCAAATAACTTGCAATATTGCTAGTGATTATTAAGTTACCTGTCTGATAAGCATCTTAAATTCATAGTTATCTTCAGTCATAGTAAAGTAGGTAGGTACCTTATAATCTTATGACAAAATAGCAGAATCATTATTATTGTCGTCATCGGAATAGGCGAGCAGCAACTACCATTTAGGTAGCTACAATTACAAAGACCCCACGTATGGTGTCGATCGAGTAACGGACGGACGGCAATAGAACAAAATTAATTTGATGTTAAGGTAGAGTGGGTGCTATACGGTGTTGTAAGGTGTGAACAAGTCCTTTGCAACATTTTTTACCGACTTTCCTGCCTACGATGTGTCCGTGCTTTTATTTCTGCTTACGCCTGAAGGCCAGTTCTATTATGGAACCCAAACTAAGCCAAGAAAAAGCAATTATAAATGAAAAATCAGCGTTTATCTAGGGGTAGTACCAATATTAAAGAATTTTTCCTATTGCCATTTCAAGCAAAATACTAGTCTTAGAAGATTTATATTTTATGCACGACAAACAAAATTTGTAATATTTTTGATAGCTTGCACCAAATAAGCGTCAAACTAATTATTTTCAATATAATATCGGCAAAAAAGTATAGGACCTCACATAATAAATTTGAATTTAGGCCACTAGGCGGACTGAATTCGCGCCATTTTCATGAAAATGGCGGAGTTGTCATCCCCTGTTTGTTTGAGCCATTGATCTATATATAAGGGGGGTATTCCATATACGTACAACGTCAACGAAAAATTGGAAAATGACGTTTTAGCAGACATTAAAGACATACTAAAAATTCTGCTACCACGTCAATTTACGTCATTTTGACGTCATTTTTCAATTTTTCGTTGACGTTGTACGTATGTGGAATGGGCACCTTAACTGGATAGGAAACTTTGTTTTAATGTAGTATGCTAAGTATAGGCGGACTTCTATTTCGAATGAGAATATCACCACTGCAAGAAGACAGGCCATTTGGCCACCTTCATCAGTTGTCTATATAAAACATACGGAGGCTTGCTAATTTTGAAAATTAAATTTTAAGGGATTAATTTGGTTAATTGCTCTGCAGTTTTTTGCAATAATCGCTCCAAAGCTGGCTTAAAATGTTCATTCCATCGGTACGTATGAATTTTATCTCTGGAACACAATATTTCCTGTTTAAGTGCACCGTGTTTACGTTTGTTATGAAATAACCATATTATGTTCTGTGGGAATTACTATCAAACTATAAGCGCTATTTTTGTATTTTATCATCATTAAAATGTTCGAATCTCTGGCATATTAATAGAATATCTTTAATAAAATAGCTGTTGTGAGTATAAGCTTAATGACAAGAACAGTGAAGGCTGTTGTGCCGTATTCTTTGGATGGCAACGTAGGCTTGTGTACAGTAGAAATATAATATAGTTAGTACGGATGTAGGTAGCCTACTCACTTCATATAGTTTATTATACATTTCTTTACAAGTTACTAACCTTCATGAATACAGAATGCCATCTGTTTCAGCATACTACCAAAATCTGAGTATTATCCTTCAATAACAGTCCTAGAGTTTTTGAAGCTGTAGAACCAACAATTTAGCAGTAAACGAACTTTAGTCAGTAGTCATACGCACATTGTGTATGCTTGGGATAATTCTTACTTGTTAATTTTAATTTCTATCTAGCTTTCCCATGAATAATGCGACATTGTTCAAAGAATGGCTAATTTCAATGAAGATTAAACTCTCGGCAATATGTGGAGAGCATTTTGAGGAATCTTGCTGTTATGCTGGTCAAAACTTAAAGAAGCGAATACTAGCGAAAACTAGACTTGCCGGATACGAACCCATGATCTACGCCTACGTCTAAGGTGCCCATTCCACATACGTACAACGTCAATGAAAATTATGAAATTGAAGGTGGTAGCAGACATTAAAGACATACTAAAAATTCTGCTACCACCTTCAATTTCATAATTTTCATTGACGTTGTACGTATGTGGAATGGGCGCCTTAACCGCTGCACCACAAGCCCGACAAGCCTAGTGTAGAGGATTTAGCAGACACTAGACTCGTCGGGCTTGTGGTTAAGATAATCATATCGTCTGGACCGTTACAGAATATAGTAGAGAGTGGGACAATTGTATACAAGTCACAAATGATCTGCGCATATGCGGATGACATAGTCATAATCACTAAAAATAGGAAGCAACTAGGAGAGATACTTGCTAGACTATGTGTAGAGGCGAGTAGAGCTGGACTAGAAATAAATGTCTCAAAAACTAAGTATCTAGTAATGTCAGCGTTAGAAAGGAGACGGAGAAGTGACAACCTGACTGTACAAGGAATGGCTTTCGAGAATGAAAGGAGCTTCATCTACCTTGGTGCAGAAGTAAACAATCAAAACAAAACTAGCGCAGAGATAGACAGAAGAATAACAGCAGCCAATAGAGCATATTTTGCCAACCTAAAATTGCTCAAGTCAAGACTTATCTCTAGAGCCACAAAACTACGAATATACAAAACCCTTATAAGACCAGTTGCAACATACGGATCGGAAACCTGGAATCTCACTGTAAACGATGCCAACAAACTACGTGTACTCGAAAGAAAGATAATAAGGAGGATATATGGACCCCTTTACGAGTACGGAGAATGGCGTATAAGACGCAACGCTGAAATCGACGCCGCTCTCAACGGAGAAGACATAGTAAGGTTCATTAAAGCACAACGATTAAGGTGGCTGGGACACGTTGTAAGGATGTCTGAAGAACGCATGCCACGAAAAATGTACAAAGCAAGCATGACGGGAAGACGACTGCCAGGACGGCCAAGAAACCGCTGGAAGGACGAGTTAGAGAATGACCTTCGCGAGTTGGGAGTCTCCAGATGGTGGAGCGTTGTGCAAAACCGAGAAGAATGGAGGAGTGTTGTCGAGCAGGCCAAAGCCCACCAAGGGCTGTAGAGCCGGAAGAAGAAGAAGAGAAGAAGATATCGTCTGGACCGACGCCTTAACTTATACTGTATACTTATGCTCACAGATAACAACAACAAGACGACGCCCCGGATAGGCGTAGATATGCCCCTCTTAATGGGTTACCATGGATTTTAGGAAATTTATATGCAAGTTGTCCATTGCAAATATTGTAAATAGAATTTGCTGTGAGAAGGGGATTTATAAAAACATTGTAAACTTTTCATTATTTGTTTTTGTAACTGTAATTATAAATTTAGTTGCCATGATTTTGAATCTTAATTTTGAATAAATGAACCTTAACTTAACCTCAGTCTCATTAGGTATATAAATTAAAATTATTAATACCGTGCTTTGCATGTATATATGTATATATCTTATAGGCCTAGTTTATCATTTTGTATAGATAGGTTGATAATAAAGTACATAGAGCAAAGAACAGTCTAGGCACTACATAGAATATACAGTAAGTATTTATACTTAAAATGCCTCTTCTATCCAAGATTGGCGATCATAGTAGCAATTTTAAGATGACTATACTAGGCTTCTAAGAGTACTAGACAGTACAGAATACAGATAAGGGATTTTCGTCTCTGAGCCAATAAGGCATTACTCAGAAGCTCATCCTGCTCATCTACCATACTACTTAACTTTGAAAGCGAGAAGTTATGTACGGATTTTTGTTAGGAAATGATCATTGTGAGGTCAAATACGTTATTGAAGGAAACAATAGTGCGCCCAGAAATCGAAAGAAATAGAATTGACGATTTCATTAAATTATAATTGCTATGCATTCACTTCCGACAGGCAATCAATCTAATTAAAATAAAATAGGCTGCATTTCAAGTCTTTAAATGTATATTCTCCACTGTGCATCAAGAGAGTAAACCTCAATTTAGTATATGCTGGTGTTAAAAATGAATAGAAACATATTGAACAGTTTTTAAAGACAAAAACATTAGCATTATATCTTATGGAGATTTTGAATTTTGGCCAAAATGCAATGGCCACCAGTTTTCCCGCCATTTCTCGTATTTTTCATGATGTTGTCATCGCCTGGTTTGAGCACGAGTCGGTCAGCGTAACACCTGTGTTTGCACCATTCGTTTGCACTGCGCATGCTCATGGACTCATGGAACCACAGAACATCGTATAATTATGTATTAGGGCTGCCACATTCCGTGGTTTAACTCAGAATTCCGTGGGAAAAAATTATATTCCGAGAAATTTCCGGGATCGGCAATTTTTGAGGTTTTTCCGTGGATTTTTGGGGAAATACCTATGCATACCAATATTTGTATGCCAATTTATGGAATCATGTCAATTTGTGATGGTTGAATCTGAAGCTAATGGGTATTTTTTATCGGCTGCAATTTAAAGTTACAATTAAAATTTAAAATAACCAGATAAGGTTAGGAACCAGGGCCATGGACAGATGAGAGTTAAAAAAATCATATCATATAAAGGGGACCAACATTTTAAAAAATTCCGGAGTAGGCTATTCCGTATTCCGTGAATTATATTTAAAAATTGTTAGGAATACGGCTGAAGTCGTTTGGCTGCCCAGTCTGGTACTCATCGTAGCCTACCATCATTAGTATTTAGTGCATTAAGTTTTTTTTCTACTGCACCTAATAAGCTAAATGATGAAGCAGTGACACACCTAAATTTCAAATTATGTAAATAGGATTAAAGAAGCTTGTGTTTTGATATTACTAAATAATTAACGGAAAAATTAAAATTCCACAATTAAAAATTAATTAGACTTATATTGTGTTTGCAATTGAAAACTTCACTGCACTTTACAGAATAGTCAGCAGCACAGAACCCCAAAATAGCATGCAGTACCGTAGGCCAAATGTAAATTGCAGTATTACAACCCTTCACATTGAACTGTAGCCTATACGCACCTACAGTACCCACTGTTCTTAGGTACTCAAAAATTGTTGATCCCGGAATAGAATTATTTCCCACGGAATTCTGAGGTAAATCACGGAATGTGGCAGCCCTAATATATAATTTATACGATGTTCTGTGGTTCCATGAGTGAGTGAGTCCATGAGCATGCGTAGTGCAAACGAATGGTGCAAACACAGGTGTTACGCTGACCGACTCGTGGTTTGAGCAGGAAACTGGAGACTACCAATGTTACAAAACCAATTTTTCATAATATGTTTTTATGCGGTTGGCAGTTTTGCGTCTCCTTTGTTCTCCGAAATTCCCGCCAAAAACGAAACAGGCCATTAGAGTTAAACCCCCCTGGGTTTCCGGTTCCGGTAACGTGGTACTCTTTTAATCTTTTTCGCGGAATACAATGTAAACAATGTTGTTGCTTAAGACAAAATGGCGGAATGTCGCATTTTATATTTTCTTGAATAAATTTGGTTTTTTTGCTGGAATTATAATTATTATTTCATTTTAAATAGTGTGAGAACATCACATAATGGCGACCGTGACTGAAGAACTTGGTTTTAATTATGAAGCTATCCAGGCTGAAAGGGCCGTCTTGAGGGCGAGTCTTATGAGATTCTTTAACGGGATTGGCACTGTGCAGTTTTCTAGGCAAGACATAATCAAAATACACAGAAAGCTGACCGTTTATTTCAGTTTGATGAACAATTAAAACAAGATTACACTAACAATATTGATTGGGAAGTTGAAATTGAGGACATGGAACATTACAGAGATAAGTATGACGAAATTTGCGCCGAGTTGGAGAAGTCGGTGCACTCAGATGGAGAATCAGCAGTGTCAGTGAAACTGAAAGAGAACTCTCCTAAAAGTGCTAGGAAGGTGAAGCTTCCAGAACTTACAATTAGGCCATACGATGGCACGTACCGTATGTATTTGTCGTTTTGGGGACAATTTAAGAAGATACACGAGGACCAAACGATTTCGGATGAAGACAAATTTGAGTATCTCATCTCTGCGACAGCAACAGCGATGTCTACAATCTCCGCGATTTTGACATGCCCTCTTCAGCTCCACATAGGACGTTATCCCCAAATCATGTTTAACTTGTTGGAGATATGCGTCTCGTGGCCGTCCCCGTCGATTTACGCCTTCCATGGTCCCCTCAATGACGCAGCTGTCTATGTTATCATGCCGAAGTAGGTGTCCGATTTTTGGAAGCGCGTTCGAAAACACTGTTTTTTTTGCACCGTCTAGTAAGGCGGGGATTCCACCGACCGGCTAGGGCTAAATACAAAAACGGTGACGTAGTAGCAGACATTCAAGACTTAGGTGGGGTTTCCACCGACCTCGCATTGCAGAATGCAAATGACATCGACGGAAATGTTTGTTTTCCCTTATGCCATCCATAGTTAAAATTGATCAATGATCATACAGTAAAATCACAAACAAACTAAAATTAAAAAATGGCGTCATGGGATATGTACAGATAAGTACAAACATTTTAATAGATTTCTATAAAAAGAAAAATTCAAATTTCCGTCAATGTCCTGCAATGCGAGGTCGGTGGAAACGCCACCTAAGTCTTGAATGTCTGCTACCACGTCACCGTTTTTGTATTTAGCCCTAGCCGGTCGGTGGAATCCCCACCTTACCAACCCATTTATTCTCATAAACAGTTTCTCAGCGAATGGTCCGTGTGTACCAAAATAACATCTGTACAATAGGCTACATGGATGTTGAAAGCCAATGTTGTAGTTTTCATAACAGAAAAAAAAATTGAAGAAGAGCGTTTTAAAACTGTCAACTTGACTTTTTGGGGTCAACGTGAATTTTCCAACACGATCACTTGACCCGAACCCGACCAGAACTCGTGACGTAGGCTACACAAGAGAAACTTTGAGAAAAGAAGCTGAACTGGTGGGGACACATACTACGTAGAGACGAAAACCTTAAATCACCTGGCACCTAGTCAAAAGAGTAATGAACCGGGAGACACGAAGAAGAAGACCACCACCGGGGAGACTGAAAGTAACACTGAGAAGAAAGATCGCCGGAAATATGAGAAGTTTGGGGCTCTCCGCCTAGGACGCACAGGCCAGGACTGTGTGGGAACGCTGTTGTCGTGCCGCCGACTCTCCATCAGGATAAGGCGCGGTAAAAGTAAGTATCGCTTGGAGTGTATCTACTTTAAAACTAGCATTTCCGAAAATAGAGAATTAAGAAAAATCTGGATTTGGTGGGATTCGAACCCACGATCTATGCCACGATTGAATTTTTTGTCAAAATATCAAAAAAATCATTATTCATGGCAATGTTTTATAGCATTGAAGATGACTTTAGCGGATAGGTTACGCTGCATAAAAGAAAATAAAGCCTGCATGAGATGTTTAAAAACAGGATCGCCATTTTTTATAACAGTCATAACACTGATAAGAGAGTTCGGCGTCAGTTATTTGTATTTACGGATTTTACTCAATTTTATAAAAAAAAAAGACAAGAAATAACATTTAATCTAACTACCTCATTTTATAGTTAATTTGAGGAAGTTGTGAATTCAGCTTATTGTTCTAGGAAGCTTATTATTCTAGGAAGCAAACAGGTGGAGGAGCTGTATTCTATTGAGAAAGTTTTCGACAAACGAGTAAGCAGTGGAGTGGTGGAATATTACTTAAAATGGAAGGGCTGCCCAGTTGACGAGAACACTTGGGTGCCTGAAAACAATATTGCCCAATTTGAAAAAGAAAACGTGAAGGAAGATGAAAAGGTCCCGGAGGAAAAGCCCCAAGTACCAGCTTGGAATTCGCAAATTGCAGGTAATGAAGCAAGGACCAGAGGATTCGGCAGAGGCTTTGACGCAGAGAAAATTATTGGTGTAGCCCTTAAGGATGGCGAAACTTGGTTTTTGATTAAGTGGAAGGGTCTGGACGAAGCGGATTTGGTCCCAGCGGAGCAGGCGAATCTAAAATGTCCCCAGGTTGTAATTTCGTTTTATGAAGCTAGGCTCCAATGGAATGATTTCTACGACGCGCCCGCTGACGACGAGACCTCTGACCACAAATTACTTCAAAATTAGTTTTCTTCTTCCCCCTTAATGCCGCTTGCGCAGCGTGACGGGCAAAAAGGGTTGAAAGGGCCGTCTTGAGGGCGAGTCTTATGAGATTCTTTAACGGGATTGGCACTGTGCAGTTCTCTAGGCTAGACATAATCAAAATACACAGAAAGGCTGACCGTTTATTTCATTTAGATGAACAATTAAAACAAGATAACACTAACAATATTCATTGGGAAGTTGAAATTGAGGACATGGAACATTACAGAGATAAGTATGACGAAATTTGCGCCGAGTTGGAGAAGTCGGTGCACTCAGATGGAGAATCAGCAGTGTCAGTGAAACTGAAAGAGAACTCTCCTGAAAGTGCTAGGAAGGTGAAGCTTCCAGAACTTAAAATTAGGCCATACGATGGCACGTACCGTATGTATTTGTCGTTTTGGGGACAATTTAAGAAGATACACGAGGACCAAACGATTTCGGATGAAGACAAATTTGAGTATCTCATCTCAGCAACTTTAGAGGGTTCACCAGCGCGGGGATTTACTGGAAAAATTTCCTCCTTTGGGGTCAAATTACGCCATGGCGCTGCAGGCTTTACGGGAAAGGTTTGGTAACCCAAAAAAGTTAAAACAGTTTTATGTGAGAGAATTAATCATTATTGTGATGCAAAATAATGACTGAGATGGGGGTTTCTTTCTTCCCAAGATATATGATGCTATTAATTCACATTTGTTGTCTCTACAGGCTTTGGGCGTTGTTAGGGATCAGTTAAACACGTTGTTTTTTCCCTTGGTGGAGATGGCTTTGCCTTTAGAGGTACTAACGCTGTGGCATAGGCAGAATGCCACATTGGTTTCTGTTTTAGGTACCGCAGAGGAAGATATGGACAAGTTACTCAAGTTTTTAAAAGCAGAGGCTGAGCGCATTTTAAATAATCAGCATCGTTTGCAAGTCGATCAATTGGATAATATCCCTACGGCTCAAGCCTTATTGGCAAAAACAGCGGAGGCAAAGGGTAAACAATGCATTTTTTGCCCAAATATTCGAAAAAATCATTATTCATGGCAATGTTTCATAGCATTGAAGATGACTTTAGCGGAAAGGTTACGCTGCACAAAAGATAATAAAGCCTGCATGAGATGTTTAAAAACAGGATCGCATGTTAGAAATAATTGTCGCTCTGACATTAGTTGTGGGCAATGTTCAAAACCGCTTAACACATTGGCATGTGAAGAAAACATAGAGTGGTTAACACTTGCCAAACATCATTGTAATAGCGAGTATGTTTACCTACAAACTGTAATTATCAAAGTAAAGGGCAAGTCAGGATGGGTTAAGGCCAGGGCTCTGTTTGATTCTGGCAGCCAAAGGACATATGTGGCCAGCTGTTCATTAAAAAAGATAGGAGCAAGCCCTATAGGAAAGAAGGTAATCCTACAGGGAGTTTTTGGGGTTTTCAAGCTTCTGCCAAAAGAGGTCTCTCTATTTGAATTAGAAGTTACAGGCAAACTAAGTGTTGGTAACTGAAGACTTAAAGCATTAGAAGTTCCAGTAATCTGTAACATCGTACCGAGAAGTCGACCAATTGGGTAATATCCCTACGGCTGAAGCCGTAATGGCAAAAACAGCAGAGACAAAAGGTAAACAATGCTCACTATTACTATTAGTCGCTGTTGTTTGGCAAGTGTTAACCACTCCAGGTGTAAAGGTTTCGCACATTGCCGTATGTAATTCTTCTTTTGTGAGGAGCGCTATACCTAAATCACGTTTCAAAACATCTTTTACACCACGTACCAATCTTTCGAAGAAATCTCCGTACCAACTAGCAGTGGGTGGATTATGTAACCAACGAATTTTATTAATGTTCTCAAAATGATTAACTAGATCCCAGTTCAACTGAGATAACAAATTGCTAGCTCTTCTAAAATTCGTTCCGTTATCTGAAAAAATTGATTTAATTTTGCCACGACGATGTAAAATCGTGATAATAGACTTAATTAGATTTGGGCCCTTTTCCAAGCATTGATTTCGGACTTTAAAACTACCATCAAAAACAGGACGAACTCGGTAACTACTCGGGCTGGACTTAACCACATGCCTGTGCGGTAAATAATGAGAAACTAGATTCTCCACATCACCAACCTCTTCAATTATGCCATCCGCAAGCCAACCCAGCATTCTTAGATCGTATTCTTGATACAAACCCTCCTTCTTTAGCTTCTTTGACATACTACCCAATCTTGTCAGTGCTTTTTCCCTTCCCGACCTAAATATAGGACATCCAGGAATCCAAGGTATATTAACTTGATAAAGCCCTTCTACCATCCTTTTATTAAACTCCTGTAGGAGTAACTCTGACTGTTCATGCTTCGCTACGGTGTTGGCTGGGTCGGTGATGCCAATAGCATCCAGAGACCGCAACACGTTAACATTGTTATTCAAACAAAGAGACGTCAAGATTGACGTTTTGAATTCAACTTCTGGTGCGATGCTCCCCATAACCGTCTATCCTAACAAGGTTTCTATGGCCACTGGGCCTAAATCAGTACCTAATCGATTGCCTGTCATTAATTTACCGTAGTGGTCTGCCCCGATTAATACATAGATATTTCGCATTCCAGCGTCAAAACCCCAGCCTACGTGTGAAATTACAATTTCATCCGCTTTTAGTGCGTTGTATACGGATTTGTTAATTTTCGGTACGTTGTTAAAGATTACTGGACCTTCTAATGCTTTAAGTCTCCAGTTACCAACACACAGTTTGCCTGTAACTTCTAATTCAAATAGAGAGACCTCTTTTGACGGAAGCTCGAAGCCCCCAAATACTCCCTGTTGGATTACCTTCTTTCCTATAGGGCTTGCTCCTATCTTTTTTAATAAACAGCTGGCCACATATGTCCTTTGGCTGCCAGAATCAAACAGAGCCCTGGCCTTAACCCATCCTGACTTGCCCTTTACTTTGATAATTACAGTTTGTAGGTAAACATACTCGCTATTACAATGTTGTTTGGCAAGTGTTAACCACTCTATGTTTTCTTCACATGCCAATGTGTTAAGCGGTTTTGAACATTGCCCACAACTAATGTCAGAGCGACAATTATTTCATATTAATGGGTCACTTTATGGGTCCTTTGGCTGCCAGAATCAAACAGAGCCCTGGCCTTAACCCATACTGACTTGCCCTTTACTTTGATAATTACAGTTTGTAGGTAAACATACTCGCTATTACTATTAGTCGCTTTTGTTTGGCAAGTGTTAACCACTCTAGGTGTATTCTGCACTTGAGCCTTTTCTTTTGCAATGTTTTCTTCACATGCCAATGTGTTAAGTGGTTCTGAACATTGCCTACAACTAATGTCAGAGCGACAATTATTTCTAATATGCGATCCTGTTTTTAAACATCTCATGCAGGCTTTATTTTCTTTTATGCAGCGTAACCTTTCCGCTAAAGTCATCTTCAATGCTATGAAACATTGCCATGAATAATGATTTTTTCGAATATTTGGGCAAAAAATGCACTGTTTACCCTTTGCCTCCGCTGTTTTTGCCAATAAGGCTTGAGCCGTAGAGATATTATCCAATTCATCGACTTGCAAACGATGCTGATTATTTAAAATGCGCTCAGCCTCTGCTTTTAAAAACTTGAGTAACCTGTCCATATCTTCCTCATCTGCTGTACCTAAAACAGAAACCAATGTGGCATTCTGCCTATGCCACAGCGTTAGTACCTCTAAAGGCAAAGCCATCTCCACCAAGGGATATAACAACGTGTTTAACTGATCCCTAACAACGCCCAAAGCCTGTAGAGACAACAAATGTGAATTAATAGCATCATATATCTTGGGAAGAAAGAAACCCCCATCTCTGTCATTATTTTGCATCACAATATTGATTAATTCTCTCACATAAAACTGTTTTAACTTTTATGGGTTACCAAACCTTTCCCGTAAAGCCTGCAGCGCCATAGCGTAATTTGACCCCAAAGGAGGAAATTTTTCCAGTAAATCCCGCGCCGGTGAATCCTCTAAAGTTGCAGAGATGAGATACTCAAATTTGTCTTCATCCGAAATCGTTTGGTCCTCGTGTATCTTCTTAAATTGTCCCCAAAACGACAAATACATACGGTACGTGCCATTGTATGGCCTAATTGTAAGTTCTGGAAGCTTCACCTTCCTAGCACTTTTAGGAGAGTTCTCTTTCAGTTTCACTGACACTGCTGATTCTCCATCTGAGTGCACTGACTTCTCCAACTCGGCGCAAATTTCGTCATACTTATCTCTGTAATGTTCCATGTCCTCAATTTCAACTTCCCAATCAATATTGTTAGTGTTATCTTGTTTTAATTGTTCATCTAAATGAAATAAACGGTCAGCCTTTCTGTGTATTTTGATTATGTCTTGCCTAGAAAACTGCACAGTGCCAATCCCGTTAAAGAATCTCATAAGGCTCGCCCTCAAGACGGCCCTTTCAGCCCGTCACGCTGCGCAAGCGGCATTAAGGGGGAAGAAGAAAACTAATTTTGAAGTTATTTGTGGTCAGAGGTCTCGTCGTCAGCGGTCGCGTCGTAGAAATCATTCCATTGGAGCCTTGCTTCATAAAACGAAATTTCAACCTGGGGACATTTTAGATTCGCTTGCTCCGCTGGGACCAAATCCGCTTCGTCCAGACCCTTCCACTTCATCAAAAACCAAGTTTCGCCATCCTTAAGGGCTACACCAAGAATTTTCTCTGCCTCAAAGCCTCTGCCGAATCCTCTGGTCCTTGCTTCATTACCTGCAATTTGCGAATTCCAAGCTGGTACTTGGGGCTTTTCCCTCCAGGACCTTTTCATCTTCCTTCACGTTTTCTTTTTCAAATTGTCAGTTATTTGTATTCACGGATTTTACTCAATTTTACAAAAAAACAAAAACAAGAAATAACAGGGCTGCCCAGATGACGAGAACACTTGGGTGCCTGAAAACAACATTAAATGCCCTGAGCTAATTGCCCAATTTGAAAATGAAAACGTGAAGGAAGATGAAAAGGTCCTGGAGGAAAAGCCCCAAGTACCAGCTTGGAATTCGCAAATTGCAGGTAATGAAGCAAGGACCAGAGGATTCGGCAGAGGCTTTGAGGCAGAGAAAATTATTGGTGTAGCCCTTAAGGATGGCGAAACTTGGTTTTTGATGAAGTGGAAGGGTCTGGACGAAGCGGATTTGGTCCCAGCGGAGCAAGCGAATCTAAAATGTCCCCAGGTTGAAATTTCGTTTTATGAAGCAAGGCTCCAATGGAATGATTCTACGACGCGACCGCTGACGACGAGACTTCTGACCACAAATAACTTCAAAATTAGTTTTCTTCTTCCCCCTTAATGCCGCTTGCGCAGCGTGACGGGCAAAAAGGGCTGAAAGGGCCGTCTCGAGGGCGAGCCTTATGAGATTCTTTAACGGGATTGGCACTGTGCAGTTTTCTAGGCAAGACATATTCAAAATACACAGAAAGGCCTGACCGTTTATTTCATTTAGATGAACAATTAAAACAAGATAACACTAACAATATTGATTGGGAAGTTGAAATTGAGGACATGGAACATTACAGAGATAAGTATGACGAAATTTGCGCCGAGTTGGAGAAGTCAGTGCACTCAGATGGAGAATCAGCAGTGTCAGTGAAACTGAAAGAGAACTCCTAAAAGTGCTAGGAAGGTGTACCTTCCAGAACTTACAATTAGGCCATACGATGGCACGTACTGTATGTATTTGTCGTTTTGGGGACAATTTAAGAAGATACACGAGGACCAAACGATTTCGGATGAAGACAAATTTGAGTATCTCATCTCTGCAACTTTAGAGGATTCACCGGCGCGGGATTTACT